>CM029280.1:27728774-28334908 GCA_016920895.1 Vaccinium myrtillus | reverse complement strand
TTTTGTGTATTCTTTTTTTTTCTAGTCAACAGTTTGCCGGAGAACTCCACCCCTTGCAGTTCGGCATTTTCCGGTCACTTTTTGGATTTCGTCCAATCATAGAGTCCATTCATATGTAAGATCTCGTTATGGTTCAAAGTCATGTTAAATATAGAATCGGGGTAAGCTCACTCACCATTGAAAGTGAGCAATCACTATCGTCCGTTCGCAATCAACGGTCGAATTATCTTATATAAAATATAAGTGTCCTACACGTAGGATATTTGCATATAAGATGTATAAAATAGAAGTGTCTTACATATAGGATAATTGCATATAATCGGAACCGTTGATTGCCAAACGGACGACCGTGATTGCTCAATACAGGGGGTATAGTGAGCTTACGCACTACAAAACCCCCGAATATTGATTCAGATTACATATTGATTGGTACTAGTTAACATAGATTTAACCATGCTTAAGCGTTTCGTCAAGATTTACAATATAGCAAAATTTGATCTGTTTCTCTCTCTAAAATCAACTGGCCCTAGCTCTCTCCCTCTCTTACTCCCAGATCTGGGAGGCTCGCCTGAGTTGCCCCATCGTCTGTCGGAAGTGTCGATCCAGAGTACGGTATAGTTTCGACGTGGTGGAGCCTCGAGGGGTGGTTTGGTGCGGCATTAAGGTGGGGCTTGAACAAAGGGGTTTTTTTTTTTCGGCGGTTCTCGTTCGGATTTCAGAACCGATTTGGTTTCCTCAGATTCGGTGCGTGTTGGTGGTGGGGCAATAACCTTCTCATCTTTAACCCAGTGCTTCTAGGCCTGACTCGACTCGACTCAGTGATGGACGAACTAGTGACTCAATTGTGTAGGGTTTTTTATTAGTTTGTTTAGGCTGCTAATTTTTCTCCTCAGTTCGTTGTTTTCTTTTTGTGGCCCTTGATTTATCTTTGTGTTCGTTGTGGTCTCGTGGATTGCTGGTTGCTGGCCTTCTTTCCCGTGGCCAAAGGCTGTTGTGCTATCGTAGTCTCGTCACGGAGTGTCGTCCGGCGCTCCACGCCATGGTAATGAGAGCTCGTTTGCGTGTACTTAGTGCCACATTGGATCGACGTTAGCTTATACAAAAAAAATTTAGAAAGAAGTTTTCCTTTGTTGCTCAATGCTTTCCTTGTCTAGAATTTCTGCTAGCTTGGGGGGATTGGTTGCCTTAATTGCAACTCCTCGTGTCTCGCACCTATTAGTCGGTGAGAAGAGAGTCATTAATATGACTCGTGTCTGCATTTTGGCATTAATCTACCCTTTTATTTAGCATTGTAGGGTCTGTATCTGTTGGAAATCTTTCTAAGCGCCGGATGGTTTTATTGAAATACAAATTTCTCATAAAAAAAAAAAAAAAAACGGATCCGATTATTGAACGGAGTCTGACTGCCGAGTCACGAGGAGCCAAAAAAAAAGCCTGATTGCATACTGCGGACAATCCATTTCCTTTCTATGCATATTCAATGATCAAAACTTCAAATCCTATATATTTTCAATATCCAAATTGAGTAAGAAAACGACTCACTTGCCTTTTCTATTGCCTTTTCTAAGAAATCCGAATCACTGCAGTTTGTCAGAAACTCTAACAATTTTTTTGCCATTTGGTCCCATCAGTATTGGATAATCATGAAGTAATCAAAGCATGCGTTGCAATCCCATTTTTCAAAAGCCAAAGGTGACTTTTGTTTCACCAATTGGACGAAAAAGCCAACCCGATGCACAGTGCCGGCTTATTAGTTTTGGAAGTCTAAAACAGAATTATTAGATGATGCCCACCATATATTTTGCATAATAAAAATTTTCAATACATATCTTTATAAAAAAAAACAAAAAAAAACATTACAATGTTTGGGGTCCGAAACAATGACTTCATTAATTTATGCCATGAGCCGACCATGCTGTTGCAGTTTCTAGATACCCACATGACAAAATCAGCATAATAGTAATAAATCATGTGGGTGTATATTTATGGTCATAAATGGACTAATAAGGATTTCCATTTGCTCAACTTATCCAACCATTGGACTATATGGTCACCTTTAGAGATGCCTTCCCTAGTTTGCCCTTGCAAATTTTACAAATTTACTTCTTCCAGAGTTGATGGACCCAGACTTTGCTATGGAAAATTTTAAAATCCACCCAATGGGCTGATTATAAGGCTTAAAATGTGTGTGAGAATATGTGAAAAGTATATAGGAATGTGTAAAAGTGTATGAGAAAGTAAAAAAAAATACATTGGAGTATGTGTTTTTTTTGTTTTTTTGTTGTCTTATTTTTCAGCCCAGTGGGCTGACAATAGAAAAACCCTTTTTTTTTTTCCTCTGTCAATCGCTTTTACACCTTAGAGCATAATAATTGTCCAACTGTGTTGGTTTGATACCGGTACCAACTGAGAAATGACTTTAAACTTTAGAAAGTATTAGAGATGTTTAACAATGGTGTCTTTGCACAAGAGAAAGAGCCTCTAAAAGGCAGGCTAAAGATTAGTTCAGTATCGATTTTGCATTTTGTTTTTTATTTTCAGTGTTTATTAACATATAAATATACCTGATAAAAAAATAAAAATTTATACTATACTTGTTAGTTGTTTGAGCTGACAACTTATTAGATCAGAAATGACCAATATTTTCTAATTGAATTATGAAATAAACTCTTGTACTAAACATCAAAAGTTTAAAACCGCCTTACAAAAACCATCGGAGTGTTTTTCTTTCTTTTCTTTTTTTTTAAAAAAAAAAGATTTTGCAATTAAATTTTTTTAAATGGCATAAGTTTTTATTAGTTGTGAGGCCCCATGGACCAGTAATTTCTCGTCAGAAAAGAAAAAATTGAATTATTTTTATCAATTTTAATTTTTTTTGTCATAAATAAGCCAAACCATCCCTAAACTAGTCCATGCAGCAAACGAACTCAGGACTCTGTCGTCCCTTAGGGAAGGCAAGGTCTGCCGACCTGATCCCCGTTGTACAAATGTGTATTGGACAGTCTAGATTTGAGGGGTGCCGAAGAGTGTTTTGGGTATTGTAACTCCCTCAAATCTGAGCCGTCCAAAACTCGTTTGGACAGCCAAAATCGATCGGTTGGCATGCCTTGTCATCCTTAAGGATGGATCCCAAGCAAACCTATCCTTAATTTCTAAAAAATGCAACTTTTTACTCTCTTCTTTTTCTTTTTGAGTGTTAGGTGATCTGTTAAGTAAAGCCATTGGTGGACCGACCATATGATTTTAAGGTGATACTAACATCATGTGATGTGGTTCTTATGCGGCTGTCAATTTTGATGGGACTCCTCATCCAATTTTTACCAAAAGATATTTTTTAGAAGAAATCAACTTTAAGATTATGAATGCTCTTCTTATGCTTCAAGTACTCTTGGGAAATTCCCCCTCAATGTAATTCAGGATGCGAGTCCAAGTAAAAGATCTCAAAGAAAGGTTGGGTAATTTACTGAAAGAGAAAAAGAGAAAAGTTCATTGATAAAGACAATTGATGTTATTGACATACTTTTTTGTTAATTTTTTTTTTACGGTTAATTTTTACCGAAGTTAAAAAAATATATCAATTTCAGTATGATTTTCTTTCTTTTAATTAGGTGATCATTATTAAGATTCTATATTATTTTTTTTGTTCATCAATAGAAATGATTTATCTAAATTTTTTGATGCGAAACTAAGAAAAAAATTTAAAAAACAAAAACAAAGTAGCATTAATACTTTAAAAGTTAGACCAAACATGCCCCAAGTAGTGTGATGCTTCTCTTAGCCAGCTCTTTTTATGCACCAATAAAGCAATGTTCAGTGGTAGCCTGTAGGAATTCAAACTTGGTTGGACAAGGTCCACAATCGAGTCAATACTCTTAGGTCCCGATTGGATGCGGGATAGTTTTGGTGGAATTAAATAGTAAGGGAGGATAAGACAGTAATGAGTATTATTTAGTAAGGGTGGACTCACAGCGATGTGACATTTATGAAGGGCGGTTAAATAAGTATGTTATTTGGATGAATTTGTGATAAATGGGATAAAGTTGGGTGAATGATGTAAAAACTTGACAAATGACTTATTTGCCCTTGTACAGTCATTTAGATTTTATGATAAAATAAATACATAAACACAATACTAATTAAGTTAATTATACTTTTTAATAAATAATTCCTTTTATTAGTTATATCTAAAATTAAAATATTTAGATTATTTTTTATTATTCATTTTAATAATATTTTGAAGTTTAATTTTTTGCTTTTCTTTTTCTTTCTAATTATATGTTTTTAATAATAACTAATTAGTAATTTTTATGTTATTCTCCAACAATGTCAAATTCTAAAGTATAAAAAAATTTAAATTTTTTTGTATTAAATTAAAGATCTCAATTTTAAGTTTAATTTGGTGCAAAAAAAGTAAAAAATTTAATGTGAAAATACTTTATTTTTTTATCCGAAGGATATTGCAAAGTAAGCCAACAATGTCAAATTCTAAAGTATAAAATTTTCAAACTTTTTTGTATTGAATTAAAGATCTCGATTAGTAGTTTAATTTGGTGCAAAAAAATTAAAAAAATATGCGCAAAAGTACTTCATTTTTTTATCCGAAGGAAATCGCAAGGGTTCGTAAAATATATAAAATGGAATTGGGTTTCTTGTTGAATAGTGGACGTGAGAGGGAGGGTAACAACATGGGTATAAGAGAGGGCAGTGGGATAATTTTACTGGGGTATTGAGGGGTGCTAAACAATAACACCCCTCCCCCTATTACTAATTAGTACCCCTCCAGGGGTATTAAGGAGTATTAATTTAATTTATACCCCTCCCAAAAATTTGCCAAACCATGCATAAGAATGTGGGACCGGGATAAAACCAAGCGGTATAATTTTATACCCCTCCTTAACCCGCAGCCAATCGACCCCTTAACACTACCCATAGTGTTTCAGCTTCGGTCTCAACATAGGTACGGTAGAGTCTATACAAATAGTGGTATGGTGTGATTGAATAATATTTCTAAAAGTATTTTTTGTTTGTTTTTAGTGTTGATATATTTTTATTTTATTGTTTTCGTTTAACAAGATAAACAATTTATCTATAAAATTAATGCAAATATGATAGCAATTAAAAAACTCTGAAAAAAAGTATTTTTTTGTTTTTTTTAGTGTTGATATATTTTTTATATCTTTTTATTTGTTTTAAAGTTTTTAAAAAGTCTAATAAACAATTTATCTATAAAATTAATGCAAAAATGATAGCAATTAAAAACTATAAGAAAAAAGTATTAATAATACTTTAGCTGCATTTGTTTGTTGAGGAGTAATACTTTAGCTGGTTGTTTGTTGACCGAATTTGCTTTGGGTGAATATAGGATGAGGGAATATATACGATAAAAGGGCGATTATACATAGAGGGAGAATAGTTGTTTGACTATGTTCGACTAATTTATGAAATAGGGGATATATATATACACACACACTACGGATTCCATCAGGGATCCTAGATTTTTTTCCATGTAGGACTCTCATTTTCCAATGGATTTTTGATGATCCAAATCGTTCAATATGTTTAAAACGCGTTTTTAAGAGTTCCCGCGATAAATCATAAAAAAAAAGATCGGGAAGGGCTTGATCCAATTAATTTTCGATAGAAATTGTATATGTACATTTTTTTTTTATTATCTAAAACTGATCGGATCGTTAAAATTTGACAATCAATTTTTTTTTATATGAATCCTCACGGAAACCCTTAAAAACACAGTTTATAAACACATTGAATGGTTTGGGTCGTCAAAATTTAATAAAAAAAAGTTGAGAACTCGGTGAGTCCCAGATGGAAGCAAAATTCGGGATCTTGATGGGATCCAGACTGTATATATGTGTTTGATGTGTTTGATTTACAGGGTTGATATGAGTAAGTAGATATAAAATTGAAAGTTGACAATGGCTGTGTTCGTTTTTCAATTTTAGTTTAGTTTTAGTTTTGATGACATCATCATTACCCTCATTTCTCTCTCTATCTCTCTCCACTCATTACACCTTTTTACATCATCAAAACTAAACTAAACTACCAAACGAACACAGTCAATAACATTATCGTAAATAAGAGGTCAAATATGAAGGCGGATGTAATAAGGAAAGGGAGGAGGTAGTGTTATTATATTCAGTCGCAAGCAAATATACAACTCATGAAATATTATATCCGAATGCCAAACACCTAGTGTAAATAGTTTGGAAATTCTATTCGAGGGGATACCATATCCTCTCTCTATATCCCATCGGCAAACGGGCCGAAAAGGTTAGGGCAATGAGACGCGTCTCGTCACCAATTCTTTTTGAGGGAGTGTTCCACTAATGATCTTTTAAAAGTAAGTTAGTTTTTCACGACTTTTTATGTAATGTATTATAAAAGAATGACCTATTATGATTTTTAAAATAAGACGGCTTTTTGTCGGTGGAAGGGGTGATTGCCAGAATTCCCAAATTGAGACTTTCCGTCCAATCTCAACTTTCCTCGTCCGCTCCCACGCTTACCCCAACTATCCAGGGTATCTCTGTCATTTTATCACTTTTCCCCACAGAGATATAAACCCCATTTCCGTCCAACCAAAACAAGCTCAAACCAGAACCCCCTCCCGAGGAAACCAAGAGAGAGAGAGAGAGAGAAACCAAAGTTCCAACCACAATCTCTCTCTCTCTAAAATTCCTCCCTCTCCCCCATTGCTTCCTCTTCGTATTCATATCGATACATATTCTATCAGTGAGCCAGCAATTTATCATCAGGCAAGGTATTACATCTCTGTTCGTTTATCCGTTCTTGATTTTAATTTGTTATCTATGCTCTGTTTCTCTCATTTTGCTAGTTTGTCAAAGCAGATGGATTTTTTCTTTTCCTTTTTTCGTTTTTGCTTCGGTTTTTTGTTGAACCCTAGCACTTTGTTTAGTTCCCGAGAAAACTCTGGAAAAATGAAACGAAGAATTGTTTCTTCGCTGTCGTTTAATTTCTCGGGATTCAACTGTTACCTAAATTCACCGTTTTTCAAGTTTTGATTAAATTTGTATAGTAATTGCTACTAATTAGAGTGCGTTTGGCCTAAATTAATTTTTGATAGAGCCACTTGGTATTGTTTAACTTTTAGTTATTTTTTATTTTTTTAGATTTTCGTCTACAAATTATAAAAACACACACCAAACATGGAAAAAAAAAATTTATACGACGCAAGAGACAATAAAAAGACTGTCTTTTTCGTATATTTTTATACTTCTACAATTCCTTTCATAGATTTAAAAATTTGACCCAAATTTAATAACAATTAGAGGAAATTACCAAAAAAAGACTGTCAGAAAATTTAGCCCAAAAGGCCCTTCAAACGTTTTCAGCTGTTTTTGCCCTTCGGTTTTTTATATTGACAAAAGTTTTATTTTATCTTTTGTTTTTTTATTATTAATAACTATAGGCCGTTAGAAGATCTAGTGTGGGTTTATTTAAAGATTCTGAATAGCAACTTGTTATACTAGATGTTTTTAGGGTTAGTTAACGGCTGCATGTGTTATATTGATGCTTTAATTGCCATTCTTGTCCTTGCTTAGGCGAATATACGAGTTGATTTGATTTGTGATTTCCTCGAATTTTGCTTTCCATAACTAGAAGATCGTACATTAGATTCTATTTTGCTTCTTCTTTGGCTTTTGAATTCAAAGTCTGCTTTATGCCAATTTATCTTCTTCCCTATTATACGTTTCTAAACTTCCTTTCTTTACTCTTCTTTATTTTCTTTCCAGTTTTGATATTTGCTTGGGTTATATATATTGTATGCTCCTTTTTCTCTGTTGAACAGTTAAACTTGTGCAAGTTCTTCTGGTATTCTTTTGATAGTTACCCTTGTTTTGATTAATTTTGTTTCCACTGTGAAGCTCATAGCTTCATAACACAAGCATTCGGAAACAGGATTTGGTTTTTTGCTCATTTTAAGGTAGAAACTTTTGATGAGAGTAACTGTAAGAGGACGGGCTGAAATCTTAACTGTCTATTTTTGGGCTGGTCTTATCATCGCGCTTGCTTTCTTCTACATGTGTCTGTCTGCATGTGTACACTGTTTTTGACGCCTTGTAGCGCTGTAAGTTATCGGGATTTTCTTTGATTTGATTTAATTTTGGTTGTTAGAGACTGGATCCGCAGAAGAAAAAGGTAATACATGGAGGCCGGCGCAGGAAAAGGTTTGGAATGCCAGAAGATTATGGATGGGAAGGCGAATGATGATGCTAATGCTTTTGATAAGGCTATTATACCTTCATGTTGCTTGAAAGCCAGGAACTCAGACCCTGAGCTTGAGACCAAATGCCATTCGACAGTTGTCTCGGGATGGTTCACCGAACCTCTGTCCTGCTCTGGTCATTATTTTTAACTTCTAATTGTCTGTCTATGCCCTCATGTCTTGTAAAAATCTTCATTTTCCTTCTAGTATAGTTTGAGGTTTTGTTTTGACGATTGGTTGGTTGAGGGTTGGTGTGCCTTGACTTCTCTTTTTTGTGTTATTTACAGGTAAATTGGGCAAGCGAGTGTATTTCAACAACCCTATGTGGCCAGGCATGTCTTATTTTGTTGCATTTTCCAGCTAGCCTTATGATATATATTTCAACTTCCAAACATGATAGAGAGTGAATGACACTCTTCTGCTCTTTTTTTCTCTCTCTAATTCTCTGCATCCAAGTTCTAGAACCTTAGAAAACCAGAAATTCTAAATCAACTGATTCATGTCTCTTAAAGCTCTGAAGATCTGTTCCTATCAATGGACTAACTTTTAACTTTCTCCTTTTTTTTTTTTTTTTTCTTTTATCCGTTAAGCGGATAACTCCACCCACTTTCTAGGAAATTTTAGACGGAGTATTTTTTTCAAATGTGGAAAAGAAGATTTAGATGAAATTGCAAATATAGAAGTTTCTAGCTGCTGGGAACTGAGAGTCTGAGAGGGAGAAGGGAATGAGTTAGCTTGTAATGAACTGATGAATGCAGCCTCATGGGGTTTTCATTGTTGCTTGAATTGCATTGCTACCTAACTAGATTTCAAGCTGTCTGACTTTACGATAACCTGTAATGGGAAACTTGGTTATTTGGAGCCACCTTTCCTTATACTGTTATGTGGCCTTTGGAGGTGGTACAATCCATGCCTTATAACTCAATCTTGTCCAGAAAATCCCCCTTTTGGGTGTGCCATGCTCATGAGTCAATTGAAATTGTACTCAATGTGGGGGTTAGGGTATGCAAAAGTACCATTGGGTTGGGATTTGGTGTTACTGCTACTATGCAGTCTGATGGGACCAAGATAAATAAATAGCGTGAAGACATGAATTCCATTTCTATTTTCTCCCCTCAAAAGGGTTTTTCAGTTGCCTTATTTCATGGAGCCATTGGGGTACTTTTTCTTCTCTCTTTTACGTTTTGTGTGCGTGTGTGCGCACACGTGTGTGAGAGAATTGAAATTACTGACATCATCCTGCGGGACAGAGAAACTTAATTAACTTGAACACATGAATCCTATTTACCCTCAAACAATGACACTTTCTCTCTTCATAAAGCCATTATGATAAGTGGTTATGGAAGACTTGGTTTTATCCACAAGTACAAAATACGCGGCCAGACGTTGGATTGGACATATGTAACATTAGTTAAATCCGGTCTTATCTTATTCCAAACACAGGCTTAGAGTTAAAATGTTCTGACATTGCATATGACGTCCTGGTGTTACTAAGCCACTCTTGTATAAACTCTTTAAGGTTTGAGCAAGGTGTTCTTTTAAATGATATAAATCTGAACCTAGTTTTCATTTGTAGGAGAAGCACATTCACTGGAAGTGGAAAGAATCCTGTACAAGGAAAAGTCAGAGTACCAAGAGATCTTGGTTTTTGAGGTTAATAATTTTAGATGTGTGCTTAGTTGACTATTCTTTGGGTGGTGATGTTCTTTCTTTCTGCTTCTTGTGTATCATTGGTGAATTCATGGTGTGGGTTATTTTGTCTGCAGTCTTCAACGTATGGGAAAGTGCTCGTGCTTGATGGCATTGTTCAGCTGACTGAGAAAGATGAATGTGCTTATCAGGAGATGATAGCTCATCTTCCCCTTTGTTCAATTCAATCCCCCAAAACAGTTACGTCAACATCATGTGTTTTGTGCTTTTGTCAATTATCATGAGTTTATCACTTTGTTGTTTTATTATCATGAGTATTGTTTGTGTTCTTAGTTGAAGTGAACATTAGCTTACAGGTAGCTCTTGTTATGTTATTGGACTTATACTAAGTGATGAGCGTAAGCAACAATTTTAACTGCAAATATGTTGTGTCGCTTTTCTTGCTGACCCTCAATAGTATTTGAGGTACATTTTTATTGCATAAACATTATGAGGTTTGAGCCAATGGTCTGATGGCATCTAGGTTGAACTTCAAACCGTATGGTTCTGGGTTGGAGTGTCATGGATAATATACTCCAGCATTGCGGTTCCCCCTTCCCTCTATTGACCTTAGTTGCACGAAGCGGATGCGGGACGGGAGCGGGAGCGGGCGCGGGAGAGCGGAGGCACCTAGAAGTTCCCAAGGTTGGGAGCGCTTAAGGAACGTATATAGATCATATTTAAATATGTATATAAAATATCTTTAAATACTTAACCATTGAAGGAAAAGTGATACTTATTGAGAATTTTCTCTATCTTAAAGGGTAAAATTTTTGGAAGTTAGATATTTTCATTTTGTAAAACTTCTTGACTCATATGATTTTCATGTTCTTATTTCCACACCCTTAAAGTATGAGAATAATTGCCTTAATGGCCTGATAAGCTCCCATCAAGCTCCCATCTTGGGAGCGCCGATTCAAGCTCCCGTCTTGGGAGCGCACCCATTTTAGAAGGATCCTGCAACTAAGCTATTGACACCGGACCCCCATCCCCTCCTGAGGTATATTGTCTGCCACGGGAAAGAAAACACTGCACGGTTCGAGATTGCTGTGGAAGAACGCAAAAATTCCGACACTCCTGGGTGATGGATTGCTATGTCTCTCTAGAATAAAATCTGAAAGTGGCATTTTTCGGTGCAGTTCGTTTCATAGTTTTAGTTTTGTTTTAGTTTTGATTTGTAATCATTACACTCATTTCTCTCTCTATCTCTCTCTATCTCTCTCCACTCATTACACCTTTTTCCAAAACTAAACCAAACTAAAACTACTAAACGAACAAGGCCCTCATCATTTACGTATTGTTTAACTTTGTCTTCTTTGCTGGCAGCTCCATATATCAACTATTGGGCTCTATACAGGGTCCAAAAAAGTAAGGGGCTTGCGGCTTTGACAGATCAGGAAATATTTTCCTCATCACTTTCTTAAACGTCACCTCAACAGAATTTCGGGCTCTGACAGATCCGGAAATCCTTCCCCATCACTGTCTTAAACACTCCCAGGGAACTTTGAACAAGTGTTCTAATTAACTTTCAAGTGCAATTTTGGCAATATTTATTTATAATCGATTTACATAGCTCTTCTTTTCATAGCATAGTTGAATAAACAAAATAAAAGTGTTTATAGGTGCTTTCAGCCTATATGCATGTCAGTAACAATATCTAGAGAGCACAACTATTTTTTGTTGTTGACATTTTTTATGAACATTGTTGTTGGAGCTGCCTATCTTTTGCGTTTCATGATTTTGAAAGTGATTGTTCCTCTTTTTCTTTTTTCCCCTCACTGGGTATATGTCTCTAATTTATATATTACTTGATGCAGGTTCTGGTTGTAGGTGGCGGTGATGGAGGAGTTCTTAGGGAAATTTCTCGCCACACGTCTGTGGAGCTCATTGATATTTGTGAGATTGATAAGATGGTTATAGATGTAAGTGCTGAAGTGATCCACCCATCATCTGGTAAGCTGTTTCCTTTTGTTCTTTGTTGTCTAACGTTCTTTCTTACACCACAGGTTAGTAAGAAGTTTTTTCCGGAGTTATCTATGGGTTTTGAGGATCCTCGTGTGCAACTGCATGTTGGTGATGGTATGTGGACAAGATATTCCTGTGATTATTGGAATCAAGTGAAGTAACATGTGTGCATCTGTATTCTGGTTGTTCCATGTCGTATCCGTTAATCTTGATTATTGACAATTCTAAGCAAACAAAGACACATTTCAGTAGATGTGGCTGTCGTGCTACACTTTCACGCTGATCTTTGTTTTCATTACTATAACAGCTACTGAATTTCTACGTCGTGCACCTGAAGGAAAGTATGATGCAGTTATTGTTGATTCCTCAGATCCTGTGGGTATGTTTGTGGTCCCTGTTTCTCTGTTTTCATTTGGCATTTTTCATTCTTGGGTACTTATGTTTTCCTTTTTCTTTTCTTTCTGTTTTTCCTTTTTACTTATGTTTCCTTTTGGGCTTTTTCTCTGCGTTGTGCATCGCTTTTAACTCATTAGGTGGGAAGTCACTGTTTTAGGATTTAAGTGGATTTTTTGGTTCCTCAGAATGACCGCTCGGTGGACTTCGTATATACTCTAATCATTGTCCGACTTTAGTGATCTCTGCCTGATTGAAACTTACAAACACTGTGATTGCAGGAAAAACAGTTTTCTTGGTTTCTTCTTGATTTTCGGTTTCTTGAAATTTAGGCACCAATACCATAGATTCGTAATACAGGGGATTATGTCAGTTTTTTCATTATTTTTCTGGAAGTTTTGAATTCAGACTCATGTTTGGTAAATGTAAGATGCTAAAATATGCATGTAAAATATGCATGTAACCAGTAAGATGCTTGCATCTTGGCTTTCTTTTCTTGATTTAGGTCCTGCACAAGAACTAGTGGAAAAGCCATTTTTTGAGACTATTGCAAGAGCACTGAGGCCTGGTGGTGTTCTTTGTAACATGGCAGAAAGTATGTGGCTTCACACTCATCTTATTCAGGATATGATCTCTATTTGCCGTGAAACATTCAAGGGTTCTGTTCACTATGCCTGGACAAGTGTTCCTACATATCCAAGGTATACGCATCCACCCCCCTGAACTTCCTATAATGCAACTATTTGTATGGGGTTTTCCATCAACCTTATAGGTTGACCCTCTTGAGCCTCTAGCCTCCTTTTACAATAGTGTGGGACTCAGTAATTTTCCTTTCGTAGGACTGCAGCATCTTAGCATACGCAGAAACTCATTGGTTCAGTGTTGTCTTGGTTTTGCCACAGTTCAGCATCCCGACTATTACCTATAAAACATTTTAGTTTTAGAAGTTTCTGAACTGGGATGCGTGCTGTGAGTTTATACTATTTGGAAAATGGTTTCTATGTATGTACAGTGGCGTAATTGGATTTCTGCTATGCTCGACGGAGGGGCCACCTGTAGATTTTATTCATCCTATCAATCCTATTGAAGAAATAGAGGGAGCAATCAAACATCAAAGAGAACTAAAGTTTTACAACTCTGAGGTAATTACATTTCCTCTCAATTTCTCACTTTAGAAACTTTGTTGCTGATTTTTATCCTATTGCTGGTTTTCCTGATAGCTTGCTCGGCTCAAATTCTTAGAGAGTGTCAGACTGTCAGTGACTTTTTACCATTGTTAAAATCCTACGATACAGGATACGTATCCCATTCTGTATCTAAGGGAAGAAATTCAAACATTATTGTAAGAAGTGGGACCTCAACGCATTAGTCTAAGTCGTTTGAGTGACATTCAAACCATTTAAAAGATATCCAACCTCAATGTAGGGGTTGAGTAGAAGAAAAACCATACTTCGATTGTGTTTTGAGAGAGTATTATTTGGAATTTTCCTTTTTGTCCTTGACTAAGGTAGCAGGAAACCTCAATCTGATAAATCTCAGGTGAGAGGCTTGAAATTTTGCAACTTTAAAACTTAGTTTGTTGTTGTTATTAGGTATAAATACTTGTTTATTGTATATTAATTGTGGTAAACGTGTCTTAGGATACGCGATACGTATCCCGATACGATTTATAAAACAAGAAAAACAATACAAGATACGTATCCCAATTTCGAAACCCTGCTTTTTCAGCTTCTCAAACACATTGGATCATGGAACCCAGCAGCATTTGAATTTTATATTGCCTTAGTTTTCATAAAATATTCCAACTTTAACATTTCTTTTGGAGTTGCATAAACATGATTATTGATCATCTCTGGCATCCAGAGATGCACTAATATAACTTGCGTGGCTAATTTTCATTTGTCGTCTTGATGCATTTCTTGCCTGTACGCTCGTGCACTCAAGTCATAGGGTCTTACCAACCATATATGTGCCTACCCTTGCCAATTTATACTTTTTCTCTGGCTGTGGGGTATTTTGCACTTTTGGGTTTCACTTGGTTATTGTTACTAGATAATTTTATGATTTTTTGGTGGAGTATTTGAGCAATTCTTCTTGGCGTGTAGTTGTTTTGACACCAAAAGAAATCTTTGACGCTGTGTTTCTTCCTTGGAAGTGAATATGTGAGATGTTATAAGTATTGGAAGGGACTAGTCTCCCAACTCCGAATATAGTATCTGGTTGATATTCTTGCTTGCTGCAGCTGTTATCCTAGTATTAGGTTCGAGCCACTTGTTACTCGTTAGTGTGTGTCCATGAAGTACGTCATAGTAGAATTGATATGCTATCTCAAATAACTTTTTGCTGTGTACTTGACAGATTCACACGGCTGCTTTTGCCTTGCCATCATTCGTCAAGAGGGAGGTCGCTTTTCTTCGTAATAATTCTCCCTCACCGGCTAAACGTATTTGTGTCTCATAGTCAAAGTTTAGCATCCCCTATTTATTTCTATGGTAAACAGAGAATCCCACAACGGAGTGGATTTGTACCTAGCATAGATGCTTCCATGAGTTTTTGCTTACGACTTGGAGTGGAAGACGATAGTAATCATATCAACCGGATGTTATCCTTTTTAGGGACTCAGCAGATGCAGTTGTATCTTTTCTGAGAACCGGATGTTATCTAATAACGGGTGAAATGTGACATTTGATGAAATTCGGAGAAAAATTAAGCAATCGATGTGATTTTATTTCGTTTCACTTGCCGCTGCAATGTTTTGGTTATTTATCGTATGATCAGATTAGCAGAGCAGGTGGACCTTGTTATAAATGTGTTATTTTCAACTGAGATGTTGAACCCATCGAGCAAAAAAAAATTTTTTTGATGAAATTCGGAGGTGCTCAAATGACAAATCCAAGGTTGGGGATGTCATTAAAAGTTGGAAGTGAAAATAAAAAAACTGAGACCTTTTACAGTATTGGAAAAACAACCCCAGTTTTTAAATTTTCTGAAGTTAACAGTTAAATAAGTAATTAAGTTTTGATATATACTTCCTTTGTCCTTTTTTTAGCAGTCCCTTAATAAGTGTTTTGAAAATTTAAAGGTAAAGAGTTTGTACATTTCTATTATTTTGTCTTTTTGAAAAGTTAGTTTTAAGAGTTATTAGGTAAAGTAAACGACAATATTGGAAAGTGGAGATAAAAATTGATGTGGAAGATTTAACGATGATGTTTTTTAATAAGTTGATTTACAAAGTAGGGAAAAATTCAAAAAAACTCCTGACCTTTGGACCGATTATTATAGAGACACCTGACTTTCAACAAACGTTAACTAAACCCCTGACCTTTGCACTCCGTTATCAATTAACACCCTCGTCCCATTTTTTGTCCAAATGCTAACGGAAAAGCTGATGTGGCGTTTACTTGGATACTTTGAGGAATAATGATAGTGACACAAACTTTGTGCCACAACCAACCATAACATGCACCCAATTTGTTCAGATTAAAAAAACCAGGAAATCCACCCCCAAACCCAATCCCTGGCCTCCATATCCGCCACCACGGCACCACAGCCATGCCCACCACCACCACCTCTACTACCCCCATAGCCAAAATCTAACCACTGCCACATCTCTCTCATCCCATCCCTGCGGCAACTCCTCCTATGAGACCGCCCTATCCAAAACCCGCTCGTCCGCTGTGGTTTTCTAGATCTAGAACCCTCCATTTTCTCCGGCGAAGTGTTCTCTCCTACTTTTTTCGGCTTCTTCAGATTCGGACTCTAGAACTCCGATGTTGCGGTTCAACCTTGATAGTTTGGGAGTTTGTGGTCTTGATTTAGGTTCGACAGCATTGGAGTCGGACCTCGGCGTCGTCGACTGAATCCGGTAGCAGGTTTGGAGACTGGGCAGAGGCGGATTTTTGTTACTGCGTCGTCGACCGAATCCGGCAATGGTCCTGCTCTGAAATTTTTGTTACTTCCATTCTAAATTTACCTCAAGGATTGAAACCCTTCAGTGAGGTGCTCACTGCTCGCATTAATCAACATCTGATCAATACAAAAAAAAATGATTAAAAAAACTAAAAAACTAAATTTGACCTGTTGTTTTTTGGTGGTGGTGGGCATGGAAGTGGTGGTGGTGGACATGAAAGCGGCGACGGCGGTGGTTATGGAGGTGGTGGCTGGAATAGGCGGAGGAGAGAGGAGGGGATTCAGTTTGGGGAGAGAGATGAGGGGAGGAGAGAGAAAGAGGGGTTTTTTTTTTTTTAAAGTCTGATTAGTGGGGGGGGGCACTGACACATGTCATGCCTCTTAGGGAGACAGGTGTCATGTGTGGTTTGCTGTGTGGTTTAGCTGTGTGTCTGTAGCATTATTGGGTTGTAAATGCTTTACTTGTGCCCACATGCTTTGACAGATCTTGACTTGATTGCAGCCGACAATGGTAGACTGCAGTGGTGGTGGGTGTTAGGGTTTGCCTGAATGAGATGGAGAAGACGAGTAAAGAGAGAGAAACAAAAAGTTGGGGTTTGTGATTGGGTTTCGCACCAAAATTTGCTAGAACGTCCATGTCATTGCCAAATATTAGCCCAGGTGTCTCAAAGTATCCAAGTAAATGTCACATCAGCTTTTCCGTTAGCATTTGGACGGAAAATGGGACGAGGGTGTTAATTGATAACGGAGTGCAAAGGTCAGGGGTTTAGTTAACGTTTATTGAAGGTCAGGTGTCTCTATAATAATCGGTCCAAAGGTCAGGAGTTTTTTTGAATTTTTCCTTACAAAGTAACACTCTTAAAAAGGGACACAGAGAGTCGTAAACTGTAGTGTGCAAAATGCACTACACGGTGCATTGCATTGCATTTGATTTGACTATCCGTTTTGACAATGCACGACTTGAATTTAATCTAAACAAGAGAAGGTAGGATTAAATTCATTGATCGGAATAAATCCGAGCTGTTTCATTGAATACCCTGTATAGAGATAAACCATATCCTCACAGCAGGATCGTCTAGGCAAAAAATATGACCGGATTATGTGACTAGTAATCCGATCGACTTGATTTTTGCATTTACACCTGAGAACTAGGACACCATGGCAAGAAAAACTTCATTGCAATAGTTGTAAAATCAGTGAACACCACAGAATCTACAATTTCAGTATCAGTCAAATATCACACAACGATACAATATATATAAGTATATAACATATACAAACGAACACCTGATTCACAATATAAACTATTGACAAATCAATGAATTAATCATGCCATCAAAGAAGAAAAAATGAATTAATCACGTTTGCTTCCACCACTAGCCATGACAGCAAAATATTAGTACTCTAGTAAACAAGGTACCGAACTACCACTATCTTTCATCGGTAAAATTAGGCTCAGCCGGTTTCCGAAGCACCACCGGAGGCATCCTCACTGCCACCCTGCCTCCTCCTCTTCGACTCCCACTCCGCCGTAATCCACGCAGCGCATTCGCCGCAAACCGCGATGCGTAAACAGCAGCCCCCAAACTCGGTGACAACCTCCCACCGCCCTCGGCCACCGCGTCACGCAACCTACACTCCTCCTCCCAAAGCGCCTCCTCCACCTTCTTCCTCCGATACCGCCGCCATGCTGCTTGTATGAAACACGCCGCCCAAGTCCTCCACTGGTGCGAGTAAAACCTAAAAGTGGAGGTGATAAATGAGTCAAACAGGTTGTTGATCAAACTTGATTTTTAAACTTAACAAGCTCCAAAAATACGTTCGAGTTAACTTGTTCCTGAGACGAGTTGATCTCAAACAAGTTTTAATTGAGCCAAACATAAGCCCGATCTTGAGTAGCTTGAATTTTTTATATCTCAGAAGCCGAATGAGCCAAGTAGTAATTTGTTTGATCTTGGTTTGAAATCATAGCGAGCTCAAAATAAATGTTCAAGCTTGGTTTGTTAATGAACGAACACGAGCTTGAATTTGAATAGTTTGTTTCGCTTAGCAGCGTACCTAAAAGTGTGGCGGAGCTGTTTGCTGTGTAAACGCCTGAATTGAGAGGCGACGAATTTCAAGTCGTCATAATTTAGGGCGAAGCATTCTACTTCTGTCAGGGCTTCAACAGTTCGGGTGGATATTGGGAGGTTTCTAGAGGAATGATGGGGGTCTAGAGCCCAAGTGAGAAGCTCTTCGCCGCAAAAGTCGCCCGGTTTGAGGTGGTCCGAGTTGAAGAAGCCGGTTCGGCCGCCATTGGTGGTGAAGGTGAGGAGTTTTCCGCGGATTATGAAGAGCATTTCGTCGACTGGGTCACCTTCCCGGAGTATGAAGGTGTTTTGTGTGTAGAGGGAAGGTTTTAGACGGTCGCACATTGCGTCTAGGAGTTGTTCGTCCATCTTTTCGAACATTGGTACCTGGTACAAAAATTGGTGAATTGTGGATTAGATTTGGCTCATGAGATAGTAATGATGAAACTTATGCACCTAAAAGATAAAATGATGAAAAACTTTGTGATTCAAAGTGCAAAAAGAACTCACTCTCATGAGCAGACCCAAACAGAGATGGCGCTTGATGTCCCTCCTGAGGTCCTTTGGAAGATTACGTATCAAATTGTCTTCATCAACACCTCTAGTCTCCTGCCATTTGTACTGATCGTACCTCCTAATTCGCTCCCTCAGATTCTCGGGGAGCAAACGGTGGGACATCCACTGCTCTGCGTCTCTCCTTTTCACTCTCATCTCCTCCAATCTCATTGTCGTCGACTGCAGATATGTCTGTTTCAAAGAAAATAATTGTTATTAACAATGTTAATGGGCACACTCAGTATCGAGATTTCATTTTATGCAGCATTGAAATGGAAAAAGTGAATTGAATACATCCTTCTAAAAGTTAAAGAAATATCATATTGGTTTTGCAAAAAGAATGCCAAATGGAAGTCTCGTGGCTGATTTACAATTCATTGTCCTACTGCAGTCAGTGATGCCGAAGCAGAAACACTTTTCTTCAGCATTTCAAGAATAGGTCTGAGTTTATATTGACTCGATTTTTGGAGTCAAGAGCAGTAGAGTAAAAAAATGCTCGAAACCAACCTGCATATTCCCGATGAGAAACGAAAATAACACCAGGCCGGAGATGGAAATGGAAACTGCAAAGCCAATTTCCCATACGAAGGTACTTGTTTTGAGGTTTTGGCCAAGAGAACTGCATAGGTGAGCAAGTGAAAATTGGGTCACAGACTATGCCTATAATGCAATTCTCAAAGAATATGAATTGTAGATTTTGAGTGTTTATCACCTTAAAAACACATACCTCAGATTTTGCAGGCCCCACCAAAAACAGTAGAAGAATTTCTGGGGAAAATCTGTTGATTCAACAACGCCAGACTGAAGTGCGTCAATGAAAATTCCAAAATCAAACAGTGTAGCATTTGGTGTCTGTATGGGGCAGGATTCATTCAATATATTCCTATATCCATCACTATTATGACAATACACCGAATAATCGACACATTCAGTCTGATTTCCACAGGCTTGTTTCCAACACGTCGTTTCTCGTTCTATAGAAAACAAGTACCAAAAGGCTCCCAGTACCTAAAAGAAACCAAATCACTAAATGGTCATGTTTGTATGAAACATGGTATTAACATGGGATGTAAACAATATACACAGAGAAAAGTAAATACTACCACTTAGTAAACACAAAACATGTGTATGATTTTGACACGAAAAAATGTAAAAGAAGTGGCAAAACTTACATGACTGGCAAGCATGTAAAGGAAGAGATTAAATGCAGCTCCTGCCCATGCACTTTCAGTGAGTATGCCAGAGGTTCTTGTGACTTCTTTGTAGAGTGGATAAACTCGAAGAACCCTGGGTATATATTGGAACAAAACAACAAACTTCAACAAGTTCTTTGTATTCAAAGAGTTTGATCCTCCCATTTCTGGAATAATAACTAAAATAACCACCTGAAATGATGAAAAATAGCAAAAATCAAATCATGTAAATTAAAGTTCTACATTGAGATATACACATACAATAGGTGACTCTATTGTTAAAGCAATTTGACCAGGTCCAGAGCAAGGTACAACCTGTTAATGCATCAAATAGTTGCCAGTTGCTCTGGACCCAGCCACTACTGCTCTGGCAATTGGGTCACTCTTATTTTTTGCTCAATTGAACTCAATAGCTGCAGGAGGCCTCCTACCTGTGGCAGAGGAAGAACTGCAAGAATGTCAACGAAGAAGTACGAGGACAAATATCTCTTTGCTATTGCCCAAGCATCTTCGACCAAAACCCCTCTTCCAAATACTCGAGAAGAGGGAGCAATAAAGCCAGTTCGGAACTGAAAGATAATATGAATTATATAGAAGATATCTGTAAAGGAGCGCAATACAATAGACGTAACCTCCAACTTCTTGTCCAACGCAAGGCACTTCTTATCATCATTAATCACCGGAATGTAAAAGAACAGAGGATCGAGAGAAAGAGCAAGCGCACACGACAAAACAAATATCTTATTCCACTTTTGAAGAAATAACCCTTGTGGGTCAAGAATTTTCTTCCTTGAACCCAAGTCTTTAACTGCAATGCTACTTAAAGAAGAGGATTTGGAGAATGTTAAGCTTCTAATTCGTTCAGCAGCATATTCCAAGCCTCTTCGGAACTTATTACTAGCAGAGTTTATCGTTGTTTTAAAACTCCTCAAATGTACAGTGTGTTTTGTAGATTGCTCCTCATCACTTTTCTCTGACTTCCAGTCCTCAAACCTATAGATAGAATAGCCATCTCAAAATCAAGCCAGAACTAACAAAAATGGAGCTATTGAGCATTAAGAACATCAGATTTCAGGAGAAGAAAACATAACCTTTAGTATGATAAAAGCAGTAACAGCGGAAAAAGGTAAAAGATGCTATCAAGCAATAAAGCATAGATAAAAAAATATATGTACACTAGCAGCTATCAATATGAGAAATACTGCATGATAGCTAACATAAAAAGTTTTTTCTTTTCTGAACGGGACAGGAATACAAGGTATAAAGAGTGAAAAACTAACCTCACAAACTTCTCTTGTGTGTAATTCATAGCTTCAGGTTACGTATGACACGATACCCAAAACTGATTTTAATAAAAGCAGGGATGTTCTTCACATGCTGAAATTGCTACTAGCACGTCGAGATCATCCACAGACAGCCAAATATCAATCCCTGGAGAGGTTTTGACAAGTATTGAATTAGAACATCTCTATTTTTCACAAACGAAATCTAACTTGTCTATTCCATGCGGCATAAATGGGTGATATCTAATGAAATAGTCATCGGCAACAAAACAGAAGTCTTACGTATAGGGTAGATTAATAAGAATAACTCACGGATGACTGGTAAAGCAGATAGCTAACCAATACTTCCATAAGCAACAAATACAAAGGAGATGAAGCTACGTCAAGTAGTCCTAAAGCATAACTCCGATGGTAAAACCAACTGGTATATACAACTACCAAAGGCTCCAATGCACACAGGTCAGTGACTCAGTGATATAGGAACACAAAGACTTCCAAATTTCCAATTACCAATAGCAATAACCCAGTGGTTAGTACACAAGTAAACTATGTGGAAAAACATATTAAGGAATTGTTTTTCTTTTCTCAAAACCATCATTACCAACTTTTCTCAAAATTTGCCTTCAAGTACGTAAATTCGCTTTGGGTCTTGCCACCCACCGCCCACTAAGTGGTGAGTAATATGCACATAATGCCAAACAAGTTCGTATTTGAAATTTCCAATACACGTGTCACGAATAGTAATGGTTATCGATACACTTTTTACACATTATTCACGGTCCTAAGGGTTGTGCTTAGAATTTTATATTTTTATCCTATGCTTATACTGTATTTTGCAATTTCATTTTCACTTTCAACATCTGTGGGAGTATCAACAATTCTAGATAATGCAATCAAACACGCTGTAAGAAATGAAACTTGCAGACGTTCATTAAAAATAAAGAATTGCAAGGAAGAAACAAAAGCTTTTTTGCATAGTTGCTGAACTTGTTATAAAAAAAAGGGGAGAAACAGAGAATAAAATTTCACAAAACCATGATGCACATTCAAATGCACAATTAGGCCAGCAATCAAATCGAAAGAAGAAAATCATATAGACAGACACGAATACATAAACTTTTCTAGCAAAATCAGCAATGAAGATAATTGAGAAGCAATAAATCAAATCACACCAAACCAAATTAAGATATCATCATATGGCCATATTTTGAGTAGCAAATGGTACTAATTGCAAGCGCAAAACCAAGAGAGAGAACACTCGTACCAAAGCAAAGTGGTTGACAGATGACTCGAAGATTGAGAAGAAGAAGAAGATGATGATGATGATGATGAATGGGGCTGTTGGGATTATGGAAGGAAAGTTCGTGGAGGCTTCTAGGGCACCGACCGGAATAGTAGCAGTAGACTGGTAGTAGTAGAAAATGGGGGAGAGGGTATTTGGGTCCCACTGGAAGCTTTCCGGAATTGGGTTGCGTCTCTCCGATACGTGGCGTCCGGTCATTCCGGTGTCAAAGTAAACGGAGGAATCGAAACCGTACTTCTTGTCCCTTCGCCGTACCCCTATCAGAAAGGATTAAACAAGTATTAAAAAACGAAAAAAATCATTAATTAATTAATTTCTCATCTTAGTGCAATGCAAAGATGTCAACGTCTCAAGTAACGGTTAAATTAAATGTTTTTGCATTTGGAAAATTCTAAAATCAACCCACTAGACTACTGTTGAAGCTGAAAAAATGTATTGAGATATATGGAAAATGTATTAAATGTGTAAAAATGTATAGAAAAGTAAGAAAAATATATTGAAGTGTGTATATTTTTGTCTTATTGTCTGACAAGCAGACTGTCAATAGAATAACCCTTTGTATTTTTGTTATTTTTGTTCGATTAAAGTTAGTTTTAGAGAGAAAATGATTACCACACTTCCTTCTTCTTTTTTTATGAATATATATGCACCATGTCTAAGAGAAACTTTAAAAGCAAGAGAATGCATAAATCACTGTCCTAGTTTTTAATTAATCAATTGTTGCAACTAGACGAGTTTAAAAAGTAAAAAGTACAATCAGAGGTAAAACAAATTGTCGGTGTTCCACTAAGTTAGTTTTTTGAAAAAATTGATTTATCACGGTTTTTTATGTAATGTATTGTGAGAGAATGACCTGTTTCGGTTTTTGGAAAAAACAGTTTTTTGTTAGTGGAGCACCCCCTAATGTGGAAGGGAAAAGCCAGAGAAGCCTAACCAAAAATAAAAGAGGATCAAACCGGTGATTGGTTTGGTTTTTAAAGGCAAACAATTTGGTCTGATTTGACTTTTAACTAAATCGAAAAAATTGGTCCGGTTTGAATTGCCACCATCTAATCCGAAATAAATCAGAGCTCATACACGTATAAATATAGATATACATACCTAAAAAATCAATAAGGTTCTTGTTCTTTGAGTTCCTTTTATGTGAGGCAATGCTTGTGCCTCGTCTCCCAGTCGAATGACTACTAGGCTCCGTTCATTTGTCAAGAATATTACGCGAGAAAGTAAATTCTGAGAAAAGTGAAATGAAGTGAAGTAAAGGAAAGGAAAATTTACTTTCCTGTGAGTGTTCACTTTATGAAGGATTTTTCTAAGAAAGTGTAATTTGAAGAAACAAACTTTCTCACGACACATAATTCCTTCCTTTTTGCAGGATGCATTTTGAGGGAAAGTGAGTCCTAGTGAGAAAAATATTTTTATGGGTCCCATTATTTTCCTACTAACTGAACACCCAAAAGTTATAGGAAAGTTAATTTTCCCATTCTTTCCCATACTTTCTTGACAACTGAACAAGGCCTAGAGTCTTTTAATGTTTGGTTAACATTTAGTGGCTTATTGTTGTTTAATCCTATATAAAAATATTGTTGTAATTTTAAAGTTGTTTTGCTTTTCTTTTTTTTCCTTATATTAATTGTTTTTAGTTGCTTTTACTTCGTGCTAGTTGCTATTTTGACTTCAAAATTGTTTAGTTCATTTGTTGTTCGAAGTCACTTGTGTTTTTGCTCTTAGTGATGGCATATAGGAGATATTAATGTCTCTCCGCTAGAGACTATTTCTCCAAACGACGTTGTTTAGGAATAGACCATTATTCTTTTTAGTACTAGTATTTAATAGGTAACGTCTCATTAAAATCATCGCATTATTAGGGACATCCTTATCCTTATGGGCAGCTCTACTAGAGTTTGAGGGGTTCAAGTGAACCCTCTGATCGAGTTCAAAAAAAATTCGTAAAGTTTTATAATTTTGTATACAGACTTTAATTTTTCTTTAATACTTGCATTGGATCATTCATTTGAAGCCAGAGTAATGAAAATTTACTTAGATTTATGTGTTCAAAGGTTCATTGTTGTTATTGCATATCGTCCCTATGTTGGATTGGCTGGGGAACTAGAGTGGATGTGAGCTCACAAGTCAAATGATTCTTGTCCTAACAGATTTTACAAATTATCCATGACTGCTACCATTTATTGGATTTGGAGGGACAGTAAGAGGCTTTTTGAAGGGCTGAGTTTGTTTGGCAAAACTTTGGAAGCATTGATCATGGAGGAAGTAAGGGCATGCTTAGCTTGTGGAGAAATCTGAAGCCAAATGATTCTAATTGGTTATTAGTTAGCTATTGGAGTCTTACCTCCAGGATTTTTTGTCTTTTGTAATGTTGTTTGTTTTTGCTTCTTGGAAGCATTGATCATGGAGGAAGTCAGGGTGTGCTTAAGCTCGTGAGTCAAGTGATGCTAATTGGCAGTTAGTTAGGTCTTGGAGTCTTAGACCATCTCCAGCAGCCTAGGCAAAACTCCTGCAAGGCCAAATCTGGCGAGAAATCACCCAAAATCCACACCCAGCAGCCTCTCCATGCCCCTCGCCATCCTAGTTTTTGCTAAAGTACCTCGCCACAGATCTTGAGGTACTTCACAATTTAACTTCACAAATCATGCACACATACCCGTTCAGTTGCACTGTAAGTTAAATTTTCTTTTCCTTTAATTAACTTCACAATTCTTGAGAATTTATTTCCCATGTAACTGAACGGCTTGGTAATTTAACTTACAGTGGGGCCCAGATGTGGGGACCACACCCCATGTGAGAGAGGGTGTGGCTGGGAGTGGCTTCCAGAGAGTATATGTATCGCCGTTGATGTAATTAATATTTTCAAGTACCTACGATGGATGACTAGCCTCTCTACAGTTTGTAGTGATGACGGGTGAGAAATTATCAGAAACGCAACAGCTTAGGCTGGTTGAGTTATTGAAGTATCCCCTGTGCACTGTGCGGTGTAACATTCAGCCGTCCGATTGTGTTGCCGGATGCATTCGGTAATTTTAATTTATTTTTACTGGTAAAAAATCAAAACACATCCGGGGCCGTACAAAACACGATCGGATGGCCGAGGGGCGCACAACACCTCCATTTCCTGATCAATATTTAGTTGGAATTGGTTCAACTCGTGAGTGTTGTATGGGTTGCAAAATTAATTAATTATGACTTGGAATTTGCTGTCAATTGATGACAATAAAGGAATCACAGAAAACGGCAAGTTCCTAGTAAATTACTCCTAATAATGTAGCATTACGGAAAAGCTGAATTTTGAATACTGCATAGGGAAAAAAAGAACACAAAAAATCTTCACGTGCTCAGCGCATGCAGTAACGTGGCTCATGTCCATTTTTTGGTCTTTCTTAGGTGCTGCTTCGTTGTAATCTGACATGGATATTTCATTATCAAAATTGGCTTCTCCTGAGAATAGTACATATATACAAGTGGACTGGAGTTGGCACCACTCTTATACTCCCACGAATAAGGGCAAGGTTCGAGCCCCCTCCCTACGTAACACCTTAACAGTACTAACCCGGTAACCGTTTGATGGGATTAAAAAAAAGATTAAGAAGAAGAAAAGAATAGTGGGTACCGGTAATGACCAAAGTCTACATCCTTGTAGTGACATTAAGGGGGTGTTCCACTAACTAGTTTTAAAACCAAGGCAGCTTTAAAACAAAACTCCCTTAGTATTTGGGATCGAAACTGTACAATTTAACGAAAATGTAGAGAAGATTATTCATGTAAAAAACCCTTTTATTGGATATTGGTAGCCATATAGTTGGATACCGTCTATATGGATGATTGAGAGAATACATTATAAGTTAAAGGGAGAGTTAATTAGGCATCCTATACTAAAAATATCATTATGATTCCATCCTATAGAGTTTGAATACTTATGATTCCATCCTGAAATTCAAATAAACCCCAAAATACCCTTTCTCTCTCCTAAATTTTCTAATATTCTCTCATGATTTTTCTAATATTTCTCTCCTAATTTCCTAACATTTCTCTCTCGTAAACTTTCCTAATTTATCTCAATCTCTCTCTCTCCTATATTGAAAATCTATCTATTTCCTAATCTTATAATTCTCTTTCCTAATTTTCCTAATATTTCTCTCTCATAATTTTCCTAATATTTTCCCCTCCTAATCTTTCCTGATTTATCTCAATCTCTCTCTCTCTCTCTCTCTCTCTCTCTCTCTCTCTCTCTCTCTCTCTCTCTCTTATCTATCAAATCTTCTTTTTTCCTATTTTTTTATTTTCTCACTCCTAACTTCTCTCCTAAATCCGGAAAACTACGTAAAAAAATACCAAAAAAATGAAAAATTTCTTATGACAACGAACACACAAAACATGATAAATTAATGAATCATATTAGACTATGTAAAAAACATGATAAACTAATGGACCATCTTAGATTATGTAAAAAATATGGTACAATTATTTACCATGAATCCTGTGTTGAATTATATAACGAATAATGAGTTGAATTTCATGGAAAATTACTACTCCATATCATTTTTTTCATTCAACCAGAACCAAGTACACGATTCATGAAAGTCCTATTGTGGTGAAATTATTTACCATGAAAGTCCCATTATGCCAAAAAAATAGGACATATATGACATGTGAACACTGTTTATTGATTTCTCAATGAAATCCATTTCATGGAATATTTAGGGGTATCAGCCGTGTAATACATACAAATATGATGTACGAATGTACCACAAATTTTACGAATGTTTCTACAAAAATTCATAAAATCTACATTACAAAACCATGACTCTTGTGTGAAAAATCATGAGTAACCAAAAGAGTTGCACACGTTGAAAACCAAAACTTATAAGGTTAGTTTGATCAAAATCCATAAACCCAAAAATCTTCGATTAAAACCCCACAAATCTTTGTCCAAAATCTGTAACTCAACAAAACCAAGAACGAAAAACACAAATTGCTCAAACCTGGAAAACAAAAAAGAATTAAAAGTGGGTCTTCTTGTGGTATCAATACTGTTACGAATCAGAGTCTAGCACCAACGATCTTTGAGTCGTTTCCTCCAATGGGTTTTTTGAGATTTGATCGTGCGGCAAGCTGGAGGTGGATGTTGATCGCCCGATTTGATCCGGATTACTGGAGAGAGGAGAGAGTGGATTGAAAGAGAGGAGAAAGAGAGGGGCTATTTCAGAAGATGAATGGGCAAAGAGAGAAAAAGGTAGAAGATGAAGATCTAAAATAACTAATCCCATTAATCATGGGAATTGGAAATGTGTATTAGGGAAATGATATACACGGCTCTCCTGATTTTGTGGAGATATGTAAAACAGTAGATATGTAATGATATTAGTAAGGAAACTCTACAAATGGTATCAATCTAATTTATTAAATGGTGTTTAGGGAGAGTTAATAAGGGTACAATGGTCTGACTATACAATTTCAAGATGTAAACATAACTAGCGATGACATCAGGGATGAGAACATAAATAAGATTTTTAGACAGGATGCCTAATTAAAATTCTCTAAGTTAAATTTCTCTCAATCACGTGTATACGAATCTCGTACCCATAATGCATGTGCTCCATATTCTTGAAAAAAAATGAACGGTTTCGAGCCCAAATAAATATTTCAGAGGACTCACAATTAAGGTCACTACAGGAATATGGGGACTAGGATCACTATGGAAACTCCAAGTCTGCTCATATAGGGCATGACCAGAATTGTTTCATGTGCTACCTAAACTGTCAAAATGAAAGTGGAAATTCGATTAAAGCAAATTCTTAGCACAATTTTATCTCACAACTTCAAGTTGGTAACAGGAATTTCATCTATTTTTCTATATTCGAATTTTCAAGAGAAAATGTAGAGTATTATAGCTATTCTTTTTTAATTGAAGTAATCAACAATTTGCATCTTTTGAACCCAAGCTAAGGGTGAGTTTCTAAATTGACTAAAGCACATATTTTCATGGATTTCAAGACAAATAATTCTAGTCTACTCACATATATTAATTAAAATAATATTTAGTGGAAACAACTTGTCTATTATTGTTATTAGCCTGAAGACAAAAATTTAGTGGAAACACACCATAACAATTGTGGATTCTCCCTCTATAACTACTCTTGAATGATTTTATTTGCTTTCATCCAAACACAGATAATCGTACGTCTAGTTATAATTTCCGCAAAAATAATCATTCAAAGTTCTTTTCATTGCTTTCTTCGAATAACAACATTTTAGTCCTATTCTCCGTGTTAATATTGTATTTAAAACGTTGTAAGAACATCTCAAACATTGGCTTCAAATTTGGAAATAGATCTAATTATTTTTTTTAATGCTTAGGTGATAATTTGACATCTCTAAATTTCACGTCCAAAAAAAGTCCTCTCCAAACAAAGTGTCAACTATATCGTTTACTACTTTAAGTTTACTTTCAAAAATCATTCAAATCAACTGCCCGCTGCCATCTCACACAAATATACGTGGTTTGATGAAACAATCTGGGGGTGTTCCACTAACAAAAAATACGTTTTCACCAAAAATCAAGATAGGTCATTTTCTCACAATACATTATATAAAAAATCGTGAAAAATCAAGTTATTCTAAAAACACTCTTAGCGGAACACCCTCTCAATCACCCTTTTTAAAATTTCACCAAATTTGTGATCATTGTAATTCATTGAAGGTTGCCGAAAAGATAAAACTGAAGCAGATCAACAAAAATAGAAGACAGACTACCCATTTCATTACTCCTTCTCTGTAGCCTATCGGAAGGTAAAGCCCAAATTAATGAATGCAACTCCCATGACAATAATGGTTGCCGAAAACATAAGTAAAATTGAAGCAGACAAAAATAGAAGACAGAGTACTACCCATTTCTTACTCCTCATCTGTAACCTCTTGGAAGGTAAAGCCCAAAATGGATGCAAGTACTCCCTGAATGGTTCTTTCTCTGTACGTACCCAAATATGATGGGGTTTCCTAATTCGGTCTGTTATGTCAAATGAAGCAATACTTTTGGGTAGTAGCACCACAGGGATGGTCGGAAGACTCAAATTGATATTAGATGTCGTAGCGCAAGTATATGATGAGCCTACTAAGGAGGAGTTTTTCCATTTTTAGTCACTTGGCTATTTATTTTATTTTTATTTTTGTTTAAGTGCTAAAAGTTAGTCATTTCCCAAAAAAATAGAAATAAGCATCAAAAGTTTAACGGAAAACTTGGGAACACGAATTTTTTAATGGGACAGTTAATTAGGGGTCCTGTACAAAAAAGATCATTATGATTCCATCCTATGAGATTTAAATATTTATGATTCCATCCTAAAATTCAAATAAACCCCAAAATACCATTTCTCTCTCCTGATTTTTCTAATATATTTTCTCTCTCATAATGTTTCCTAATTTATCTCTCTCCTAATCTTTCCTAATTTATCTCTCTCTCTCTCTCTCTCTAAAATCTCTCTTTTCCAATTTTTTTAATTCTCTCTTCTCTAATCTACTCACACCTAAAATCTCCAAACAAAATTAAAAGAAATAATCATGACATTTTGACCTAATGCACCACAAAAAATGGCAGATTAATGCACCACAAAAAATGGCAAATTAATGCACCACAAAAAAAAAATGGTAGATGAACCATGAAACATATGGTAGATTAATCCACACCAAAGTGCTAAACCAGTGAACCATATTTTATTGTACCAAATCACCCAATATGGTAAATCAATAAACCATGTTCGCATGTCTGTGAACATGGTTTATTGGTTTACCACTTTTACGATATCAAATCACCAAAATGGTAAATCAATAAACTATATTCTATGAAATAACCATCTTTAGAAAGACATGTGAACATGGTTTATTGATTTATCATTTTTATTGTATCAAAGAAAAATACCAGCCTTGAATAAAAAACAAACCACCATTGAATAAAAAAACACCGCTGCCATTAACAATATCCGAAACCCACCACCACCATACAACACAAAACAAAAGATTACAGTAATCAAAACGAGATTGTGAGATCGATCGAGATTAAAAGGTTACTCGTTGGGTTTTTCCGTCGCTGTCGAGATCGATCGATTCCGAGTTTGGCAGCGGTGCACTATGTGGCAAAAACGTGATGAAGCTCTATGCCGACACCACTCCACGCATCGGAGAGAACTTTCAGAACACTCTCCGGCCAAAACGTGATGGAGCTCTTCCCTTCTGATCTCCGGCCTCCGATCTCCAACCACCACCGCTACGTGGTGGTGGTGGCACTCCGTCACCACCATCCCCGTTTAACCATCTCGATCCAGAGAGAAAGTGAGAGTAATTTTAGGGTTTTCCAAAAATACCAGAGAGAGAGAGAGAATGAATGATCCGTATAACAGGTAACAGGTTCTAGTTCAAAAGGCAATGATCCATATAAGAGTAACATATTTCCGTTGAATATAAGGGAATAAGATAAGTAACTGTTTCCCATTATAAAGGTAATGATCTAACAGATTCCCATTCAAAGGGGAATGATCCGTGTAATAGGTTAATTAGTATTTATATTAATGATCTAATAGATTCCCATTCAAAAGGGGAATGATCTGTGAATAATCCGTGTAATATGTTAATTAGTATTTATATTAAATTTTTTTTATTATAAATAGCGGCATAAATGTCCAATTATGCATTTTCAGGATTGAATCATAAAGATTCAAACTCCATAGGGTGGCATCCTAAGGATATTATTAGTACATGATGCCTAATTAAAACTCTCTTTTTTATTTAATAAAGACGAATTTTAAAATTGACTCTTAGCACCGTAACTTATTTTGGAGAACTCAGTCTGAGTCTAAGTGAACAATTAATCCTTCACAAAGCTCAATGAAAAAAAAAATCATGTAGATAACCGATTGAGACATAAGGCTCAGTTTGGTTACTTTTTAATTTCTCCTTTATACTTTATATCTCCTTTAATTTATTGTAACTTTTAGAGATTTATAACTAGGAGCGGCTCTACCTTGAACCCAACAAGATTAAGCGACCTCGCTGGATTTGGAAAATGCATTGAAGCAAATATTTTTTTTTCGTATAAAATGAATTTTTTTTAGTATTGTCAGCATTGGATCAATGAGTAAGGTTAAAATAAATGAAACACCAGTTAAATTTGGACAACTTATAGCCTAACAAAACAAAAAAAGTCCAATCCAATAAATTTTGAGAATATAGAATAGTTAACTACTAAATAAATAAAAGGAACCCAACCTTTTCTCTCCTCTCTTGTCTCACGTTCTTGGCTAATTATAAAGCACAAGCGCAATAAGGAATCGGATGAAGCGTTGAGTACTCACTAATATGTCAACGTGGCATGTTACCAAACCAGTTATTTGATCAACAATTTAACACTAAAAACAAGATATTCAATTGATTTTTACTTCCACGTCTTGATTACATTTAGTTTATGCATCGATTTCTTGAGAAAAATACATTCTGGTGTTAATAATGAATCTAAATTCAACGCTTTCAAAATACGAAGGCTTGTCGTGAGACATTGTAAGACACTAAGGGTTGAAATAGAGTAGGTTTTTTTTTTTTTTGTAACCTGAAATCTGTAAACGTATATATATATATATATTGGCATAAAATATATCTCGTCAAGTTAGATCTTATCTTATTCAGAGGAGGGAAGAACTATAATTTGATGAAGTTTGTTAAGAATTAAGATGGAGGAGGAGGAGATTGCTCAAAGGGCAAAGGTGGAGTTTGTAGAGTTGGAGGAGGGTGAGATTGTAGAGGCGGAGGATGAAACTTCTCTTCCTTTGGAGTTTTGATCTGTTTGGTTCTTCTGCTTTCTTTTGGTTTTGTCTTCTTTTTTTTTTCGCAAGATGGTTTGCCTTTTTGTTTTGGTGATATATTGTTTACTGTTGGCGCTTTTGTTTCTGGTCTTTTTTGTGGTGCAGGTTGTTCTTGTTTGGTGCTTTCTTTGTTTTGGTTTGTTAATTTGTTTTTTAGTTGGGGCCTTCGGTTTGGTTTTTTAGGTTTGGAGGTTTAGTGGTTTGGTTTTTCCTTTCCGTTGGTTCCTTTAGGTTTTGGTTGGCTTCTTGGCTTCCTCTTTTGGATCTTGGATGGCGCTTTGTCGTTTTTCCCTCATTCCGTTTAATCTTAATTTGTATCTTTCACATATTAATAAATTTTCGTTTACTGATCAGAAAAAAGTTAGATCTTATTTTTTGTACAAAACTTTTTATAGTGGCACGTAGTGTGCTATAATCCTGGAGTCGCCGAGTCGGCCCCGTTTAGAAAATTATTATATTGCAATAAAAAAAAATTGACACCAACATTATTCGACTTAAAAAATGTAGATTGATGCCAAACATGTAGGATTTGAATTGTTTTTTGACATCTCCCGTGGAGCCAATCAGAGAAGCCATTTTAGAAGATTGGATGACCATGTTGGATTTGAAGTAAGGTTGAAGATGCCCTAAGAACATCTCCAATTAATCTTTTAATGAAAAAATGTTACTTTTTATTCAAAACGTGAATTTAAATGTTACTACTATCTTCATTTTTCAAATCACACTCATTTTACTTCAAAACTCAGTCATTTCTTAATTTCTCATCACAGTTGAATTATTCATTTCATGCATTTACGAAAATATAAAAATGATCTAATTTTACAGACATTATTGGCGCCTTTTATTGATATCAGTTTATTATTATTGAATCATTAAAAACTATACATCTTTTGTTGTCTAATCAGAATTAATTTAAATAGTTTTTTTGAAAGCAAAATTTTAAATAATTTGAAGGAGTCCTCCAATATAGAAAATAAAAAATAATTAGAGTAATAACTATTCTTTTGAAGATTTAATTAATAATAATAGTATCGCAAATTTTAAAGCGGAAAAGATTTTTGCACAGACCACATGTGCACAGACGACGTACCGACGGCGTCGCCCGACGCCGTCGTGGGTCCCATCCGGTCGATCCGAGCCGTTCATCCTTCTCAAAATCAAATTCCGAGTGGGCTCACGCGAGAATCGAGGCAATCGGACGGCTGTATGAGCTCGATCCAAAATCACCCCATGTACGTCGTCTGTGCACATGTATCGGTGCAAGTAGAAGGACTCTAACATTTTACAAAAATGATTGTGACACAAACTTTGTGCCACAACCAACCACAACCCCACTCACATGGGGTGTGGGTTCCACATGGGCCCCACGTGCGGGCTCCACACCCCATGTGAGTGGGGTTGTGGTTGATTGTGACACAAAGTTTGTGTCACTATCATTATTCAACATTTTAAAGTGCAAAGATATGTCGCAGATATCTTTCTTTGAATAAATTTAGTAATTTTCTTCAATTATTAGGAACTTGGAGTCAACCACTCCCAATCACCCACGTCAAGATCCACTAATCATGGGCCCTCGGTTAACCCACGTGGCCTCTGATCACTGCCACCACCTACTGAAGTTCAAGATCACGCAGGTGCAGCAAAAAATTACCCCCGCCCCCAACTGGCTGCAAATTTGCATGAGCAGTGACACGTTTCTCCCTCTCTTCCGTGACAAGCTACAGCCCCAGCCCCCTCTCTCTTTCTCTCTCTAAAAATACTTTCCGTAGACGTTAGATTCAGATTGATTACAGTACCTCTCTCTCTCTAGGGTTTCAGATTCTGTTCCAAGAGAGAGAGAGAACTTTTATGTTTATCAATCATGTGGAATTCAAGCTGATTCTCTTACTTTACTCGGATCTCAGATTCGGATCTTCTACGAGATCTTTCACCGTCCGATCGGTTTTTAGCAGGGGCTCAGACTTGGAGATTTCAAGCACCGATGTGTAATTGCTTTTGAGAGATTATTTTTTGATTAAATCAGCTCTGAATTCCATTAATTTTGAGGATTCTCTTTTTCCGCAATTTTATTAGTGGATCTGCATTTCGGTATCCGATTGCGTAGTACGTGGGGTCACACTATCTTAGTAAGAACAGAATCGGGTTTTGTTCAACTGTAGCTGACTAGGTTGCGTTTGGTTTATCTGTTGTTTACCTGTTATTTTATTTAGCTCAATGAGATGTTGCATTTACTTAGCGGTTTTATCTTATGTTTGGTTGCTCGGAGAATGCTGGAACAAGATCATGTTTTGAATTTTGCGTCTAAGAGTTTATGTTTGTTGCAACCAGCAGTGTTTCGAAAATTCGAATTAAAGTTTTAGTCACACTGATTGAGATCCTAGGAGGCTAGGGCCAGTGAATCAAAGATGATTGCGTGGATTAGCATCTCCAGCCTGCACTCATATTTTTGCAGATTTGATCAAGAGCTTTGTTTGGTGTGAGACACTCCAATTGGCAAATCCAATGAAACACAAATTCGAGTAAAGCTTTGCTAATGGCATGGTTGTAAATTGGGGAGGGAAAAAATAACTACGCAAAATTGAGAATAAACTATAGTAACACTCTATTTCGTATAGGTTTGATTCAAGGAGCGGAATGAAATTTAGGGGGTTTCTACTCTAATTTTGAGACCGAGCAAAAAGGGATAGGGGCTGGAGATGCTCTTAGTTGTACGGAGTTTCCTAATTTTGGAAAGCTTAAAGGATGTCAGTATGTGACATGGGAGCTTGCAAGTGTCTGGGATAGTGTTCGATCAGAAAAATAACAAAGTGTCTGGGATAGTGAAATTAAGTAATTTACTTGTATTGGAAGTCTTCATTTCCCATGAAAAGTTATGTTATTTCAAGCTGTTTTCCTTATGTTTCCTTGTGACAGAACAGAGATATAGTGGAAGTATGAGTGATGATATTAGTAATTGTTTGGTTTATCAGGGTAGATATCTTGCTGTTTAAGCTGGGGTCATACTTTTAGATGTTCTGCGGCAGTTGCTTAAGATCTGTGATACTTCAAGGTGGGTATATTGGGAGATTTACAAAGGGAAGGGTTCTACTGAGCAACTTAGGGAGAAGTTTGAGTGCAACTTGGGGCCAGACTGATTGGACGAGTCGTAAATTTACAAAGACAGTAGAAATGATGGTGGATACTGGTGCAACTGCTAATCGAGGGCCTATTGTTGATGTTTTGCCAGAGAGAGATGATGATGGTGGCTATGCTAGTGGAGGGTGGAAAAGGTGATATTCTTGTTTTGGTTAGATTGTTTCCATTATATTATGTGTTCTCCAATATGTTGTTAGAGTGCTCTTTTACAATTCATGTGACGGTCATATTTTTGTGATGCCCTTTGCTGTTTGAAGTCCTCATCCCCAGAATTTATCTTTATGGCCACTTGGAAATGTGCAGTGTTGGGTGGGAGGTGAGCCGGGTCCTTCCTAGAAGTCATTTATCATCGTTGTCACTGTTGGTGCCTTGTTTTACTTGAAAGCAATGATACTTTGTCGTTCTAGTATGATAGAAGTTGTCAGTTGGTGTTCAATATTAAAATTTAGTTTTCTTTGCAAATCAATAGTTTTGAAGTAAGGTAGTAAGAGTATTTGACTGCCACCTTTTGTACGATAGTGAATGACATCCTGTCATGGATCCAAAACTGGTTTGTGTACTTACCAATAGCCATGGTGATGGATTTAGTGGGTTTTTTTTTGCCCTATAGTGGCCCCTAAGACAATGAATATGTCTTTCGAAAGGCAACAGACCTATTCAGGTGCATTGAATGTCTGAATATGCTGTATTTTGGGAATAAAGGATCTCATCTTGTGAAGTAGTTTGTATTTGTTTTCCTAATAGGTAAGTCTAAGCATTAAACTGCATCAGGCAACATTGCTTGGCCTTATGATTAAAGCTTGGGTTTGGGCGCTATATTCCATTATTCTGCAGTGCTGGTATATGTTGGGCCTCTTTTCATATCAAGCCTCTAGTCATTGATTTGGGAGTATCAATGGTGGATTGTTGCTTTTTTATTTCCTTTACTATCCTTTCCTGGTGGGAAATATGGTGGGTGTATATTACTCTCTGCTGTGGAGATAACATTTTATTCTCACATGTTGTTGTTAATCATACTAATATGCATTTACTTCCACTATTCTCCACCAAATTGGAGGAATCATTTTCACTCTCCCTCTAGTATTTATCTTGCTGCGATTTCTCTCCCTCTAGCTTGGGTTTTGGATGCTCTATCTTTGTCGAGAGTTGTTTAGCTTGATCCTCTTTGCTTATTTGCTGGCAATTATTCTGTTTTTTTATGATTTGCTTGCTTTTTGTGTCTATTCTAATTTTACAGTGAAGATGGAAAATTAAGCTGTGGATATTCAAGTTTTCGGGGAAAGAGAGCTAGCATGGAGGATTTCTTTGATCTTAAAACTGCCAAGATTGATGGAGAAATGGTCTGCATGTTTGGGATATTTGATGGTTAGCTTTCCCGATAATCTTTTATGCTGATGCATGAAATGTAATGTAATTCCAATTGTGAATTACAATATCAAATGTTAGGTTTTCTCATGTCATTGTCTTCTTCAAGGCTTCGATAAAGATACAAGTTGTATCCAACTGTCAAGCTTCTGACTGGCTGGCTGTGTCTAAAGTTTATTCAAGGAGTCCTACATGGTAGACAATAGATATATGTATTGGTCTGGTGTCAATGTCTAAGATCACTGGAACATGATTTCATCTGATAGAAGAAAATGATTGAAGAAATAGGAATATAATTACCTCGCAGCTCATAGGTTCTTACTTATTTGTTTTTATTGTTGTTTATGGTATGATTCTTGGGCAAATAGAGCAAATATATGTTTCAGGGTTTTTGTTATTGGCACTTTTCGACAAGATTTAGTATTTCAAACAGTCATCGTTGAATCTTTTTACCATTCATTTTGATTTATTATGACTTTTCAGAAGAGAATTAGTGTTCATCCAACGATTAATGTTTAGCTAGCAAAGCCTTCTTGGATTATAGAACGCTCAAGTGTCACCTCATAAATGAGTCGATTTCCAAGTCACCTTCTACTTATATTTCCTTATGATTAAGTGCACTGTGGCAGGTCATGGTGGTTCTCGTGCGGCTGAGTTCCTGCAGGAACATCTCTTTGAGAACCTGATGAAGCATCCACAATTTCTATCAAATACCAAATTGGCTATAAGTGAGTCAACTCTCTAAATCCATGTCTGAGAACCATGTTCATGTTTGTTCTAGAAAAGATTATTTGGATGCAGCGTAGGATCTCATCCCGCTGAAGGTTGTTACATTTGTAAAGCTTGCACAGGGCAGATTGGACGTGTTAAAATGGAGTCAAGTCCTTGTCATACTTCGTTTGCAGGGTGTGGGATCTTAGACAGGTCGCTTTTGTGTCCATTAAGATGTGAACTGATCAACAAGTGGACAAATCTCTAACTTGAAAAATGGCATTTGAGTTCATCTTATATCCTGTTTTTATGGTGTTGGATGTTGTTCAGATTACTGTTCAATGTAGTAAGATTTGTTCCACCTGGTAATACGTGTACGCCTTGCAGGTGAAACTTATCAACAAACGGACAGAGATTTCTTGGACTCTGAAAAAGACACTTACCGCGATGATGGTTCTACTGCTTCCACAGCAGTTCTGGTTGGTAGTCATTTGTATGTTGCCAACGTTGGAGATTCACGGACAGTAATATCCAAGGCTGGCACAGGTACTTTTCAAATTATACTGGGTTTAAGTTTGGTGATTACTCATGGCGTTCAACAAAGTTTCCAAGTAATCCTGGGATTTAGCATTTACATGTTTGACGTCGAGGCAATGGTATATTTCAGAATAGCTTTTCACTTTTGAAGAAATGTTGGAAGGACTGACTAGATGAATGTAATAGCTGCTATGGATGGAATAGCATGGCGTCGATTAGGAGGAAGAACCTTTAGGATGTATTGGGTGTTGGAAGGGTCTTGATTCAAGTGGAAACTTAGTTCACTTTATATTCCATTCTTTTGAGTAACTAAGGATTAAATTGGTTTACTACAATTGAGAGCAACTTTGCATGTCACATATTATCTAACAAATCGTACTTGTTTAACTTTAAAATATAAACGCCATTTGCTCGAGGATATTATGTTTGTGGTGCTTTAATGTGATATATCCTATTGTGGTTACTGGTTACTATAGTGGCTTTATGTGTTACCCAATCTTTCTGCGACACTATTCTGTGGAATTATCTCAAAGACATCTGGTCTTAAATACTGGTCTCATGGTGATTTATTTCTTTTGGATTGTGGGGGTGAAACTTCCATTCTTATAAACACTTCCATTTTGACTTCCAACAATAAAAATATCCAGAGCCTGTGTAGTCTTCTGCCTAAAAGTATTATGTCGAAAATACTTAGTAGGAGGGCAAAGGAACATTGATAAAAGAGGCAAAAAAGGAGCAGAGTCATGTAATTTGTCCTTGAAGAAAGTTCTAGCAACGGTCATGTGGGTTTGTGTCTACTGATTCACATATTTTGTAAATTCACGTCTTATTTCCTCGAATCAAGTAGTGTTTAAACATAGTACATAGAGGGGAATCCACATCAACTAAAAAGAATAAAATTGATCAAATTAATAGGGAGTTTTATCTGCAGGCACATAGACATTTGAATTAACAACCATGCTGGATTGGTCCAGTCCAACTAACAATCCAATCAGTACTTTTGGCATGAGAAGTTACTCGGTCTCCTATTCTGCGTGTGCAGGGTAACGGACCGGCTCTGAAAACCTGAACGTATGAAAATTTTGAAGAATTTTCTGAAAGTTTGCAAGTTAGGTTTCGCTACTTGGCAAATTCGGACTTGTGAATCTTTCAATCGTTGAATCAAAGTGCTACAAGTGGCATATTACTTGCCATACACAAGTTGCTGGCTGCTATTTATTACCTTTCCACGGTCGTCAATGTTGCCCTGGTACTTAATAGTCCATACGTTACGATGTCAACGTCCAGCTGTCTTCTCGACACTTACACAGGTAGGTCATCAAAATGTTGTCCGAACCTGTGAGGCGTAAGAAGTTAAGCTTCTAAGCTCTAACTGCGTTAACTTATTTCACATTTTCCCGTGTTGGCAATTTAGTTTGAGTAAATCCTTAGTTGCACGAAGAGGGAGCAGGGACGGGAGCGGGTGCGGTGGAGCGGGGGTATGTTGAAGCTCCCTAGGTTGGGAGCGGCGAGGGAATATTTAACAAATAACTATATGTATGAATAAGCTTATATAAATTTATATGTATTGAACATATGTTTTATAGACTTATAGTTGCAAAGGGATCACATATATAAGCATTTTATATATAAACATGAGTAAGAAATGTCATCCCAATAGATTCTTCTATGCCAAATATATGGACTTAACACGTAGATAAGTAGTAGAATATGAGACGAGAAAGAGAGTCCTAAATCTTACTTCTTTTTTTCTTTTTCTTATTCCTTGCATATATTTGGTAAGAGAAGTGAGAATATCGTCCTTAAGATTAGTGTGGAAGCTCCCATCCTATTTAGAAATGGGTTCCCGTCTAGATGGGAGCGAGCTCCAGTTGAGCTCCCGTCTAGGGAGCGCACCCATTGTAGAAGGACGCTGCTATAAGAGTAAACAACTGGTGGCAAAACAATAACAGCCATGCGGAAGCACAAAACCAAATAATTGTAGGTAAAATTAAATGTTCTGTATTGTTTATTATAGACGCTCTTTTATGCATTTGTAAAATGCTCTTCCGCTGATGCTCCCGTCCACACTAAGAGCATCACCAATGGCATACTCAAATGTGAATACTCAATTGTTGCCACATCACCTCTTGAGTATTCATTTAATGGGTTTCTAAAGTTAGCAATGTGAAGCTTTACAATGGTTCATTTTTGTCCGTAATCAAAAGAAGCAAAAATGATGTTAGTTTTGAGTATCCAAGTTTGATTATTGGGAAAATGTTGGTAGTTTTGAGTATCCAAATGCCAAAATTTGAGTATTTATAAAAAAATGTTGCTAACTTTGAGTATTGATCCAAATGCCATTGTGAGCCTTTTTTGACTATCCAAATGCCAAAATTTGAGTATTTTTCTTTTCGTGTATGCCATTGGGGATGCTCTAACCGAAGTTTTGGCTTAGAGCACTTAACCAATTTAGTGATGTCATTTTACTTATGTTAACCTAGTTAGTGTATGTTTCTCGTAATTTTTTTTGTCTTTAAGCTGTAGACAAAAGTGAGGTTGTTTCTTTTAACCTAGTTGGGACTTTTTTGTAAGGAGAAACTTTCGGGACTTTTTTGTGAGGAGAAACTTTCGGGACTTTTTGAGCAAAAAGTCATAAAAGTCGAAAAAGTTGATAAGAGCAACGGGGCCTTAGCAGTGTTATTTTAGCATACATATTTGATGCCTCTCGAGATTATTCTTACATTGCCTCTGTATTGTCTTGTATGGTTGAACTAGTCTTGCATATGATTTCTTGTGATTAACATCATGCACATTTAACATTTAAAAAAGGAAGAAAACAATAGAGAAGGATATTAAATTTTTGGCTTTAATTTCTTAAAGAAGTTTCTCGGTTTATGCTTTTCAGCAATTCCTCTTTCCGAGGATCATAAGCCAAATAGAATTGATGAGCGCAAGAGAATTGAAAGTGCTGGTGGCGTAGTGATGTGGGCAGGTAAGACTTTATGTCATACATTCCTTGTCTTTCTCGTATTCATATAGGGCAAGATCATTAGGCAATGTGGGTATTGATGACGCATTTTTCGGTACATGCCTCACAGTAGTGAGATAGTACAGCATCGACCAACTTGGGCTAGCTCAGTTGGCTGGAAGTCTTGCCATAAACAAGTTTCCCCACCCTGGGCTCCAGCCTGCTACGTACCAAATTAAAATGTGTCGTATAGTGCTTCAAACGGTACTTGACACACCGTCAGTGGGGCTATTAAAAACCTTGTCTTCATTCTCTTTCAGGCACTTGGAGAGTAGGTGGTGTCTTAGCAATGTCCCGTGCTTTTGGTAACCGCATGTTGAAGCAATTTGTTGTGGATGAGCCTGAGATCCAGGTAATTTTTCGAAACCGTCCAATTTTTAGTCTATGTTTGTCTTTGTTTTTATGTACTTTGAGGTGAACTCTCTCTCTCTCTCTCTCTCTCTCTCTCTCTCTCTCTCTCTCTCTCTCTCTCTCTCTCTCTCTCGTTTAGGGAAGTGCCTAACTAACTTAAGAAAGGACAAACTGGTCATTTCCTTGTTATCATATTCATCTCAAGAAATCTGCATTTACCTTTTGAGGAATGAGGGATAAATGGGTTTTTCCCTATGATATTTTCGCCTAATGTTTTGAGTGCTTACTCTTGTATGATGAAATTGATTTGGTGGAACCTTAATTATGCTTTTAAGTGTAATGAGGTTTGGATCATTCTTGAAAATGGATTTTTGTTGAAAAGGACTGGTCGTTGGGAGATGTATGTGCTTTTTTATTTTAGCCAAGTTGGAAAACATTAATTGAGCTGGTAGAATTGATAATTCAATAGCAAGGTTTTAGATCCTGTTCGTAATGGGAATAGCTGACAGTTGGATCGTTTGGTGAGTACGTAGTAGATTCAAATATTTTAGGAGGCTGTGCTATGCTAATTGCATTACAATATCAGAATTTTGCTTGTTTCCGGAAGACTATCAGCCTAAAAGAGGCAGTAGGGTCTAAAAATAAAGGGTTTTCCTTGTTTTCCATGCTTATGATCCGAATTCCTTCAATTTTCGCATATTTTTCAGGATCTAGACATCGATGAAGAATTTGAAGTGCTTGTGCTTGCAAGTGATGGGCTATGGGACGTGGTACCCAATGAGGTAATCCCACCCCCTTTTGATGTACGATGACTGTAAGGTTCTTTACTCATCATTAGAATCCCACATGCTGGACTACTATTTTTTTCAGTAGTTAAGATGGTGGTCTTGCTGGTACCGGACATTTTGAGAGTAGTTTTGGTGTTTTAGAATGTGTAGCTGGATAATTAAGATTTGTTAAATAGGAAAATCGTAGATATATGGAAAATATGGGACAGCCATTTGCTGATTCAAGTGTATCCAACTATTTACCAAAAAAAAAAACATGTATCCAATCATGTGGTTGAGGCTGGGGTCTAGGATGAAAGGTTAGGTATTCATTTGTCCCTTTCATGGGTTTCTCGTGTGTGAAGATCGGATATGTTGGTGATTTTCACTTTATTTTGTTGGAGTCCTGTAAGTGCAACTTGGCTGTTTCAATGAAATATCTACTGTCCGAAAAAGGATCTCGTATGGAAGGATTACATATGATTTGTTGGGGTCGGGGAAACAGAGGCAGATCTAGAATGTACTGATTATTGCTGCTGGCATAGTATCTCAGCATTCCTTTTAGGCTGTATCTGGAAGAAGGTTTGGTCGAGGGAAGAGAAAGAGTGAGAGTTAATCACCTCCAATTTGCGTAGGGAAATTCCATACGTTTTATCATTCACAATTCCTAAATCTTTATTACGATCTGAATGAACATGAACATGTAACCAGGACTTCTAGTTGTATTTTGGAAGAAAATGAGCGGCTTATATTTTAAACAGAGACTGCATTTCTTTAGGGTGCTGAACCAATATCACTTGCATTGTTTTTCACCATCAAAACGCAAACCCAGCCGATCCAGAGTCACCGGGTAGAGAGATTTGAAGGATATTGCCTCCCTGAACGTTGGGTTTAATGCAAGCCGGGATGTCGAGATGTCGACATTCAATGCCCTACCCTGCAAGAGGAGATTTGTTTATTCGTTGGTTTGTTTCTAGTTTTGCTATCTTTTGCTCCTTTGTTATTATCGAATGAACATGAACATGTAACTATGCTTCTAGTTGTATTTTCAATAAAATGATTAAACCGTGAATACCATTTCTTTAGGGTTGAACCCATACTTCCATAAAATTTCCATGTAGTCACCACCACCTAGATGTTCAAGGTCTTCACAAAAAAAAAAGAACTCTCCATATAGTCCACTCGGGACTAAAGATACACTTGCCATCTAAGAAGCTTCCTAGGTGGTGTATGACAGTTTTTCTCATGCATCACTGCAATACAAGAACATGAAAGGTTTGCCCCAGTAGTTAGTAGAGGTCTCACAACCAGTTCTCGAGTCCCATCCATGATCCATCTTTTTCCCCCAAAAAAAAAAATCTTCCATATAGTACTCAACTAAGGAACTTCCAATTTCTTACTGCAATACAGATATACTTGTGAAGAAGCTTCCTAATTGTATGACAGTTTTTTTCACAAATGCATTCTGCAATACAAGAACATTACAAGTTAGCCCCAGTAGTTAGTAGTCGTCATCACCCTTCTATTAAAGAAAAGCTTTCTGTTACTATTCATTCATACCTGGGTTTGTGCTCGCCGAATCCTTGACCGATGGACCAACCTTGGCTAGGAGCCTTGTCAAGAATGGGGAATCCTTGACCGATGTTAATTAAAGTGCTAGGAAGTCTGTGCCACGGCTATCCCTTGCAAGAATGCGCACTTATGTTAATTGAAGTGTCTGAAGTCTGTTATTTGAAGTCGTCGAAATCTGATGTGCACTCTTTCAAAATGGATATAATGTAAGAACATCCTATCTGACTCTTTAGAAATAATTTTGTTATATGACAAAAAGTGATAATAGTGGGACTCAATTTTGTGTGTTAAAAAAGTGAAGATGAGTGCTCCATTTGAGCATTTTAGATGTGTGTTAAAAGTAGAAAAGGTCCCACATCCATATATGTATATAAATATGTAAATAGAAAAAAATACTCACTTTCTCTATCCTCTCTGACGTGCACGGTGGCTCGTAGAAGCCCTTTCTGTCTCTCCTCTCTCTCTCTCTCTCTCTCTCTCTCTCCCTCCCTCCCTCCCTCTATTGGTCCTAAAAAACAAACTTTGTCGTTTAAGACATAGGTAGCCCTTTTAAACCTAATACAAAAACGAGCCACAGAAAATGTCTCTAAAAGATTAAAAATATCAAATGGAGCCAAAATAAATTATATTTTCTTTATTAGTTACCTAAAGGCATACGCTAAAGTTGTCTAAAAGAGTCAAAGAGGACACTCTAATATTGTTCAATCCTAAACAAGGTGCTAGGCTCAACTTTAACTCAACCAATCTCATCCCATATGGGCTTAACAAGGGCTAAAATTCTACAAAATGGCTCGGCACAAAAATTTAGTGTGAGCCACATAGGCCCAAGATTCAAAACTTGCCCAATCATAACTATACTTGGAGCAAGAACATTGGTCCAAGATTCAAAACTTGCCCAACCTTAACAATGTGTTTGATCGATGTTGAAAGAATGGGGTTAGAAGCTCCCTTATCCTATTGTGAACTTTGGCCATAAAACACCACTGGAATGGAGTATTTTTTTGGTTGTTCCGAATTTGGCAGAGGTAACTGGAAATTCTATTGCAGTCATTGTGGTGGTGGAATATCCACTGGAATTTAGCTTGAAAAATATGACAAGCTCAAAGTTAAGAAAGCATGGAGTGCTATCTTAAGGAGTTTCCTTTGAAAAAGCAGAGGTGTATTATGAGAGAGGAAAGAAGTAGTAGTCCTTGTGTGGATTGATTTTTGAAGTTCTATATATTACATAATAACATAAAGACGAATAAGTGAAGCTGATAGTCTTGTCTTTCAAAGCAGCAAATTCAAGTCACATGTAATCAACATTAACTGTAAATAGAGGATGTTTGGTCTTGAGAATTTAGCGTCCACTTATATCAAGGGTGAGAGAATCCATACAAGCACCAGACAGATTGGACAACCTGTCATTCATTCCATTATTCTCGGCTTGCATAACTTGTGAATACAGAAAAGGCTTTGGAGGCATGTGAAGTTGTTCTACACTTCCTTCAAGCATCTCAACAACTTTGTTCATGGAAGGACGGTCACTAGGCCTCATTTGTATACACCATAATGCCACTAACATCATCTTCTTTACCATCATACTCTCCTCCTCGGTGCTCTCTCCAATTTGTACGTTCTTTCCTTCGGAGAATTGGTCATAAACCCATGAAGGAAAGAAAATTTGGCTTGAATTAGCTGATGAATTCCAATTTCTTCTCTTGCCTGCCATTTCCATCAACAACATTCCGAAACTGTAAATGTCAGCTTTATGGGAAACACCTCCGATGTTTTTGTAAAACAACTCTGGAGCCATGTATCCCAAGGTTCCTCTTGCCGCAGTTACTATCACAATGCTATCATCTGTTGGATACAATTTTGCAAGCCCAAAATCTGAAACTTTTGGAGTGAAATTCTCATCGAGAAGAATGTTATGCGGCTTTATATCGAAATGCAAGATTTGCATGTCACAACCTTGATGTAAATATCCAATGCCGCGAGCCACTCCAAGAGAAATCTCAAACATTTGCTTACAACTTAAGGACAATTTTCCTTCTGGAGAAAAGATGTACTTATCGAGAGACCCATTAGGCATGAAGTCATACACAAGAGCACGCTTAGATCTCTCGGCACAATATCCAATTAGCTCAACAACATTGACATGATGGATCCTTCCGATGGTAGCAACTTCGTTGATGAACTCTTGTCCATTAGCTTTCGGCTTGCTTAGCATTTTAATTCCTACTAAAGGGCCACTTCGGAGCTTTCCTTTGTATACAGAACCATAGCCTCCTTCCCCCAACTTGTCCCTAAACCCATTAGTCATCCTCTTGATATCCGAGTAGGAGTACCTTATGGGCACAAGGTGATTCTGACTTCGCAAAAAACCTTCTATGCTATCAAACGTGGATAAATGTCGTCTGCTGAATTTAAAGATTAAAAATCCAAACACACATGGTACACACAAAAGCCTTGCTGCAATGACCCCTCCTGTTTAATGCAGTCAAAGAAAATTAAGCAGCATTGTCAAAACGTTGTTGTCTTGGAATTATCTTATTTGCATGTGATCATGCTTCGACTACAGTATTATGCAAATTTATATATACGCACACTTATATATTAATTTGTAAGTCATATTTCATTTGGCCCTTCATGTCCGTCCTCGTCTGTTTATTGTGGGTTACTTTCGGTCAGTTGGGGTCGTTTCATAAACTGACTTAAGTCAGTTTTTTGGTTTGATGCTGGTCTCATAAAACACATAAATTAGTTTTGAGTTTAAGTCATTTTTGAGGAAAAAAATCCTGAAAAATGTATTTACTATGGTTCACTAGAGATAGGCTCAGGGCCCAAAATATATAGAATTCACCGAAAACAATTAACGAATTTCCATAGGACCAAAATAAATAAGTAAATAGGAAGGATTAGGTCTTACCTATTAAATAGGTAAAAATACCGACCAGCATAAGTGCATAATCTGTGAGAGAAAAAAAAAAATAGAGGTTGAAGATTAAGTATGAGAAGCAAATTATGGAAAAAGAGGTGATAAAAGGTACATCTAAAACTAGGAGAAACAACGTTCAACAAGGAAGCAATTACAAAAGTAACTCTACAAAAAACCACTTTGAATATCTTATGTATGATGGAACCACTGGTTTGAGAATAAGACCAAACTTAGAAGTTTTCTTGCACCAAAACATATGGGTGAATCGCTTCCAAAATCTTTATGCATCAGAAGAAAACACACTCTAGAAGGGAAGGGATGTATGCGAGAAGAGAGACCGGAACTTTGCATACTATGAACCATACCCCTCGCAAAATGTTTCCTCTCCACTAGCTAGTATTCGCCTATTCAAAAAAATCCAAAATGAACAAAGAACGAATACATACCTCAATACTAGCTAGTATTCGCCTATTCAAAAAAATCCAAAATGAACAAAGAACGAATACATACCTCGAATACGTGACATCAAGCTCCCTGCATTTTTTGGCATTGAAAAGAATTATGCCAGTGAAAGAAAACCACCAATTAACTAATAAATATGTTAATTGTATACTGAGAAAAAGAGATTAAATTCTTTCTACTGCTACTTCTGGTGGAAAACCATTGGACTTCCTCCCAGTTAATATCAAGTTGCCACATTAGCAACCAGTAAGAGATTGGATTAAAGGGGCGTACGTACCCAGTGAACAAAACAGCCGCATATGTGGGGTCTAGAGAGGGGTTGAATGTTAATATACGCAGCCTTACCCTTGTAAGTACAGAGGGCTGTTTCCGAAAAACTAAACAAATTGATGAGGAAAGTAAATAAAACAACAAAAAAAAAAAACCAGAGCAAAACTTTTGGAAGAATTGTCCCTTGGATGGTTTAAATTTTTAAAAGTATTAAAGTAACACGCAATTGATGGGATAAATAGAGGAAAGAATTGACATAACTAGCGAATTGGGTGACGAATAGTTGTGGTTTAATATATAGGGTTTATGATAACTTATTGGACCAGTAGCATTGATAATGATGTTCCACAAATTGGTTTGATAACAATATTTCATATTACTTAATCTTAAGTGCCTCTTAGAATGTAGTGTTAAAAAGTTGTAAAAATTAAGTAGCTTGGTACCCACTTAATTCGGGATGAAAATGTAAATATTTATATATCACGGCTTCCTTTAGCACCACCAACCTCCAAAGCCACCGCCACCGCCCACCATCGCCGCCGCCATTCGATCACTGATATCACCGCATTATGTCCCCACCGTTGCTGCTGCCGCCGCCACCACTTCTTCACCAATGCACCACAACCACCACCACAATCGCCTCCATTGCCATCAACCACCACAACTACCACCCTGATTCTAATGCCGCCATCACTAGCACCACCACTCCACGTACGATTGCTACAACTATTAGCACTACCTCTATCACTGCCACCAATACCATCACTGCCACCACCGCCACCATCTCTCCAACACCACCGCCGTCGTTTGACCATCATTATCCTTTCATCTCTCCTTCATGTTCTACCATTAAATTCACTATGCACCTCTTCACCACCACAAATATAGCACCACTCATTTTTTTTTTTTTTTGAAAGAAAAAGAGAATTTTATTAATCTTTGGAAAATGATTACAAAGATTAAAAGAGATCGAGGAAAACCGGCATCACAACGAGCGGAAGAATGCCAACTAGGGTGGCACCTAGCCGCACGACAATCACTTGCCTCCAAGAACCCAAGGGAAATAACAAACTGACAAGGAGTCAACAAAGAAAAATACACCCAATCCAGAAGATACAATATCACAACAATAATGAGTGGGGGCAAATGAGGACAATAATGGGTAGCACCACTCATTATTGTCCTCATTTGCACCCACTCTACCATTGTCATCTCTCCACCACCACTACCACCCTCGCTTTCCTTCTACCATACCACCTCCATTATAACCACCACCACACTACATTCGCTATTTTATATCACTACCAAGCTACCAACTACTACCACCACCACCACCATTACCACCACCACGACTACAAACACTTGACGTTCATTAGTTAAATTAAAAGAGAACAATCACAAATAACTTGAGCTTAATTCATTAAACTTAGTATCAAAATACCTATTTTAATTCAGCTCTTGATAGTTTTGTCAAATAGCTTTTCAGCTTAAAAATTCAACACTTAATTTCAACATTTAGCTTCAGTTTTCAATTTTATCAAACAACACCTTAGCTTGTTCCAAAAAACTGACTTATGTTAAATTGGCTATTTCACTTGTAAGGTCAATAACAAAAAGATAGCTTTTTCCATTGACTTTTTGAACTTTACTAACATATTACACAAAAAGACAATATTGTCTTTATGCAATTTGAAAACCCAAAACCCTACGTCTAGAGTTCCAAAATCATTACCCCTTTTTTGTGGAAGGGCGAAATGGACAATTTACCTGAAATTTGGGCTTGCATGGGAAGCATCTTGGTATTCCTGTCTTTTACAAAGTGAATTTTTAGTAGAACCACTTGTCTTTTGGCTTTTTTAGATATAAAAAAAAAAAGAAGCCAAAAGACACTTTGTGGAACAACACCTTAATACATTTTGAAAATGATGCATGATAACCTGATTCATAATTCTATTAATTCTCGAAAAGAAAAGAATGCTTGGAGTTCCCAAGCATTTTGAAGCAAGTTGTAGCAATTTAAAAGAATTTTGAAGGGTCAAAATTGCAACATTTGGTTACATACACACACTCCTATTTGGGTGTGTATCATATGCACCTCTATAAAAGTTACGAATCGATTAAAAAAGTTACAATTTTTTTTTATAAAAGTTATGAGATGCGCCAAAATGTTATGAATCATAGAAAATGTTACGAATCACATTGCAGAAAAGTTACGAAACACTAAAAAATGTTATGATTGTTAATGAGGTGGCACAATATAAACCATATAGTAGGTGCATATAGTACACAACTTTAATTAGTGTGTATTGTAGCAATTCCCCTGCATACTACACTATCAAACTTCTAATCATATACAAGTTGGGTTCAAGTGACCCAACTTGTATAGGAATACCTTCGCCAATACATGGACCAGTAGTAATATTAATTACTATTTGGCAAACTACTATTCCCTTTAGCACATTTTGCTTGCTTACCTTTCATTTTGGAATGTCTCAAAATTTTGAATTACTAGTTGAAAGTCAACAAAAAAAATGGGTAAGTTACTATCCATCATAAATTACACAAGCAGTTTTTAAGTAAAGAAAGAGGGTTAATATTGGAAATCTAATAAGGTGACGTGCATTAATTCTGTGCATGTCTCTTTAAAGAGTTGAGTTTCCTATGCGTAGCAAACAAAATGAAACAGATGGAAGAGTATATAGTGGTAATTCATAACCAACACTGATTTATGATTTCTCCCTTTTGGGCTTTTGGGCTTGGACTTCATTATATGTATTGGGTATGCCCCATGGATGTACTAAGCTTCATTGTCTATATTTTTTGCATAGGGTTATGCCATTAGGTGTTAGGGCTCTATCCACCGGGTGTTTTTGGGCTCTGACCCATTAATCGTTTTTAATTTCTCCAACTTTGACTGGAGTCCCCTCTCCTCTTCCCCAACTTGATGTACTCTTTGTCAAGTACTAATAAAATTTTATTGCCAATAAAAAATAATAATTTAAATCACATCTCAAACCACTAACCTCCATAATTAGCATAGGCGACACTATTTTAGTGGGCGTTTATTTAAGTATATTGTAAGGACCAAGTTTCGGATTCCTTTGTTTTGGCAATTCCGTTTGACAAAACACACATTTACATCGAGTTGTAATTTTATTATTTAGAGTGTCTGTTTAGGTGTGGAAAGAAATCAATATGTAATTCTTTTTATTGCGGTCGTTATTTCGATGTAATTCAAGAAACTTGCTCAAGCAACATACAAGCTACACATCAAGCAAATGGGCTGCCTTTAGTAACTTGCTCGAGCAACTCTGAACCTACTCAAGCACATTTTGAAGCTTATAAATATAACGTTGGCTAGGGTTTTGTGTAGACAACTTAGCCAACACTCATATTTTCCACCTCCAAACATCTGTGGCGGCTAGGGTTTGTGAATCTCGAAGAACTTCAAAGATTGATTGATTCTCTAAGCCAACAAATAATCTTCAAGAGGATTTTACATCAACATCATCGTTCTTTAGGTTAAGCCCTTTCGTAGAGTTCGAAAGGCAAATGATTGGAAGGCTTGTGCGATTCAAGGCGTTGGCGATCAAGATCACTGGGTGCGGTGTACGTGTGACTCGGCAGGTGATACTTAGAACGTTGTGAGGATTTACTTCGTTTGGACAGGTATATCTGTAACTGCACAACGATTATAGTGATTTGATTCATTCCCGTGGTTTTTACCCATTCAGGGGTTTTCCACGTATATTGTGCGTTCATCTGTTTGATTGCTTGTGTGATTTGTGCTGGGTAACTTATTGATTCACATTCATACTATTAAGGTTTTTTATTTAACAGATTATTAGGGAATCCTGATTTTTCAATTGGTATCAAAGCGAGCTACTCCTTCCGTTAGGATTTATTTTCCTAGAGCAGATCCATCATGAGTATGAATATGAATCACGTGTCTAGAAATTTGCCTATACTTGATGCCGATAATTTTGATTACTGGAAATCTAGAATAAAGGCTATAATGAGATCTGCAGGTGAAGAAATTTGGGATTCATGTATTGTGGGGTACACTCGACCCATGAAAACAGTAGAGGACAAACAGGTTCAGAAAACCCAATCTGAGTTGTTAGTCGCTGAAAAAGCATTACTTCAGGCTAATAACCGTGCACTTGATACTTTATTTTCTGCTGTTGATAGTAATGAGCACAGGAAAATAGCTAACTGTGAAATAGCGAAAGAGGCATGGGACATTCTGGTTACTTGTCACGAGGGGACATACACGGTTAAGCAGTCTAAGCTGTAAAGGCTTACTACGGAGGCTTACTACGGAGTTTGAGACCATCAGAATGCAAGAGCAAGAGACCTTCAATAAATTTTATTCCAAGCTTATCGCCATCGTCAATAGCTGTGAGAACTTGGGTGAGTCAATTCCTTCATTTCGTATTATTAAAAAAATATTACGCTCCTTACCTCCTAGATTTAAAACTCAAGTAACTATGCTGGAGGTAGGGGTGAGCACGGGTCGGGTTGGTCGGGTTTCGGTCGGGTTCGGGTCGGGTCAGACTTGATCGGGTTGGGAAAAACACAACCCGGAACCGAACCGAACCGAACTACACTGTAAACCGATCGAATTGGGCCGACCGGGTTTCGGTCGGGTTGATCGGGTTGCATCTTCCAGTCGATTTCATTGTTTCAGAATCTGAGAGACGGTGGGGAACAGATCTGAGAGAGTGAGAGAGAGAGAGAGAGACCACAAATTTATCACAGATTCACAATCATAAATGAGACAGATCTGAAAATGAAATCATTCACAACTTCACACTTCACAGTTACGCACAGTCACACATGGCTGCACAATACAGGAGTAGATCACATATTCATCGTCATTGTCGTCGCCGTGGTCTGTTTTCTCGCCGTTGTTGTTGTCTGCTTACTCCCCGCCGTCGTTGTTGTGATGCTTGCCGTCATCATCTGTTGTGATGCTCGTCGTCGTCGTCTGGATTGGAGAGAGATCTGAGAGAGAGAGAGAGAGGTGGGTTGGCCTAGATCTAAGTTTTTTGGGTTTTTCGTAAACTGGGTTTTAGAGAGAGAGGAAGACTTTGAACTTTGAAGTGTGAAGACAAGTTAAATGGGAAGTCTCTGGAAGACATCAGGACTTCAGGAGTATTCACCATATTTATGATCGGGTCGGTTCGGGTGAACCCGACCCCTAGACCACTAACCCGAAACCCGACCCGACCCTATCGGGTTACTAAATTTCCAATCCGAACCCGAACCGACACTATTTGAAAACCGCCCGAAACCCGTCGGGTCGGATCGGGTTGACGGGTCGGGCGGGCTTTTGCTCACCCCTAGCTGGAGGGTAAGAGAAAATTAAAAGAAAAATTTGTTCAAGAAATAGTTGAGATTTTCCAAATTTATGAGGCTGACCTATTGCAATCTGAACCTGTTCAACCTAAAGTAAAACATTCAAAGTCTTCAATTGCTTTTAAAAGTACTCAAAAAAAAATATAAGAAAGATTCAGATAGTGATAGTGCTGTCGATTTTGAGGAGATGAAAGCTTTTTTCAAACAATTTAAAAATAGTATGAAAAAGAAAAATGATAAAGGAAAAGGAGAATTTTCTAAAAAAATCAAAAATGAGGGAAAAAGACCACCTGAGGGACCACAGTGTTTCGAGTGTCATGGTTTTGGTCATTATGCCTTAGATTGTGCTAACAAAAAGAAAAAGAAGGTTTTTGTTTCTCAAACGTGGGATGATAGCGATTCTGATGAATCGAATGAAGAACAGAACGGCAACGAAAATAATGATAGAAACTTTTTGGCCTTCGGAGTTTCCTTAAATCCTCAGGGTCTTTCCGAATCGAGTGGTTCTGAGACAGATAATAGCGAGGCGGAAAGCTGTGATGACATGGATGAGATCACAGAGGAGTACAACAAACTTCATGTTTTTAGTAAAAAATTGATGAAGGTGAATGATAAGCTTTCTGATAAGGTCAAGAGTTTAGAAGCTACTTTGAATGAACGCACTCAAGAGAGGGATAAGAGGAATAAAGAAATTGAGCTCCTTCTTGAGAAAAATAAGGCCTTGACTAGTGCAAAGTTGAAGGAAAAATTAGAAGATGATACAAAGACTGGGACCCAAGTGTTGGATCATATTCTTTCCATCCAACGACATCCTACCGATCGTTCAGAGCTTGGTTATCATGCGACATCTTCAACTCCGCCAATTGGGAAAGAAGGGACTAATCATAAAGATAAGAAGAAGAATTCTAATGGCATGCAAAACAGGCTCAATTCTCCCACGCCAAAGAAGCAAACGACAACAGTGGCAAACAAACATCCCAAACGCAATGAGGTAAAAGCTAAAGTTATTAATAATGCTAAGTCTCAAGTTTTTAATCCTGTTATTAAATTCGTTCCAACTTGTCATTATTGCGGTATGACTGGTCATATTAGACCACACTGTAAGAAGATGCATGAGTCATACACTTCACATCCACATGTAGCTCGTCCTTATGGTCATAATAATTTTGTGCCCACTTGCCATCATTGTGGAATTAGAGGCCATATTCGTCCTTATTGTTTTGCATTTATGTCTATCATAGGTCTCCTCCCCATTACAATAACATGAACAATCATAGGGAGTATTTTCAAAGGCCTAGACATAAAACGCATTCGCAGGCTAATTTTACTAAGATAAATTCCACGTCCATAGCCACTAAAAGAACTAGTGTTGACAAGGGAAAGCCTAGACAGATTTGGGTGCGTAAAACTGATTTGGTCTCTGATGTTGATGATGATCTTAACTCTTTAGATGACTATAGTTCATTTGGAGAGGTTGGCCTTGCCTTTTGAGACTAGTTCGTGGTTCCATAATCTAGGTTTATTTGATCTTGCATTTTTTTATACCTAGAGTTAAGGAGTTTCACAGTTTATTTCATTGTTTTTTTTTTTTTTTTTTTGTTTTTTCATAAAAAAGTTTAAAAAATCATTTTTTTGTGGCTATTTTATTATTTGTTGTGTGAATTGAGCATGATAGTCTTCAGTGCGTAGTTGAATATCATTGGATTTTATGAACATGTTCATCTTTATTTTTATTGCACTTCTTTTTGGTATTCTCCCTGCAAGAACATTCGAATGCCAATAAACCATGAGTATCTGACATTTTGTACACTTATTCATGGCTATTATGGATGGTTGACAATTAGGGGTCTTGTTCTCATAAACTTGGGTCTGTATCTTGAAATTTCTTTTTGAGATTGACCCGTGGCTAGAATTCCAAATGTGATGTTGAAATTCATCCACCACCATTTGTTTTTTGTCTCCATCTCCCCTTCCAAAATTGAGAGAATGAATGACTTGAGGAAAGGGCTACCTATAGGACAAAAGTCTTAGTAGTGTGAAAGCCGCCGATGATAGTGTAAAATACAATGAAAAAAATATTTCCATCGGTGAGGTTATATAAAAAAAAAATGAGAGTTTATGGAAAATGTGGTATTAGTATTGGACCACTTGCTTAGTAACCGGTTGCATTCGGCTCTATCTAGTCCGGACGGTCGCGTCAAATGGCGAGTGGGGTAAAAGAGAATACTTTGTAAAAAGAATAAAAATTAGAGGTTGAGGGGGAGCTCCGCAAGTACTTATCAACAAAAAATCATTGAGGACCTAGCTTGGTTTGACTTCTTGAGGGGGAGTCATCTTGATACTCCTATTGTTCATGAGAATATGAGTCCTAAATTGAGCTAACCTGATATCTAGGTCATGGATGCACACACACACTTTCCTCACATGTCGTTGATCATGGTGTGTCGTATTTCTTCTGCCTTGCATGGTGTTCTAGCATCAAGTTGTGTCTTAAAGTTTGGATGTCTTGTTCATCTCATCTCATGATATAATACTTGCACTAAAACATTCTCATGCTCATATCTTCAAAAAAATTATAATCTTTTAGCATTGAGTTTAATTATGTTTTATTGAGCTTTGCGTGCTTTTAGTACTTTGTCTGCTATTGAGTTTAGACATCATGACATCTGTGCTAGTGTTCGTTTCTCTCTTAAATAATATCTCACTTGTCTGTTTCTCTTGGTCTTTAATTGTTCAATGCTCTCCTTTGTTCACATTTATTGCTTTATTGTTTATCCTATTCACCCTTTGTCATTCCATGTCAAAAAGGGGGAAATGATGAAAGGGGGAGTAGGTTTCCTACTGTTCTAATATATTTGGATGTTGAGTTTTGTTTGCAGGCTTTCTACAACTCGTTCATATAGGATAGATTGCCTTTGTAGTGTGTTTTGTCATGGAAGTGCGAAAGGGGGAGATTGTAAGGACCAAGTTTCGGATTCCTTTGTTTTGGCAATTCCGTTTGACAAAACACACATTTACATCGAGTTGTAATTTTATTATTTAGAGTGTCTGTTTAGGTGTGGAAAGAAATCAATATGTAATTCTTTTTATTGCGGTCGTTATTTCGATGTAATTCAAGAAACTTGCTCAAGCAACATACAAGCTACACATCAAGCAAATGGGCTGCCTTTAGTAACTTGCTCGAGCAACTCTGAACCTACTCAAGCACATTTTGAAGCTTATAAATATAACGTTGGCTAGGGTTTTGTGTAGACAACTTGGCCAACACTCATATTTTCCACCTCCAAACATCTGTGGCGGCTAAGGTTTGTGAATCTCGAAGAACTTCAAAGATTGATTGATTCTCTAAGCCAACAAATAATCTTCAAGAGGATTTTACATCAACATCATCGTTCTTTAGGTTAAGCCCTTTCGTAGAGTTCGAAAGGCAAATGATTGGAAGTCTTGTGCGATTCAAGGCGTTGGCGATCAAGATCACTGGGTGCGGTGTACGTGTGACTCGGCAGGTGATACTTAGAACGTTGTGAGGATTTACTTCGTTTGGACAGGTATATCTGTAACTGCACAACGATTATAGTGATTTGATTCATTCCCGTGGTTTTTACCCATTCAGGGGTTTTCCACGTATATCGTGCGTTCATCTGTTTGATTGCTTGTGTGATTTGTGCTGGGTAACTTATTGATTCACATTCATACTATTAGGGTTTTTTATTTAACAGATTATTAGGGAACCCTGATTTTTCATTTGCCTTCAAACTACAATTCAACTTTCATGGGTGTAAAACACCCTATTCTTCTCCTTGACTCTTTTTTCAGTGTCTTTTTTGGGGGAAATTTTTATTTTTAGGTAAATTTCGCTTACCTCCCCTTTAGGTTTCTAAAAAATACAGAGCATTCCCTTATACTTTCTGAAATTTCATTACCCTCCCTTACGTTTTTCAAAATAATTTTAATAGTTTGTTTAGCTTTTCGTCATATTTTTTTTGAGATTAATCATTCGTATCTACAAAAGAAATTAGAAAAATATAAAAGTGTGGACCAAATTTTAAAAAAAAAACATATAAGACGAGGCTTTAGACAAAAAAATTATGTTGTTTCCTTCTTCTTCTTTTTTGTCTAACTTGTTTTTGCATTTTGTCATAAATATATATATTTTTTTACTTTTGAACTAACGAGACAAATGATTAATATATAAAAAATAAAAAAAATCGAAATGAAGAAGAAAAATTAAAAAAAAAACATGAAAGAAAAAACAAAAATAAAAAAAGGTAGAATGAAGAACAAAGTACGGAATAGAAGATCCAACTCACATTCGTAGCTGCAAGGAAAGCGGCAAACGGCTTTGACATTCACAGAATCTCTGAAGCAGGAAGCCCTTTTCCTGCATCTTTTGCAGCCATCAGAGTAACCGTCCCAGTACATAGCCTCAAACCCATACCCCAACTCCCTATTGAAATCCAACCACGACAGATTCGATCCCCTTTCACTGATCAACTGCGACGAAGACATGTATAACACCTCAACAGTGCACGAATCGGCAACATCCCAAACCCTAACATCTCCCTCCACAACATACGAGTAATACCCATTTCCCACATCGTCTCTGGTGGTGGTCTTACAATAAGCAGTCCTGTTTATGTATTTAGGAGATTGGACTGACTTTTCACAGCGGAGGAACATGACCGAGCTACCATCCGGCAGGACCGGCACCCAGTAAGGAGCACTTAGACCGTAGAAATTGTGTGGGGTTAGAGAGTTGAGAGGGAAAGAGGAGCAAGTATCGTTGGTTTGGATTCCTTCGTCGACGAGACGGATTGTGTTGCCAGTGTAATTAATTGATTTCACGTAATATTTTCTGGAGGAGAGGTGAAGGACTGTGCGATTGTTTTCGTCACAGGAGAGAGTGAAGTAGTTTTGGTCGTAACATGTGTGGGATGGGTCACCTTGTAATTGGAAAGGGAAGGAGGTATTGTGGATGTCTCCGCAGGAATTGATGAATTGCTGGTTTTGATTTCCGTTGCAGGTTACTGAAAACAGGAGGAGGATGAGGATAAGAAGGGTCAAGAAGCCCATTGAGAGAGAGAGAGAGAGATTCAGAAGAGAAAAATGTTAGGACTAGCTAGTTCTGCTTTCGTTGGATGACCAAAGATTTTTATTTTGGAGTTTATGAGAAGGGAAAAAACATCAGTTGCAAAAAAAGAAGAAGGGAAAAAACATGATAAATGAAAATAAGTAGGTGAAGGTTATGAAAATCAAAAAAAAAAAAAAAAAAAAAAAGTAAAAAGTAGAATATTTCTAGTCTTGTGGGTGTGTTCTTGTCATCGATTTGATTAAATGTACATATTAAGAAAATTAAATAGTTAATTACCATATTATTCACGTTAGAAATATCTCTTTGAGTTTTATATAAAATTGAGTTTTAATGAAATTAATGTCAAAAAACTTCACAGGGTAATGCAATTAAATCTTTTTTCTGTTCGCTTTCCGATGCACATTTGACTATGATTTTTTCAATCGCATTCAATTGATTATTTCTCATACTATAAAATATGAAATACTATGTCAGGAACACCCTCCAAACCTTATATATTCATGGCCGGCTGATGTGCGCGAAAGTCAAAGCCATTAGTAAAAAAAATAATAATAACAAGCTCAATCAAGAATAATTGACTTTGAAAATTAATTCTTACGTGCAAGACTGGAAAACTTGAATCCAAATAAATAAATAAGTTTATCACTTTTCAGATAATATCTGAGAACGGTTGGAAAATAGCCTCGCAGAGAACCTCCTGAAGGCGGAGGTTGCTAACTCTAGAGTCGGTTCGGTCTTTTGACACTTCAATCTAATCTCTGTCTCTTCCGAGCATGCAGCCCATTTCAAATACAATTCCAGAAGCACTAGCGGCATTATTTCCTTCAGCACATTTTAATTAGTGTGTATTGTAGCAATTCCCCTACATACTATCAAACTTCCAATCATATACAAGTTGGGTTCGAGTGACCCAACTTGTATATGAATACCTCCGCCAATACTTGGACCAGTAGTAATATTAATTACTATTTGGCAAACTATTATTCCCTTCAGCACATTTTGTTTGCTTAATGGAAAGTCTCAAAATTTTGAATTACTAGTTGAAAGTCAACAAAAAAATGGGTAAGTTTCCACAAACTATCCCTCATAAATGGCACAAGCAGTTTTTAAGTAAAGAAAGAGGGTTAATATTGGAAATCTAATAAGGTGACGTGCATTAATTCTGTGCATGTCTCTTTAAAGAGTTGAGTTTCCTATGCATAACAAACAAAATGGAACAGATGGAAGAGTATATAGTAATTCATTCATAACCAACACTGATTTAGGATTTCTCCCTTTTGGGCTTTTGGGCTTGGACTTCATTATATGTATTGGGTATGCCCCATGGATGTACTGGGCTTCATTGTCTATATTTTCTGCGTAGGGTTATGCCATTAGGTGTTAGGGCTTTGCCCACCAAGTGTTTTTGGACTCTGACTCATTAAACGTTTTTAATTTCTCCAACTTTGATTAGAGTCCCCTCTCCTCTCCCCCAACTTGATGTACTCTTTGTCAAATATTTACTAATAAAATTTTATTGCCGATAAAAAAAAAAATTTAAATCACATCTCAAACCACTAACCTCCATAATTAGCATACGCGACACTATTTTAGTGGGTGTTTATTTAAGTATATATTTGCCTTCAAACCACAATTCAACTTTCATGGGTGTACCAAAGTTTTTAAAAAAAAATCATGTAAGACGAGACTTTAGACAAAAAATTCTATTGTTTCGTTTTTTTTTCTAACTTGTTTTTGCATTTAGTCATAAATATTTAGAAAAATTAAAACAAAAAACATGAAAAAAAAAAAGACAAAAAAAAAAGAAAAAGAGAGTAGGTAGAATGAAGAACAAAGTACGGAATAGAAGATCCAACTCACATCCGTGCTTGCAAGGAAAGCGGCAAACGGCTTTGACATTCACAGAATCTCTGAAGCAGGAAGCCCTTTTCCTGCATCTTTTGCAGCCATCAGAGTAACCGTCCCAGTACATAGCCTCAAACCCATACCCCAACTCCCTATTGAAATCCAACCACGACAGATTCGATCCCCTTTCACTGATCAACTGCGACGAAGACATGTATAACACCTCAACAGTGCACGAATCGGCAACATCCCAAACCCTAACATCTCCCTCCACAACATACGAGTAATACCCATTTCCCACATCGTCTCTGGTGGTGGTCTTACAATAAGCTGTCCTGTTTATGTATTTAGGAGATTGGACTGGCTTTTAACAACTGAGGAACATGACCAAGCTCCTGTCCGGCACCCAGTAAGGAACATGTACAGGGGAGAAATCGTGTGGGGTTAGAGTGTTGAGAGGGAAAGAGGTGCAAATATCGTTGGTTTGGATTCCTTCGTCGACGAGACGGATTGTATTGCCAATGTAATTAATTGATTTCACGTAGTATTTTCCGGAGAAGAGGTCAAGGACTGTGCGATTGTTTTCGTCACAGGAGAGAGTGAAGTAGTCTTGGTCGTAACATGTGTGGGATGGGTGACCTTGTAATTGGAAAGGGAAGGAGATGTCGATGTCTCCGCAGGAATTGATGAATTGCTGGTTTTGATTTCCGTGGCAGGTCACTGAAAACAGGAGGAGGAGGAGGAGAAGAAGAAGGAGAAGAAGAAGAAGAAGAAGAAGAAGGGGTTCGTTAACGGCTCCCGTAAGGGCCATTTCCTCGACAGGGAAAGAGACTCAGAAAAGGAGTACTAGTTCTGCTTTCCTTGAATGTTCAAACAAATTTAGTTTTGAAGAAAAATGAAGATAAAAAATATGTGGAGCTCATTAAGTCAATACCGGTGACTTTGATAATGACTTTTGAATTCTCCAGGAAAACAAACCGATGACTCATTAAGTCAATACCGGTGACTTTTGACTTTTGAATTGTCAAAATTGGAGTTTAGAAAATGATTGTTGTCTGCTGAGAACTTTTCTCTGAAACCTTTCTTGAACGAAGCTCTTTCTATTAGTAATGACTTCTGAATTCTCCAGGAAAAGGGGTTAATGATTGCTGAGAAGAAATTGAGCCAACCATACACACACACACAGAGACTAACATGTCCATCTTCTTCATTCTCTTCTTTCTTCTTCGCCTTTCCACAGCCGAAGACGATTGCACTCCAAAACAATGCTCCGATCACGGTCCAAAAATCCGCTTCCCATTCAGCCTAAAGAACCGCCACCCACCTCACTGCGGTTATCCCGGCTTCAACCTCTCTTGCTCTCCAAACACCACCACCACCGTTCTCGACCTCCCTAATTCAGTCAAAGTCTTAGTCACCAAGATCGATTACAAATCCCGATTGATTCACATCAAAGACCCAAACAGCTGCTTCCCACAACATCTTCAAAACCTCAACTTGTCCGCCACTCACTTTGAATTTGCAGGTTCCGTGTCTAATTTTAGTTTATTCAGTTGCCCTTCAACGAAATCTGGTTTCTCGTATAGGGTGATCACTTGCCTCAGTGGCGATGGTCGTGAAGTTTATGCCGAGGATGGAGAACGGATTATCTACAATGCGCCCCCGATTTCATGTAGAAAAATGTATAATTTATGGGTTCCGAGTCCGGCGTTTCATCAGACAGCTGATCTGCAATTGAAATGGCCCCAACGGGTTTGTGGGAAGTGTGAGGCTGAAGGCAAGTTTTGTAGGTTTAAGAGCAACAGCACTAGTGATGAATTTGAGTGCTTTGGCAAAGTCAATCCACTTAAAAGAGGTACCCTCTTTCTCTTCTTTCCCTTTTGTTTATTTGTTCTTTTTGTATAATATGGCCATCCATTTGTATGCTCAAATCGGAGAAAGTTAAAAAGAAAATTTGCATAACCACAATAGATCTTGAGAACTTGAAGAGAGAACGTAATTCAAGGTTGTGAAGTTATAATTGTTCCAATTGGCTACAGCCTTGTGGGAGGCGATATGGTTTGGAGGAGGTGCAGTGCCGGCTCTGAGGTGCAGTGCCGGCTCACTTTAATTTTGGTTACGCACTTACTATTAAGTTAAAAAAATAAAATGGCATACAAGTCGGGGAAAAAAAAATCAATGTTACATTGTAGTATTGTACTTTTAGCTTGGACAACATAAAAAAAAAACACAATAAAATGTAACTCCTATTATAGTGCTTTAAGCACGATACGAATAAAAGAAAACTCCTCATTGCATTTTTTAAAAGTAAATTATTCAATTGAGTCATCGTACTAAAGAACTTATTTTTAATTGATATCATAACTAATCCACTTAATCTATTTGTGACATGGTACTGCAAAAGTAAGTCTTTTTATGAACTTCAATTTAAAAAAACTTATATCCACCAAATCAACTGTAACTGTCAGTGCCGACCCTAATATAATAGGGGCTCGGAGCAAACTTACAATATTTGGGACTCTACATCTTTAGTAGTTCTTTTAAAATGTTATAAAATACAAAAATTCAAACTAAAAGGATTGAAAGATAAACGAAAAAGCAAATAAGAAAGTTTGTTTTATATTCGAACTAAGATTTGTGTGAAAAAAATAATAAATTATGTTAGCTCGCTCACCCAAGCCTACATCCGCCTTTGTTTATGACTTGAATTAAGCATGCCTTGAATATGTAATAACACAACATGGGGATATAATATTATCATGGGAGATATGATATTATTAATTCGGTGGTCTTATACATCTTCACTATTTGTGTTGTTAAACAAACAGGCTTAAATAGTACTCCCTTCGTCACTTTTTTAGTGTGTTGCTTTGTAAATTCAACTTATTACATTTTTCATACTATCAATTTTTACCTCCACTTTACTCATTTCATCTCATTTTTGTTTTCCCTTTCCAAAATTATCTTCCACTTTTACCCATTAACTCTTGTCCCATTAATTTTTCTAAAAGAGAAAACAATAATTGTATAAAATTTTACCCATTAATTTTTTTAAATAAACACTTATTAAGAGACAGGACAAATGGAATACTCAAAAATTAAAAAGGGATGGAAGAAGTTGTTGAGTTGAAGCTTTGAACACCAATTTTAGCGCGAGCACACACACACAATGAAAAAAAAAAAAAGATATGACGAGTCTTCTCTATCTTTTACAGGTGACTTGGTGATTCGAGGTGTGACCGTAGGCTCACTTTTGCTTCTTGTAACACTGATTACCATATATTATTGGTTTTACAGACAAAAGGAAAATGGTCAACTATTAAGGATTGAAAGGTTCTTGGAGGATTACAGAGCTCTGAAGCCTGTGAGATACTCTTACGCAGATATCAAGAAAATTACACATCAATTCAAGGAAAAAGTAGGCCAAGGTGGATATGGAACAGTGTACAGGGGACAACTTTCAACTGATGTTCATGTTGCGGTTAAAATTCTTAATAACACTAAGGGAAATGGGGAAGAGTTCATCAACGAAGTGGGAATAATTGGCACAATCCACCACGTCAACGTGGTTCGCTTGGTTGGATACTGTGCTGATGGATTCAGAAGAGCTCTTATTTATGAGTTCTTACCAAATGATTCGCTAGAAAAGTTCACGTCATCTAATCACGAGAAGCGTTCACTTAATTGGAAGAAGCTGCTAGAAATTGCTATGGGCATTGCCAAAGGAATTGAGTATCTTCACCAAGGGTGTGATCAACAAATCCTTCATTTTGATATTAAACCCCATAATATCTTGTTGGATGATAACTTGAATCCAAAGATATCGGATTTTGGCCTAGCAAAGTTGTGTTCAAAGGAACAAAGTATTGTATCCATGACTACGGCTCGTGGTACCATTGGCTATATTGCACCGGAAGTGTTCTCTAGGAACTTCGGGAAGGTGTCATACAAATCAGATATTTACAGTTTTGGAATGTTGTTGCTTGAAATGGTAGGTGGGAAGAAGAATTTTGATGTAATGGTGAATAGCAGCAACCAAATTTATTTTCCTGAATGGGTCTACAATCGTTTAGACAGGGGAGAGGAGCTAGGAATTCATATACAAGATGAAGGAGATGCCAAGATTGCGAAGAAGTTAGCAATAGTAGGACTTTGGTGTGTTCAGTGGTACCCTGTTGATAGGCCTTCAATGCATGGTGTGATTCAAATGCTTGAAGGAGATGGAGACACTTTGATCAAGCCTCCCAATCCATTTGCCTCTACAAAACCAACATTGGCCACGGGACAGGTAAGTGGAAGGGCTTTTAACAGTGAGTTGGAAATTATTGTTGAATCCGAGTGAGAGATATAACCAGTATTTATGTATCGTTAAGAGTAAGTAGTCTTTTTCATCAATCGATCTGTGACACTGGTGTGAGATATTTTATTGGTTGTATGGCCTTGTCATAAAGCATATGTTGTGCCTTGATATAGATTATTTGTGTCCAATGTAATTGGTATTAGCAGATCATGAGCAACTCATAATGTTAATTTTATCGTCTTTTTTTAAGGATAATTGGGATTCTAGCCCTATGTTGTACTCTATTGTAGCTAAGAAACATTTTGTACAATAACAAAACAAAGATTGTTGCAGATTAATGGTTGTGGCATATCTTGGAACTCTTGCATGTGGTCAAATTGAATGCAATTTCAAATGCTACTAGCCAGACATTGTCTGCTTTTACTTTTGTGATTCTATCAACCTTTCTTTGATAGAACAAAAACTCACTGCCTGAGCCCATGGAGACTGATCGATAGAGTTCCTACAAACTGGACAAGAAGCATTTGAGCAAAGCCATTCATCGATGCATTCGTTGTGGAAGCAATGCCTACATTCGGGTTTGCTCCGCAGCGATTACTTGGGCCTGTTCTCGGACAGGAATATTTGGGCAGGTGTTTTCATTGGGCTTAGGTAGACGTCCATATTGGGTTAGGCAGATATTTTCATTGGGTTTAGGCGGCTATCTTTGAGGACTACTTTGGGGACGGAATATTGTAGCTCCAGCCCATCTTAGGCCCAAAACGACAGTGGGCAAGAACTTTGGCCATACAACACCAAATGTACAAGCTAGCACTAATTTTTATTTTTTAGGTAATGGGAAATTATAACAAAGTCACTCTGCGCGGTGCAAGAATATCCACCGGAATTTACTATTTAAATGAAAAATAGCTATGCATTGAGAATTGATTTTTTTGTATTATGACCGGAGAATGAAAGAAGTAGTTATCTATGTGGATTGATTTGTGTGGTTATGTACTCCATCCGTTCCAAATTTCTTGTTCATTTCTCACCATGCGTGCTGTTTTCCAATTGCTTATATCTTTCGTTTTATAATATTTTTTTATAATTTTAAAAACTTTGTTTAATAGAACTACTCGAGAACTATCAAATAAGATCAATATTACATATATATAACATTATACATTTGAAAATATGAACAATTTTTTGAAGTGCTATGAATAACGTATGTGGACAAGAAATTTAGGACAGAGGGTGTATATAACATAAAAATGAATAAGTCACTACAAGAAAATCGACATATTATAGCATTGGTTTATAACCCTCGTTTGTAGTAATTTGCTACACCCTCTTTTGAAAAAACTCCATGTCTGTGACACTAAAACACAGTTTTTCCTTTTAGTGTATTTAGTTCATCCTTTTAAGAACCGTTTTCCAATTTTGGCCTTTAAATTTTATATTTTTTTGATTCCTCTAGTCGAACTGAATAATGTAAAGTAAAAATTGTACCCAAATCTAGTGAAAACTTTAAAATATATATATCCTTCTATATTAAAAGGAAATCCTACCATTTTTCTTTCGCTTCAAACCCGTGATTAGTATTCACGTTTTCCACCCTTGAATGTAAATTCTATGTATGCAATTATTCAATGTAGATTCTATGTATGCAATTATTCAATGTAGATTCCATGCATGTAGTCATGACTTTAAACACATTTTAGAAGGTTCAACGTATGCATCAAACACATAATTTTAATCCATCGCATGTAGTCATTATTTGATTTTCTGTTCTGGTGTAGGTAAATAGTCATCATGAACTTAGTACTTGCATTAATATTCATCTAGATTAATTAAAAACATATTGGAAAGTTCAATGTATGCATTAAACACATTTTAGTTCTTTGCATCTAATTGTTGGTAGGTAGGGATGGCAATCTCGGCCGACCCGCCCCTATCCAACCCGTCCCCTACCCATTCGGGGAGGGGATTCGGGGATTTTTTCGGGGATCGGGTAGGGGATGGGGATTATTTTAAAAAAATTTCGGGGATCGGGTAGGGGATGGTATTGTCAGTCCCCTACCCGATCCCCTCCCCGATCCCCGCCCCTCCCCGCATCCCCGTTTACATATATATATATATATATATATATATATATATATATATATATATATATATATATATATATATATATTAATGAGTACTTAATGAGTTAATGAGTACTTATTTTTATTTTATTTTATCGGAATTATGATTACTTAATGAGTTTATAGAGCAAACATTAGGACTATTTTTTTACGTATATAATGAAAATATTAGTTATTTGCACCGAACAAACACTTACAGCATGACTAACTCTAAAAAGACAAACCTGCTACTTGCTTCTAATGTTCAGTAGTAATATTCATGGTTTCTTAGGAGTAGCAGCCGTGTTGGATCCGAGGTTCAAAATGTCATTGATTGAGTGCTATTATACTGATATTTATGGGGTTCGTGGTGTTGAGATGGTTGAGAATATTAAGACACGTTGTTATGACTTGCTTACGGTGTATGAAGGAAAAAATGACAAGAATCATGGCGAAGCCTCAAGCAATCCTCCATCGGGGATCCCCGATTCACTTTAAAGCGTAAAACTATTAAAAAAAAACCTACACATTAAAGAACAACCATTTTTGGATCCCCGATTCCCCGTGGGGATCCCCGTTCCCCGCATCGGGTTGGGGATGGAGGTTAAAATAAAATCCCCGGTGGGGATCGGGGAGGGGATGGGGATTGATATAGGTTCGGGGATCGGGGATGGAGGTAGTGGTATCCACCCCCTACCCTCCCCATTGCCATCCCTATTGGTAGGTTCAATGTATGCATTTATATCTTAGTTCATTCTTATCTTTTTGGATGTATTCATTAATTAGGTTCATTTCATTTAGAGTTCTAGGAATTAGAAGAGTCTTTCCCGTGGATTATAAATCGAGATGGAATCTTTCATTTGGGACAGAGAGTTGATTAATGAATTGAGTTTACAAGGTTGAGGCCATTGTAATTGGGGATTGGGCTGCAGTCCTTCCTCACAGAACCGTCTAACCCTTGCGAGGGTGAAGCACCTCTATCTCTTCTCTCTCTCCTTCTCATTTTCTCACTCAAGTGCCCTAAAACCGTCCTACAAGAACACGAACAAGGAATTTGCTTTTATTCCAAAATTCAATTTCCAAATTAACCAAGCACAAGAATGGGATTACCTAGGAATCAATTACTGGGAATGCCCAATGCTAAGACACATCCAAACACAACCTCACAAGGATCCACTTTTAACACCTATAGCTTAATGTATGCAATTATTCAATGTAGATTCTATGTATGCAATTATTCAATGTAGATTTCATGCATGTAGTCATGATTTTAAACACATTTTAGAAGGTTCAACGTATGCATTAAACTCATGATTTTAATCCATTGCATGTAGTCATTATTAGATTCTATGTATGCAATTATTCAATGTAGATTCTATGTATGCACTTATTTAATGCATGCATTTATATCTAGGTTCTTTCGCATATCTTATTCAATTATTCATTAATGGGTTTGTGGTGGAGAAAAACAGATGATTGGATACATGAACTCAGTTCAAAAAATTAGTGATGGGTTCTTTGCTCTTCTTTTTATTGCATTCAAATTTGATGATGGTTTTTCTGTAGAATTGGATTTTCCTGAGCAATCAACGCTCTGAAGTTACACGGAGTATGGGAGAAAAGGAAGAAGTATCCTTTATTTGAATAAATTTTGTATATTGGTGTTGCAAGTAATTGATTTAATCTATATTTGAGTACATTTCGGAATTTCCGGTATCTAAGCATCTAGCATTGCTCAATTTTGGTATTCAAAACTGGCAGTCGGAAGCATCACTTATACAATCCGATGTTAATGTTTTTTAGTTGTACACTTCCTTGAAGTATAAATAACAGAAAATTGGCTTCCTTCGTTTTTTTTTTTTGGGCAAAATGTTGGTTGGCCAGAAGGAAATAAAAACAAAGTACAAAAGCACGAGCACGAGATTCCATGCGTGCATGGAGCCTTCAACTAGTATATGTAAAAAAGGCACCAAAAAAGTTGCACCATCTGTATCATTTTGTTTGTCAATTTTCGAAGATCGTATCATTGGTCAAACACTTATAACTTTTAACCTATAATGTTTTTCATGATTTTGAAAACTTCATATAATAAAACTCAATGAGAACTATGAAATAAGATTCATATTGAATATTTTTTGAAATTCATATTAACAAATATAAGCAATTGAAACCAAACACGGTCTATTGTAAATGACAAACAAAATGGGATGGTGGGAGTAGTATTTAGTGAAACAATTTGGGTACCACATGGCCGAGCCTACATGGTACTTGAACATTGCATCCGGGGCGTCCAAAAGTATTGGACGGCCCAGATCGAAACCATGTCTCTCCTCCTTTCTCTCCCCTTTTCTGTCTCTTGTTTCTCTCTACACAATTCGAGCAATGCAAAATAGAAATGGATGGCCCAAATCGCACGCTCGGCACTAAAAAATTGCTCGTTTTCTGGGGACAACCATTTGCCAACTCGAAGTTAAAAACTAACTCTAGTTAAAAGGTCCCAAGTTAGGATTGACCAAAAGTAAATTATTTTTCTCTTTTATACCAAACATTTTTAGCATTTGAGGGCCAGTTGTTCTTTCTTTGGCATTTAGGGAGGGTTTTTTGGTCAAAGGCTCTCTCCGTTCTCTCTCGTCGAGTCAATTTCCCCACCAAATCAAGGTCAATGAAACGTCAAACAAATAGTATGTATATATAGTTGATCAAATTTGAACTGAAAAGGCACCAGTAAGGAGAGTAATTTGCGACGCCCGATCAACTTCTAGGGTTTTCTCTTTAGTTTTTGCATTATGTATCCAATTTCTCTTACGCGATCAAAATCAGAAGCAGCCCAAAATCTTAAATCGAACAGGTACCAGTGTCTCTCTCTGTTTCTGTTTGCTGTTTTTTTATGGGTAATTTAGATGCTTAAACATAACATGTTTGTCTATTTAATACTCCTGAGTTGCTGGAATGTCCGATCGACTCGCTAAGACTGAATAAATTCAACGCAAATGTAGACAGTAGCGGCGCCGGGAGTCGAAGTCGGAGGGGCGAATTATGAAAGTAATCCTGGTTGATGATTTTTTCAAGACTAAATCCAGTCATTTGGGTTTTTATGCGACGGTTTTGATAAATTGAAAAATTCTCGAGTATTGTTGTTACCAATACCATTTGACGAACACAGTATCATTATCGTGACACGAGATCATTCATTTGATTTTTAAAAGACTAAATCTAGTCATTTGAGTTTTTATGCGACGGTTTTGATAAATTGAAAAATTAATCTCGAGTATTGTTGTTACCAATACCATTTGACGAAAGCAATATCATTATTGCACTATATCATTCACCATAATATAGTGTTCACCAAATGAAAATTGTTCTTACTTATAATTATGCTTGAAATTTTGTAATTTTTTGTAAATATCTATCAAAAATACGCAAAATATACTCCAAAATAGGAAATTGGGGGGTCCGCTCCCGGCCCCTATATAGCTCCGCCACTGAATGTAGATGCTGGAGTACCATATATTTAGCCAGGGCATCTTCTTTTTAGTATTTTTCAAGGGTGGCGGATAAATTTTGCAGTAGCACATTTGTGAAAGAAGTGATTGTGGGGACTCAATTGATTGAAGCAAGCTGGAAATGTTTTTCACGGAGAAACAACGTTTTGAAATTTTTAAAGGTTTTTTTCCCGATCAAGAGAGAGAAATAGGAGTTAAATCATAAGGCTGATTTTCTGTGATTTTGTTGCTAATGAACCTAGTCTGTTTTGTTGGTAATGGTAATCGGTAAATATATGAAATTTGGAGTTTTAAAAAAATCCATGTGCACACACTTCCTTAATGGCCGAAGGATATGGAAACTTTGCACCCTGCAAGTTGTTAGAGTTTGAATGATCTGAATTTGATATTTCTGTTGCGCATCATGAATCTTCTTCCATTTGCATTAGACTAGGATTCTGTTACCAAATTAGACACTGAATTATTGAAACCGAAGAGAATTTATAAAAAAATTTGTTTCGTATAACAAGTGTTAAAACAGTAGATATTTCCAGGATTTGGCATGAAGCATGGTTTTGGTTTGAAAGTTTGTGTAGCAAGACTGCATGAAAAACTAATTTTTGGGTTTAGAAAATCTACTTGGGAGTAATTTCTTGCATTTTTTTTTCTAGTTTAAGAAGTTTTCCCAACGTTTTTGTTTTGCATCAGGTAATCTGGTGTTGCCCTATTGATGGGCTTCCGTGCTTAACACATAGGAGGCCCATAGGAAGTTGTATATTGAACTTGTGCTTGAGTCTTGGCTTTCTTTGTGAAGTTTATACTGTTGGCACTAGTGAACTGATAAGAGAAATAGCCAGGTGTATTGAGATTCGTGCTACATATGATGGAGTGCAATAAAGAAGAGGCCATCAGGGCAAAAGTAATTGCTGAGAGAAAGTTCCAAGAGAGGGATTTCGCCGGTGCAAAGAAATTTGTCCTGAAAGCCCAAACTTTGTACCCTGGGCTCGAGGGTCTCTCCCAAATGTTGACTACTCTTGATGTGTTTATCTCTGCTGAGAATAGAGTAAGTGGGGAAGTGGATTGGTATGGGGTACTCGGTGTAAACCCCTCTGATGATCCTGAGATGGTGAGGAAACAGTACAGGAAGTTGGCTCTCATACTTCATCCTGATAAAAACAAAACCGTGGGTGCAGATGGCGCTTTTAAGCTCCTTTCTGAGGCCTGGAGTTTGTTATCTGATAGCGTTAGGAGGTTAGCTTACAACAAAAGGAGGGTTTCACATGGACTCCAACAGAGAGTTCTGAAGAGGACCCAGGGTTTTCCTCCTGCACCCTCAAAGGCAAATTGTTTTCGTAACTTCTCAAAGATTGAACCGACAAACGTAAAGACACAAAACAATTGGGTCCCCCCATCTTGTCAAAGAACTGATACTTTTTGGACTATATGCCGCGGGTGCAAGATGTATTATGAATATCTCAGGGTGTATCTCAACCATTTGCTCCTTTGCACCAATTGTGAACAGGCTTTTCTGGCATCAGAGACCCAGCCACCTCCGAACTTCTCTGAACCACCAAATTTATCGTCTCAACAAAGGTATCAGAAAGTAGGCGGCCCTCATGCTACTAGTACTAGCAATACATCTTTTAACCATGCAAACATGCAGCAGGCTCCGTTCGCTGGAACAGCTAGTGTTGGTAACCCGGGATCACAACCATCTGTAGCTGCAAAAGCTGGAAATGTTGGTCAGCAGGCAATGCAGAATCTGAAGAGACAGAATGAGGAAGCACAGGGTGCTGGTGGTTGGGGGAGGTTCTTGAAGAAGACAAGAGGACTAGATTCCAATTGTGATGGTAATGGAGGTAAAACAACTTGTCAAATGGCCATGGGTAGCTCATTTGGATTCTATGGTTTTCCTGGCACTAATAGTAAGCCCCCGAATATGAGGGAGTTGATGCCTTTTGAAAATCGGAACATGTTGATATATAAAGCTAGGACAGAGATTTGCAAGCAGCTAAACCAATGGAGCTTGGAGACCTTAACCAAGGCTGCAAACACGAAGAAAGAAAAGGCCAATGGAAAACAAAAAGAGAGAAGCTCTGTGAAAGGTGCCATGCGTGAGGTAAATGGGCATGGAGCGTCTTCTGGTACTAAGTGTTTCACTGCCACTTCTTTTATTGACAAGGATAAAGAAGTGATAAAACCAATGCCAATTAACGTACCGGATCCAGATTTTCATGATTTTGATCAAGACAGAGTGGAAATTTCTTTTGGAAATAACCAGGTGTGGGCCGCATATGATAATAGCGATAGCATGCCCCGTTTCTATGCAATGATTCATAAGGTTATATCCTTGAACCCATTTAAGTTGCGGATGAGTTGGCTTGACTCAAAAACCAATAGTGAATTTGGTACAATGGACTGGGTAGGATCTGGTTTCCTTAAAACGTGTGGGGATTTTAGGGTCGGCAAACATGAAATCTTCACATCTCTAAATTCCTTTTCACACAAAGTTGAGTGGGCAAAGGGTCCACGGGGGACAGTAGGCATATTTCCTAAAAGGGGAGACGTGTGGGCTCTTTACAGAAACTGGTCTCCTGATTGGAACAAGAATACCCCGTGTGAAGTGATACATACGTATGACATGGTGCAAGTGCTTGAAGATTATAATGAGGATCGAGGTGTCTGTGTTGCTCCTCTCATCAAGGTTTCTGGTTTCAGGACTGTATTTCGTGCAGATATGGAACCTGAAAAGGTCATGAGAATACCAAGGCAGGAAATGTTTCGGTTTTCTCACCAAGTCCCAGACTACTTGTTAACAGGCCAAGAAGCTCAAAATGCTCCAAAGGGATGCCTGGAGCTGGACCCAGCAGCTACCTCTTTGGAACTTCTTCAAGTTATTACAGATCCGGATATGGCAACTATGGGGGTGAATGATAGGAAAGCCGGGGAAGAGATGTATCAGAGCATTTCAAAAATTATGGTGGATGAGATTGTGATCAATGCTGTAGAAACGAAGGAAAAACAGTAGGTGGAGAATGGTGCACAAACCAAAAGAGAGAGGTTACGCATCCTGAAGTAGCCGAGGTAGCAACAGTTATTCGTTGGGGTTTTCTTTTTTTATAGACCAAATTAAAAGAGAATCGACGTTTTGTTACATCAGATGATTAGAGATGAATGTTGATATTCTTTGGTTTTGTGAAGTTTTGGAATATCTTAGAACTGATGGATTAGCATCAAGTCTAACCGCAGTTTTAAGTTTGGAAAATTGGATATAGATTGCAAATTTGGAGTACATGTTACTTGATTCTTTTTGTATTGGTCAAATTTGAATAGTCTCCTATGTATTGGATCTTGTAAGATTAGGGACTATCCCATTTGTCAATTGCTTCTTCTTCTTTTTTGTTCTTTCTTTTTTTTTTTTTTTTTGTCAATCAGTATTCTGATCAGCTGCTTATCTCATACTTGTAATTGCATTGATTTTTTCTATTTATGTGTTTTTTGTTTGTAATTCATGTGCTTGTTAGTTCCATGTTGATTCCAATCCTGTGACAGTTACTGTGATACTGCAATTTCATGACCGAAGTATGAATGAATGATTTGATTCGCAGACCCGGTTCGTTGATCTCAAGTCTAAAGAGTGATATCCAATGAAGCACCGACATGACTAAGTGATCGCTGCATTACTGTTGCACACATCGGGGACACGGACATGCGCGAAACGCGGTCTTATATATATAATCTGAAATACTCCACTATTTTTGCAGGTCACTTCACACTACAAAGAATTATTTGAAGAATTATATATATAAGAACTTGTCACTTATTCTGTAGTATATTACGAAAATCAACCAGCATCCATTTTCTTAGAGTTAATTTTGACCAAATTATGAGATCACAGTTATCATCTTTTTTCTTTTACCTTTTTTATACACCATGCTCCCTCACAATGTCATCAAGTGGAGTATATGTCAATGAAGAGAAGTCTCTCCCTTAATTTCTATAATCCTCCACTCCAATAAGACCACATGACTTCATCTTATTTACTATTTTGTCTTCCAATCTAAAAAATATGCCTTTTTTTTTTTTTCAGAATTGGGTATCCCACGGAGTTTTGATACTAACTGATTTGGCTAAATTGAAAAAACTAGTTTTTTTTTTTTTTTTTTGCATTTGTTAGTTTTGCGTCAAGATTTTGTGGTTTCTGGATTTATTTCGTCGAAATGAATCCAAAGAATATAAAATTATAGTCAAAAGTAATAGTTTTTTTAATAAAGCCAAAAATAAACCAGTTTTTTGGATTATTTTTCGTCTTTATTTACAAAACTTTAAGTTTGGCTAACAATTTTATATTTTTTAGATTCCTTTCGTCGAGACAAGCCAAGAAACCACAAAAAATCGGCCGAAAACTAATAAATGCAAAAAAAAATTGAATAAGAACAAAATGAAAAAAAAACTAAAAAACCAATTTTTTCAAATTAGCCAAATCAGGCCGCGCATGATCAAATGAATCTACGCATTCTCATGAACCGCGTAAGAAAATCTAAAAAAATGAACCTATCGATCCATGATGGTATGCCGACCCTAGATAAAGAGAAAGTTCTTAGTTTGACTTGCGCCCTCTCACAAAGAGCAAAATCTTTTGGGCTACCATCGCTGCAAAGCAAAGCTCGTGTGAAATAGCTGTGGAAGGGGCCTCTGCTCTATGGTACGGACACTTGACTTCCAGTGACGGACGCAAAATTGGTGCTGCGGGGGGACAACTTCATAGCAAATATATAGAAAAACTGAAAATGTACTGAAAATATACTACTACTAGTAAGGACTTTGGGGGGTTTGCAGGGGCCAAAACCCCCGGTCCGCCCCTGTTGACCTCGGGTCGCGGGTAGTGTGTTCGAAAGTCTCTCGTTTTGTATATTATACTCTACTCCAATAAGACCAAATACACTACCAGAGGGTATAAATTGCAGCCTTGCAGGCTTGCAGCAGCAGCAGGACAAATTACCCAGCAATTTCCCCCGTGAAATTTCTACGTAATGCATTTACTATACGTGCTGTGTTCCCACGGGAAAAAGATCAAACTGAGAGCAAAAAGTCCTCCCATAATCAATTTGTACGAACTCGTAGTTGTTTAATTTCTTAATGCTATCACAGTAGCCTTTTCATGAAAAAAAGAAAAGAAAAGAAATAGGAGGAAGAAAGTTCTCTTGTCGAGAGATTATTCAATGCCCGTGAAGCAGTGTTTTCGGGATTTTCTACACCGATTTCACACACTTTGCGACGGGTTCACGCTGACAAAAGTGGTGTGGTGGAAAGAGCCCACTGAATAATTCTTCTGTCTCGTCAAACTGTGAAGATACAACACTCACATGAAGTGCGTCCCATATGATTGACGGGACTGATCTCCATAAAACAAAAAATGTCACTGAATTTTTTTTTGAGATCTATATATCGAAGACATGTGAAATCTGGCCGTATGGATTATAATTAAGTACTTTTTTGATCGATGGATCATAAGTAGTTTAACCAAATACCAATGACTATAATTTGGATACCTTGGTCCTTGAATATAGTCCTCCATTCTCTAATAGTCCCTCCGTTCCAAAATAATAGTTCTCTAAGAAAAAAAACATGTAGTTCTCGGATCAAGAAATAAATTACTCCTGTTCATAATTTGTTTTAAATTAATTCGCACCAAAATAAAGAACTAGATCTTTAATTTGGTGCAAAGAAACTCGAAAAAAAATTGTACTAAAGTACTTTATTTTTTATTCAAAAATTAAACATTCTTTAGAGAGGATTATAATTTTGGGATGGATGGAGCACTTATATCTGGTCAAACTAACGGGGTGAGAGGAAGGACTCTTGGAAACTTCTTGTGCTTTCTTCCTTCATTAACTACGGACTTGCGGGTTGTGTTGTGCACTCCTCGGCCGTCTGATCGTATTTTGTATGGCTCGGATGAGTTCAGCAATTTTAATTTTTTTTTATTTATTTTTACCGATAAAAATCAAAATACATCCGAGCCATCCAAAATACGGCTCGGCAATCCGATCATGTTTTGTATGGCCCGGATGCGTTCGGCAATTTTAATTTTTTTGATTTATTTTTACCGATAAAAAATCAAAATACATCCAAGCCATCCAAAATACAGAGCACTACTACATACGCGGAGTTCAAAATTGCATAGTCCAGTGCATTTTTGAATTCTGGGTAGATTTTGAGTACTCAAACTTTCTGTTTATTACACGGTCAACTTTCACGAATGACAGACCAACATATTTATGTCTTTCTCCGACAAAAGTCTTCTAAAGTAACAACCATGGATTTTTCTTTTACATTAAGGGAAAATAATTAAAGAAAATAAAATTTAGTAATAGTACATTATTTGTTTTTGTAATAAAATAAAACAAGGGTTTTGGTTTATTTTACTGACATCTATCCCGAAACATCTTCTTGGTTTTTCTAGCATGCACATAAAAAATAAAAAATAAAACTCTCTAATTAATTTTTCCTATCTTAGTTTCTGATTTATCCTTACAGTAATAGCAATTACAAAGGAAAAACAATGTGTGACGGTACCTTATTGCAACCGCGTGCATGTCATATTTTCAATTTATCAAGTTGTCGAGATTAAATTTATCACGTTCTATGCAATTAAGTACGTACTCTTATTATTTACCAAAGAATACTTTTTATAAAATGTTTTTGGTCAGAGCTTTAATAAAAAGAGCTACTAGTTTGTAAGAAGTCACATTAAATGAAAAAAATTGCAACTTTTTGACTTTATATATGGAAAAAAAAGTTTCTGCCCTCCAAAATTTTAATGATTTACTGAATCAAGCGGAAGAATACCAGGATATTTGTGCAATTACTTCACTATCCTTTCTTAATGGGGAGTTATTTTGTAGACGCATTATATGAAATTAACCTTACCTTAAATTACATTATTTTTTCGGTAAACAATAAATTACATTATTGCTGCCTGCATTCCCTGTCGGAGATTTTTTTTTTTTTTTTTTTGGTCAAAAGTTGAGAGATAGTATTCATCAAAGATTCCCATGGGGAAAGATTGAGAGTCCACAGATCGGACACTCCAACGACAACAGGTCACAGAAATACAACGAGAAAGCGTATGACCAAACCAACGGAACATACCGGACAAAATCCAAACAAAATCCGGACAAAAACCGGCCTAAAGCCGGACATAACCGGCCTAAAGCCGGACAAAACACAAAAGAAACGAGAAAAAAGATACACTCTCCTTCGTCGCTGAGCAGCCCATCTCTAACCAAACCTCCAACCGGTCACGCGCCTCTACCGGAGGCCTAAGAAGCCACCGGAACCCGTAAGGTTGCAAAGGAGGAGCAGGCGAATCGTAACGCCCAACAGGGCTGCGGAACGCCAAGTTCCAACGATTGGCGAACGGAAGGCAGATATGGTGCAGAAGGGGAAGGGGAAACCAGATCTAGAAAGGGGATTAGTCCCTCCCCTCCCGCCGCCCAAAGGGTGTGCAACCCATGAAGGGGGAGGGGCTGCAATGGTGGGCCTGTGAAGAGTGGAGATAGAGAGAGCGGCTCCTAGGGTAGATACTTTATTATGTGGGTCAATTTTTGCACACTTTGATAGATTTCGATGTCTGATATTAATGACCAGGCAAACACACAATGACAACAAAAAGGAGCACTTACCAAACAAAAAAAAAAGTTGATAGCGCTAACGGGGAACCGGAGGGCCTGTGTGAGGGGACTCACTACATGTGTGTAGTGAGTTACCTCGCCCGACCGATCGGCGATCAACGGTCCAAATAAATTGGTATTAAAGTAAATGTAAAAATATTTTTTCAAAGTGTAAGATGATCTGGACCATTAATCGCCGATCGAACGGCCAAGGGAACTAATTATACGCATATAGTGAGTCCCCTTACTATAGGCCCCCGGTTCCCCATGTATTTTATTATTAACCTCAATTCCTTTCTAATGAAAAATAATGTCACAATGAGAGTTAAAGAAACCGTGGTGCAAAAAAAAAAAAAAAACAATGCTAGGAGCACCGGCGACGTCGTGTGACAAGCATTGGAGTCAACTAATCTAAAAGGTACAAGTAGTGATAAGTAATTAATAAAGGAACTCTTCAGCGTGTGCACAGATGGTTGTGCATAGACCGTGCACAAATGGGTCTCGGAGACTCATTTTTGGGTTTTGGATCAACCACTTACACACATCCGATGGAGCTGATTTCTCGCGGGACCCCTCGGAAAATTATTCTAAGATGATTGAACGGCTCGGATCGTTCGGGTGGAACCCAAAAGTGGGTCCTCGAAACCCATCTGTGCACGGTCTGCGCACAACCATCTATGCACGTTGTTTTACCGTTAATAAAGTCAACTGAGTTAAAAGGGACAAGTAGTGACGGCCAAGGTAGAACTCGTGTATGCTAGTAATATTGTTCTTATATAGCTGCTGTCAAATTATATATATAGGTACCCACCGCTAACTTTTTTGAAAAGAAAATTAAATATTAACAAGCCCATATTATAATTATCTTCACAGTTATGAAAAATTGGTGGAAGAGTCGCTTGACGTCTATGCGTACCAGTATTTGATTATTATTGTAAAATTCTTCAAAAAAATAAGTTCCTAAATGAAAATTCAGGCTCCTGATTGAGTCATTGACGGCATGGGCCACCACATAACAATAACAATATTATATTACCGTGTATATTGTAGTAATAATTTTACTTTGTTAATTTTGGTCATTTTTTAGGAAATACAAATTGGTACTCCATATAATAAATAAACCTAGCTACTAATAAAAGAATCGCAGTCTAAAGAAATACAAGAAAGAAACCAAAAACACAAATATATGAGTCGCGAAAACATCAACCCGGTGTTGGAACCCCTCGATCGAGTTATTCATTGCATCCATTATTGGAGAATATACGCTACCACAATTATTTCAGCGCACGTTAAGGACATGTGGCACACGTTGAGATATCGAACAGTAATTTTATTTGAAAATATTAAAGTAGTGATCGATGGAATTTCCACGATATTAGTTATTGAGTAACGTGAAGCTTACGTCACCGTAAGTTAATACAAATTATTCGTAAAATTAATCTGGAATTTTGCGTAGATTCTCGCATTATATTCACTAACATGATTTACTTTTTGTACACATGCGTAACCAATAACCCGCATCTCAACTTACGAAAAAACACCACACTCGCATTTCCATATCCGTGCTACTCGAGCAATCCCAAATCGGGCAAATCCTATGCATCGATTAAAACTTTTGACATGACAGCGTATCCGTAAAATACAACAAAGAAACCAAAAACACAAAAATATGAATAGTGAAATCAACAAGCTGGTGTTGGAACCCCTCGATCGGTTATTCATTACATCCATTATTGGAGAACACACGCTACCACAATTATTTCAGCTCACGTTAAGGACATATGGCATGCGTTGAGATATCGAACAATAATTTCATTTAAAAATATTAAAGTAATGATCGATGGAATTTCCATGATATTAATTATTGAATAACATGTAGCTCACGTCACCATAAGTTAATACAAATTATTCGTAAAATTAATCTGGAATTTTGGAATAGTGCGTAGATTCTCACATTATATTCACTAACATGATTAACTTTTTGTACTCGTGCGTCTCCGATGGCCCGTTTCTCAACGTACGAAAAAAAAACCCCACACTCTCGTTTCTATATCCGTGCTACTCAAGCGATCCAGTGCATGAATTAAAACTTTTGACGTGACGGCGTATCCGTAAAATAAGCGTGGGTTATTCTCACATTTTATCCACTAACATGATTAACTTTTTGTACTCGTGCGTCTCCGATGCCCCATTTCTCAACGTACGTAAAAAAAAAAAAACCCCACACTCTCATTTCTGTATCTGTGCTACTTAAGCGATCCCATGCATGAATTAAAACTTTTGACGTGACGGCATATCCGTAAAATAAGCGTGGGTTGTTCTCACATTATATCCACTAACATGATTAACTTTTTGTACTCATGCGTCTCCGATGGCTGCCCGTTTCTCAATGTACGGAAAAAAAAACCCCACACTCTCATTTTTGTATCTGTGCAACTCAAGCGATCCCGTGCATGAATTAAAACTTTTGACGTGACGGAGTATCCGTAAAATAAGCGTGGGTTATTCTCACATTATATCCACCAACATGATTAACTTTTTGTACTCGTACGTCTCTGATGGCCAGTTTCTCAACGTACAAAAAAAACCAACAATCTCATTACTATATCCATGCTACTCAAGCGATCCCGTGCATGATTTAATACTTTTGATGTGACGGCATATCCGTAAAATAAGAGTGGATTATTCTCACATTATATCCACAAACATGATTAACTTTTTGTACTCGTGTGTCTCAGATGGCCCGTTTCTCAACGTACGAAAAAAAATCCCACAATCTCATTTCTATATCCGTGCTACTCCAGCAATCCCGTGCATGAATTAAAACTTTTGACGTGATGGCATATCCGTAAAATAAGCGTGGGTTGTTCTCACATTATATCCACTAACATGATTAACTTTTTGTACTTATGCGTCTCCGATGGCCCGTTTCTCAACCTACGAAAAAAAATCCACCCTCTCATTTCTATATCCGTGCTACTCAAGTGATCCCATGCATGAATTAAAACTTTTGACGTGACGTCGTATCCGTAAAATAAGCGTGGGTTATTCTCACATTATATCCACTAACATGATTAATTTTTTGTACTCCTGCGTCTCCGATGGCCCGTTTCTCAACGTACGAAAAAAAATCCACCCTCTCATTTCTATATCCGTGCTACTCAAGCGATCCAGTGCATGAATTAAAACTTTTGACGTGACGGCGTATCCGTAAAATAAGCGTGGGTTATTCTCACATTTTATCCACTAACATGATTAACTTTTTGTACTCGTGCGTCTCCGAACGCCCGTTTCTCAACTTACGAAGAAAAATAAAAAACCCACACTCTCATTTCTGTATCCGTGCTACTTTAGCGATCCCGTGCTTGAATTAAAACTTTTGACTTGACGGCATATCCGTAAAATAAGCGTGGGTTGTTCTCACATTATATCCACTAACATGATTAAGTTTTTGTACTCATGCGTCTCCTATGGCTGCCCGTTTCTCAATGTACGAAAAAAAACCCACACTCTCATTTTTGTATCCGTGCCACTCAAGCGATCCCGTGCATGAATTAAAACTTTTGACGTGACGGCGTATCCGTAAAATAAGCGTGGGTTATTCTCACATTATATCCACAAACATGATTAACTTTTTGTACTCGTGCGTCTCCGATGGCCCGTTTCTCAACGTACAAAAAAAACAAACAGTCTCATTTCTATATACGTGCTACTCAAACGATCTCGTGCATGAATTAAAACTTTTGATGTGACGGCGTATCCGTAAAATAAGCGTGGGTTATTCTCACATTATATCCACTAACATGATTAACTTTTTGTACTCGTGCGTCTCAGATGGCCCGTTTCTCAATGTACGAAAAAAATCTCACACTCTCATTTCTAGGGGTGCTCATGGTCTGGATCGGTATGAATCCAATCCTAATCCGCGAGTCACGGTTTTTTGAAAATACAATCCGTGTCCGATCCACAAGTCTCACGGTTCGGTTCCAATCCGAACCGCGAGTCACGGATCGGTTCCGGATTAATCCGCGGATTTTCAACTTATTCGGAAAAAAACAACAAACAAAGGCAATAAGACACTAGCAAGTAGCAAATGCACTAAATAGAAAATTCAAAGTTGGAAACCCTAATAAAAAACAACAAAGGCAGTAAGGCAGATAGTTATATAACTAAACAAACAAAGACACAAACTTATATTACCATAAAGGATAACAAATAGTTACTACCAGTTCACCATAACTCCTATAACAGTACAACCAAACCGTAAGTGTGCTAAATTAACAATATCTATATAACTATAAAAGTGATAAAATTATCTATTTATATATAAATTATATATAATAAAAATCTCACGGTCCGGATCGGTTAATCCACGGTTTCAAAATCAAAATCCGTGTCCGATCCAAAAGTCACGGTTTTTTATTTTTTGAATCCGTGTCCGGACCATTAATCCACGGTTAAAATCCAAGAGGTACGGATCGGTTCGGTCCGGATCGGATTCATGGTTCACCGATTTTTTTGAGCAGCCCTACTCATTTCTATATCCGTGCTACTCCAGCGATCCCGTGCATGAATTAAAACTTTTGACGTGACGGCGTATCCGTAAAATAAACGTTGGTTATTCTCACATTATATCCACTAACATGATTAACTTTTTGTTTTCGTGCGTCTCCGATGGCCCGTTTCTCAACGTACGAAAAAAAATCCACCCTCTCATTTCTATATCTGTGCTACTCAAGCGATCCAGTGCATGAATTAAAACTTTTGACGTGACGGCGTATCCGTAAAATAAGCGTGGGTTATTCTCACATTTTATCCACTAACATGATTAACTTTTTTTACTCGTGCGTTTCCGATGGCCCGTTTCTCAACGTACGAAGAAAAAAAAAACCCCACACTCTCATTTCTGTATCCGTGCCACTCAAGCGATCCCGTGCATGAATTAAAACTTTTGACGTGACGGTGTATCCGTAAAATAAGCGTGGGTTATTCTCACATTTTATCCACTAACATGATTAACTTTTTTTACTCGTGCGTTTCCGATGGCCCGTTTCTCAACGTACGAAGAAAAAAAAAACCCCACACTCTCATTTCTGTATCCGTGCCACTCAAGCGATCCCGTGCATGAATTAAAACTTTTGACGTGACGGTGTATCCGTAAAATAAGCGTGGGTTATTCTCACATTATATCCACTAACATGATTAATTTTTTGTACTCGTGCGTCTCCGATGGCCCGTTTCTCAATGTACGAAAAAAAAATCCACACTCTCATTTCTATATCCGTGCTACTCAAGCGATCCCGTGCATGAATTAAAACTTTTGACGTGACGGCGTATCCGTAAAATAAACGTTGGTTATTCTCACATTATATCCACTAACATGATTAACTTTTTGTTTTCGTGCGTCTCCGATGGCCCGTTTCTCAATGTACGAAAAAAGCCCACACTCTCATTTCTGTATCCATGCTACTTAAGCGATCCCGTGCATGAATTAAAACTTTTGCCGTAGCGGCATCTCCGTAAAATAAGCATGGGTTATTTTACCGGCAGTAGGATGACAACACATCACTTTTCCACACGCGTAAGGCTATTTTAGTCATTTCGGTGGTTTGCTATATTACAGGAATCTAATATTTTAGCATCCAGATTTTCTGTAATTTCGCGATATCTCTAATTAAATAAACCGAAGGGGTTTCAGATCGATCGATGACGACATTACCCTCCCACCTTCTCCCTCAACACTATAAAAATACCTCCCTCCTTCCGCTTCATCCTCCTCCACCTTTCTTCTGTTTCTCTCTCTAAACCTTCTCTCTCTCTCTCTCTCTCTCTCTCTCTCTCTCTCTCTCTCTCTCTCTCTCTCTCTCTCTCTCTCTCATTTTCCTTCTTCAGCTACCTCAGCTATTCTCCTTCCATCTCAAGTTCTTGCAAGCAATCACAAGCCGTCTGCAAATTGCACCAGAAAAGTATGTCTCTCTCTCTCTCTCTCTCTCTCTCTCTCTCTCTCTCCATATATATGTGTGTGTGTATGCATGTATGTATATATGTATGAGATTTCTGAAACATCCACTTTTTGCTATGTTCTCAAATCGGTTTGAAAATTAATTACATTCATTGAATTCAATCATGCCTCTCGTTCCACATACACGATTCTGCATTTAATTCGATTCCTCATTTTACCTTAATTTCTTTTCCTTGAATCCAAATTACTGGTAAATAGAAAAGTATAAAAAAAATTGAACGTAATTGCATGCTTCTTTTCCTCTGCCTTTTTGGCATTCCTTTTTGCTGTTCTGTTAATGGCGAAGCGATTAGATCGACATTTCCGGCGAGAGAACTGCCTGAGACGGTGGCACTTTTCTCGTAGTATCTTTTTTCCTATTTTACGCACGTTTGCCGGAGAAACCGCTGGACCGGTCCTCGTGCTAACGTCCGCCGTTATTTTGTTTTTATCGGCGCATTTTAGTGGTTAGCGCGCGGTGGTTTGTGTGTGAGGGCGAGAACAAACGAAAAAGCGGTTAGTTGTTCGTTTTTTCCCCCCGTTCCCCAAACCGGACTACATGGTATAAGCCAACGCTAATCTTAGGCGCGTGTTGAAATCCTTCTTATAAATGTAGACCGGCCGATCAAATGGTCAGTGCACAAATCGTGTACACAGACGAACTTGTGAGGCTAACTTTGGAATCCGCATAAACGATTCATATTCCAATCTTTCAAATTTTTTCATTTACAATTCAAGATCTTTTAGTTTTTAAAAACATTAGAGAAAAAGTTAGGGAATCAGATCAAGAACTTACGTATACTTGATTGAGCTATTTTTCTACCAAAAAATTCAAAATGTTAGCATTTTAAAAATAATGATCGATTTGGATCTAAATACTCGTATCTAAGTATTGCTTAAATACCTCGTACCTTAATGATTGTTTTGGATCATTTGTGGGAACTTTGAAGTGGACTCCACATCCCGTCTACACCGAACCATCTGTGTACCGTAGACTTTCTGATCAACAAAAAGCGTACGAGCGGTACACCATTTGTTTTCCCATGTCTGTCAAACACGCGCCACTCTACTCGCGTGTCCTTTGGTCTTTCCCTTTTTGTTACTCCAGTTTGGAAGTTTTTATAACTGTGGTATATGCACCGCACACGTGGTGGTTTACCCCTGGCCCGCAATGGACTGGCCAAGAGTTTTTGTTGACATCTTTGGAATCCGATGAAAGGCGTTTTTTTTTTTTTTTTTTCTTTAACCGCAGAATCATCAAGGTGTTTGTTTGTTTGTTCAGATACGAGTATTTATTAGACATTATTTTTTGACAAATATATGATACACGCGTAGTTAAAATACTTAATATCGGGATTACATGTCACTCGTATACAATTTTCTGCAAAAGTAAATTTGTTCGCATAATGGTATTGACAATGAAGAAACTTTTGGTTACTCGGTAATATTGGAACGTATATTATTAACTTGCGAAGCTACTATTGTTTACTTAACAGCAAAGGAACTAAAAGTGTCTGTGCTCTTCGGGGGACCGAATTCACCAACTATTAGTGGGTTTGTTTAAAATCGGGACGAAATAAGTATAATTTTCGGGTTTTCAGTACCAAATCAATCTTCTCAAAATTCACAATATTATAGACCCGTCATAGTTATTAGTCTAGTCAAACGAGGCATAAAATAGGAGGAGGACGGCGAGGAGGGCTACGATTGAAAGTGCAGCGGTGGAGACGAAATGTGTAGGGGGGTTATGAAGCCCAGACATCCACCGACTCTGAAACATGAAAGTGACTGACAGATACACACGTTTTTGGTTTTCTACTGTAGAATTCCGGTTGGGCATTTTTCCCGTTGAAACGTCGCTTTTTCATGACGGTTACAATGTTTGCCAGAGGGGCAGAAACACAAGTGTCGTGTTGGTTGGTGGACAAACACAAGCTAGCATTGAAATTTCATACGCTTTTGAACTATTCTTTGCTCCTTTTTGCTCTTTTTCTTTTCACTTTCCGAGAAACTGACACAAACAAAAAGTCTTCATGTCAAACATGCATCGGTCCCTCTTTCTCCACTTTTTTCCAATTCTCACTTCCAAAAACCCCACCCATTTCGATTAATAAATTTTTTTGGCTTCTTCGACACGGTCCCTTTGTTTGTTTTCTCTTTTTAGTTTCAATAGAACTAGGTAGGGTTTGTACAACACAACGTTCAGCTCGATTAGATGAATTAAAAGAAGTATATAAATTAATACCAAAGTTGAAAAAATTACTAAAGACAATAAAATAAAAAAAACACCTGAATACTATCTTTTTCAGAAAAAAATAATATTTTATTATTTTCTTATAGTTTTTAGTGATTTTTTTTTTTATCAATTTGAGTTTTATTTTTATATTTTTTCAATTTTGGCTGTGTGAAGTGCGATTTATATCAAACCTAGTAATAAAAATAAAAAAACGCCAGTAAAAAGTCACAAAAGATTAGTCCAAAGAGACCTTCCCTCTACTGTATGGTATTAATTAGACCTAAGTCACACGATTCGCTTGCGAAAGTGTGAGTGTGAAATAAATGTCTTCAAATCACATGTAGAAACCACTAAAATTTGCGAGAGTAAAGTTAAGACTGTGAGCGCAGTGCAAGAAATGAATGTGCGATACATTTCAAAAGATTACGCGTAGTACAGTCACTGACAAAGTTGTTTCGTGGACTTCATCATATTTTGAGGACTTGTCTTGCTTCTTGTTGAAGAACTTTTGGTCTTGTCTTGTTACCTTTTGGAAATTCATTTTTAAATTCTCTCTTTTTGATAGAAATGTTTAAGAGGTAACCTTTTTGAAAAGCTGATTTAATTTGTAACTTATGGCAGGTACTCTTGTTTCATAAGAAACCATTGACCATTTCACGGTCGGTCATGGCCCTTAATGTCGTCGAGGATATTTATTATTTATCATAATTTAATTGGGTGAAATGTATCTTGATCTGCACGTAAAGGACTAGGAACAGGATCAAGGGATCCTATAGTTCGACACTGCACTACAGAATTTGCGTCTCCCTTTAATTAACGTACACCACATGCAGGACCTAAACCATAGATATGGTAACTACGAAATAACCTCTCCGAGCAAGCAAGGGAGCCTAGTAAGCAAGCCAAAGCTCTCCCGACAATTCCTTCTACTCTTTAAGCTTAGCTTCCTACTCTTTAATGGGCACCTTCTTTAAGCTTTTTATGTCCGATTTTGTTTATGATCGCATGGACTGTCTTCAGGGACGGATGCACACAGGGGCACGGGGTCACGTGCCCCCGCTAACCCCCACGGGTCAATGCAAAAAAATATATATATATTTGGAAAATAAGTTTTGTATATATATTACTTGAGTCGGAATCTAGCAACATAATCTGTGTGGTGTCTGGTGGTAAGGCACACTAACATTAAGCCAAATGTTGCGTGTTCGACTCTTGGCTCTTCTTTTTTAAGCCATAAAAATTTGAAAGCTTATCAAATAAGAGTTATTGTTGAGGTTTGAACCCTAGGCCTCTGGTTCCAAAACCAATGCCTCTCCTCTTGCCACTAGACCAGCAACATTCATTGTACAACAACTTAGTAGTTTGTTTTTATATATTTTGAACCTATAATGGTAAATAATAATTTCCCTAATATTTTTTTCCCTGAATTTTAATTTTGTCCCTTCTTTTTAAGAAAATGTTACAAAATGATGAGAAAATTGTTTAACTTAGATATTTTTTAATTTTAGAGCTCTTTCACAATGGTCTCATAGCCTTCAATAATTTCTTGTCTGATATTAGGTTTAGATTCAATCTTACACGATTTCTATTAGGTTTAGATTCAATCTTACACGATTTCTTATCCTTAAAAAAAGTGTTGGCTAGGAAAAAAAATTCACGATTACAATTAATAAGATGCCTCCACTGGATTGAATTTCTGAATCCGTCCCTGACTATCTTGAGTATGTGTGACTGTAAGCCTGTAACGAAGAGAGAAAAGGATATACGTAGTGTATTTTTAGAGAAAAAATGTCTTGTTAACCACTGCTCACTAGGTCGTAGGTAAACAAACAAGTTCAAATTTTAATACATATTTTATAAATATGAATACAATTTTTTCAAATTTCGATACACGTTTTACAAAATTACTCACTCCTTAAGGGAAAAAAAAAAAAAGAAGAAGAAGAAGAAGAAGAAGAACGTTTTGTTTTTAGTACTCCTATTAGGTTACAAAATCAGTTGGCAGATGTTGGGAGGAGGTGAGGTGGTAGTTGGAGTGGGACCCAACAACAACAGAATAAAACTTCCAACGTACGTGTTTATATTTAATTGGTTGTTTGATGTCACGTAGGTTTGACTGTTGAAACTTCTTCCCCCTTGTCGGTGCATAATGGTTAAATAAGTTTGTTTGGGATAAAGATAAGGGTACAGAGCCCAGGGTACCGAAATTGCACAGATCGCACACGGGGATCCACTTTTGGGTCCCACACGAGTGATCCGAACCGTTCATTATTCTTAAAAACAATTTCCGAGGGCCCCCACAAAATTTCAGCTCAATCGGACGGTTAAAAGTGTGTAAACCGAAGTCCCACCGTTTCAATCAAAAAAATTTTGATTGAAACGGTGGGACTTTGGTTCACGCACTTTTAACCGTCCGATTGAGCTGAAATTTTGTGGAGCCCCTCGGAAAAATGTTTTAAGAATAGTGAACGGTTCGGATCTCTCGTGTGGGACCCAAAAGTGGGTCCCCGTGTGCGCTCGGTACATTTTCTGGACAAAACAGTCGGTACCCCTAGCAGGGTCCGTTTGTTTGATTGCAACCCTAATCTTTTGTTTTCTTTTGGTTATCCACTGACGAGACAAGTCTGCATTTTGTCGCGTAGGTTTACCGATTTCGAACTTGCTTGAGAAATTTGGTTTCGATTAAAAAATTATAGTTTCGTTGGCCAATCACAGTTTTAATTAGAATCAATTTCAAATTTCTTGTTTACGGACCATAAATTCTACTGCGTCTTTTCCCTTAAAATACGTGTTTCTGAACCAAATTTTCACGAAAATATACATAAGCTAACATGATCATATATAAACTTCATTGGTGGTAATGTTAAAGAACTTGAATTTTTGTTTTTAGGATCGGGTCGGGAAGGGATTGGGAACGGACTCTAACCAAGTGGACTGTTGGGAATGCCTTCAAGTTCAACAGTGGACAACGAGTTTGGTTCCACATGATCTAAGTCAGTTTTTAGAATAAATTGGTTTTTCACGGTTTTTTATGTGATGTATTGTGAAAAATAATCTGTCGGTTTTTGGAAAAAAATTATTTTTTTGTTAGTAAAACACCCCTTATTCTTCCTTGTATGGTTTATGATAAAATAAAAATTAATCAATAATCTAAGTCTTTGTTAAATCTTAATCAATCAAGTCTTTGTTAATTCAGATTAATGAAAGAATCGCACAGACCAAGAAGAATTGGATGTCGTAGAGGTTAAGAAAGAGAAGAAACTAGTAGAAAATAGAACCTGCTCAGAGCATCTCCAACCAAGCCTTCATTTCTTCATTTTGAATAATGAGGCCCCTCCAACCACACTTCATTTTCCTCCTTCAAAATGAAGAACCATTTTTGGTTCTTCATATATGAAGAACTACTTCAAAAATGAAGAACATTCTTCAAATGAGTTTTGCACTATTCATTTTATCTAAAAATGTGTTTATCTTTTAAATTTTTGATCAAATTTTTATAAAAATGGTACCAATAAAAAGATATTAAAAATACCTTTAAAATGAGACCAATATTCAATATATTCAAAAACAAAAAAAATGTAGCATAAAATTTGAATTTTTCTTGCAACCATTTTTTGCACAATTTTTGAATATGAACATAGACATATAGTTCTGTTTTGCATTTAGTACCGTGAAAAGGTTTTTATTTATTTATTTGAAGCTCTTCTTTTTCATATGTTTTTAAGTTAGAGAAAGCCAAAATGCTATTTGCACAAGATGCTGATGAGAAGAAGGGAAAAATGAAGAATTGGGTTGGAGTAAAAAGGAATAGTAACATTCTTCAAAAATAAAAAACATTATTTTGGTTCTTCAAAATGAAGAATGTGGTTGGAGATGCTCTCATGTGTTTCTCACCCTCGAGTGGGACCCACAGAAAATTAGCTGAACCCAATGGCACTTATCTGTCCTGGGCCGGGCCCCATGGGTATGGGCTTTTGACAGTGACGTAGAGGTTCCAATTTGTAAAGCATTACAAAGTTTTTTTTTTTTTTTTTTTCATTTATTACTATCTTAGGGGAAGGGGACGTGGGTTATAAACCAGAGTTTATTATAAACCACCACTGCAATACAACCTCACCTATAGTGAGGTTTGAACCCGAGACTTTTCAGTTCGATGGTTGAGCCTATTGGCTATAGTATTATGGTGTGTTTCCCGTAAAAAGTTCTCAGAGTTTAGATAAGTTGCTTCCGTTATCTTGAAATTTTTATTTAGCCCCGTTTAGCTGTTATCCCCAATTAAAGACTGTTTGTTTACAAGTAATATGACATTTTTTTGTACGTAATTAATTAGAGTATGAATTTCACAATTTGTTGTTGTACAATACCACAAAGTATAGGAAAAGAAAGATGAGGGGGAACTTTGCAAGGCTAAAACAGGCAATGGGATTACAAAGAGCGGTAGCCAATGCGGAAGACATTGAATCCATCTCCAAAGCAAGGCATGATAGGGACGGTGGTGCTGCTGCTCACAATGATGATGATGAACTACTGACTGCTACACACGCAAGTTACGACTCTTGGTTGGTGAGTCTTGCTACTCTCTCTCTCTCTCTCTCTCTCTCTCTCTCTCTCTCTGTGTGTTGTTTATTAACGAAAGTTTTCGGGTAAAGATTAACCGAAAATAACCAAAAAGACCGTGCGAAAAAATCACAAAAAAGTTAGGCCAAATTCACTTCACCCTGTTTTATCCCTAAGTTTGTCCGTTACGGTGTTTCACACCCAAACAAAACTAGTAACAATTTGAGTGAAACTACGCTGGACTAATGGATGAAAATACTCTTTTAAGAAACCTTTTTTAATCATTTACTGAATGTGAATTTGTAAGTTCAAATACTTTTTCCTTTTAACTTTTGTATTTGATGCAAAGTTATTAATAATAGTAGTAAAATTGGTAGTGATTTTTGACCTTTTGGTTTCTGTGATTAACAGAATGAGCACCCTTCTGCAATGAGATGCTTCAAAGGGATGATGAGCAATGCTAAGGGGAAGAGGATTGTGGTGTTTTTGGATTACGACGGCACCCTCTCTCCAATTGTAAATGACCCCGACCGCGCCTTCATGTCTGATCCGGTACGTACCGTTCTTATCATTGCAGGCCCTCTGTTCCAAATGCGCTCTCAGCTACACGATGTGTTAGAAGTGTATTAGTAGATCATGCTATATGACTATGTATATCAATCCTTGAACCTTACAAATGATCGTATGGAATTATGCGCAGATGCGATCGGCAGTACGTGAAGTTGCTAAACGCTTTCCAACTGCCATAATCAGCGGCAGGAGCCGAGACAAGGTGAGAGAACAAAATCCCATCCTATTGCCCACAGAGTTCGTTGCTTCAAATTTCGTTTCGTTAGCTCGATGTGATCCTGAACGGTCCTGAATGGACCTATTTTGATGATCAGAATTGCTCATTTTTTTAGAATTCGCCGAGAACTGATGACACACTTATATGGCCTTCTGCATTTTCCAGGTGTATGAATTTGTGAAGTTAGACGAGGTATACTACGCGGGTAGCCATGGCATGGATATAAGGGGTCCGCCGCAGCAACCCAAGTCTTACGATGACAAGTACCAATCCAGATCCGTCGATAAGAAGGTCAGTTAAATTGCCCTAAATTGATTGGTTTTCAATTTAACAGCACCAATTACTGCCTAAAAAATGACTAAATCGATCCGAAATGCAAAACTCATAAGATCATAGAAAAGGCTGGAAATTATTTGATTGGTTTGGAATATCTTAAATCTTGTAGGGCAATGAGTTCGTAATCTTCCAGCCTGCGCAGGATTTTTTGCCTGCAATCAAAGAGGTATACTATTCATAAATCTGTTTTTATGTTATTTCGTACAGTACAATCCTTTTCCGGGTTTTTCATGATTTTCACGAATAAATACTGTACATAAATCTGTTTTCATGTTATTTCGTACGATACAATCCTTTTCCGGGTTTTTCATGAATCAATATTCCTGCTTATTTTCAGATGCTAAAAGTGTTGGAAAAGAAAACAAGGGGAATTCAGGGTGTGGTGATAGAAGACAACAGGTTCTGCATTTCTGTACATTACCGGCACGTCTCGGAATCGGTAGCTGATCTATACTCTGAGGATCTGATTTGCTCGTTTTTGTTTCCAGTTTTCATTTTTTGGAAACAAACTGAACGGATTCATGTATCTGTGTAGGATTACGGATTGCTGCACGAAAACGTGCAGTCTGTGCTTGGGAAGTATCCGCATTTTCACCTGACGAAAGGGAAGAAGGTGATGGAAATACGGCCCTCGATTAAGTGGAACAAAGGTCACGCCCTTGAGTACTTACTCGACACTCTGGGTTTCACGGACTCCGATAACGTCCTCCCAGTTTATATCGGCGATGATCGGACCGATGAAGATGCTTTCAAGGTATCCAAAACTACGCTCTCTTCTTATAAGCTTTTCCATGTTTCATTCAAATATCTGAAAAGATGATCGGACCGATGGAGTGCAATTTTGTTCGCCCATAAGGGAAAAAAAAAACAGATGGACATTACGCACTTTTTTGTGGAGTTCATTGCAGGTTTTGAAAAGCAAAGGTTTAGGGTATCCGATCATCGTATCGTCCGTACCAAGGGACACCATGGCTGCATACTCGCTACGCGATCCCACAGAAGTATTGTCGTTCTTGATAAGTCTGGCGAGATGGAGGGAGAATTCTTCTTGCTAGGAGTACTGCTTTCTTCTTACCGAAGACAAGCTAGCAGTTGCGCTGGAAAACTCCAGTCTCTTTTTCTACACAACCATTTGCAGATAACAATAGGGTTGATAGGATATAGATTTAGAGGTAGATCGATGAACCAATAACTATTAGGGTTTCGAGCTTTTCGGGTTTATTTTCGCAATCCGTTTTTTTTTTTTTTTTTGGGTAACTTAATCTGCTGTTATGCTTGAATCGTCATGTATGCTTCTCAGAAGCAAATTGACTGTTCTGATAGTGAAAAATACACATTATGGTCTCTCTCTCTCTCTCTCTCTCTCTCTCACACACACACACCCCGTGCACACACAAAAAGTCATTTCTCACGGAATAATCTCATCATCCACTAACGAGAGCATGGGAGTGGAAATCCAATACATAAGAACAAACTAGGGTACGCCGACCAGACTTTTTATTCAAATTGGAAGATTACCCTTTTAACAGCGAAAACAAAATGCAAATGGAAAGTACAATCTAACTATATGGCAGACATCAAATTCTAAGATGGTCACCTTACATTAATCAGGAGCACAGTTGCATAACAGTCGTTTAATCAAGTCATAAACCATCTTAATGTGAATTAATATGGTACATTATCGAGGCCCGAGGCCAAAACTCATCGACGTCATCTTAAGGTTTCTTATCCGACGACGATACTTCAACAACGATATCGTACATTTCAGTACACAACCACCTTTTTGTGCGGAAAACGACAACACAAGAAGAAGAATTAAAGAAATGTCGCAAAGCACTCGATGGGTGAGCCAGAGTAGAAGTCCTAAGTTTTCCTGAGACAAGTCAAAATCCCATTGAGAGATTTCAGAATCCCCTCAAACAAAAGGAGAAATGGACAATAGATCCTCCTCTTCTTCACCTTCGCCGCCCATGTCCTACGGCGAGGTAAAACTGCTATCTCGCGATCAACCATCATCACCAATACATTGACATTTGACTTCTCTTTTACCGGACGTACAAGCCATATGCTGTTATAAAGCCGTTGTCTGTCCACAGACAGTAAAGATGCAAACACGAGCAAAAGATCAAGATTCCTTACAAGGGAGGCGTGCCAAGAAAGTTCTGGTAGCGGGAGAAGTAACCGTTATAGTTGCTCCCATCCACATCTTTTACGAAAACGGGAGGGGGAAATCCACGACTTTTAACTTATAGTTCCATTCTGCTGTCAATCTGAAAACCGAAAATCCCACCCGTCAAGACAATACAACAGGATAACCGCACTTCCAATAACGTTTAGAACAAATAATAGAGAAATGTGGATGAAATTACCTGCTAAGAAACGAGACTGTTTCACAAAACAAAATCCATGCTCGGGCAGTGCACATGCTCGTGGCTCTAGACCAGCAATGACTGCGGCCTAGTCAAATTGGCTGCACATGACCAACTATCCAACAAACTCGGTTTTGTCCAAACACAAAGTGCAGAATGGGGGGCAACTTTGAATAACATTTACCAAATCTCTTTTTTATGTTCTGTGAAGCCCTAGGTTGCAAAAAACAAGCAACTAGTGCAAAATAACTGATTCCACGACCCAAAGGACAAATGGACGAGCAATCATCTTTGAAGATTGGGTGAGGAGGGCATATCTGGCGAAGACTCGGCAGAATCTACCCTTAAATTTTGCTGCACGTTACTCTTTGATGAACCTTCACCAAGCTGCACTTCATTTACACCGGGGAAATGCACTGTTCCAAGAGACCCAAATTCAAGATGCTCAGCGGAAGAGCCAGAAGCCAAGTTTTGGGCACACGGATATAGCATAAAGACAGGAGGTCCAGTTGTCCCGGGAGAAACTCCATTAGGATTCATCACTGGTACCGGATACATGCCGTATGCTCCATTTGAGGAGCCACTGTGCATGGAATTTACAGAGTGGATTGGGCTGTTATGAGACTGGTTTGCAGGGAAAGAGTCAGGCCTTTCAGACCGGCTGTTGCTTGCTGTGGTTCTATCTACTCTGATGTTCTGCTTCTCAAATTGGTTGCGACCGCGGCCACGACCACCGAATCTATGCTTTGAATTGGCATTCCAATTGCCTTCTCTGTCACCAGATTGATCATAACGGTCATAGCCATAATTCCCCTTGTTTCTGCCATTTGAAGAGTGCTTTTCTCTAAAAGACATCTTCTGGAAGATGAAACACAAAAGAAAAAAGAAAAAGAAATACAGAAATCAAGTCCCAAATATAAATGGTTATATAAATGCCACAAGACTGCTCCCATAGCATTGTAATTGGCACCTGCTGCAGGTAATTGGATTATATGTTCGACCTGCGCATAGAGTCAGGACTGCATAATGCTGCAATCCCATACATTAGCCATTTTTAGCTTATGTAGAGTGTTTTTCGACATACAGAGAGGTGCATAAGTTCCTTTTTGTTGGTTTTGGTTGTCATACATGGGTGGTATTCCCACAATGTTTTCTTGTTGAGTAAAATTTCACTTATCAGAGAGTTATCTTTGAAGAACAACAAAAGATTGGTCAATGTGTCTGTAAATCATTCAGCTTTGCTCTTTTGAGTCATTCCTGCTTTTGGAGATTCCAGAAAACTTATAGGCTGTCTAATGAATCGAAGCCGCATTTCCAGAAAGGCTACAAGGGACAAACGTTTTTGCTAAAATTTTCTTTTGAGTTCCCTTTTTCCAGCACCTTCAACTTGAACTCGACTCCTTAGTACTGCAGTTTCTTTGTCTTTGTCTACTCGTATAATCAAAACAGACAACAGGCTTCAGTCAATTGTCCTATACTAAATGCAATTAGAAGATCCTATTGGCTAGCATACCAGTAATCTTTTATCCTAAAGATTCTATTCCTCCTTCGTCTTTCCACTCAAAAAAGGGGGAAAAAAAAAGGGTTCCCCCTGGATTTAGCTCCCGAAGCAATCCTCCATATTCATTTCCTTGAAAAACCATAGCTACAAACTCTTCAATCATACCTCAAACCACAATTTTTTCTCAGATTCTCTGCTCAAAAATTCCGTGACAGAAATCAAGTCAGAGGGACTCCTATCCTAGAGACAATAACTAAGTCAATAGAATATATAGAATCTAGTCTCTCCCATCAGTTGCGTAATACATAGTATACAAGCGTTGGTTGTGTATTCTATTAAGATAGTAATTACCTCACAAAAGCTCCACATCATTAAGCATAAAACCACATAGTGGTGCTTGGGGACACTAAGCACTCTCTTTCATATCCCTTGAGCATAGCTTGACTACCAATGTTCAGGCAGTTAGACATGCAAAGATTATTAAACGCTCCCTAAACTAATGGTTACTAAGCAACACTTAAATACTTCAAGAGAAGTTAATAAGATCATTTTTCCCTGAGAAAAAAACGTCAAAGCAGGAATAGTTCCAAAACTGCCAGAACTAAATTCCCAGAAACACAAGCAGGCAACATTCAACACACGCCCGAAGAAACATGCTGCAAGTACTGCAATACCCCTAATAACAAACTTAACCAACAACTTATCTATTCTGCTACCAATGAGATTACACCAATTAGAAAATAGAAAGTTCAATTTATGAAGTCATCTTACAGGATTAGGCAGGTAAGTCCCAGTCCCATTGCGACCTCTACGAATTTCATCACCATAGTGTCCATGACCACTCAAAGGCCTATTAGCCCCAGGCTGCAAAGATGGAACAGGAATCATGCGGGACCCATAACCCATAAGCTGTGAGAAAAGGTTTGCATTTGCGGAAAGAGGTCTCTGCGTATACATTGGCGGTACAACAGGAGAGGATGGATAATGCATGGGCGTTCCATGATCTCTTGGATTCTGGCATAACCGTCCATGCTGGAGGTTCAGCCAATGGCTTGGAAAGTCGCCATTCAGAATATCAGAGGTGTGCTCTTCAGTAGGCTCATCTAACGTGTCCCGTTTTGCAGAACTAGAAGAAACTGGAATCTCTGGCTCATCAAGGTTCTCAGGTGAATCTAATCTTTGATCAAAATGGTTTGTGGATGAATCAAAAGCTGCTTTCTCAGGGGGGTAATTATAGAAAGGAAGCATAGTTACGAAAGGAATTGGTGGCCCTGTGGGATAAAAACATTGGCTTGACCCGGGATGTACAAAAACCGGAGCAATGGGAAACATTGGCTTTGATCCACTAAGCTGTGCTGGTTTATAACCTGGTACTTCATGGGTCTGCAGAATTGAAGAAGTATTCTCTGACACTTCTCTATGAACTGTTGATGGCGGACTCCAGTCTCCATTTTCATCGTCGTTCTTTGAAGAAACATAATCAACTGATTCAGAATCATATTGCCACCCATTTTCGTATAAAGCAGAACGATCTACAAAGGGAGCTGATTTCCTCCCCCGTCTGTCCCTTGTCGACCTTGAAGTCTTCATAGATGATCCATCGAAGGAATCTTCAGAAGACTGCTTCATTCTTGAAGTAGCAAGGGAAGGTGGAACAAATTTATCACCAGAATCTGCCCTAATAGACCCTCCGTCATCATTGAATGACATGTGAGCTTTTGCTGGATAACTTTCCAAGCTGTTTACTGGCGATGAAGGAATGTGATACCCTAGTGGAGTGAGAATTTTCTTTTCCACTGATGGTTGTACTAGGAAACTTCCACTATTAACATCAGACCCTCTGACCGAATCCACGTCTGGCTCAGAGGACAAACCATGATCACTATCCCCCTGATGTGTTTCCCTATTTACCAAATTGTCATCAATTGTCTCAAGGATTTCTTCTTGATTTGAGGCCAATCCCATATTTGAAAAATACTGGGATATGGGCAGAGATACTAAACCTTGCGAATAATGCATATTAGTACCACCCCAGGGAACCTCATAGGAAGAAATGTTAGCCTGGGAAACACCAGATGAATTCCTGTGAACATATCCCAAAGAAGCTAAAATAGAAGGTGATAGTGGAATAGGCAGATGACCAGAAGCAAAATTGAATGGCCTATGAACATGTCCATTATAACTAGGAACAGTTGAAGCAGCCATCATGTTAACAAAATCTTGCTCTTCCTGTTCCAACCGCAACGCCTCAGCAGCAGAAATTCTGTCTTCTCCAATATGACCAAAACCAGATTCACCATGATCACCATACAAATCACCGTTTGACTCGACAGGAGCATGAATCCAATGATGCCCTGAAGCAGGTAGGTCTTCCGTTAAAGATATTACATTGCTGTTCTCTGAAACCTCCTTGGTCAAGTTCGTCCTATCGTCATAATCCAACCCTGTAGCAGTTTGCTCTAATGTTTCCGATGCTTTATTATGCCTTCCTTGAGTTGAAATTTGACGAGACGTATCGGTAAGCTCAGGACTAGAATGGGTCCTTGCAAACTGATACCTGCCGTGTACAGAGCGATCTGGTCTAGAACTTCTACTGTTAAAAGCATGTGTCTTCGCATTTGAATTAGTACCATGTTTCGACTCACGATTCAGATCAGAGGCCATAGAGCTATTTGAGGGGTATTTGTTTTGGCTTTGAGTATTAGAAAATGCAGAAGTTGGTGTATTGGGCCTAGATACTCGTTTCAATAACTGATTCCCATGCTGAGAGAGAGCACTGTGAGAAGCGCTAGTCATCTCAACTTCAGATTCATTACTAGCAAAATTTTCTTTCACTTTCTTGTTGCTTGAAGAATTCCCAAGATTATTAGACTTCCGAATGCAATTTGTGTTAACAGTTAGCAATTTAGGTACATCATTGAGAAGCTGCTTCCCATGCCGGTCCAATGTGTTCATGAAAAACTGGTTGACTTCAGCAACTATATTCTCCTTTGGGCAATCAAGTAGTCTTGCCAGGCGTTGAGCCCCAAAAGCAAATGCACTACGGATCCTGAAGAAATTACCTAAAGAAAACACAAAATTAATCTGTTGAGCAATAGAAAAAACAGACACCATTGGAGTGGCTAACTGTGCGAACAGAAGCATTAATGCAATTTCAATATAGAATGTGTGGCATTCTGTACTCCAGTAAATTAAATATGCACCCAAGCCAAACCAAGCTGAAGCATGTAATGGCTGTCCAGGGCCTCCAGGCTCTCCTGAACATACATAAAGGCTTCTTCAAGCTTAATAAAACCTCAAGCTTATGGTAAACTACTCAGTCTTTGAACTTAGCTCAGTTAATCTAGAGGAGTTGAGCTGGTGCTCATTTTATGCCTACAATCTTAGAACACGGGCTTACCGTGAGTCAAAAAACGTTTTAAGTCATTGAGAGATCAGAGAAGAAGTGTGCAAAAATCAATTACTCCTATATGATTACTATCTCAAATGAGTAACTGAAAAAATCATAAAGCATTACCTATTAAGTCGTCTTACTTAACATCATAATTTGCTAAACTACAATTTTATGTAAAATGGAGTACAAGTGGCACATCAACGAGTGGGAAAAACATGACTTACTACGTGAAGTAAAGCAAATTATGAAAATCTAGAAACAGCACTACATCCAGATTGAGCAATATAAGTACCTTTACTGACACTGCGCCCAAGGTTATTGTTTGCTCGCAAAGGATCTATGACGTTGAAATGTTTGGACATGAAAGGTAACTCTTGGTTTTCTTGACCAATAGGAAAAGCAGAGTATACAGAGGTACAAGCATCAAGAAATAGTTTGCTGAGTAACAGCTCTCCACCATCTTTTCGAGGAGGATCAGCTGCCAGATATTTGAATGGGAAAAAAAATTCAGAGCCAATAACCGCAAATAGGTCATTACGTCATTCGATAAGAAAATATATTAGATATGATAGCAGGAATACCATTGTACCTTTCATATCAGGAAGTGAACGAATGGGAACTGGACCCCAAAGGCCAACACATAAGTTGTCCCAGTCAAACTTGCTGAAGAATTCAAGAAAACGATAAAGTACCTGCAAGCGTAGAGCAAAAGTCCTGAGGTGAAAGATTAAAACCAGCACAACTTGAAAAGGGATCAAAAGAGAACCAACTCACCTCAAGTGGTCCCGCAAAGGAGTTATTGAAAACATGGAATATATACAAAACCAAGGTTTCCAGAGCATAAGTTGAAATAAGTCCATGATGAGCACCCAGTATCCGGCTTTCATAGTAACACCAAGCTTTAATCAATATAATGCTGCGCTTGAATAGATGATTTTGACTTACCAAACTGTCAACCTTAAAAAATAAGAATCAGCTGTTAGTGACAAAAATTGTAAGAGAAAACAAAGAGAGGCCGTGTACTTCAAATATCCACGATTACAGTTTTTGCAACATCAACTTAATAAGTAGTAATAATAGCTTACCTCCTCAAGGAAGCACAGAGTACATAAACCACCAAGCTGGTTAAAAGATATGTCCACTACAATGTCATCTACAAGGCACTTAATTAACTTCACCTGCAACAGAAAAGGGAACAAAGGAAGAATGCCTTCAGGTTATGCTATATGATTGTCAACAGATGCGTCTGTGTGTCGATGCAACAAATATGTGACCCCCAAAAGAACACCAGAATTATCAGGTGTGTACATTAACCATATATGGGACTATACGTAATCATTTACAACCTCAAATAAAGCATCACAAATGGTGATGTACCCTACCAACATGGCAGTCATGTTGCGACACAAGCGGTTGTGAAATCGTGAAGCGAATCGAGAATCGAAATGGTCCTTTTTCGAATCGCGAATTGAATCGAATTGTGAATCCCTCCGATTCGGTTGTTATTTCATAAGTACGTGAAAAAGTAAATTTATGGATTGGGGTGACAAAAATGCATGCTATAAATGAAAATTTTAGACCTAAATCAACAGAAATCTTGTCTGAAATGATGAATTGATGATCATGTGGAGTAATAGGTAAGGTGCTTCTGTTGCAACTTGCAACAGATGAGAAATCGAATCCTACTTATGATCCTCTTTGTGAAAAAGAGTTACAAAGCAAACCCTTTGAAGGTCTTTAGGATGGTTGTATGCCATTTTGTATTTGTCGTTCACAAAATAAATCTTCCTTTTCTTATTACATATGATACTAAATTAGAGAGAAATCTATTTTTGATAGTCAATAAGGAGAAAGATAGACAAAAGATGGCATATAACAATTCACCGATTCGATTCACCATTCACCGATTCACTGCTTTATCCGATTCATGCAACCTAATCAAATCGATAGCCCATTGATTTGATACGGTACGAATCGCGAATCGTATGATTTTGACAACTATGCCGGCACATACATATGCTCAAAGACAGGGAAAATATCTTCCTCGACCATGCAAAACAAATACGGAACTGGTGAACGAGAAAATCTTTCTAATGTAGGACAGCTTTTCACTATGAAATCATGAACATTTTATTGATATCAAACAATCATCAGAGTACGGCCCTGGTAATCAAGCAATGAAGAAAGTAGCACACTTGGCTTGATTTGCAGCACATGAGCACCTAGCAGAAAGTATTTATATTCCATTTAAAAACAGAAAGTAAACTGAAAATCATGTATAATATCACAAAACAGCAAGAAAATAATATCACATCCCGACAGCTTGGTGCTGGCACTGGTGGCAACAATAGGAGTCTGGCAGATATCATATAGCAAGTGAAAGATAAAGCACACGGTCAGAAATTTCAAGTGACTATAACAGGAAATAAAAATGGTTATTAAGTAGGTCTGACACACCTCTGCCTGAATGTACTGAACTTCCTTTACACAGAATTCAGCATTCTCATTCTTCTCTTCGCTCATTAGCATATCACGAACCTCATTAGCCCAAGTGTCCTTTGAACTTTCATTGTTACCAAATGCAGTTAAATCAATGTCCCCATCAGGTAGATATGTCTTGAGCGGAACTGACCCAAACCTGAATACCTATGGTCCAAAGAAAAGGAGCAATAAATACATGCATAAAAGATCATGGTCCTGTCCTCATAGCCTTCCTATTTTCTTCTACCATGCCCATGTGAATCAAATCACTCATCCTTGAATGAACGTTAATAGGTCTACAATGCATACGACTATGACATCTCAATCGTCCTTCTCTCATTTCATAAATAACTACACCAAATGTTCTTCTAACACCACACACCCATCTCAATATCATCATTTCAGCTCCATCTATGTTCTAAACATGCCTTTTTTAGTCACCTAAGGAACGATAGCATGTTGTAAGGGCTTATGTTATTCAATAACCCAAAAACAATGCGGGACAACAAAATGCATAAGCTTGTCAAACAACAAATATTACTCAATTAAGATGACATGCTTACATGTGTTGGTATAGCATCTAACAACTCAAACTCCTAATTGATCATCACGTAGTTGTACTTGACATCCAAAAACAATGCCAAAATGAAAATAACTGGAACAATAAAACAAGACAAAACTGAAGGCCTGTACCTGACATGAAATACAACTGGTGATGAGTCGCTGCACATAAGATGCGACGGCATTTCTGCGCTCCTCAGATAGTTGATTGGGCTGGATGCAGGTAATCAGTTCTCCAGTTCTTTCCTCCGCTATTGACCATCTGTCTGGTTCAAGAACTCGGGTGACAGAGGCCACTTCATCAGGAGCAAGACCACTAGGATAGAAATCATTTGGGTGGGTGTTGGTCCAGTAACAACCCATGTGATATCAATAAATGCCACTCACTCCAACGCTATCAAGAACACCTTGTCTACTACACTTTTCAGAAGATGAATGAAGATTAAGTAACAAGAACGAGCTCTTGGAGGGCCAACACAAGTCAAAGCTGCCAAAGTACCCGTAAAAACGGTATAGAAACCTGATATATCCATACTCTACTCGATTAGAATCATCATAATTGACACACTTTCCTCAATTAAACTAAATGGCTGCAGTAGGGTCAGTAAATAAGGATTTTATGATCCAAACTCAAAAACAAATAGTAACAATTAAACATCTAGGGTACATACATCCATATAATCATATCCATTGTTTCCTACGAATAATCGGCAACCAAACCAACCATCAAAATCTTATCTTTACGGGTATATATCATTGCCATATGACTCACATCAGTATGTATTCCCAACAGCCAACACTGTCAAGACTCAGCCCTCCGAATGTTGAAACATATAACAACAATGCATTTCAGTAGGTCTAACTATATTTGTATGGCAACATCATGAAAAATGCTAACCACAACCCACTTTGTTACGGTGCAAAAAGTAATGAAACATGTGAAAACTACGTGAAAAGGAAAGAGTAAAGCGTAAATTGAAGTTCTAATTTCTGTGTCGTCATGAGTAAAACCCCTGAATCCCTCAAAAGCCCCAAATGAATGAAAAAAGAAAGAACCAAAAAACTTGGATAAAATGCCCTAAATATCTCAAGAAATTAAACCCTGCTGTGAATAAAATCCAAATAGGCATGTAAAGAAGATGTCTTCGCAAGAAGAAAAAAAATCCAAATAGGCATGTAAAGAAGATGTCTTCACAAGAATCCAAGAGTCAGACGAAAGAAAGAACGATTTAAACCGTAAAAAGAAACCAATTCAAGAGGTTCAGCAAATTAAGAACTCAAGAAAATCACTTTCAAGGCCACATGTATATCTTTCGATCAACACCAGTCAAGTACCAAATCGAAGATTTTAGAAATAGATTGAAACCTTTGAATCGTTAACACTGTTGGGTCTTCAGTGAATCGAAGTATCAGGGTTACGGCGATCGACGGAGATGAGGTTTTGGAATATGTTAGTAGAAGCAGTGGGGGCTGAAAGAGGACTGCAATTTTACAATATGTAGTAAAGGAGAAATGATTAGAGAGAGGAGAGAGAAAACATAAGGGCAGAGAGAGAGAGAGAGAGGTTTTACTCTCTGCAAAGAGCATAGAAATTTACTTCTCCAATTTCAAACAAAAAAAACAAAAATACCGAAAACAAAAAAGTTCAAAAATTTTACTGGGTTTGAGCATAACAATATGTACAATCGTTAAGTTCTGTTCTAATATTGTTGAGTATAACAATATGTAGAATCCTTTAATAGGTGTGTATTATACTCATTCTTTTGTTGAGTATGCGAACGACTACGTGATAGATGCAAAGAAAAATTTATGTTAAAAGCAATATCATGTCATGTTGACACATGAAATTGTTGACAAATTAATTAGATGGATGGTCGGTGATATTTAATTACTCGATAGATACAAAGAAAATTTATGTCAAAAATAATATCACGTCATTGTTTGGGACATGATATTATTATTGATCAATAAAATAGATCGATAATGGAATCAATTGAACCTATAGTTGTGAAGAGTGAGATTTTATATCATATTTGTTGCTTTATTATTAAATGACTGCGTACAATGATCACACGATATTACCAGGTATTTTTTAGGAAATCAAAAAACTTATATTCATAACCAAATAAAACATAAGACCCAAATGGTCCGAGCAACAACAAAATAAAATCCGTCAAAACTAAGTAACCGCAGTGTTTTTTTTTTTTTTTTGAACTAAGTAACCGCAGTGTTGTAAACCACCGATTCGCTCGTGGATGTGGCTGGAAGAAGTAGGTAACAACTTCACTGCCATTGAAGCACAACGCTCCTTCGTACCAAATAACCCATAACCCAAATTTGAAAACTAGATTTGGGTCACCAACGTCCAAAAATTATAGGGTGATTGAGTTAACTTCTCTCCTGAGGACGATAGTCTTGACTAGCACACAACCTTACAGGGAGAGCCAAAAAAAGGAGGAGGAAGATCAAAGGGGAGCTGTCGAAACCTGCCGACCTCCGGGCAATGGCAAGAAAGGAATAAGGAGGGCAAGGTTCTAGAGAGAAGGTAGAACCCCTCTCTCTATACCTTTTCCACGACTCTAATATGATATTATTTTTGTGAAAACTGAACATACAAGATAAACTTTTTGTAAAATTGAAAATATTTTAAATTCTATCATTCTAAAAACAAAGGGTGTTTGAGCACCGGGTTTTTGAGTTTTCACCTTCTTCCTGTTTGGGCGCCTAGACTGAAAACTCTTTTTGAGAAAACATATTCACAGTTTTTTACTTTGCAGGCCCAAAAGCCAGAAATAGGTCCCGATCGACCTCCTTTTTCATTTCTACTTCTCCTTTTCATCTTCCCTTCAATTTTCTCCCCCATTCCTACCCACATTCGGGACACATACAATACCATTGTGTGACATTTGAATTAACAATTTAGACAAGTCCAAAGAACAGTTTAGTAGAGTTGGTCGCGTTGTATTTTCTATATTTCCCAATGTATAAAATTGACAAGCTAACACAACCACTGGACATGATGCTGATTTCCAAACATGTTTTTACTCCTTGTTCGTCTCCGACTCCCTGTCTTTGCTTTTCATGTTCCTTAAGTATTTCTTAAGGATGTGTTGCTTTCACAGTATGCTTTCTTACTTTTATATTTTTACAAAGAAACTTGTTTTGACATTAATCGAACACTTTCATTTGTTAAAGTTATCATTTAGTAGTTATCATTTTTATTTGAACCGTATTTAGTTTGGACTTTGGGTTATATAAGACACATTAAATTTACTAATATTTCGAGGGTCGACCATATTTTTTAGCCAACAAAACGATCTTATTCTATAAGAACGCGAATTGATAATTCATCTTTTTCTTTTTTCCATTTGGCTATAAACTCAAAGCTTACAAGCGAATTTCTCTCTGGTCTAATTGTACAATTTGGTCTTGTTGGGTGACTACGAGTTTCGCATTTGAAGGTTCAAAAGGGCCTTTGGTAAAACGTGTCTGAGATGTAATTCTTAGCTTTGTTCTAAGTTACGTCCCAACATCGAACAACAAACTTGAAGGCCAAAATCAACTTCATTATGCATTTGCAAGGGTTTGATTAGTAATCTGTCAGGAATTCGAAGTATTGTCCCGTCACATCACACCGTCACTTATAGGGAATCCCGTCGTACCTATGTTGGGATTAAAGCTTAGGTCTCACCGCATGTGAGTGACATTAAGAATATGTTTAACCCCAATAAAGAGCTACAGGGACCTGAACCTAGACATTGTCTAACCAAATTCAAGTTTTCTGTTCTCATTTCTTTATTCTTTCTTAGGCATGTATAGGAACATTGGTCCGGAAGGAAATTGTAGCCCTAGTCCAAAGACGGAGACGGGCCTTGGCCCCAAAAATATTGTGAAAGCCCACGAGGCCCAAGAAAGGCATCTACTTGACATATTGATTTGAGAATTTACTCTAATCTTTTAAGGATTTATTACGGGCCGGTACAAAAAATAAATATTTATTACCATTAACTCCAATCATTTTTTTTTAATTACCACTAATTCCATTAAGGTCAATCATTCTTTTTTGGGGCTTAGGCACTTAGGGTGCACTTTCCTATTATAGGGTTTTTAGCGGTTTAGGTACTTTCAGAGGGTACCCTAGGATTTTAAGCACTTTCATAGGGTACCCTTGGGTTAAGGCACTTTCATAGGATTTGAGGATTTAAAATTAAAAGTAAAAAAAAATAATAATTTAAATCTGATGGCACATGGGGACTGGCGGACTGCAGAGCTGTCAGAGTTGTCGAGCCTGACGGGAGAGTTTTTTGAATTACCGGTGTATTCTTGGAGTGGGAAAGGAGTGCGTGGCGCAGGCCCTCCAAAAACTGGAGCGGCCTGTAGCTCTGTACATGCCTCATCTTTTAAAATAAGAATTGACCGAAATATTCTCTATCACTTCATCTCCTAATATATATTATTTTTTTTACTATTAGAAGATGAATCACCATGCTGCAAAAAAGTGTAAAGTGTTAGGCTGGTGGGTAGCCAGGCAGGTGAATAGATCGGCTATTTAAGATTAATACTACTGAACTAAACTGCAAATTCTAGGTCTGGTGTTCAACTTTGGATGACAATATCTTGACTTACTAGTTACTTGTGACTAGCGATCGGGGCGTGCTGTCCCTTCAGGGACAATATACATGTTGGGCCGATCACGGCCGTCTGTTGTTGGTCATGTACTACCACGGACGGCCACGATCTCCCCCCGCTTTCTTGTGACTAGTGAGTAATTACAGATATTCCGATGATTTATCCAGCAAAAAACGAATCCAAAACGCTCTTAAAGTTTTTGTTTTTGTCGCTAAAAAGCAATATAGCTTTCTCTGTCATGGATAATTAACAAAGGACCCGGATCCTCGGCTGTTCATGACGAAACTAATGACCTAGGTTGGAAATCTTACCTGTAGTACTGTAAGTGGCATACTTTAAGCAAATTTGTATGGTGTGGTGCACCCCGCAGCCGTCTGATCGTGTTTTGGACGGTCCGGATGCGTTTGATAATTTTGATTTATTTTTACTTGAAAAAATCAAAGCACATCTAGACTGTCCAAAACATGATCAGACGGCCGAGGGTGCGCGGCACGTTGCACAACACCCCCGGATTCCTTTCTTCTTTTCTTTTTTTGGTACATCGGAAAATATAACCCCGGATTCCTTTCGAAACGTCAAGGATCACGTTAACTTCTTTGGCCTGCAGAGTGCAGACAGACCAGCCTTATTCACGAACAAATATGTAGCTATGCCTTTTTCCTTGCGTTATATGATTGTCCTTTGCCGCAGTGTAGTCAGGAATTTCACGATTTCAATAAGGACAGGGTTTGGCTTTACTGTTGTTTGTCAACATAAGAATACGCAACAATGTTATGGGTACACCACATCTGCATCCCAAATGCACACCACTCTGAGGTGGCAAATGAAGAGAGACCCATTTTTTGGGTGATGTGTAGCTGGGGTGCACAAATGATGTACCCATATCATTTTCGGTAAGAACAGGAGAAGGAAAAAGATATGCCTTCAAATCCTCTTTATGCTCTCTGGAGAGAGTCCACCTTTTTTCTTTTTGAACTGGAGAGAGTCCACTTCTTTCAAGAAAATTTTGGTTGCAAATAGAGTAGGGTACATATGGTGTCCGATCACCATTCTTGCCCGTCCAAAAATATTTTGGACGGTCCAGATTTCTCCTTCCCTCTCTCTCCTCTTTCTCTTTCCCAAATCCGAACCATTAAAAACACTTTTAGACGGTCAAGATGTGTATTGGGTACCGTCACGTGGTACCCAACCGGCACTCAAGTTTTTCTCACTTATTTTAGTTACAAAAAATACTACTGTAACTTATAAGAACAAAGTAGGGCATGTGAGGTACAAATAAGATGGATTTCAAATAGTGCTAGCGAAGTTGTGAAACAATAAGTTCTCCTCATTCTAGTTTTGGGACCAAGTTGGAAAAATGTTTTGTTTTAAGATCAGAATAGGAAAATGGTCGTACTTATATGGTACAATTTCGCATATTGTTTATTTATAAGCAGATGTTCGGGTCAATTTGAGTGTACCTCGACTAATTCTGAGACCTTGAAATTAAAAATCAGGCAAATCCTTTAGTGGCCTCAAGGTTTAGAATGTTTGGCCTTAATAATTGAACATGCGATCTAACAAGGCATCTTTGGTTCAAAATCAGGTTTTTCAAAATGCCCTGTAATTTTTTTGGTTTTTTATTTTTCTTTTATCTCGACTAAAGGAACCAAAAAGAGAGAAAGTGTTCCTGTAATAAACTACTTACTTTTCATTTTCTTACTTATCGAAAAATAAAGATAAAAAATAAATTGATGCATCTGCTTTCGTTCATTAAATATAATCATGAAACGAAAATAATATCACAACCTTTCGCATGGACCACATTTGTTGCACTCTAGTCGAAATATAAAACTAACTACTACAACCTAAAACCAATTGGCGATAGGTAGAGTGACCTCTAGATTATATTACCAAGCTTGGATGGTTTAGGTAAGTGATGTGAGATAAAGTCTAACACTGCCCTTCAAGTGCAGCCCGGATGCACGTGGAGCTACGAATTGAGGAGGTGAGGTAATTTGACTCGCGATTGACTCGGGCGACAGAGACTTGACCATCCTAGATCTAACTCTGATATCAAGCTAGATTTCTTGGAGGGTTCCATCTTAAAACTAATTGGCGATAGGTGGAGTGACCTCAAAATTATATTAACCAGATCGACTTGGATGGTTTAGGTGAGCGATATTGGATAAAGTCTAACATTTAGTGCCAATATTTTTTTGACAATTCAGGTGTCCGGGCCATCTTACGTGCACTTCAACTAATCCAAGGGAGCTCAATCGATCCCACCATCTACTAGCGGGAGCAGAACTTCATATGAAGTGAATCCAAATGAGATGATACCGCATTAGAAATTTCAAACACGAGACTTTGGAATAGAACAAACCTCTAAGTCTCAAGTCTTTACCACCAAGTGATCCCAACCATAGTGCCGATGTTTAAAATAAAATTAAGCATTCAATATGCATGCTCATGTGCACACACTATCTTAGTAGTACAGTACTATATCTAGTGTAGTAGATTTTATTTCTGGTATAACCCTGGTTCAGGATGTGCATTTAAGGGGGTGTTCCACTAAGTTGGTTTTTTGAAAAAATTTGGTTTTTCACGGTTTTTTATGTGATGTATTGTGAGAGAATGACTTGTCTCGGTGTTTGGAAAAAACAGTTTATTGTTAGTGGAACACTCGCCGATGTGATCTAGAAGACTACCAAGTTTTCTTTTTCCTTCTGGTTTACTGTTAGTAGGGAAATTTCCGAAGTATTAAAAAAAAAAAAAAAAAGGAATGTTAGTAGGGTTTAGACCATTAGAGGATATTTAGTGGTTACAACGAGAGCCGAACACCTCCTCTACAAAAACTCGAACTCAAGACTTCTCTCTTGAAAGAAAAGTGACGCTAGGTGAGGTGTTTACTTAGAGTACAACTGGGTTAAAGTAATATTTTTAAACAAGAAGATTATCCCATTCTTTACTAAATCTTGGAGAATTAAGATTTTTTAGTCAAATGTCAAAAAAAATTAAATTACCCTACTCCAACGCGACCCATCGACAAGAGTATCGACTTCCTCTATGTAGGGTTGAACCCATGACTTCGTTGCATCTAAGTACAGCTACTCAACCATTGGGCTAGCTACCTGGATAACAATTAAACTTTCACCAACTTGTTGAAAATATGACCAAATTTTCCAAGCGAGTCGAATAAGTAAATAACTTTTTATCTGTAGAAGCATATAGGTTATGATTTTCTTCTTGTTTTATAGAAAAAAAATAAAAGAAAATAATGCAATGTTAAAAAGGTTACAGATTTGACTTAAGCGTCATTTCCCATTTGTTAAAATGGAAAATTCTATAAAATTAACTAGGTTAATTTTAGCAAATGAGGATTTTAGCAAATGGAAACAACCTCAAATTCAAAGATTTTAGCAAATGATTTTCTTATTTGCTAAAAATCAACCCAATTAATTTTATGAAATTTTTCATTTTAGAAAATGGGAAACAAGACCATAAATTTAGCTAAATGATCAACCAAATGGGTTAATTTCATTTTCTCCTTATTTTTTAGAATGTGATTTCGTCACCATGGACATCATCTTCGCGTATAAAAAAGTCAACAATCAGAACTGAAAATTTGTTGGTGTGGGGTCTTATTCTTAGATAATGTTAATAAGTCATGTATACGGTTTTGTTTGTGCGAGTTTGGTGCCATCTTTTAATGGTTTTAGTGGAAATTTCACCCTTTTTTAACAAGGAAAACACCCCAAGGGCTACAGACCACTATCTAGAGCCCTTGGTTGGGAAAATCGATCCTCAATTTTTGGGTAATCTATGTGGCCAAGTAGGTAAACTCCAGGGATCTCACCCGGCTCACAATAATACCGCAAAAGGGTATAGAAAGTTCCACGCAGAGAACAACGATCTCAAAAAACTGAGATAGACAAAAACAAAAAATAAACAAGAACAAGAAAAGAAAAAACCGGTCTTCGGAAAGGATGCCTGAACCGCCGCCACGAATCAAGCCTCTTATTCACCGGAAAGGAACCTCACCACCCTAAAACTCTACAATCTCGACAGATCTAGCTTTCTAGAGGTTTGGATCGAATCCGAGGAGAACGTGGTGAGTGAGCGCTGCGAAAGGTACCGACGAGACGAGGTCGAGAGGGATAGTTGGTGATGAGTGAGAGAGAGAGAGGGTGGGGGGAGGGGGAGGTGGAGGTGGAGGTGGAGGAGGCGATAGCACCACCCCTTTCACCTACTATTTGATTCCTTTAAATATCATAAAGACTTTGCTTACTGATATTTTTCTCTCTTGTATATTTAGCTACTTTTCCTATCAAGAGCAATGATAAGAACACAATTCTAAAATATAATTTCGGTTAGAGCCGTTCGATGCAAGCAAGCCACATACATTGGACGATTACCGTTGTGTATGAAATTGTGTTGGAAAGTTGTGTACTCTTAGACTTTACCCAAATTAATCCCACAATTCGCTAATTGTTATACACAAACATATTATTGGGAGAAATAATAGATCTTTTTTACTCCCCTTCAAGTTGGAAAATTGTAGCTTGCAATGAGTGGAACCCACTTGGAGCTAACTAAATAAACTCGGTTAATATATCTTATAAGGATGAATAGACTAATCGAACATCGATAGTTATATGATTAAATTATTTTTTTAATGTATTGAAAATGATATAAAATCTGCACAAGGTCCATATGGGGTACATAAATAAAACGTTGAATACTTTATTCCTACTTTTCTATGGGCATACTATACTCGTCTGCTAAGACATAATCAGGACTAAATTGAAATTTTAATTGATTAACTGAAATTATTTGTAAGTGGAGTGACAATCCTGGCACCGTGTACCTTTTTTTTTTATTTTTTTTTATTTTAAGCATTGGCAAAAGAGTATACTTAACAGCACCATGTACTCTAAAAGTCTCTGATGCAGAAAATATGGGTTCAACTCTCACTAAATTCTAAGTAACAACTTGTTGCCTGTCGAAAAAACTAAACTTATTTGAATTCATGAATTATTTCCCACTAGCTCAATCAGTTGACTATGGATGAGCTTTATCGGGACAACCCCATTGGTTCTGATCAAAATTGTACTGATGGGGTACAGAAGGTGTAACAACTCGGATCCATAAGTACCATAAAAATAACATAAAATTAATCAAAAACCCATCCCACTTCTTTCCATACCTACATAATTTTCCTCATACATTTCTCTTTAGCTTGTCGATCATTACCATTAGACATGTAAGCCTCGCCACCGTGAAAGACATACCAAAATCTCGTTTGGATTGGACACCATCTCGCTGTCAATCAGTCGGCCCATCGCTACCTAGCTCCCGGCCTAACTCGCACGTCTCTCCTTCCTCCTATGTCCCTCTCTGCAACCCCTTTCATATGCCTCTGTAGTTACATATATCAATCCTTCCTAAAACAAGACCAGGCACCAAGAACCTCGAAAAATGAATTTCATCCCAATCCCACGCCTCTTTATTCATTTGTCTTGTTTCTCTTTTTATCTCCTAGGCTAACCTCCTTACTCAGCCTTGGTTGAAGGCAAATCCTTAAAACACTTGTCCACTTCCCACCATTTTATAAAGTCTATTACCTACTAAGAGCATCTTTATCAGCCTTCCTAAACTAGCTTTTAAGCTAAAATAGAGAGCGAACACCCTAAGATATGTAAAGACCCGGAAAATGTAATTACTTTTTGAAAAATCACTTTTTGGAGAAGTTTCGATTTGGCCGATAAAAAGTCCCGGTAATTGTTCCTTGGATTTTTCTAACCACAATGGTATAATTGGAAGTTATTTTTTAGTAAAGCAAAGTCATCTTTCACCCATTTACTTCGGAGAAAAATGTGCCGTTTTTCGGTTTTGAACTAAAAGTGGGGGGATGAGATTTGATGTGATTAGAATTTCAAAATTCTGGAAATGCCATTGTTTCCAAATGGGGGGTACTTCCTTGTTTTCATAAATAAATTATAGTAAACTTCGTTATATACACAAGTGACATTTGGGTGTGATGTGTAATTAGAGTGTTATATTGAGAAGTGTATGGGGGAAGTTTGCAATTTGTCAAAACAACACACTCATCTCCCTCCTCCCACCCGATCGGCCCCTCTCTCTCCTCCATTGTTGCTCACTCCAAGCTCAAATCTTGCCCTCATCACTCAACCACTTCAAGAACCAAGACCATTTTCGTGTTCTACGCACCGTGGGGAGCTCGGGTCACCTTGGATTTGCACCGAGAGCTCAAGTTTCGGGATTTTGAGGTTTCAACACCTAGGGTTCCATTCATCCTCCATTTTCAAGCAAAACCTTGAGGTAGGGAAACAAATTACTACATCCTCTAGTTATATACTTGTGATTTGTAGCATATATCTTGCTCTTGGCTTCAATTTATTGAAAAATCATGTTTGCCCTCTGTGTGGGTTTTCCTCACTTTGATTTTGTGATCTATGAAATTGGTCATTGATTGATGAAATTGGGAGTGGAATTGACCTCCCTCCATGTTTAATTGTTGCCTAGCATTTCTATTTTGAGCCTAAACTATCTCAATTGTGATTGGGATGAAATTCCACACCTTAGAGGTGAAAATTTGCACTGTTTACTGTTCATATGCTGCTGCCCCTGTCATTTGGGTGGCACTCGGCCACCCTTTGATGTCCGTTTGGTCCCCGATTGTTCAATCCTTTTTATAATCGACCTTTGACATCATTTTCGCCCAAGTTTTGACTCGAGGATTATGGTTTTATAAACAAATAAGTCACTCTTATGTCACCTGAAAGTTAGATGGTTTTCGGAAAGCGTGTGTGGGTGTGTGCGTAACCCTTTTTATCGAAAGATGTGAAATAATGAAAAGAACTTGGAAAAAAAAATTTATTTACCCAAAAAAAAAAATTGGAAAAATTGGTCTTGTTATTGAAATGGATTGAAATGTTTGTGGTAATAAGGTGTTTAAACCAATGCCATCATTTGGTAAAAAAAAAAATTGGATAAAGGCGCGCGGGGCCTATGGAACCCGGCAGAGGCATGCGGGGCCTGCAAATACCCAGCAAAAGCACGCGGGGCCTACCGAACCCGGCAGAGGGATTAAATCCCTAGTACTAATGAAAATGATGTTTTTCTTCAATGAAAGAAATGAGAAATGAGATTTTGGACTATTTATTGTGTTTTGTCGAAATTCGACTTGTGGACTTGGTTTTAAACTTGGGTGATCTTGGTGAAACAAAAATGGAAACTTGGGTGGTGTTGAGTACTTGGAAATGAAAATGTTTTGAGGTACGTATGGTATTTTGGTGAACATTGGTTACTTGGACATAATTTTGGACACGTGTGATACTTGTTGGTGATTTTGACAAACTTAATGAATTAATGGGTATCTTGGGACACCTTGAAATCATTTTGGACACTTGATGTTAATTTGGACACGTGGGTACTTCTTGGACACGTCTCACATGTCTTAGCTTCCGTTATGTTCCTTGATCATTTCTTCTCATGTTAACCCACATTATGTGCACTCATCAAATTTATATGTCTAGCAGTTGTAGTCTGGTTTCCCTACGAGCTAGTGAGCTCACCCTATCATTTCAGGTACATGGCATGGAGCACGAGATTGGATGTTTGTGGAGTGATACATTATGTGAAGCTTATGCATGCATGAAGTTATTTTTCCATCTCAAGTTTTGTATTTTGATAAATGACAATGTGACTTTTGGTTATTCAATCTTTTGACAATTTGGACTTATGTAATATCTTATGGGATAATATTTGATTTCACCTTTGGAGCAAGGGTGCCCAAATACTTGATTTGCCAATGGATTAATGATGTACATTTTCAATGGAAACCTCTTGGAGAGGATTTATGGAAATATTTTATCATTTGACTTATTAATTGTAAGGAATTCCTTTATTTTTGTTTTTATAAAAATGAGGGCGTGACATAAGAACGTCAACGAATCAGTCTCTTTATCTTCCCTCACCAATTTACTTTTGCTATAGTGCCCACGCACCTGATGTATTTTTTAATCCCATTTCCGTCTAATAACTTTGTCGGATTCATGGGAAAGTAAACCCGGGGCGGGGGGGGGTACTTTAAAGCTGAAAATGTACTAGTTTATTACTTTTGAGTGCACGGACAACAACTCCCCAGGCGGGGAGATTAGTTTTTTAGGGGTTTTTTTTTTTTTTTTGTAGATTTGAGGGGAATAGTGTAATATAGTAAGGTTTGGATAGAGAGTCTGATTTTTTGAGTTTTTGATAAAGTGGCTTGCTAAATTGTAAAAAGTGTTTTTGTGGTTAAATTTGGTTTTTTTTTGTGTGAGGCTGATAAGGATGCTCTAATTGCACATTTTAACTTATTTCTCACATGCACACCTACACGTGTACCACATCTCAATTTTGCTTTTGTCCAATATTCAGCCTTTTGTTTTATTAGCACACTATACCCAACATACAATAGTTTCCTTTTCTTTTCGTTTTAGAATAATTGAGTTGGGGTATTACATATATCCCCTCTTTTGGAAATTTCGTCCCCGAAATTTACTAATCAAAATATAGATAAATAAATTCCACGCATCCGTTGCGCACTCTCCTCATTTTCTTTTAATAAACTTACTAGTAAAATTTCACTAGGCCATTCCAAACAAAGCACGACTAACAAGGATAAGCTAACATTTTTTAGCAACACAAATTTTAGTCAATATACCAAACATCTGACCACATAGGTCACGCCACCAAGGCAATTTCTTCAAGGGCCCCAAGCCAACCACAATAAGCATATATTTGACAAGGTAACACCATATTTTCTATTATAATCAGCAAAATTGATTAATCGACAATTAGTTCAAGAGATCGGCTCTAAGCCACTCAGTATACAAATTCAAACGAGTCCCCAACAGATGGGAGACTCCTCCGAGATAAACTCCCCACCAATTTCAGTTGGTTACATCGGATATTCAAAACACGCCTTGTAACCTAACACGACACGAAGTTTACTAGGCACGAAGCCAGACACAAGACCAATATCAGGACTCAATTGTCCATACGGCATAAAGCCTCAACACGACACAAAGTCTACTAGGCACGAGTCCCCATCACGACACAAAGTCTACGAGGCACAAAGCCCCATCACAATACGAAGTCTACTAGGCGCAAGGCCTCATCACGACACGAAATCTACTGGGCACAAAGCCCATCACGTCACGAAGTCTACTAGGCGCAAGGCCTCATCATGACACGAAGTCTACTGGGCATAAAGCCCCATCACAACACAAAGTCCATACTCGCATTTAAACAAATTCAATTCAAAATGAAATAAACTATGAGTCAAACACTCACCTCAGACGTGCCCATTCCATTCTCTTTAACATGTATCCATAATATCATAATTTAAATAAGCAAGACAGAGAAACGAATAATCGCACCAAATGCTACTATTAGCATCATAATCCTTCCAAACTAACCCCATACTAAAATTCAGCAATATCAAAATGTATAGGAGAGTATCATTTCCACAATAAAAACGTTACCCAATTAGACGAATTGCAACTAAAGTATATCATACTTTTAGAGACTTGCCCACACTTAATAGAATACCCATCAATAGCCATGGAAGGTACTATTGTTCCGCATTTCAAACCAACCCATTTTTTTCCTTCTTCCTTGTTACTTCCTTCTGATCCAATTCTTCATACCAGTGTACACAAAGCCACTCAATTAAATAAAAGGCCACTGTTATCGTCAACACCTTGACCTAATTTGCAACTGATTACACCCACTTCCTTACCGAAGCCAACAAGTAGCAAAATTTCCTTTTTCTCTTACGATTAGTTTTGAAATAGAGCCCAGGAAATTAGACTAATCTTTGGTATACGTACATACAAATATCCAACACATAATGATCATCATCAATCATGAGTGGCAAAAATCTAACAATTAGGTATCGAATAAAAGAAAGAAAATTCAGCCTCAGCCCTCACAAATCAACTCTTATCGTTTAATTGTTATCTTTTAATCACATATTCAATTACCATAGAGAAGGGTCTCTCAATCCATTTTTTGTATAGAGCAAATACTCTACAATTAGTATTTTCTAGGCTATGCAAGACTAATGCTTGACACCTAGCGTTGTTGTAGTTAGCGTCGCCCCAAGCGTAGGGCTAGGTCATCGAAAGCATAGTAACCCGACAAGACCGGGGTCGATTTCCACAGGGACCAAATGCACCCAGCATGAGATTGACTTGCGATGAGATTTTTGGCGTTAAGACGGCCAACTTTTGGTGTGATTTGATTGGTGAAATTCTCTCTTTACCTCCTAATTTGATGAAAATGGGATTTGTCTAGAAATAAAACGGGGGCTTGGTTAGGGGTTCAAACCACCCATGACTTAGCTTCTTTCACGTTTCTCAAAGATAACTCAAATGAGAGTCGATTTCCTCGCTCACACTCGGAATATTTAACAGTGAAAATCAAGTTTAACATAAGATGGGGTTTGGTAATGGAAAGCAATCTCATCGAGGCATTTTATCAAACACCTAGTGTGCCATGGTTCTAAGCATTGTGTGTGCCAAGATTTTGTCTACACCCAATCAAAGAGATAAACAACACCATGTTTTGATCATAAATAAGAGAGAGCTATCCATTCACAAACCCATATTTAGTCCGAAATGACGAGAAATCGTGAAATCCCCCGAGCCATGGGATAGAAATCACCCCATGCCAAGCCTATAAGACTACTCACACGTGATTAAATGAGACATGAAGGAAAAACATGGTGAAATGAAAATCATGACGAAAATGAAAATAAAACACGGATTTATAAAGATTAGAGAGAGTACTACAACATTAATGAAGAAGAAAGTACCTTAAACCAAGTATTTAAGCCCCAAATCTAGAGAGAATTGGGAGTACAATGGAGTGAATGAAGAAGGAGGTAGAGAGAGAAGGTGAAAATGGAAGATAACCCTAAAATTCTGAGGTTGGGGACCTTTTATAGGCCCCAAAAGTCGTGCCAAAGTATTACAAAAATGCCCCTGAATCGGGCACAAAAAGTGCAGAAAATTACAACTGCTACCGGTAGCAATATGGGTATTGCTACTGGTAGCAACCTAAAATCTGAGTTTCTGCTCGCTGGCTACTGGTAGCAGTATGCATATTGCTACTGGTAGCAACTGGGCATTTCCACGCCTTCTTTCGCTTAATCTTTTCTTGGTCTTTTGGCTTCCCGAGTCTTGTTTAATGCTTCGTTCCTTGACTCCTGGGACTCGGTGGCGGGTCACCACGCGACCTTGGGTACTCGGGTATGCCTCGACTATCCGTGGCATTAAAACACGTCTTCATTCTAGAGTTTCTCCTGAAACTATCAAAATACACCCACGCACAACATCAATCGTATAAAAGCCGTATTAAGCATGCGTGTGTGGAAAAAACGAGAGAGATAAGCCCCTTTATTTACACTATTGGGGACTTATCAACTAATATCTATAATCACGTACCAATTTCTAATACCCAACGATCCCATTTAAGACCTATCGCCTACGCTCTGATACCAACTGTAACAACCCGGATCCACAAGCACCATAAAAATAACATAAAATTAATCAAGAACCAATCCAACTTCCTTCCATACTTACATAATTTTCCTCATACATTTCTCTTTAGCTTGTCAATCATTACCATTAGACATGTAAGCCTCGCCACCGTGAAAAGACATACCAAAATCTCGTTTGGATTGGACACCATCTCACCGTCAATCAATCAGCCCATCGCTACCTAGCTCCCGGCCTAGCTCGCACGTCTCTCCTTTCTCCTTTATCCCTCTCTGCAACCCTTCCATATGCCTCTGTATTTACATATATCAATCCTTCCTAAAACAAGACCAGATACCAAGAACCTCGAAAAAATGAATTTCATCCCAATCCCACGCCTCTTTATTCATTTGTCTTGTTTCTCTTTTTATCTCCTAGTCTAACCTCCTTACTCGGCCTTGGTTGAAGGCAAATCCTTAAAACACTTGTCCACTTCCCACCATTTTGTAAAGTCTGTTACCTACTAATTGCACATTTGAACTTATTCCTCACATGCACACATGCACGTGTACCGCATCTCAATTTTGCTTTTGTCCAATATTCAGCCTTTTGTTTTATTAGCACACTATACCCAACATACAATAGTTTCCTTTTCTTTTCATTTTAGAATAATTGAGTTGGGGTATTACAGTAGGTATGCAGGGCCCACTTATGGGTCATGCATAATTATCCGAACTGTTGAATTTTTTTTTAAAAAGTATGCACACCATCGGTACAATGTTGGTCGGTTCTCTTAGGATTTCCGTTATCGGGAGTAATTATTTCTTAACATTGGGGCATCGTCACGTGGTATAAAAATACTATTATCCACCACACATTTATGTGAAACCCAATGCTAAGTGTATGAACTTTACGGAAGGAGTCTTGCTACGTATACACCATTTTTAACACGATTCTCATACACACTCAATAGGATATAGTCTCACAACATATTTTGATAATCTGAGACATCCATATTGTAGCTTCATACATATAAATTGTTTCATACAAAAAATAATGTCGAACAAATATTGATAAGTGTATGATCTGAACAATCGTTTAACAAGAAAATTTTCAACTATTCATTTTTCTCAAGAAAACCGTAAATTTGTAATATTGCTATCAATATCCGATTAGCTTATTTTTTTTTTACAAGGATATTGTGCATGTCAAAAACCTACAAAATAAACGTTTCGGATTGACAAAATATGATGCTGAGCCCACTTTATTAGGTGGGGTGTTTGAGAAGCGTATTTGAGGAGTGTGTAAAATAGAATTACTTGTACTACAAAAATGTGTGGTAAAAAAGGCATTGGGACAATGTTCGAGCTCGACTCGGTAAAGACTCATTCGAATTTGATTCGAATACTAAACGAGCTGAATAGCCTAACTTGAACTTGACAATATCCGGCTCGATTAGGCTCGCGAACTTGGAATATATATTTATATCTCATAAGAATTTCATTTGTAACCTTGCATATGTATAAACTCTCACATATAGATAATAAATTTTTTATAACTAGTACATTTATATAAAAATGAGGCATTGAATTTAGCAAATCTTCTCCTCACTTGCTAAAATCAATACTTATAAAAGTATTGGGAGTATAAACTTAAAATTTAATGGCCCTGTTAGTTTCTCAGTTTAGTTTTAGTTTTAGTTTTGATGACATCATCATTTCTCTCAGTTCTCTCTCTATCTCTCTTCACTCATTACACCTGCTGACATCATCAAAACTAAACTAAACTATCTAACCAAACACAGCCAATATGTTTTTTATAATTTTATATATGTATGGAGTTATGTATGTACAAAATAAAAAAATTTATTTGAAGTTCTAGACTTGTATAAGAGCATAAATATCTAATATTTTTGGGTCGTTAATGCTCGTGAACAAGTTCGAGTTCGACCCAAACCTAAGCAAGCCCAGCTCTAGCTCGACTCGTCAAATTTTCATTGAGTTCGAGCTTGGCTAGAGTTTTTTTTTTTTTTGTCATTCGTCATTCTTAGGCCATGTTTCACTAAAAAAAAACTAGATTTGTTTTAACTAAAAAACTATTCTATTCCACTAACAAAAAACTAGTTTTGTTTTAACTCAAAAATTACTCTATTCCACTAACAAAAAACTCCTCAAAAAAATCAACTACCCTTTACAATAAACTACAACCAAAAAAACACTTTAATGGAACAAATTGTAGATTTAAAGTACAACAAAAAACCAAGAAACAAGTTAAGGTCCTAGTTTGGACGAAAACAACGGATAAATTTTCCTTTGGACCGGGTGGACCCTACCTGCACTCGAGTCCCCCAGCCGTCGGATCATAAAAGATGCCATAAATGCCCCTGAAAGTTACTCCCCACAAATTGGTTTACGCAAAAAGACAAAAACAGTTTCTTTTAACGGTTTGAATTTACCGCATCGAGACAAACCCGCAATAACTATCCGTGCGAAAATCCGCTCAAGGGCATTTTAGACAAATACCGCTAACGGACAAACCAATGGCACCATAGTAAATATTCAACGATGGATCCAAAACCATCCAATTGGATAATAATACTGTAAAGCAGACGGCGATAACAGCTTTGTCATCTCTTGTGATACAACCCGTGCTATGCACGGGGCGAATCCAAGTGCATATGATTAATCAAAATTCAAGTTAAACAAACATCGGCCTATTTTAAATTGTCGCAATTCATGAAGCATTCATCACATCTACCCACAATGCAATAGAAGTAAATTAAACAAATATCTCTGAAACTTAATCCAATAACTAAAATTGTCATAATGAAATTCTCAATGCCTTTCTAAAGTTGTCACGATGATTCCAATGGTCCTTTGTCATTGGTAGCGCTAGAATTGAATTCATTGATCTGTTCAATCAACGTTGTTCGTGCCTAAACCAACAACCCAAACTTAGGACCTTATCAAGGATGGAGCCAGGGGATGGCTAATAGAAGCTGCCGTACCTGCTACAATTTGAAATAACCCTACTATTACATTGAAGAATATATATATATACACGAATTATCCTGTCAAGGATCCCGGAAATCCCGGATTGAAGCGTTTTGAAGCATTTAGAAAATGTTTTTGGAAAATCCGAGCCGTCCAATGTGTTCAAAAGGTGTTTTCCAAGGTCCACGCGGGAAATCTTCAAAAAAAAATACCCGGAAGGGCTTGATCCAAGCATTTTTTCGCAAAAAATGTACATTTACAGTTTTGCGGAAAAATGCTTGGATCAAGCCCTTCCCGGTATTTTTTTTTGAAGATTTCCCGCGTGGACCTTGGAAAACACCTTTTGAACACATTGGACGGTTCGGATCGTCAAAAAAATATCGGGAAGGTGGAGTCCCGGATTCGGGACTCCCGGACTTGATCGGGCCTCTATATATATATATCATCAAATTATATAGCCCCGCCTCTCCTTCACATATATAGCCCGTCCCTCCTACACAATAATCTTGACTCCGTCTCTGGACCTTATGGTTCCGCCAATGCTCTTTTGTCTTTGAAATTATTCACCTGAAGATTGGAAAACAACATCACAATCAGGAATTTTTTAGACCTAATTTGGGTTGTTGGTAGGATATACTTGTACCATTTATTATAATTATGTTTCCTTAATTTACTCCACAAATCATTGCATAATAATATCCTACTTTTAAATATTTTCAAGTTTGAAAGAATTATCCCAGAAATTAAGAATTCTGTAACAAAATGGAATTCTTTCATGGCAAACTATTATCTTACATTTCAGTAGAAAAATTGGGAAAAAAATTGGGTATTTGGTGGGTACCATGTGGCGGCGCCGACATGGTGCCCCTTTGACCCATCCAGACCGTCGAAAAGTATATTGGACGTCCGAGATTAATATACTGCATTCCAACAGATTGGATCTATATCCAAGGGAAGCCTCAAGAAAAGTACGTCCCACAATATCACTCGATGAAAGAAACGGAACAGGGTATGGAAAAATCAACATGTCCTATTTTTTTTTTGGCAATCGATAGAAGAGATCATATACATCATGTATGGATTCCAATGTGCAAACTCATGTAGAACTCCCACAATGCCGAGTCAACCAAGTCACCTCACCATGAAGACCAAAGAATCACGGTATAATTAAAGGGAAGAAATAGGGAAAACAATTGATGAGATTATGGATTTTTTCAGGGTTTATCAAGGTAATTATAAGAGTAGGAGAAACAAACAAAAATGTGTAGTTTTAGGTTAGCTGTGGCTGCTGCCGCTCTATTTGCTTCTGTCTAAGCGGATGGTACCTCAAATAGAAATGAAAGCAGTATTGGTTATGTACGGGTTGAAGATGAAGTTATTAGTAAATGAGTTGAAATGGTAGAGCAAAGGCATACAAAGAGCTAATTGCCAGCTCTGTTTGGGTATACGAAGAGCTAATTGTCAGCTCTATTTGCGTGAGTTGCTTCTGTTTTTTGGGGGCGGGTTTTGGTGTTCTTTGGTTTTTGCTCCTCTCTGATTCTATTTGGAGTTCTGGAGTTGAAGTTGAGGTTGTATGTGTAAGTTATTTTTCGTTTTGATAATTATGTAACCCTTTGACCATTTTTGCGTTGAAAATGTTGTTTTGACATTTTCAATCGATTGATTTTCTCATCAAGGTTCTCACATCGATCCTGTAAAAGCCGAGTCATTTTTTAACCAACATAAATTTCGACATTGAAAGCCATTATAGATTTTTTTTTAAATGAATACCAATTTATAGAAACTGAAATTTTTTTATTACAAACTAACTCACCGTTAATCAAAACATGGGTTATTTGTTCATTTGCACCAGGCCAACCATAGCCCTAGCCAGAGTATAAGAACAACAATAAGGTTTGCACGAAAATATAATTGGTTGGATTGAGAGACTTAAGAGTTTTTTAGACTGATGGTTGAGAAAATGAGGATGGACATTTTCATTTTTATAAGTTTTTGATGTATTTGGAATTTAAAACTAATTGATTATTGTTTTTATTCGCAATTGTTGAGTGATTTTTAAAATTATTTTGAAAATTTTAATTAGCTAATTAATTGTTTCATTTGTAGAATTTATTGATTGATGAGTATTTGAAATTTAAAATTATTTGACAGATTATTTTCTTTACAAATCTTGAGTGTTGATTCCTTAAATCATGGGACTTGCTTTTAATTTGAAATTACCTACTTATGGTAATTGAATTATTGTCACATGTGTCACTCAAAATCTAATACGACAAACCAACTATTTTATGCCACTTGTCGCGATGAGAGCCTTCCTCACAAAAAGTCATTCTGCTATACTATATAAGATAGAGAGATATATACTCTTATAGGCTTTAAGCTGTGTTCTTCAACAGATTTTTGAGACATAAAATTTCACATTTTATGACACTCCAATCTCAACACATAAAATGTAAATTTGATTTTATGAGATTTTCATAAAATCCTCCTAAAATCTATAGGAAAACCACTACATTTTATCAGTTGGGAAAACAATTCTATTTTATCACCTCACCATAAAATGTTCATTTTATGATATTTTCATAAAATGCACCTAAAATCTATAGGAAAACTCTATTCTTTTGTGTTCTTAATCCTCACTCTGATGAATTTTAAGATGTTTTTTTAAACCCAAGTTTTAGTTGGATATTTTTAAACGATGCTATTGTGCTCACTAGAAGCGGGGGGCACTGTAGTGAGCCTCGTTCGGTCGTCAGTCTCGACATCGACGGCTCATGTTCTCAATTTTCGCTCTCAATTCACTGTGATATTTTTGAATGCGGAATTTTAATTGTTCTAGAAATATTTCAACAATCTCGTGCTCGCGTTGGTATTTTCGCTCACGCGCTCGAATTATGTGACTTGGGGGTGTTCCACTAACAAAAAACTATTTTTTCCAAAAACCGAGACAAGTCATTCCCTCACAATACATCACATAAAAAAACCGTGAAAAGTCAGTTTGTTCAAAAAACTAACTCAGTGGAACACCCCCTTAAATATGTACTCCTATATATAATGACATGTACTCCAACTACTTATTTAAAATATGTATATGTACGGGCAATATTATATTCCAGGCGATGAGATGATAGAGAGTTGAGGTTGTTTCTGGTAAACAAAGCTACTTTTGGCTATGGCGGTGTGTTTTGGAGGTTACTGAGTCAACTCTCCAATCGGAGGAACGAAGAGAACGACTTCGCCGGGAAGTTTCCTCCCTGATCGGAGGATTTCCGGTCAGTAAGTCGGTCTACAGAGAGAGAGAGAGAGAGAGAGAGAGTCGCGGTGTGGATGTTTGATTTTTTTGCCGAGAGAGAGAGAGAGAGGGGTGTAGTGGAAGAGATTTGGTACAAGTAGGAGAGATGAACGCAAATGGATTTAGCAGTATAGAGACGGAGTATGTACGGAAACACCACAACAAGCAACAGCCTGGAGAGAATCAATGCAGTTCGGCTCTCGTCAAGCACATCAAGGCTCCTGTCCATCTCGTATGCTATAATCCCTCTCTCTCTACTTTCTCCTTCTTTTTCATCTAGATACACGTATATCTCTAATACTATAAGCATACTTTGAATTGTTCAATTCGGTTATGTAATTATGCATTTTCTTCCCTGGATCGATCGGTTTGTGTGTGTCGATATTGTGGGGTGATTTGATTGTGTTCGAAGAAATTTCTAGCAGACAATTGTTTAGATTTGAGGTTTTAGGATTTTTACAGTTTCTGTAAGGTTTGACCAAATTCGATCTGTATTACTTCTTTTTGTTGGCGATGATTTGTCTGTTAGGTTATCTGTTTGCTGAGAAAACCGAGGAGAACTCAGCTGATAGTTTTGAATCTTGTGGGTTTATGTGGCATTCTTTTGCAGACAAAACCAAAGAGTTGTTTTAGGCCCAGCTGAAAATGGAAAGAAACTGTTTTCTTGCGTCTTAAATTTGGATTTTATTAGCAATGAAATTTTATTCCATTCTTCTTTTATTTCTCTCTCCACCAAAAACTGAAGCATTTTGGGAAATTAGCATTGTTTAAATGCTGTCATTGTTATGTTAGGTTTCAGGGCAGGACTGTGTATGTCTGTGTTTTCTTTGGGGTAGGTATTTGGATAAGACTGTTTATTGATTGGCTGAAAAATTTCTTTAAATTGGAAAGAAAGTCTAAATATTTTCCTTTATTTGGAAATTATTGGAAAAAGTTGCGATATGGGTAATTCATAGAGCGATCAGTAGTAACTCTGTGATCCTGACAAAAGAAAATCACTTTGTTCCCTTGTGAATGATGCGCTTGCATTGGTCTGAGCAAATTCTATGTTTCTATGGTTTTTGAGGTACTGTTTAACATAATGTTGATTTCATTTGTTCATCAGGTATGGTCTTTGGCGAGAAGATTTGATCAACCACAGAAGTACAAGCCGTTTATCAGCAGGTGTGTTGTGCAGGGAAACCTTGAGATTGGAAGTCTTCGAGAAGTTGATGTTAAATCAGGCCTTCCTGCCACAACCAGCACTGAAAGATTGGAACTTCTTGATGACGAGGAACATATCCTTAGCATCAGGATTGTTGGGGGTGATCATAGACTCAGGGTATGAAAAGTTGGAAACTATTTCTTCACTTAGTTCTTGTCGATCACCTTTTGAATTTTTCCTTCCTTTCACTGGAGACAATTTATTCATTTGGATTTTTCCTAATGAATATCGGCGGGTAGTAAACATGCGACGCTGCCGCACTTTTTTTTTTTGGCTTAGTGCATGCAAAACAATTAATGTTCTTAAGATTTAGGTTTCATGAGTGACCCAGAAGCTGTTCTTCCCGATAGGCGATAAGATGGCTTTGTGGTTTTTTGAAAGGTTTCTTAGGTCGTGACGAGATTCTAACTTCAGAAAGCACAACGTGATCTATCACATATAGTTCTAGATGGTATCGTGTGTATGTTTACCTAGCTTGATGGTCTGATGAATGGTCTAATGGGTGAATCATTTTCTCTGTTAAGGAATCCTGTGCTGTTCTATAATCTCATCTAGGAACTTCATCTGTGCTGTCAGCGTACCTTCACTAGTGATTTTGTTTCAAACAAAGATATATATGACTTGGACCAAACTTCTGTACTGAATCCTGCGAATTTAGGAGTTTGTGGAGTTTGCCAACATCATCTTAATTTCCAGATTAAGTGGTGAAATTTGTTTCTTGGCCTTGAGCTAATATTATGAACTGACGCATTGTTTTCTATCCCTCAGGGTCTTCTAGATATTCGAAAGTTAGGATTGATGTCCAAGAAATTAGCTTCTCTGGTTGCTTTTATTGGCCTGCATTGCCGCCATACATCAATTGAGGAGGGGTGGTTCCAGGATTTGTCTTTTTGTTGTTGATTATGAAGAAAGACAAAGGAAAAGAAGGACGAGGAGTGATTTACCTTTGATTTAGTTGGATTAGGTTCTAATTGTGTTTGACTGCGGAATGTCCAAGGCTTTCCATGTAAATGTGCCTCCCCTATAGGTTAAGAGCAATAGACATGCACTGGGATGTTACTTGTTATACCAATTAAAACATTTGTATTTTTAGTAATTACGTTTATTTTACTTCCATGGAGTAGTTGCACGAACTGGCGGACAAGTACACAATATTGGTCACTGGCACCACTCATACTAGTTACCTACTGCAGCTTAAATATTTCTCTGTTACCTTATGGATTGAACTGAGCTAGCTTTTTAGTTATATGTAAATGTTCAGATATGCAAATGTTGTTGATATTTGTGTTATCTCTCTAAACCCATTTGACACTGTTTACTCGGCAACTTTTCTATGTTTCAGAACTACGCTTCGACCCTTTCCGTCCATCCAGAAGTCATCGATGGAAGACCAGGGACTCTGGTGATTGAATCCTTTGTCGTAGATGTGCCCGAGGGAAACACAAAGGACGAGACCTGCTATTTTGTAGAAGCCTTGATCAAGTGTAATCTCAAGTCACTTGCTGATGTATCTGAGCGGTTGGCAGTTCAGGACAGAACTGAGCCCATCGATCGAGTGTAGATGTGAGGGCTGAAGATATGTAGCAGAGATTGTAATTACCCATGGATGAAGCTTCTCTTTGGCTTTCGATTCCTAGAGGCTACGGAGGTGGACGGGTATTGGCTATTTTCCACATTCCAGATATTTATGTGCTCTTTTTTCCTCCTTCGTTTGCTACCGTCGGTCTTTGTTTTAAACTTATGCTGGGTTCCTGTTGTCAGGTTAAGAACCACAGCTTTGTCAATGAAAGGTGAAATTCAAAGACTAGGTTCTCTTTTTATCTGATCTTTTGGGTTTTGGCCACGGTTGTATGTCACAGTTTATGTGTGTACATTTATGTCACAAAGATTTGGTGTTTGTAGACCTTGTTTTCGAAACCTCGGAGCTTCTTTTGCAGTTGATGTATTTCGGAAATGGTAAACCTTAAGGCTATATGCATGCTATATGGAGAAGACAAAATTGTATCATCACTTCTTAAGTCAACAGACTGTTATAGTTTGTAAATTGTAAGCCATCAAGGTTGAAAATTTGTTTATGCGTCGTCTGGTTTTACACAGCATTGGCAATTTGGGAGCTCCATTTGATCAAACCATTATGCTTCTTCTTTTTTTTTGGTTGACCAAAACATGCCCTATATGGCTACAAAACAGAGGACGAATCTCTAGATAAAACTGGAGACGGCGGACCACTCTAAAAGCACCAGCCACCACCGCAGGCGCCAGACTGTCGCGGAAATGCCTTGTATCCAAACCAGCGCCATAACACCAAGGGGGAGTCCAATTCCGAGCTGGGACCAAGGGGTCCGAGAAGGCGGCCCTGTAGGGCACATCCAAGCCGTTGATTTTGGCAATCGACGGCTCGGATTTCCTCTTGGCAATGGACAGCTTGTATTTGTAAAATGACTAGATGAAATCGGGACCGTTGAAAAAACATCCAACGGCTCGGATGCCACCCTCCAGGTTCCCTATTCTGGCTACAAACTCAGTTTGATGTTGGTTCAGAATAGTAACAAGATGTATGGAAACAATTTTGTTAACCAATAGCTAGAACAAGGAAAACTGGAGTAAATGGCTAAAAAGCTGAGACCCTCAAATCGACATTTATAACCCACAAAAAACGGAAAACAGTACAAAATTTTACAAATGAAGTCCACAACAGGGTAAGATTAGGGTTTTCTATCACATCGGTTTGTCAATGAGGAACACCAGTTGAGGTGCTCAAACCTAAATCCTATTAACATGTTACAACATAAAAATCAGCCGAGGAGAAAATTTTCAAGATCAATAATAAATAATTGCGACTGTTGTGCTTTATACACTGTACAGAGCTCACCTACTGCAGCACAGTAGGGTTAGAAGAATAGAACTGCGTTTATGCCAGTGCAAGCTCCTCCTCCTCCACTTGTTGCCGTTGTTGCTCAGACATCTGCCCTTCCCCACAGGGTAGAAGAATGCGTTTGATGTCTTCAGCAGTAAGGGTCTCGTACTCCAAAAGCGCATTTGCCAATGCGTGTAACGCCTTCTCATGCTGGTAAAAATTGTCAACAGTTAGTTGGTCAAGCTTGAATCCAAGAAAGAAGCATCTATGATAGTTCTATATTTTTCTCTTAATTTTGTGACTATGAACAATTTGAAAGCTCGAGATGAGTCCAGCCAAATTAAAGAAGTCTAGACGAGAACAACAGTAGGATCCACAAACTGTGTCAAGTTATGCATGATGACCCAGAGTAAGTATATATTTTTATGTCTTCTTTAATAATTACATCCGAAATACTTAAATGGTCACCGCATGCTTCTTGTAACAACCACAATTACAAGAAAAACACTGCAGAAACTGAAAATGTCTTTTATGACCAGGAAACACAGAAAATAGCATGATACGAACACCTTGGATGAGTAAGACTAAATCAGATACTTCTACCAGGAATACGAGTAACAGTAGCTATATAAAATTCCGCCCAGAACAAGTTTACAAAAGATGGACTCAATATGCAAAACAACAGATTTAAGACTATAATTTTCTAAACGCAGCCCCAGATTTAAGACTATAATTTTTGAACCATGCTTCTTACAAACTCCGCCACAACACTCCCAAGTACATGAAAGGGCCGAAGTCCATTTCATCAAACAAAATTTCCAATCATGCAATGCCTCCAATCAGTAACAGAAAATTCATTAACAAACCTTCTTTAGCAGAGCTTTCACGCGATCATATGCTTCTCTTAGAAGTTTTACCACCTGCACAACCAGTGAAATAAATTACTTCCCAGAACGTATCGTAGCTTTATCATACAACTCCAGGTTACAAACACATACTTCCGAATCAATTCGTGATTGCATATCTGAACCAGAGTGTTCTTTGACATGAACAGGCCCAATTGTATCACTCATCCCACAGGCTGATACCTTGAAGATGAAAACAATGTCACAGAATCAATCCGAAAAAATAAAGCACCAAATTACGTCACGGATATGAATATACGACTATAGTCATAAATTGGTTGCCCAACCAAGGATTAAATAATAATTTTGTGACATTGAATAATAATATTAAGAGGTCCAGGTAATTCTTACTTGTCTCACTAACTGTGTCAAATGGCTAGAAGCGAAACCAATAAATTTTCAGCACTCAAATGTCAAGAGGTATCCATTGCACAATGAAATCGATATTTGCATTACATGTACAAAATTTTGAATCCACTGTCTAAAACTCTAAAAAAACCTGGCAACGCCCATTAACCATACTATCGCCAAATCCTCACCCCCTTACAACGGAATAAGAGATGGGGATACATAGTTACATACACACGTGTTGTTTTTGCAAATTATGAGCCACCATGTTTGAAAAATTAATGTATATTGAAGGAACAACTAATACCATGTAGTGAGCAAGCTCTGTAGCCGTCTTAAGATCACTACTCGCTCCAGTTGTGATCTGGTCCTGACCAAAGATTAGCTCTTCTGCAACTCTTCCCCCCATGCACACGTCAAGACGTGCTAACAACTGCTTCTTGCTAATTGATGTCTCATCATCTGAAGGGAGCTGTGTAACCATTCCCAAAGCAGATCCACGAGGCATGATTGTTGCTTTATGAATTGGATGTGCACCCTCAGTATTGAAGGCAACAACAGCATGCCCACTCTCATGATAGGCTGTGAGCTGGATAAGTATGTAGGTAACGTCAGCAATGGGTAACAGAATGTTCCTACAAATACAAAACCTAATAATTTCAAGCAGCATCTAAAATGGAAAAATGACATCATTCCAGGAAAAATCCAGATACCATGCTACCCATCCTAAAGTCCAACTAATACACTGCAGAACAAAGTCGGAATTCCATATCCACGAATCAATTTTGGCATAACATTATCTGTGGACTGTAGAGCATTTACAACAAAACAGTAAAAAATGTATTCCCCAATTGATGCGGCATGGGCAGGGGACAACTGAAGACAGACCTCAACTTTGGCAATACATGCACAGAAAAGTGGCGGCACTCAAAGATTTACTGCTGAAATAGCGGCCCCCTATACCTTCAAAAAGTCGAACCTGATTCCCTCTTTGCCAAACAAAATTTTAAAAAATTGAAGCAAAAAGTGCAATGAATGAATCAACATTTGAATTTGTGAGGCCGCAATTTCAATTTTCAAACTGAAACATCAAACCAAGCAAGTCAAAGATTTCCCGTCAATGATATGCGGCATATGCCTACCTTCTTTGACTCTTCAGAAACAAACATTGTCTTCCGCTCTGTACCCATAATTATCCTGTCTTTTGCGAACTCCAACTGTGCTGCTGTTAGCTTCTCAGCGCCTTCAACAGCAGCCTTAATAGCAGCAATGTTTACCAAATTTGCCAAATCTGTTTGAGAACGAAGTTAAAAGGGCAAGAAGATATACATCCTGCTCCATCCCATATCATTTATGGGAGAAGCACTCTAACTTATATATACACAGTAAGACTGGGTTTTGGTAAAGCAAATTATGGTTTGTTTATAAGGAGAGAATAGACGTACCGGCCCCATTGAACCCTGGTGTACCACGAGCAATTGCTTTCGCATCTACATCATCAGCCAATGGTTTATCTTGAAGATATAGATCCAATATCTCTTGCCGACCCCTCACATCTGGATTAGGAACAACAATCTAGAAACAAGTTCTCGTAAACAATATGTCCTTCCATATATTCTCACCCCCACCCCCACGCACGCACACACGAGCACCAAAACACCTTCCAAGAATTAATTGTTAAACAATTATATCTCGAGACAAAAATCCAGATTGAGCTCATTGCTAAATAAACTGTCAAGCTAATTTTTAAATGTAATAAGAATAAATTGTGACCAAACAAATAAAAACACACTAGGCCAGAAAAAAAATTCCATTTAGTCGAAAACTTAAGACTCACATGCAGCAAATCTGCAAATTCAAAAAATGTTCAACCAGGGGAATCTAGTCAGAGAAACCATTTATGTGTGCAGACTTTTCACAGACCAAAGATCATGGTCTCACGATTTTACTGATTGGATAAACCACAAAAGCATAGCAAGATAATGTATATGGTTAGGCTACGACCAAAAGTTTCCAAGACATTGCACGATGCTGGAATAGTTCCTCAATTAAGTCATCATGCTCTGGCACAATCCAGGACCACCAAAGGAAGTTGTTAGAGATTCTTTAATCAGGTTTATCATCCCAATGTTCTTGAGAACCTTTACTAGTTCGCTGTGTCAAAGAAGGATCAAGATGCAAGCAAGTCGCAGAGCCACCTAATTCCTAAAAGTTGCACCAAATTTAGTTGGTTACTAATATTCTACTAAACCATACAGAACACTTGGAATGAAAAAACTTTGTAATAATTTCTTACACTAGCAGAGTTCACCTAACTGGTCATATGATCAAACTGATCAAGGGAGTAATATATTTCAGGTACATTCAGCATGTATCAACCTACTAGATGAATAGTTATTAATCATTTATCAACACGAGTCCAGTAAAATAGTCTTGTAACAAGAAAATCAACTGCTCACAGATGTCAATGTAAGACACAGCCATGAAATATCAGAGAACTTACATGCCTGTCAAATCTACCAGGCCTTGTCAAAGCTGGATCAAGTATATCAGGCAAGTTTGTTGCAGCCATCAAGATTATACCCTTCAAGAAAAATAATATGCATATAAAGAAAATTGCAGGACAGAAGTTCCATTAGATTGATGAACAATCTTGTCTACATGTACCTCATTCTGTTCAAACCCGTCCATTTCAACGAGTAACTGATGCAATGTTTTCTTTGTGTGTCCTTCCCATTGCTTCCTTGTGGAGCCAACAGCATCAATTTCGTCGATGAAAATGATGCAAGGAGCCTTAAAAACAGTAATGGGTAATGAAAAATCAGAACAAATGCTAAAATGCAAACAAATGTTCGACATGACAAATATTGTGGGGAGAGGGGAGATCCAGTAGTCACCACATCTTAGGAACCAAAATACCCGATTTAAAAGCAGCTTCACATGCGTTTTGCCGTGTTAACTGTCAAACCCTTCTTTTGGTTTATTTTACATTGATTTCCATTTCCACTAAAGTAACCAATGACAAGTCAATCAAGACAGGGAGAATGCGTACCCCAAAGGAATCAGTCAATCACCTCCTCTTTCACTTGTGGAAACTTGAGATCTAACTATCCAGTTCTAAGGATTTTTGGAGTAGTGTAGGAATTCCTGTGATATCTGTTGGAACTCTTTAAAATTTCTTCTTGGGAGGGGTGTGGGGGAATGTGTCCATATGCAAGTAGATTTCTTAACAAGTTTGTCGTGTGTAGCTTTGGTTTACATTCTAAGTTCTTTTTCTTTTCACTTTCTTCATCCGAGTTGAACTTTGAATTCTCTTTGGGAGACTGTCACTCTGAACACAATGTGCTTACATAAGAAACATGCTTGTAGGAGTAACAATTCATTTCTCTGGAAAGAAAAAGATGGAATGGTGCAGATATATGTGCTAGATCTACCGTGAACAATAATCACAACATATAAGCCAGGCAGAAACTCTGTCGTAAGCAAACAGTAATCAAGATAATTAAAATGTTTCTGATTGGAAATTATCGCAAATTCAATAGTGACAAACCTTCTTCTTAGCTGCTTGGAATAAGGATCTTACACGCCGAGCTCCAACGCCAACAAACCTAGCAAACAACATGGCAAGTATTTCAGACTGGAGTCATACAGCATTTGGAATATAAGAACAGCAAAGATACTAGTAGGATACTATGATCCAAAGGCCATTCAACGACTAAGATGATGCAATGATATTTTGGAAATGATAAACAAAGAATAGACAGAATTTGTATCCCCTATGCTCTAAACATAGCATTTTTTTCAGGAAGTGAAAGCAGTTGTGCCTTAACTCTAAACAGAGCCACACTGCTGAACTCATCTATAGACATTACCAAATGAATGGCAAGATGAATGAAGACCTTTTTCGAAAACGAAACATCCTATTCTCCAGTATGAACTCCTCAAAGAAAACTGCAGAAATTTTTTTATCCTCGCGCTATTGATGAAATCAATTTAATATTGTGAAACTATAAAAGAGATCATATACTAGCTTAGGGTAGAGGGATATTTGACAACCTTGGACCAAATTGATGATTTTGTAGGTTCACTGCACAGGTGACTGGGAAACATAAATAAAGTGCTTTAATCACACTCCAAATCCCCATACCCCTCATTAGCCAGCGGGTTTAATATTTTAATCACACTAAAAATAAAGTGCCAGAAGATTGAGATGGGAAAAAGAACCTGGTGTTCCCATTTTTCAACCCAACATAAAAAAAATTAGAGAGACAGACTATTGCGGGAATCCACTAACATCTCCTCTTACAATCACCCAATGAACAAAGCTAATGACACGAAGATAACTATTGAAATCAGCAAAAGCACTGCAGATGGTGTTGTTTGGCTACATCCGTATTCCTTGAGGTGTCAAATAAGTTCAACCAGAAGTAGCAATGATAAGTTCAACCAGAAGTAGCAATGACTTACATTTCCTCAAACTCTGAACCTGCTCTGTAAAAGAAAGGCACCCCAGCTTCTCCAGCAATAGCCTTCAAAGGTCCATAGACATTCACCAGATTCAGAAATGTTTGCAAATATTATTTGTAATACACCCAGTAATAAAAGCAATGTAAAATAGAGGAGAAGGTTGGAGCAAAGAAAAAGTACTACTACTAAAGAAATGAATCCTCCTTTTGCTTGGTTCAGCCGAGGGAAAGGAGGTAGGAAGGGATTGTACTGTGTTTTGCCATGTAAGACCCACATTGAACACATCCTATTTGATATTGTTAAAGAGTATTTTATTTATTTGTTTTATTTACTTCTTAACTCTATTTATGTCTTCTTAACTCTATTTATGTTACCTTGGGTATTATTGTAATTCTCTCGGTATCTTGATATAAATACATTGTGGAGTGTAGATGCTTGTTAACGCTTCTACCTCTTTTCTTAGTCCTCTCTCTCTCTTCCTCCTTTCCTTCTCTCCTGCCTACAAACCCTAATATCACAATATACCATTCAACTGATATAGGCAAGCTTCATCACTACACTCTTCCTTTCTACTCGTTTTTTGGCTGATATAACAAGCTCACATGGCACCCATCACTCTTGATCCTTTCCTTTTATCTTCATATTTCCTGCCCACCCCAAAAAAGAAAACTCCTTCCTATACTTTTTTTTTTTGGCTTCTCCCACTCCACCTTTGTACAAAAATAGACTAGAGAAAAAACAAAATCAAATAAGTTACCAAAGGACAGCTCATAGAAGTTGGAACCACTGCTATAATCGAAAACACTAGAGGATACTATCATTGGTAATTAGAAATTACAGACCTGCAAAGATAAATAGCTAGCCCACTGGATCATCCACGGGCTAAAAATAAGAACAAATAAAGGCATACATAAAATAAAATAAAATAAAGGAAATAATAAAGTAGGATGTGGGAATGCATCCAAGTATACAGCCACTTCGAACGCGTACTGTGAAAAGTATGGTTAGGCTCTAAATTAAACATTAAGCTAAAGAAGCCACCAATTTGAATTAGACCCACGCTCACTATTAAAGAGCCAAATAAATCATTAAAACCTAGAGCTATCACAATTACTGATCACTTCACAAGATTCATTGACAAGCTAGATCCAGAAGCGATGATGAAAAAACATCAATTTGAGTAGCAAGCAAAAATCTCCACAGAATTCCATGGCCTGGCAGTGTCAAACAGCCTTATCACATCGTGCAGGTGATGTTGGATCAACAGTCATAATTGAATAGAGAAAGTAAAAAAGAAAGAGAACACCGGTGTTAACCCGAATCCTATCAGCTTAAAATTTGTCAAGTACTTAAATCAAGTACCCACAGACACATAATAGCATGAAACATGCTACAATGCATTTGTAGGAAGATGAAACAACTTAATACCTTGGCAAGCAGTGTTTTGCCTGTTCCGGGTGCTCCGGTCAAGAGAATTCCCTGAAAATTTATGTACAACCATTAACAAAACCAGAAGACAAGAACTAGAACAATTCCAAAGAACAATGATTCTATCAAAGTAGAATCGGTAGGCTTTCAATTGCCATAAAGATGACCCACCAACACTGCAAAAATAAATAAACTGATAAATAAAAGAAAAGGAAAACAATCCCATGACAAACAGTTCGGGTGTCAATGGTACAATGGGCTCAACAGCATAGGTGATCATAGCTATGATTCTATGAAGGCACAATGTTATGCCAGCCAAAGAACTTTAAGCTGTTAGATGTGTACTTTTGCAATTATTTGCTTTGGCAAAACATAGACCCACAAACGTACGCATTAGGAACTACCTACAACATTTGATTAGACATCAGGGGCTCCGCCAGGAGAAAATAACAGCCTGTGGAGATTATATGCATTGGAGGAAGAATTGATGCAATCAACTTCATTTCTGAATGGATGCATATCATAACCTACCTTAGGCAACTTCCCCCCAAGTCTGGTAAACTTTGTTGGGTTTTTGAGGTACTCGACCACCTCCTCAAGTTCTTGTTTAGCATCGTCGCAGCCTTTAACATCCTTAAATGTTTTAACATTCTGCAGTGAAACCAATTCATCAGGACACAGGACAAAAAGAATAACGATTGTTGATTAACAAACGGTCAATTTGAAACTCAAGAATGATCTTTTAGGGGCATTGTGAGATATATATGAAAAAATGAAAAGAAACTTCCAACTAATGCATTCAAATCACTCTATTGTAATACTTAAAAGGTAAAACTGTAAAGAATAAACTCCAGAGTTGAGCCTGCAAATGGTAAGGCTAAAGATCATAGTAGGACTTCATTAAAGAAAATCAAAAGGCTCCAATGACCAGACCAGACAGGTAAGTTTAAAGAGCCAGGTGGGACTCCCTCATCTTGCTTCCAAAATAGGGTCAAAATCCAGAACACAATTTTATCCATTATCAAATGGTTAAGCATCAACATTTGTCTGAATCAGAATTTGAAAAACTTAAAAATTCTCTAGGAAATTTGGATGGACATTACAGAACTTTTACATGGGAAAAAGGTTTTTCGGCCACGATGATATTTCAATTTAAGAAAGTGCTAAGGCGGCACCACCATTATACGTTTTATGTACGTAAAAAGCTACATGGCTAGTTTTTTTGGTAAATGCTACATGGCTAGTTACCCGAGCCGGCCCCGGTGATTGGGTTGCCCAAGCCCGAACCATAACTTGGTTGCCCACTTACCAAGTCATAAAAAATAAAATGACATTCAGTATAAAATTGAGTTGCTATTGTGCTTTAAGCTTGAATTACGTAAAAAATACCACAATTTCTATTGTGTTATCGTACTTTAACCAATCAAATAACTTATTTTTAATTGAGATTATAGTCAATTCAATCAATTTCTCTCATGACAAGTAGTACAAAGGTAAGGTTTTATCAATTTCAACTTACAAAACTCCACTACGCTGAAGCAATTGTAATAGTCAATGCGGTCCTAACATTTATGGGCCTCAAGCAAACTCCCAATATTAGGCTCCCTACATCTTCAAAAGTTCTTACAAAAAAATTACTCCTTCCGTCCCTTTTTTATGTAGTAGAGTATTCCATTTTGGGTTGTCCCTTATAAGTGTTTGTTTTGAAAAGTTAATAGGTAAAAGCTTGTACAATTATTATTTTACCTTTTTAAATAATTAAGGTGTAAAAAGTTAATAGGTAAAAATGGATAATAATTTTGGAAAGTTGAGGTAAAATTTGATGTGAAAAGTGTAAAGTGAAGGTAAAAGTTGATTGAAATGTGTAATGATGATACTCTATTTCTTTAATAAGTTGAATTTACGAAGCAACAAACTTAAAAAGGAAGGAGGGAGTGCAAAATTACAAAAATTGAAACTAAAAGGATACGAATCTATAACAGATGAACGCAAAAAGATGTGATTGTAAGAGTGTGTGTGTGTGTGTTTGTTTTTTTTAAGAAAATAAGAAAGTATCCTCGTATTTTAACTATGATATGTGTGAAAAATTAATAAAATGTGTTAGCTCGATCAATGTTTTTCAATTTCTCACCATTGGGATATTTTTATTTTTAATCAAATATAAGAACAAATCACTTGTACACTACTCTTGTGTTTGTTAAATGAAAATTTTCTAAAAAAGTAATTGATTAATGAGATTTTTGTAATATTTTGGATTGGGAAGGGGGAAAAGTGGAAACAGGAACAACAAAAATAGTGAAAAGAAAAATGGAGTAAAGAAAAATAAGGGCTTAAAGCAAAAATAGAGCCACAGTTTGACGAGAAGGGAGCCTGGGGGAATCGAACTTAAATCTAGCAGAATTTGGCAACAACCCGTGACCACAAAACCATGCTAATGTTATTTATCATTTCCGAAAACTTATATTTATTTATATATAATTTAAGTTTTTTTTTAGGGGGTTAGCCTAGCCCGGGGGCTTGCTGGCAAGGTTCTGATTCTCGTAACGGACAGGGTACCGGTTTTCTTACTGGTACGGTACAGTACCGGTAATTGAAATTTTTCCTAGTATCACCCTTTTTTTTTTTGTGTGTGTGTGTGTGTGTGTGTGTGGTGGGGGAATTATATCATCCAATAAACTATAATTAGACAACAAATATCATAAAACGGCTTTCAAACTAACAAGTGTGTGTGTGTGTGTGTGGGGGAATTATATCATCCAATAAACTATAATTAGACAACAAATATCATAAAACGGCTTTCAAACTAACAAATAAATGTTCCAAGTACATAAGATTCCAGCCATTTCTCGATCTTTCTTTTCCAAAAAAACAAATCAAAATTAAAAAAATAACCAAAAAAGAAATTACCCTCTCTGACGTGGCACCTCTCCCTTTCCCCTTTTTCTCTCCTCTCCACCACAAAACACAATTCCCCACTCTCTCTCTCTCTCTCTCTTTTGTTCTTCCTCTGCAACTCAAAGCTGGATCTTCTTTCCTTTTTTTCTCACTCATTAACTCTCTCTCTAGACTGCTTTGTTTCAGAATCATGATTCGAACCTCTCGTTATTTCTGTTAAAATTTGTATTTTTTTTTTGTGGTTTTCCTTTTCATTTTCCAATCTCTGAGCTATTTTAATTGAAAAATCTCCGGTATTCAATCTTCTGGTCGATGTTGAGCTGTTCGGTGGCCAAAATTTAATCCTATTGTAAGCGATTTGGTGGAATTTTGGTGGGAGTGGAATTGAAGTTTGGATCTTGAAAGGATAATTTTAGGTAAATCTCTAGTATTCAATCTATGGCTATTCAGGTAACCAAATCGTTGAATTCATTGTTTGTGTGTTTGTATTGTGGCTTCTGGAGATGCATATTTGTCTTCAGGAGATGCAAACTTTGCTCTCTTTCTTCTTTCTCCTTCAGTTTCAAAATCTCGGGCGGTACAGCCGGTACCTTCATACCGTCTGCGTCTGGTCATGTCTGGAATGGCTGGAACCGACCGGTATTGACCGGAATCGACGACTGGACGGAATTATAGGGTGACGTTACCGGTTTTATGTAAATCCGGTACGTACCGGCCGGTACGGTACGAAATTCACAACCTTGCTTGTTGGGCTTATCCCAGGGCCGGCCCTGCTAGTTACTCCCACAAATAGTGCAAACAGTTTACAATGCAGATTTGTTCCACATGCTTCATTTACCTTGCAAGTCTTTACCAACTCCATCGACGTTAAGTAATAAATGGTACGAGAACAAGCAACTGATGCATTTTAGCGTGGTCATGCTCCATGACTCCATTGCATCCAAAACTGTGGGTGGTGTCTGAAGTATCACACTCGTAGCAAGAATTGCCCTATATTTCCCTACTACAGTACTTCTCTACTAGTGTCACTGGTATTGAAACCGTGCACATGGGAAAACAATTTTGTGTTGTACCATAGAGGTCTGCAATGGAGTTTCTTTGACTCAAGATGACGACCGTAACGTATGTCAAGCAGTGATTCAAGTGGATAAGAGATACAGTTTAAACGATAATACTCAGGACGAACCATTATAAGGTTCATAATTCAAAACTTGTACACTCCTAGTTGATTAAGACAGAACAGGGTTCTTCAAGTGGCAAAACCTTTACCAGGAGCCAGATATAATATTTTGGGGACATAAAGATGCTAGAGTAGCACATTCTAGGTCAATGGTCAAACAGATTTGAAAACCATGCTGAAAGATGTCCAAGTGTGCCATTAAATCACCTCAGATTCCAAATCCATGCAGGACTCTTTGAAATTGAAAACTACCAATGTAACAAGCAATATATTGTGCAAAGTAGTGAACCTTGCCAAACTCTCACAAATGTAACTTCATCAGTTGCAACTGAGAAAATGAACCATTGAAGATATTATACTCCCTCCGTCCCATTTTGATAGTTCCCTACTAAAAGACGTGCAATTTTTGGATCAAAAAGTATAAGTACTTCCGTTCATAATTTTTTGAATTTTTTCGCACCAAATTAAGAATTAATCAAGATCTTTAATTTGGTGCAAAGAAACTCGAAAAATTATGTACGGAAGTACTTTATTTTTCGATCTGAAAATTGCACGTATTTTCGTAGGGAACTATCATTTTGGGACGGAGGGAGTATCATTCGAAATGAATGTAGCATCTCCTTCAGCTCAGAACAGAGAGCAATGCAATGAGGATGTTTGACACCTCATGGCCAGCAGACCCTAAAGATTGGTAGGTAAATACAAAAAACATAAACCTACCTTCTCAGGCATAATCTCTTTATTCAGCTCCTTTGGGGCATAGGAAGAACTTGAACCCACACCTGAAGCTCCTATCCCACCCAAGCTCCCAACATATCTTTGAACTGCCGCAGTACGCATCAAACTGAAAACAGATCGACATGTCAGAAGTAGAGCTAAAGAAGGCAAGCAAGCATATATAACCTTAAGTAGTCACTTCTGCATAAATGAAATGTGGAGAAGGGAGGGGGAACATCCAGTAATCCATCCCTTCGTTCACTTTCTTTTCTACCTTTATAAATCTATGTTACTCAACCAATGATGAGACACTCAGTTTACAAAAATTTAAAAAGATTGTCCAATAACGTGAAAAGTATGAAAATAGGAAACCGGTTCACCCCTATAAAAAATTGAGTTTAATTTCACAACACTCGTCAACTAAAAACCGTGTTACATCAAATAAAAGTTTGTACCCCATTGCCACTATGCCAGAAACCAGCAAGATTGGTAAGATCACTTCTTGAACTTTGTTTGAGATTTTCCGGTCAACCTAACAGAGAAAAACAGCACATGAGAATATTCAAAATATCCGCATGCCAAAAACTCACTACTTAATCAAATGATGAGAAAAAAAAGGGTCAAGGGTCATCAATCCTAGTCTTACAACGTATATAATAGACATCAGCATAGGAAGTCGATTGTTCTACTACTTCAAAACTCCTTACCATCACCACATGCAATGGCTGCTTCTCAGACACGCCAGGGCTCAAAAATGGTTCATCCACATTCCCTGATGCACGGTGCTTCAACTCTTGCAACTGTATTAAGCTTTCTCTAGTTAGTAGAAAGACTACCACATCAAAAATAAACAATATGACTAAATAAGCCCACTAACAATTATCCAATTTTACGTTACCAAGAAAACCACCAACAAAGATGAAAATATTGTTATGAATGAATGAGACGAATTTCACACCTTAACTTCCAAAATTTCACTCCATGCATAGGAGCAAACATAAGTAATGACATAACAAAAGAAGTTAACGGAATTCATAAAGTGCAAAAAAAAAAAAAATCTCTTAAGCCTCTGACCCCCCCCTTTTTTTTTGCTCGGCACCTGTGCGCTCCTTTACCGGTTGGTATGACATAGTTCGACAAGAAAATGAAGTCAGTTAAACAATTGAAGGTCCACGCTAACCATCCATCTTTTAGAATACCAATAGTCCACCTAACTAGTTGAATCTACTCAGTTTTTAAACTAAAATAATATAGTTCACTGGCTTTATTAAGCTTGCTCAGTTCATATGTCTTACCAACTGAATTACTGAAACATTTCTCACATCTATGTACATAGTATGTTATTATAGTTTACTGAAACCTTGCTGACATGCTCAAATATCAAAGAGTCTGATGGAATTTTTCCTTCGAATATGGAAAGATGTATCACACTTAATTCAACTCCAATCTCCATGTTTCTTATTTAATATTAAAAAGTTCATCTTCCCTGTAGACCTCAAACTTAGGGGTTTGCTCCTTCCTAAGGTCTCAGGTTCGAAACATCTCGGGTGCTATCAACTCCTTTGGGGCTAGTGAATATTACAGCTTTGCTCTGCCTTTAATTGCCATCTTCCTTCTCCCTCAACCCCCCCAGCGCTAGTGGATGGTGGGATTGGTCTCCCAGATTAGTCGAGGTGCGCTTAGGTTATCAAAATGAAGTTCATCTTCCCGCTAATTAATATTTGGGATCTCATATATTTACCTATTCTCATAGGTAATAATCAATTATTTTTTGAAATGATTTTGCAAACATTGATCAATTATTTGGTAGATGGGACAATCTGTTATGAATCATGAATGAGGTTGGTTTGTCCAAAATGTATTAATAGTAAATAACATAAACTATCCAGCATTGATATTTATTGGGGTTGACCTTGTGTTCTAACATTCCTGGGAGGCTAGGAGGTCATTCTTTCTATGATGCTTGATGTTTCTCAGTGTATTGGCCTGCCAACATGTATGGGGACAAGGCAAAAAGCCTAAAACCCATAAATAAGGAATAAATTTAAAGTAAAACATATTAAATATTGGAGCGTGGTTAATTACCAACGAAGGAAGACTAGAAGGCCTTCCAGATTGCTCGTCCGGAAGATATTCAGCAATAGCATTAGTGGCCACGAGAGCTCTAATATACTCCGCAACTCCTCTGCTGTCTGCTGCATGATCCCTTTCCTCAAATCGCTTGATGACACCCTCGGGACTAGATAAAAGAATGAAAACACATAACCATGAATTCTACATTTGATTGTAAAACACTCAATGAATATCACAATTCAGAAAGTAGTAGAAACACACCAGCTTACAATAATCCTTACACTTTCACTGGTTTGCGCTCTAATGTCTTTGACTTTTAATGAAGCAAGACGCTACAAGCCCACAACTGTCTAATAGTTGTGTTCATTCACTCTTTACATTTTCCAAGAAAACATCAAAAACATGTTTGGTGAAATGTTCTCAACTAAAAAAATTGGGAAAATTTTGTCCACAACCTAGTCTTAAGGAATCATAAAACTGTTGTTTGCGAATTTTAAAAAACTGTTTTTACACAAAAAATAAAAACCACAGGTGTTTTAGACCAGTTTATGGTTTTGTTTCCCAGACATGAAAAAATCAAAAGAAAGATCATGAAGATGATAACAAACAAGCTCAGAATTTGTGACTTGTTACCGAGAAATCAAACCACTACAACATAACGAATAAATCTCAATGCTAGTTAGATATGATTATCCGAAGCATCTTGGTAGTGAGTACTGGAAAATATGCCCTTGTCAGGACTCAGGAAGGTAGGTCCTCAAAGCAATCACTCAGTGGGTAAATACTTCTAAATGTCGTGGATAAATTTTCTGCAAACAGCTAGACCGCGGGCATAAGTAAGACCAAGACAGGTCGGAATTTTTGCAGATTTAAGAGTATATTTCAAGACAACTGTCCTTTAATTTACAGCATCATTTATGAACTCAGAATTAAGTAAGCTCAGCCAACAGAGGGTAGCATACACAGTGACAGATCAAGCACAAGGCAGTCTGAGTCTTGAGCTAGAGACAGCTCCTACTTCAATGTGATTATCTATACTCACATATTTCGATCTTGTTTTCAAAACTTCTCCTCTGATGAGAAATCAATAACTCATTTTATTTTCAGCAATATTTTAACCAGTTCATTCATGTTCCTATCACCTATACTAGCTTAGCAACTCATAACTCGTAACTCCCTATCACCTAGTGAAAATGCATTTTACCTCATTTTCTTTGCTCATTTAATACATAAAATCCATTTTCCATAGAACCGAAGTGTTTCCGAAACGATAGCTAAATTAAGGTTTGTTAAAGTGTAGAGAGAGAAACAGAGGTGAAAATATTTTCTCATTACTTGGTAAAATGGGGCTGTACACTCACATATACAAATCCAATACAATACATGACCAAACTATCCCTAGGAATAGAAAACCTAACAAAGTAAACCCTAACTAACATAACATAACTTAACACTCCCCCTCAAGTTGGTGCAAAGATATCTATCAAGCCCAACTTGAATACAATGGGGTGAAAACTCTTACTACTAAGACCCTTAGTAAATACATCGGCCAATTGGTCTTCGGATCTCACGAAAGGCATGCATATCAGACCGTTGCTCAGCTTCTCCTTGATGAAATGCCTATCAATCTCAACATGCTTTGTTCGATCATGTTGAACAGGATTGTGAGCAATGTTTATGGCTGCTTTGTTATCACAGAAGAGCTTCATAGGACCACGATCAGGAAATCCCAAATCACGCAAGAAGGTTTGGAGCCATAAAAGCTCACAAACACCATGAGCCATGGCTCTGTACTCAGCCTCTGCACTAGATCTAGCAACCACAGACTGCTTTTTACTCCTCCATGTAATCAAATTCCCTCCAAGGAAGGTGCAATAGCCAGAAGTAGATCGCCTATCATCAATAGAGCCTGCCCAGTCTGCATCAGTGAAAGCTTCCAATCTCAAGTGACCATGATTGGAGAACAAACCTCCTTTACCTGGGGCAGATTTAAGATACCTCAAGATACGATAAACTGCATCAAGATGACTAGTACGAGGTTCATGCATGAACTGGCTCACAACCCCCACAGCATAGGAAATGTCTGGTCTAGTGTGAGATAAGTATATCAGGCGACCCACAAGTCTCTGATATCTCTCCTTTTTCTTGTAAGCTCCCCCACATTGCTACAAAGATGATGGTTGGCCTCAATGGGAGAATCAGCTGGCTTACATCCCAACATACCAGTTTCTTCCAAGAGATCAAGGATGTACTTCCTTTGAGAGATAAAGATTCCTTTGTCAGATCTAGCCACCTCCATTCCAAGAAAGTACTTCATGGACCCCAAATCTTTAATCTCAAACTCTTGAGCAAGAAGAGCTTTAAGGCTAGTAATCTCATTCACATCATCACCTGTCATGATTATGTCATCCACATAAACAATAAGAATGGCAATCTTACCATTACTTTTCTTGGTGAACATAGTATGATCAGCATGACTCTGCTTGTATCCAAATCTCAACATGGCTTTGAGAAACCTGTCAAACCATGCTCTAGGAGATTGCTTCAAGCCATAGAGTGCCTTCTTCAATCGACACACCTTTCCCTCGGTCTGAGATGAAGAAAAACCCGGTGGAATAGCCATGTACACCTCCTCCTCTAAATCATGGAGGAACGCATTCTTCACATCAAACTGGTGAAGAGGCCAATCCAAATTGGCCGCACAAGAAAGCAATGTCCGAACAGAATTCATCTTGGCCACGGGAGCAAAGGTCTCCTCATAGTCAATACCATATGTTTGAGTAAAGCCTTTGGCAACAAGTCTGGCTTTGTATCTCTCAACTGTCCCATCTGCCTTGTGTTTTACAGTGAATACCCATTTGCACCCCACAGGTTTCTTCCCTCTTGGAAGAGATACTAGCTCCCAAGTGCCATTCTTTTTCAAAGCCGTCATCTCCTCTACCATAGCTCCTTTCCACTTAGGTATCATGAATGCATCCTGCCAATTCTGTGGAATAGATATAGAAGAAAGAGACGAAACAAAAGCACGATGCAAAGGAGATAAACGGTCATAAGAAACAAACTGGGAAATAGGATGTTGAGTGCATGATCTAACTCCCTTTCTAAGAGCAATAGGAGCATTAGGATCATCAACAACAGTAGGAAGAGAATCATTACCAGATGAATCAGCGAGAGAGTCCGAAACTGGAGTAGGTAATGGAGATTGGCAAAGTGGCACTGCACATGTAGACTTGCCTTTATTCCTTCGAGAAAAGGTCTGCAAATTTGACCTATCCAGTCTTTCCCGACCATCATGCTTTGCTCCTTCTGCAGGTAAAGGTTCTTTCTCCCCCTCACCATTACAAGGTAAAGGATAAGACCACGACTCAGGAGTATGAAATGTCAACATCTCTTCCTGTCTATCATTCTCCCCCTGAAGAGATGAAGTGGACAAAGGATAAAGGGATTCTGTTTCCCAAAAAGTGACATCCATGGAGACATACATTTTTCGAGAGTGCGGGTCATAGCATTTATAACCCTTTTGAGTGGGAGAATAACCAAGGAAAACACACTTGCGGGCTTTGGGATCCAGCTTACCACCTGGGTGCTTAGGAGCATGAACAAAACACACACAACCAAAGACTTTGGGTGGGAGAGATGAGACCCGAGAACAACCTAAGAGAACCTTAATTGGAGTTTGGAACTGAAGAACACTAGACGGCATGCGATTTATAAGAAAAGCTGCAGTAAGGATAGCTTCGCCCCAAAAGTGTTTAGGAACATTCATGGTGAATAATAGAGAGCGGGCTACCTCAGCAAGATGGCGATTCTTGCGCTCGGCAACTCCATTTTGTTGTGGAGTGCCAACACAAGAAGTCTGAAAAAGAATGCCATAGTCATTAAGATATGTCCGAAAAGTCTCATCTATATATTCAGTCCCATTGTCACTACGGAGCACTTTGACATTCGCATCAAATTGAGTACGCACCATTTGGTGAAAAGATTTAAAGCACGAAAAAACCTCATTTTTTGCCTTTAGTAAATACACCCAAGTGACACGAGAATAGCAATCAATAAAGGTCACAAACCAACGATAACCTGACAAAGATGTGACAGGAGAAGGACCCCAAACATCAGAATGAATGACCGTAAATGGTGAATCACTTCTTTGATTGACCGGAGCATAAAATGAGCGCTTATGTTTCGCAAGTTCACACGCTTCACAAAGGAACTGACTCCGAGAGCATTGTTTAGCCAAAGTAGGGAATAATTTCTCAAGAATCCCAAATGAAGGATGACCCAATCGACGATGCCATTGATGTAACAAGAAAAGAGCCGAACCCGTATCTGCTGCAAGAGCTTGACCACATGACAAAGGTGGACAAACTGGATTAGGTTTAGACTCCAAGAAATAAAGGCCGTCATGAGCTTTACCACTGCCAATCATCCTCCCCGTATCCAATTCCTGAAAGACACAATGTGTAGGAAAAAATGTTACGGAGCAATTTAAGGATTTGGTAAGACTACTAACGGATAAAAGGTTAGTAGAAAAATTGGGAACATGGAAAACGGAGGAAAGAGAGATGGTTGGAGAATAATGAATAGAACCTTTCCCGGAAATAGCAGATAAAGAACCATCTGCTACTCTAACTTTATCCTTACCGGAACAAGTGGAGTAGGAATCAAAAAAGGATGAACAACCCGTCATATGATCCGTGGCACCCGAATCAATAATCCAAGGACGGGAGCTAGATGCACTAAAAGCACTAGCATGAACAGAAGCAAAGAAATCAGAGGCAGTGGAAGCAGGGGAAGTGGAAGTAGGAGCAGTGGTAGATGGAGCGTCAAGCCTAGCCAATAGGCGCCTGAGAGTTTGTAACTCCCCCTCAGAAAAAAGGGCACCAACTTGAGTAGTTGCGAAAGTCTCCATTGTACCAACAAGTTCCGCTTCAAATCACCTTAAACCGACCCCGCAAATGGATCCGGAACGTTGAAATTAGTCAGAAACAAGCCTCGGAGCTCCCAAAAATGGTCAAAATGGGTCCACGAACCCTTCTGGACCCCAATGAACCCTCCAGATGAGCTTCTTGGCCCTTTTCTAAGTCATTGAACCCTCCAGATGAGCTGTTTGACCCTTTTCCAAGCCACTGATCCCTTTTGAACCCCCGGATGACCTTATGAACCCCCAACTGCACCTTTTGACTCGCGGAACAGGTGAAATAGGGTTAGGGAACAGTTCTAAGTACAACAAAGGCTGAGAAACCCAAAACGGCACCTGTACGGACGTCGGTGGACCTCGCCGGAGGTCGTACAGTGGTCGCCGATGGTTGCCGGTGGTCGCCGGAGGTAGTAAAGTCCTCGTCGGTGGTCGTACAGTGAATACAAAGGCAACCCAGTGAGATACCGAGTGCAAACAGGGTTAAACAGTCGGTTTCAAGCAAAAAACAGGTCGGAACAGGCTTACCAAGGGTCGTACAATGCTGATAGAACAGCTACAGTGCTCGCCGGACGTCTACAGTGCTCGTCGGCAGTCGGCCAGAGATTTCGAGCAAGACCCAGTAGTTTTGAAGCACTTTCTGATGCAAAACAGTGCATTACAAGCCACAACAAGGGTCGCCGGAGGTCAAACGACTGTCGCCGGAGCTCGCCGGACGTCGACGAGGTTCGCCGGAGGTCGCGTGGTGGTCGCCGGAGGTCGCACAGAAGTTTCGACCAACACCCACTAGCCTACCACGATATACAAGCGACTGGTAATTGCGTGAGAGACCAAAGCAGTGAAACCCACGACTGATATCCCTCGTACGACGATGATGAAGATCGATTAACAGAGAAAACACTGTTCTTCTTCCTCTACAAGGCCAGATCTGTGAGACCATGGCTCTGATACCATGTTAAAGTGTAGAGAGAGAAACAGAGGTGAAAATATTTTCTCATTACTTGGTAAAATGGGGCTGTACACTCACATATACAAATCCAATACAATGCATGACCAAACTATCCCTAGGAATAGAAAACCTAACAAAGTAAACCCTAACTAACATAACATAACTTAACAAGGTTTCATTTTTTTGCCAACGTTGTATACATCAGTGGGGATAAGAGGGGAATTACTAGGTTAACAACTAAAGGGAGTTTGACGTCTCCCCATAGACTCGAATCCCATACCTCCCCCTTGGAAGCCAAGGAATACAACCAGATGGGCTAAGAGCCACATCTACAACTAAGGGTTCATTTGGCTACCCAACTTATTGCTTATTTAACATGGTTTGGCAAAACAAACAAAGAACCATGATTACCATCACCCACAACAATAACCAAATAAGCCAGTGATAAATAAACAACCTTATCTTATTTTGCTCAAACCCAAAATTTGAGTAAAACCCCTAAAATTCACTCCACTCCTTCACTCAAACCTATACCATATTGAATTTTACTCAAATCAAGGGAGACTCAAATTTTTACTCAACTTTGGTAAGGCCATTAACGAAAATTTTACTCATGATTGTAATGAAACTTTTGCTTAAGTTTGTCTCTAGATGTGAATTTGTCCATTGGAGTTCCTCATACTAAATGGAGCATTTACTAAAACTTTATAAGGCTATTTCCCCCCTCTCAAGTTTACAATCATGCCATTAACGAAGATTTTACTCAAATTTGTCTCAAAGAATAGGATATGTCCATCGAAATACTTAACATCAAACGAAACTTCTGCTCAAATTTTCACTCAAGTTTGACTAAAAGTACGAGTGAGGGCTGGAGATACTCAAATCAGATGATAGCATTGAATAGCCTATACCTGTGCTTATTAAGCTCAGCCAACAAAGCACTCTGCTTCACTGCGTCCCTGGGATTCGCATCAGCTTCCTCAACCAACCGTGCCAACGACATCCTCTCCTGCCGCCAAACCCGCAACCAACTGAACCAATCGCCCCATAACAACCTATCCAATCCCTCCCTCGCACGTTCCAACAACCCCATAACAAACACCACCACTGGCAGCATATCCCCTTTCTCAGCCAAATCCCCCAAGGTTTCCCTCCCTCTCTGTTCAACCTTAATTCTCTTTTTATCATCCCCTTTCTCTGCTGAAACCTCCGAATTCGGCTCAGTTCTCGCATTCTGCAATTCTTCCCAGTCTGAAATCGAATTGGTATCCAAAAAGGTGGAGTCTTTGGGGCTTGAATTGACGTTATCGGGTTGCAATGTGCAACTGAGAAAGAGGCGGTGACGGTGGCGATGAAATTGGGAGTTTTGAGAAGGTGAATTGAGGGGGGGGAGAGGAACAAAACAGGTGCGGTGAGGAGAAAGAGGGAGGTGATGATGGCGGGTTGGGGAGTAGGAGTGAGAGAGTAGTGAAGGTTTGTAGCAGATGAGAGAAGCTTGGAGAGCAGTCATGGCTTTTTTAGTTAGGGTTTATCGAAGATTCTTGGCAGCGGAACTGCGCAATCTCACTCGTCTCTCTCTCTCCTCACTCGTCTCTCTCTAGAGCAGTTTATTGCAGGGAAGAGGGATAGTCACAGAGGGAGTGGAAGAGTGATTAGAGGGAAGAGGAAACCTTATCTCAATTGAAATTGGCGCTTTGGTGTGGCCTTTATAGTCCCTTGGGTCGTCCATCCAGATAAACAAAGGATTATCCTTCCAGTTCCCACAACTCAAACCAGTCAATCCACTTTGCTAGTACTGTGACAAATTCCAGGTATCTGAGTACCCTACATACGATGACTCAAATAACTCGCCCATCATAATCAACTTTTGTACACCTCGACATGTGTTATAGAGGATCAAAGTGTATTTTTTTTTTTTTTTTGTACTTCGGAAATAGGATCAAATTGTATTGTCCATTTGAAATTAGAGCAAAGCTCTATATAAACCGGTTTCAAATGAGTTGTTTGCATCTAAGAGGTTATGAATATGGGATTTACCAGGGAGCAAACCTTTAAGTCTTAGGCAACAGACACCCAAGCTTCGGGTTGTAAATGAACCAAGTCGTTTGTAAGTTCGGCTCAGTTCGGCTCCAAAAAAACTCGTTCGAACTCGGTTCGTTAAGTTTTTATTAAGACTCGGTTTGAGTTCGTTAAAAACCTAAACAAACAAACCTGAACACGGCTCGGCTAAGCTTGATAAGGCTCATTTACATTTTAGAGGATTCTTATCCCAATTTGATATCTTTAATTCACTATCTTTTCAAAAACTTATTAAATTTCACCTATTATTTTGAAATTGAGACTATTTTTCTGTAAAGTATATAGATATAAAATATATATACATGCACAAGTAAAACTTTCTTTGTTGTCTTAAGCCTATAGAGGCCCGATCAAGTCCGGGAGTCCCGAATCCGGGACTCCACCTTCCTGATATTTTTTTGACGATCCGAGCCGTCCAATGTGTTCAAAAGGTGTTTTCCAAGGTCAACGCGGGAAATCTTCAAAAAAAAATACCGGGAAGGGCTTGATCCAAGCAGTTTTTCGCAAAAATTGTACATTTACAGTTTTGCGAAAAACTGCTTGGATCAAGCCCTTCCCGGTATTTTTTTTTGAAGATTTCCCGCGTGGACCTTGGAAAACACCTTTTGAACACATTGGACGGCTCGGATTTTCCAAAAACAATTTTTAAAAGCATCAAAACACCGAAAAAGACTTCAATCCGGGATTTCCGGGATCCCGGACTGGATAATTCGTGTAAGCGTATATATATATATATATTTATTTATTTATTTGTTAACTCGTTGAGACTCGTGAACAATCTCAAGCTCGAGTCAAGCCTTGACTAGCTCGGCTTGTTGAGTTTTCACTAAGTTAGAGCTCGTTAAAAACTTATAAACAAGCTTGAACATAGTAAAATTTGGTTGAACTCACCTCGTTTGCAGCCCTGCCCAAGCCAACCTCTTGGGGTTGAAAATTTCTATTAAGTGAGAAAACCGAGTTGAATATTAGTGGTTAAAGTGGATTTTTGTATGATTGTCTGTGTACGAAATGATTAATTATTACATGGTCTTGGAGTACTACACGGCGTTGCTCCAACACTCTCGTCCATCACATATGACACATCGTCATTATTGCATCTGTGGGAGCAAACACAGAGAGATAAGAAATGAAGTGAAAGGAAAATAGTCCTTTCTGGGGAACTATATGAAGATAATACAAATTGATGCTTCTCACAAACCTTTTTTTTTTTTGTTTACTTTCATATAATATGTGTGCAATAATGTTATGGGTACATCATTTGTTCACCCCAAATGCAGACCACCCTGATGTGGTAAATGAGGAGAAGCCCAGTGTGGGGCTCACCCAAATAATGGACCTCTCATCATTTGCCACATCAGGGTGGTGTGCATTTAGAGTGCATAAGTGGTGTACCCATATCATTTTCCATATGTGTGAGCATTTGCAATCCAAAAATTTGATGTGCATGCACGCCTCACGTACGCAAAATGTACAGACCAATTAATATAGTCCAAATGGATGGTCCAAATGTTTTCGTGCACGTACGTAGATTACAATCCAAGAAAATCCTAACACAACCGTTTAAAGCATCTCCATCATCGTATTCATATTTAGAGATGTCGCACTTTTTTATGTGACAATTTTGACATTTACTAAAACCTTCCTCGAAATAGTTGAATAGTATGGTAATATGTTGTCTTGAAAGCTTAAATAAACTTTTTTTTTTTTTGATCGGTTACTTAATTCTACCAAAATTTAACAATATTTCAATCATAATTTTCATTTGACATTGGCCATTTGACTTTGCAATGCCAGATCAGAATCAGGCATCTCCGCTGGAGAATGAGAAAATAGTAGTATTTCTTGGTGTTTACAACCTCCATGTTGCTGTTGGATTTGACATTCAACGTGGAATGTATCTTATTCTTTTCACTAAAAATCTACATAAGCAATTTTAAAATATAATTCCAAATATGATTGCGTCAGAATTGTTAGATGCATGTAAATTTATAGGATCCGGGGATCCCGTAGTGCGCCTCTGCACTACGGAGTTGTAGGGCGGCTAAAACTATGTCATTTTGAGTGTACAAAGAGAACACCACTATTTAATCCCTCAAAACTACGTCATTTTAACCTAGTTTTATTTGTTGAATTCCAAAATGTGAACATTTTTAAGTGGTTGTTTATTTTCTTCAAAATCAAATTTGCCTTTTTGATTTCTTCTATATGTCAACATAAAAGTCACATATTTTAGATTGGAGTTGGTTTGTTTTTTTATTTTAGGAGTAGAAGTTTTTCCCCCTAATATCTGGTTCTCAAAACAAAAAGTCTACAATTAAACACATTTTTTAACTTCTTAATTTTTGGGCTTCCTTCGGTTTTGTAAAACTAATGCCGTTTGAGATGAGAAAGGGTTACAGTGTATAAGAATAAAAGTCAAGATGTATAAATTGTCAATTGTGTTTATAAATTCTAAATTATGTCACTTGTTATATTTAGGGGGCATCTCACAAAAACACACCTACAATAGTACTATTGAATGTCCATAGCTAAAGACACTTTCTAAAAACTAGTACATTTCTACAAAATAGATGAATTTTATTAGCTAATGTTGTCCTATACAAATTTAAATTCACAAACAATTTTCTAGATTTTTAAAAGCCCCACAAAAAAAATAAAAATATTAATGTTAAACTTGACATAATCCCAAGAGAGAGAAAATGCTTTGATTCTAAACCTTTGCACATCCAAAACGACGTAGTTTTAGCCGCCCTACAAACCCGTAGTGCGGAGGCGCACTACAGGATCCCCGAATCCAAATTTATGTGCATCAAACGGTTTCGGACACAATTATGTCCGAAGTTATATTTTAAAATTATGTGCATAACATTGTTCTTTATTTATAAACAAAAATGTTGAGGATACCTTGCGAAACAGGAATCCATATATACTTTGCCATCTAGATTTGTTGCACACTGGCAATCACATATTTCATTGTGTGTGAAATTATGAAAATAATTGATTTAAGAACAAGAGGGGTATAAAAGGAGTGCCAAAAGCATTCTTTTTTTTATATTCCATATTTGTTTAAATGATCATAAAAGAATAAAGAGAAACACAAACTAGGTAGCTCAAGCTCACAATAATAAGACTTTTTTTTTTCCTTTTGCTAAACGACGATAGAATGTTAGTATGTTGGTCAAACTAGATTAATACGCCAGATTAACTTCATCTATTGAGACTCCACACTGCCACTTAAGTGCCTACTCACAACCACAATTATAAGACTCCAACCATACAATTGGCTACAGTAAAAGAGAGCCTCAACCCAGACAGCTATTGCCTTTTAGCAGTGTTTTATATACCCATAAAATGTACCCAGAATTTATCTAGAATTTGACATCAGTCCCTCGGATTCACTCCCAATTGAATCTGAACCACTGATTTCTAATTTTGGGCAATTTTATGGGTGCATTTTATGGGTACTTAGACTTTCCGGATTTATAAATAGGTTTTCTTTTGGTACATCAGAAAAGAGTTTATAAACCAGTTGCCAACAACCAATATTCCCCACCAGTATCCCAAAAGGAACTAACACAATAAAGAAATCACAAGACCTATTTCCAATGAATCATGCAAGTGTCTATGACTATATAATAAGTTGAAGAAAAGTGGAGACATAAAATCAGAAAGCTACATACAAAGAAAAACCAAATTAAGACAAAAAGATGTTAGAAACCACCCAAACCCAAAAGATGACTGTTACTAGAAAAAACTTTAAGACTGACCAACAAGAACATCTTTGTAAGGAGTAGTTGGAGTTGGAGCTGCTGCCAACAATTTCCCTTCCTCCAGATCATCAGCAGGTCTTTTTATCCTCCTCTGTTGCTCATCTGGAATGAAGGGCATTCGGTTTTCCCGCAGTCGATCCAATCGCTCTTGTGCTCCTCTCTGCAGTTTCTCAAGTCGATTTCCGTTGGTTTGCTGCATCTTGAATACTTTCACCACATTGGCTAATCCCCCAATGAAAAATAATAAGCTTCCGAAAATACCCAACCACACCCAACTCCTACCCTGCACAAACAAAGAAAAAATTAACCTGCAATTTAGCAACTATGTCCCCATCGCCATCCCTGACCCGGTGGGCTTAATAAACGTGGCCGGTCACTGAGGCTTCTTACATCTTTTACATCGCCATATGGGCCGAATTGCCGTGAAAAACTGATTTAGAAACTTCTGTATAAAAAGATTTCTAGGCATTGCAGATGTGTAAGCAATGCTTTCCTTTTGGTTTATCAGGAAATCATCCCATTTTGGGAGTGAACGAACTGGCAACAGAAGAGAGTTTTCTTTCTCTTCATTTCCCCCTTTCTCACCTAGTGTAAACCAAAGGTGTAAGATGGTTCTATTTCTCTTCATTTCTCACCAAATTGCTCAAACCAAACGGACCGTGAGAGATCAACACCAGCTATTTCAATCGATGGGTCGCCAGTAAGATCAAAACTGATTCTCTTCCAACTTATTTCAGAAGCAACATCATTCAGTTGCAGTTGATTTCAGACCATGTAGTTGTCGTCAAAAAACCAAATTATTGTGCTAATTCAATACAACTTACCAATAACTTAATTACCAAAAAAAAAAAAAAACTTACCAATAACTCCAAGCCGTGATGGATTAATCCAGTCTGCTCTTTGTAGTTGATTATTGCACCCACAAGGAACAACAAGCTCCCCATCAAGAAGGGAATGTGGACACTTTGTTGCAAGATTTGGACATGCCCATCTGCTCTTTCGTAGATCTGGCACGAGTTATGTATCGAACCAAGAACCCATAAAACAGGCCCCGCGATAAGCATGTTCAACGCGTACTTCTCCAGCTTGAAGTAACCATAGTTCTTTTCTTCCTTCATTCAGATTATAGTAACAAACAATTAGAGATTGTCAAGTCCTTGCATAATAATCTGATTTTGGTATTCTATAACAGGTGTCATACTAAAAGTATATTAGCACGTATCACACATGTACTTAAAGATGTGCTAATTAAGTCTAAAGTAGTAATGATGAGGACATGGAACGCATGTATCATTTGTCTTTGGATGTTTAGGGTTCCTATATAGAGCAAAGCTATAAAAGAACTGAGCAGAGAGACACGGAACACGAGTTACGCTTCAGTGTATGCCTATAGAAGAACTGAGCAGAAGGATGTCCTCCTCCCCCAGCTTGGACCAGACTAAGAGGAGAAGGAACACCTAATCTCTACTGGCTGTAGATGGGTGCTGTGAGCCTCGTTTGATACAGTCAGGGGGAGCCAGTAAATCCACACCTGACTCAGCTTGATGTTCTTAACTCGCAACATGACTTAGCTTGATAACCTCAACGGATCAACTTCTCCAAAACACCCAACACGGCTACACTCATGGGACGTTTCTCTCCCCGACAGATGGGTGTAAGGAGCTCAGGTACAATGAAAGCACTCTTCCACGGAACACGATGAACATAGATGAAGCTGGCTATGTGACCAAGCTTTTAATTGGGAGGGCCAAATGTCACTAAAGGGTGTCTAATTTGTGAGGACAAATGAATGTGAAGAACAATGCTATCCAGTCGCACTTATTTATAATACGGGCAAACTTACATGACACATGCATAAGGATCGGTTGGGGTAGCTAGAGGTAAGTACCGATATGACATATCACTACATGGAGATGACATATCCCTAGAACATCACGTGGGAGATCTGCCCATTCCAATTGCAATTAATCAAGTGGTATATCCAAGTGGCCTACGCCTATCGGATTGATTGAAACCTCAGAGGGGCTTGGGAACCACTCGGACATCGTATAGCCCTCGGGCCAAATGTAACATCCGAGAAGAACTAGACATCGGGGAGGCTATTGCCGAGAATGGATTAAGACCTGTATGGTCGGCCAAAGGTGAAATAAGTTTATTCGTAACGCATTTAAATATATGTGTTGATATTAAGGCATCCATGACACTTGGCAGCTTGACCTACAAATACCAAATGAAAGCTCATGACAAGGGATCCACAAATCAGATTACGAGGGACAGAGTAAAACATGAACCAAGTGATTTAATACGTCTGAGTTTTAAAAAAATACGCTGATATTGACTTGATTATAGGAGGACATTCCTTACCAACACGACTGACAGGAGCGTCTCTAACGATTTGTCTCTTTTGCTGTCAACAGGGTTTGGTCGAAATCTTCATCTTCTAAGAAGACTCTCAAAGAAAATCATCATACAAAACAAAGTCCTAAACCTGGCCTCCACAACTCAAATCTCTCTTGAAATTACACTATGATACATTTTAAGATTCATAGTGGTTATACAATATTAAACACGCTTAGTGGCAAAAATCCCAATGTCTTGAATTTCAATGCATAGTTGCGAAATCTATTATGTACCAACAATGCTACACAAACAACATGTGAAACAAAGATTCTGATGAGCTTAATTAAATTGGGTCCATTTACATAAAAACTCATCATTTTGCATATGTTTGTTAGTCTTACGTACATCCTCTCCAAAGGGTAACAACCATATTCTCAACCCCTTAACAGTAAAATGAAAAAGGATGTAGTCAATTGACTCAATTCTCAATTGTGAACACTAAAACACCCATAGTAATGCTCTAATCCTTTGTACTGAGTTCAATTTTGTTCCCCATCTGAAAAGTGGGTGAAAACTACCCACTTTCTGTGGGGCCTACACAACGGTAAGATATTTTGAAGAGCCAGATTTGTAATCACTCTAAAAAAAAAGCTCAATTCCATATCGACAATTATTTGATAGAATAATACTTATCGTGGTTTATTATTTTAGTCCCAAATTTTGCACCGACAATTAAATGTTTGAATTGGTGGTGCACTTACCGATATGGGATAGATATGAGATTCAAATGAACGTTTACAAAATTATCTAAAAAATCCAGCAGCACTACACAATGAACGACACCGATCATCATACAAACGAACAATGAAAATCATCTAAGTGGGACCTAGCGCAAGTGGGTAAAAAGAGTAAACATTACCACAATGTCGTTGACTAAAATAATAGCTACTCTACATTCTACAAATACAAATGAGTGACCATAAAACGCATAACATGGTTGATTGAAATATAAGACTCCCCTCCTTAAAATAAGGTGTGTTCCACTAAAAGCAGTTTTTTCCAAAAACCAACTCATTCTCTCACAATACATCGCATAAAAAATCACACAATACATCGCATAAAAAACAAAAAGTGAAAAACCAATTTATTCTAAAAATTTCTTTAGCGGAACACCGTAAAAGCGGCCCTAAAATAAACTACAACACTTTTAATGGAATCTAAAATATAATGGAATCTAAAATATGTAAGGGTAAGATTGAGCATAGAGTGCACATGAGCTGGCCGAACATCTGAGTTATAAAAAATTATTGTTGTACTGTGTTATGCATTCCAAAATTCCAATACATACCTGAATAAAAAGAAAGAGAATTTCCAAGAAAAAGAGGACAGTCCCAATGGTCTGAACCAAAGGCACCGCAAACTCGACCAGCGCGAGCTGGGTGTCGAACCCCATCAGCGTAAGCCGGAAATCGATGCCGGCTAGATGGGCGACGAGATCGTGAACGTTCACCACGATTATTAAGGCCAAGGCTATGAGCAGGATGACGAGGCCCGATTTGGGTTCCTTGGATAACTGGGCCGCGAACCCACTCACGAGCATGATCGTGGCGAACACGTATAGGCCCGCGTTCATGTACTCGGCTCTGTTTCGACCATGTCTCGGCCCGTACATTCGGCTCTGGCGCGCCGAGGCTAGCTTCACCATTCTGAAAACTGTAAAGTGTCTGTTAGAGAGAGAGAGAGAGAGAGAGAGAGGGGAACAAATTAAGCTGTTGAGGAGAGAGAGGGAGAAGTAGTCAGAGAAACTGAAGATGGAGAGAGAGAGAGAGAGAGAGAGAGAGAGAGATTTGTTGGGGGTACGTGTCATCGTGCATGAGCTACAGGAAGGGCTTTCTGATCTTCATGGGAGTTTGCAAATTTGCATCATGATGGCTATGTTTTCTCGAGAGCAATTTTGTTCACCCTCCTGAAAAGAGGGTGAACAAAACCCTCTCTCTTATTGGTTGAAACATGTGGTTCCCATTACAAAGTGATGTCATGCTTACATCAAAGTGATGTCATGCTTACATCAAAGTGATGTCATGCTTACCAAAAGTGTATTGCAAAAGTAAGCATGACATCATTTTGTGGTGGGATCCACACCAATTCAACCAATAGGAGAGAGAGTTTTGTTCACCCTCTTTTAAGGAGGGTGAACAAAATTGCACTGTATACCGTCTTTTTAGTGTAGTTAAAACAATAGTGATACATACACTCCCTCCCCAGCCACATGCTCTCTCACATGGAGTGTGAACCCTCTCTCACATAGGGTGTCACACCTCATGTGAGAGAATGTGTGGCTGGAAGGGAGTGTATATATCATTTTTGTAGTTAAAAGGTCGAAAATGATGGAACCGGGGGGCCTCTAGTGAGTGAATCTCCTTGTAAGGTGTAGTGATTTAATTTTGGCCGTTTAAAGTGTTTTGGATGGTTTAGATTTTCACTAATTTATTTGTGCAATCCAGATCGTCTAAAACAAGAATGGACGACTGAGATTTCACTACTCTCTGCAGTGAGATTCACTCACTGTGAGATTCACTCACTACAGGGCTCCCGCTTCTGAAAAGGATAATGTCAAAACTGTTTTTATTAGTAGCAGATGCAGGAGTACAAAGCATTTTATGCTAGAGTTTGGCATTAAAAAAAAATTGACATCATCTTCGCCGTAAAAGTATCCGTTAAATGTCAAATTAGTTGATATATGTTGGTTGAATGACTTGTGATAAAATACCAAAAATATTGCTAAAAGTACCGAAATTACTATAGTGGAAACTTAGCCTTATTCAACGGGAAGATTATCTAGTGCCGCTAAGCATTACTTCGGTTTAGAGTCGACCTTGTCTTTTTTGGGGAATGAATATTAAATATGGGGCTCTCTACCCTGTCTTTTTTAGGGAATGAATATTAAATATGGGGCTCTCTTTACTGGTCTAAAGTAAATAAGTGGTGAGTAGAATAGCCCCTAATATTTGCAAATTTTCAAAGACTAAAGCGGTTGCATTTGGAGTTTTAGCTCGGGATGGGCTCGACCTCACTGGCAAGAGAGGTTGGAGCCAACCGTAGGACATTGAACGGTACACTCCGATTATGTTCGGGAAGAGTTCCCAAGAACCGGTTTTCACTTTTCCTGATTGATCCCACATGGTAGAGTTTGCCATTTCTCTCTCATCCTTGTTTCTAGAAATTATACTCTACTGCATATCTTGTGCGAGACAGGTCCGTGGGATCTACTTTGAAGACCCACACAAATGATCCAAGCCGTCCGTTAGTCCTAAAATTAATTTTTTGAGTCACTCCTAAAAAATTAGCTCATTCAGAAAATTATAAGTGATTGATCCGTCATCTAATTGTGATTCACAATTTACAATCTTGAATTTTGACTAAAGTTTGAAAAAAAGTTAGACAACTTGACCAAGTACTTAAAGTTACACGATTAATCTATTTTTTTCCTGGATGACTCAAAGAATAATTTTAGAACTAACGGACGGCTTGGATTATTTGTGTGAGTTTTTAAAGTGGACCCCACGGACCCGTCTCGCACAAGATATGTAGTATAATTTCTAGAAACAAGGATGAGAGAGAAATGGCAAACTCTGCCATTGTGGGTCCAATCCGGAAAAGAGAAAACCGGTTCTTGGGAACTCTTCCGAACACGGTGTCTGGGCATCATACACAAACGCACAAAAAATACATAGGACCCAAAAAAAACACAAATCCCATGTTTGTATTTTTGATCCAAAAATCCCGTGTTGAAAGTCGTCAAATACACGTAGAAGTAGAACTTCCATTATTTTGTGAGGTAATTAAATAATCATCCTTTTTTTAGGCACAAAGTAAGTTTTCATCCATGTCATTTTGAACAGTTATGTTTTCATCATGTATGTGTGTGAAATAACTTTTATACCATTTTTATTATTACTTATTAACAATGTGGATATAGTTTCCTAGTTAAGGGGAATTTGATTAGGGTTTGAAATTTCAATTACTAGTTGTAGTTTCCTAAAATTATGGGTTTTACCTAACTTCTAACTTATATCTTTCAACCGAAAAGATAAGGGGTAAAATTTTGAAATTTCAAATATATTTCAAAACTCAAGATCACAATTACTTTCTCATGAACTTCAATTCCACAAGTTCCAGTCTTTGCCTTGGAACTCAAACTTTGTCGAGCGAGAGCGCTTGATTGAATACTGAAATCATGAAGTGTACTCAAACGACTGAGGCAGATGAAGCTTCTCGTCAACAGACATGGCTGCAGCCAATGCCGAGCCCTGTTGTCTAGTCAGTGATAGATTGGTGGCTGATCAGGTGGATGAAGGTGCATCGGTGAGGACGTCGATTAGTTGACGCCGATTTGAGATGGAGGATTGTCGACGGCGGGTGAAGATTTCAATCGGGGATTTCGGTCCGCTTGAATTTTTCAGGCGTTTCTGAAATCTTTAATTTCCCCTAGGTTATAGAATATGAGGGAGAAGGAAAGCGTATTTCAGGCATTTCTGAAATCTTTAATTTCCCCTAGGTTATAGAATATGAGGGAGAAGGAAACCGTAATATCCGGGATTCTAACATATCCCAAATCCCTAAATTACGGCTTTAGTCCTCTGGACTTTGAGTTCAGTCCTATTTACCCGATATATATAGTATATTCCTAATTCAACCAATTTAGTCCTAAAAAAATTGAATCCAGTCCCCGAACTCTTTATATATATAGTAAAGGGCAATGTTGGGTTTATTTAAATTTCAGGATGGAAACATAACTTCAAAAAGATCACAGGAAGAAAACATAATTTCAAAGTGGTTGGAGGATGATTATTTAAGTGACCCTTATTTTGTAGATTTCATGTGCGTCTAATGATTATGAACACATTACCCAGAACATATTATGTGGGATAATTCTTGCAATTGTGATTGGTTATTTATATAATATAAATTCATCTTATAAACGGGTTTTAATTGAGCAGATTGAACTCCAACGATTTGGCTTGATTTACCGGCCCCCATTCCGCTTAAAAAAAAACAGTTTAGTTTTAACTCAAAAACTACTCTATTCCGCTAACAAAAAACAACAAAAAACCGCTTAATTCCACTAACCTAAAAAAAATCAAAAGGCAAAAAACTAGTTAGTGGAACAAGTTAGTTTTTTTGCAAAACTAAAAACCAAAAAGCCAAAAAACTAGTTAGCAGTGGAACAAGTTGGTTTTTTTTGCAAAACTAAAGATACAAAAAAACCAAAAAACCAAAAAAACTAAGGCCCCGTTCCGCTAAAAAAAAATAGTTTTGTTTTAACTAAAAAATTATCTCATTCCACTAACAAAAAACCACTTAGTTTTTTTACAAAATTAAAAACCAAAAAACTAGTTAGTGGAACAAGTTTAGTTTTTTTGCAAAACTAAACATACAAAAAAACTAGTTTAATGGAACAAGTTAGTGGAACAAGTTAGTTTTTTTGCAAAACTAAAAACCAAAAAACTAGTTAGTGGAAAAAGTTAGTTTTTTTGCAAAACTAAAACATCCAAAAAAATCAAAAAACCAAAAAAACAAAAAAACCAAGTTAGTGGAACACCCCTTAAGTTAGTGGAACATGGCCGTAGCGAGACCAACTAGATTGGAGTTGGTTGCGTGGGTTACACTCGTAGGGGTGAGAATTCCTGGCCTGACCCGAAGTTAGCGGGTTAGTGTTGGCTATTTCTGACACAGAATACAAACATTAAACGACACGATAACACGAAAAACAAAACAGGTCGGGTTAGGGTTGAAAGAATTCTAACACGAACACGAGATGACACGCCACGGGAATTAATGAAAGGACACGATAACATGACTCGAACTAGACATGAAGTTAGCGAGTTAAGATCAACTATATACACGAAACACAAAAAGCTAACACAAGTCGGGTTAGGATTGAGAGAATTCTGACTCGAATACGATATGACATGACACAATGCCCACCCGGTTATAGGGAGTACCAAATAATTCTCCTGTTCCGTTCAACACCACGTGGCCGGTGTCCAAGCACCCATTTCGGCCATCCATAATACTTTTGTTCCGTTCAACACCACGTGGCCGGTGTCCAAGCACCCATTTCGGCCATCCATAATACTTTTGGACACTTCATATTTTAAAGAGAACAAGAAGAGAGAAAAGGAAGAAATCTAGACCGTCTAAAATGGTCGGGATGGGTGCCTGCTCGGGCACAGCCAAGTGGTGCCCGCCCGGCACCCAAAATACTTTTGTCTTTGAAGTTTGAACGGTTGAAACAGATTACCTCTCTCTCTCTCTCTCTCTCTCTCTCTAAAAAAAAAAAAAAGCTAATGAAATCCTCGTTCTCGGGAATGTGGAAGCACCGCCGGTGGAAGAATAGCTTCTTGTTTTATTCATCCCTCTCCACTCCACCGAATCACAGTCACTCCAAAATAGTTTTTCTCAACAAATCGATAACTCACCACTCCAATCTCGGCCAACTGGACACTGCACGCCACGTATTCGACGAGATGACCCAACGAACTGTTGTCTCATGGAACGCCATGATTTCTGGCTACTCCAACTGTGGAAAACTCAACGAATCTCTTTCTTTAGTTTACGCAATGCACCGTAACTCTATAAGCCTCAATGAAACCACATTCTCAACCGTACTAAGTGTTTGCGCTAAGTTACAGTCGTTAGTTAACGGTAAACAGGTTCATTGTCTAGTTTTGAAATCTGGGTGCGAGAGTTTTAAGTTTGTTGGAAGTGCTTTGTTGTATTTCTATGCGAATTGTTTTGAAATCGAACAAGCAAAGCGGGTATTTGCTTTGTTGTATGAGGGGAATGAGTTGTTATGGAGTTTAATGCTTGTGGGTTATGTTCAGTGTGGTTTAATGAGTGATGCTTTGGATTTTTTCATTAGGATGCCGACCCGTGATGTGTTTGCGTGGACAACGCTAATCTCGGGGTATTCGAAGAGTGAGAGTGGTTGTGAGAAGGCTTTGGAGTTGTTTTTGTTGATGAGAGAGGAAGGTGAGGTGGCGCCGAATGAGTTTACGCTTGATTGCGTTTTGAGGGCCTGTGGTAGAGTTGGAGCTGTGCATGAAGGGAGGGTTGTTCATGGGATGGTTATAAAGTATGGACTTGAGTTTGAACATTCAATTGGTGGTGCATTGATTGGTTTCTATTGTGGTTGTAATGTATTAGGCGACGCAAAAAGAGTTTATGATAAGCTTGTTAACCCTTGTTTAAATGCCTCAAATATGCTAATTGAAGGGCTTATATGTATGGGCAAGGTTGATGAGGCAGAAATGATTTTTGATGGACTGATTGAGAGGAATCCAGTTACATACAATTTGATGATTAAAGGGTATGCAGTGAGTGGTCGAGCAGATGATTCAGAAAGGGTGTTTCTTGAAATGCCTCAAAGCACAATAGGTTCCTCAAATACTATGATTTCAGTATATTCCAGAAATGGGGAGATTGGTAAAGCTTTGGAGCTTTTTGAACAAACAAAAGGGGAAAGGAATCCGGTGACGTGGAATTCAATGATTTCGGGGCACATTCAAAGTGCTCAACACGAAGAGGCGCTGAAACTTTACATGAGTATGCGTAGGTTATCTATTGGCCAAACCAGATCAACATTCTCTGCTCTATTTCATTCATGTTCATGTCTTGGATCTCTTCAACATGGGCAACTACTTCACGCTCATGTGGCTAAAACGCCTTTTGTATCTAATGTTTTTGTTGGAACGGCACTTGTAGACATGTATTGCAAATGTGGGAGCGTCACTGATGCTCAGAAATCATTTATTGAGATCAACTCTCCAAATGTGGCAGCTTGGACAGCTCTGATTCTGGGGTATGCACATAATGGTCTCTGCTCTGAGGCACTCTTGCTCTTTGAGCATATGTTGGAGCAAAGAGTAGATCCTAATGCTGCAACTTTTGTGGGTGTCTTGTCTGCTTGTATTCGTGCTGGTTTGGTAAATGAGGGGATGGAATACTTTTGGTCCATGGAAAAGCATTACCATGTAACCCCAACACAAGAACACTATGCATGTGTCGTAGATCTTCTTGGTCGATCAGGCCGTTTACAAGAAGCTGAGGACCTTATTAAGGAGATGCCAATTGAAGCAGATAAGGTGGTTTTGGGGGCATTGCTTCATGCTTGTTGGTTCTGGATGGACATGGAAATGGCTGAAAGAGTGGCTGAGAAAATTCTTGATTTGGATCCTAAGAATATTTCTGCTTATGTTATAATGTCTAACATATATGCAGGACTGGGGAGGTGGGGAGAGAAGATGATGATGAGGAAGATTTTAAGATGTTTGGAAGTGAAGAAGGATCCAGGCTGTAGTTGGATTGAGCTAAATAACAGAGTCCATGTGTTCTCTGTGGAAGATAGAACTCATCCACATTGCAATTTGATTTACTCAACTTTAGAGCATCTAACAGCAAATGTAAACTGTAGTATTCGATTGATTACATTTCTGCTCCAATAATAGAGGCTTGAATGTTCCTCCTAAATACTCTACAAAATGAAAATTTTCTTAGTTTTGACCTCTTAATCCCAATCCACAATTGTGACAAATGCTTAGCTTCGGAATTATGAACAATCTGACATAGATGGAGCATCAAAGGTTCAACTTCCTTCGGGGACTATCTTCGTCACTTATGTTTTTGGGTTCTGCGTTTCTTGTGGTATATCACATTGGAAATAGTGGTTGGACAGTTCATTGCGAGAGTGACTCTTTTATACTGATGTGGTTAATGACAGACTTGGTTGCTGCATGAAGTTGATTGTGATGAGTCGAACAAAAACCATCCTAAAAGACATTGCAGATGACAAATTCCACACTATACACCTAACATTTCTTTCTTATCCTATGCTGGTTTGTTGCGCTTTTGTACACGGGAACCCTACTTTTTATTAGAAGATGCCGACTAAACTAAACCAAACTGAGCCTCAAATCCCAATCAATTGGTGGCCAATATTCATAATCAAATTCACGCGAAAGGTGATTTCACTTCCAAAGTGTTTTGGTTATTTAATTCTGTATTTTGTATATCAGATTAGCCTGTTTTCTGGAGCATCCGTTGAAGTGGTGGATGTATTTCTCCTGCTTATGATTTGTTCCATAGTTATGAGCTCAGGAAACTCTCTCTTTGCATTGTCATACCCAATTGTATCATGCTCTAGACTGTCAAGTGGCACATCGGCCTGATTTTACTTGTTCACTGCAATCAAAAGTTTTTCTCACTGCTCTAACTTGTATATTTGTCTGAATACGAGAAAATTCAATCGCATAATTGGAAAACATGAATTGCATGATAATTGCAGGCTGCATTAGCTATCCTTGTTTATTTGTAATAAACTGTTATTTCCAGCAACCCTGACTCAAGGGCATGGCTAGTACAGGAATCCAAATAGACCTTCCTCTGACAGATTCTTCAAATCTTGCCATTACTATCTTCAGTATCCATGAACTGCAACTGCTGCTTGGTTTTCTCACCATTTTCTGTAACCGATTTGTGGGTTTGTTCCATAATTCCCTTGTTCCTGTACGTAAAGTAAAGCACAAGCTGGAGAATGCCTGAAGGGGTGCCAACCAAATTGGGAGACTGCAAATATGTTCGCATTTGAGTTAGAAAATCAAATCTTGACTTGGTATGAATACATGTTTGAACTTCAATGTGATATACGAAATTTAGGTTTTAATTATTACACAAACCGTGATAAATATATCGTGGCTCAGCAGTCCATAGGCCAACCAAAGAGAACATGCTAGGAATGAGAAAAATGACAAGTAGAATGGCATGTATTCCACGCTCTTCGTTTCTATTACTTGCTTCTGCAACATCAATCGTGTTTAATGTTTGAGTTATATAAGCCAGCACGAGCTTTCAAACATGGAGTAAATGTACCTTATTTGGTTTTGCCAAATTAGGGAGTCTTATATATTGAACAAGACAAGTATGGGCGTGATGAGTGGAAGAAACTCACCATGACCAGCAAAGGCGAGCTGGTCATTGCTACTGAGACTACAAGTCCGACACTCCCAACAAACACCTTGCGGTGGTGGTGATCGTGCAATATGAAAGCTGATATTGTTGCGGTGATGCAGAAAACTAGAATAGCAGGTACTGTCAACAGAACAACCTTCTTCTGCACACCATAGGGTTGAAACACATGTTTATATCTCTTTCTTATAAGTTATGTGGAAAAATATGGATAATCTTGATTTTGCTTTAGCTACAAATTACTTATCATCTATCATATTTGCATAAAATTGTACGTCAAATGCAAACTACATGGGAAATTATCTGTATAGATCACTTTGTAATGATTTTCACAAATGGTATATGAATAAAAACTGAAAATTTTCATGCATGCGAACCTCCAAGGATGAGTTGCAATTAAAAAAGAAACACGTGCTAATGTTGTAGAGGAGTGTATAGTACATAGGGAAATATATTGCTTGCCTTCTGTCTTGCTGAAGTGAACCAAAAATATATGAGAATGAAGGAGATCTGAAGAAGAATGCCTACGACGTTAACAGTGACCAGAAGTAAATTTTCCCACCTATAGCTTACAATGGGCAAGCCATACCAAGTATAAAGGAAGCAATTCAGCAGAGCAACGATGTATGGAACACAAGAAAACTCCTCGGTGCTTTTCTTTCTTATGACCCTTGAAAAAGTTAACCTGGAAAGAACAGAAACATAGATTTAGAGTTGGATTGTCAGTCTCAAATCGTTGAAGTAGAAAAAAAATAGGACTAGACGTTACATGGGTGCAGCATAAAGTAACAATACAGCGACATTCCCTGCAAGAAAAATCATGCAGCTGTGATAGTCAGGGAATTGTTTTATCAAATTCTGTTGATAAAGTTGTATAGGTAGCCCAATGGAATGAACAGGTAAGCAATTAGGTACCCATTACTCCAACTGCCAGGAGAAGCCTATTTCCCATTCTTTTGGACAGATGTTTTGATTAACTAGAATGTCTGAAGTGTAAGCAACCTTCTGCTTGTATAAATAGAGCAGAGATGGATAGGAAGGGAATAACGGAAAATTGAAAGGGCATTGAAAGAGAATATTGTCTACGTCAGATGATTTTGTGGAGGGAATAACGAACTGATTGGTGGAATTTTTAACCTATTTTTTAACTGTGGTTTTGGTTTTTGATTTAGAAAAACCGGCCGGTTCTGTTCCGGTTCTGGTTTCACATGATAAACGCACCGAAAACCAAATCAAACCAAACCGTAAGATAATTATGTAAATACCCTTGTATATATAAACCTGTAACAGTAGGCTACTTTGTGTACATAATGTAACATTAGTTGAGGTGTAAACAACTTTCAATTTACACAATATATACATGTTATGCCCGTGTATGCCTATCGATACTCGATCAGTTTGTGTGATGCCAGTTTCCCATAAGGAATTCATCAAAGTATGCATGATAGACCTCACCTTATTAATACTCTTCTAGTCTTCTATCAAGTGTGGTATTATTTCATAAATACGGTTACGGTGTTTTGATATCATGTGTTTTATTACATTAATTGTTGTTAACTTGATTTGCCCTAGGGTACTACTATTATTGGTAACTAGTTGAATCAAAGCCTCATTTTATTTTTTGAATATTTAGTATTTGACTCTATTCAAGATGTTGAACAACCGGTTTTGATGAAAAACCGAACCGAACTGGTTTTGATGGTTTTGGTTATGGTTAAGATAAAATGAGTACCGCCAGTTTTGGTTTTCGGTATTCGTTTCGGTTTTACCAATAACAGAACCAAACCGCACCATTGCCATTCATAGTATCGAAAAGTTAGATACATTCTGTTGATAGTCAATAGGGACACACAGAAGGAATTATTTGTTGCCACGTTTCTCTTGTTGAGGTAAACATGTCACAAATTTATCCACTTCATAAGATCTTCAAGATTGCATAGTAATGCATACCATACGTAAGAATTTCAAAAAAAAAAAAAAAGGCTGTTGAATATTTATGGATAAAAGATCTTGTGATTTTCCTTTTGTAGCCAAAGTTTGCTAACATATACTTTATAGTTGTGGCGACTTTTGCTGAAGAGACCTAAAAGTGCCAACTAGCATGAATTGGTTGGAGTTTTATTGAAAATTTCAGGGACACACGTATGTGTGACATGCATATTACGTCAAAAATTTCAAGGGACTCGTGCATGTAATCATGTGACAAGCATATTACGTGATCCCTCTTTAAATTTGAAATTCATAAATCTTGTTCTATTACATCTCATGTTGAATTTCCGAAATTTTATTTGAATATTATCATATTGGCTGGGTCATTTACACAGGAAGACTCAACTTCAAAAATTTTAAGTGATATCCTGTGATTTGTCTAGAAAATCCCCTTGCTGATACACAAACGTAAATCAAGCCAACAAAATGATAATACCACCCTTTCTCGTCATTGCCTAAACTTTGGAGTACTGTTCGGATAAGTAAGTTTTGTATGCCCAGAATGAAAGATTTCTTGGAAAACTTTTTTTTTTTTATTCATTGGAAATGTGATTTGACTGAAGAAAGATAAAGTATAAGCCCTGAACCAATTGCAGTAAGCGAAAATTTTAAAATTGAAGTATGTTATTCTTGAGGTCTAGAATTTTTTTTGGGGATTTCTTAAGAAATGTATCTTATGCATGGAGTACTGGAGTTGATTGTGTCTAAAGCAGAATTTTTCTTTGTGGTCTTATCACAAATGATTTTATAACTCTAAATAAGGTTTAGGATTTTCTCTCCCCAAATAAGGCATATTCAAAACTCCATTTTAGAAGAATAAGAAAGGTTCTGCGCGCAATTTGAATGATCACCAGAGAAAGGGAGGAAAATTATCAGCTTAAAAAATCAATTCAGTCTTTGGTGTAAGAATTCTGATCCCGTTATGTCTTGGGTACTGAGTTGTATACTGCAATGGTCTAGCATCTATCTGAAAAAAGAAAGTTGAATTTTTTAAACATGTTAAGTCTGATTAAAGAAAAGTGGCCTTTTGATGTTGAGTACTCCAATAGGAGTATACCATTAGCTATGATGGAGATATCAGCATTTCTTTCTGTTGTCTCCCCCTTCAACCAACCTTTCTTCAACTATAAATTCATATAATCGGTCAAAACAATTGATATTCTGATGCTTTATTCAATTGTTTTGTGGTACTTGAATGCTCCTCCATTATGGCAATTTATTCTCTCTGTGCATTGTCATTTCCAAGTATATTGTGCGCTAGACTGTAAAATGGGACGTCAACATGATTTTACTTGTTTACTGCAATCAAAATGGAACAGAGAAGTTAGTGATTTCCATTTTGTAGCCAGAGTTTGCTAACATATACTATATAGTTGCATGGCGACTTTTGCTGATAAAAGACCTAACAAGCACTAACTAGCAGGAATTGGTTTGGACTTTGGAGTATTCTGTTAAAATTTTCAAGGGACACGTATTGGTGACAAGCATATTACGTAAAATATTCCAATGCACTCGTACATGTAATCATGTGACTCGCATATTACATGATCAGTTTTGTTTTCAAATTTGAAACTCATAACTCTTGTTTTATTCCATCTCCAACATCCTTATTTCTATAAAGAAATCAAAAACTCTTTAAATTGAAAGGTACTGTATCTAGAATACGGAAAATGCGCAATCAAGCAAGATAAAGATAAAGATAAAGAAATCGACCAAAAGAAGAGTCAAAGTATAAAAGTCCATACTTTCTTAAGAAAGGATATCTTTGCCTCCATTATGCGTCACTATAGACAGGGGCGGCTCCACCATTATATGAGCGAGGTCAAGCGACCTCGCTAGGTTAAAAGTGCACTGAAAAAAAAAATGATATAAGTAAATTTTTTTTAGTATTGTCAGCGCTGGGTTACTCGTGCGAGGTTAAAATAAATGAAATTCCAATTAAATTTGAACCAATGTTATAGCTCAACAAAACAAAACAACTTTATTTACCCCAAAAAAAAAAAACAGCTTTTCATACAGTTTTTCTTTAGTCTATGTGTATATTTCTTTTGCCTAGTCAGAGTTTTTTGTTTATTTTGCATACACATTTTTTATCATAGACGCGTCTATGTATTTTTGTCAGTGCTGAATGAAATCTTAGAGCCGCTCTTGACTATCGAAACCCGACCCAACACCTCACCAGGCCCATGACGACGGGTGGAGCGGCCAAATTGTCTGTCTGCCCGTGGCTGTCGGTCTGCCCGGCTGCCAACCTGACACCTCAGCCGTCTCATGACTATGGGCGCAGCAGGCAGCGGCCCAACTGTATGTCTAGTTGTTGGCTGTCGAGCCACCCGGGCGCTGACCCAACACCTCGACCCGCCCATGAAGCTCTGTGCTGAGCCATCCGTTTGGTCACCTGTGGGCATAGGTTGTCACGTTGCTTGGGGCCTTCCCCAAGTTGGGCCCATCTGGACAGTCCACATGCCAATTCGGCCCACTACAGAATAGTAGAAATTCAGTTACTCTTATAGCATAACGGGACACATGATTGCTTGATAATTACAGACTGCATTTAAACTCTCCTTTGTTAATTTGTAATGAATTTTGATTTCCAGCAACCCAAACTCTAGGGCACCACGGCTAATACAATGGATCCAAATCGACCTTCATGTAACCAATTCTTCAAATCTTGCCACTAATAGCTTCAGTAGCCATTAACTGCAACTGCTGCTTTGTTTTCTCGCCATTCTTTTCTGTATCTGATTTGTGGGGTTCTTCCGTAATTCCCTTGTTCCTGTACCTAAAGTAAAGCGCAAGCTGGAGAATGCCTGAAGCGATGCCAACAAAATTTGGGGACTGCAAATATGTGCAAATTTGAGTTAGAAAATCAAATCTTGACTTGGTATGAGTAATTGCTTCAACTTCAATGTAATATGGAAAATTAAGGTTTTATTGTCACAAACCGCGAGAACTATATCATGGCTCAGCAGTCCATAGGCCAACCAAAGAGAACATGCTAGGAATGAGAAAAATGACAAGTAGAATGGCATGTATTCCACGCTCTTTGTTTGTATTACTCGCTTCTGCAATATCCATCATATTTAGTGTGTGAGTTATATACGCCTTCACGAGTTTTCAAATATGAAGTAAATGTTCCTTATTCAGTTTTGCCAAATTAGGGAGTTGTATATATTGAACAAGACTAGTATGGGCGTGGTGGGTGGAAGAGAACTCACCATGACCACCAAAGGCGAGCTGGTCATTGCTACTGAGGCTGCGAGTCCAACACTCCCAACAAACACCTTGCGGTGGTGGTGATCGTGGAGTAGGAAAGCTGATATTGTTGCGGTGATGAGGAAAACTAGGATAACAGGTACTGTCATCAGAGCAACCTTCTTCTGCACACCATACGGTATATTCATGTTTCTTTAGCTACTAATTACGTATCCTATATCATAACTACATAAAATTTTATGTCAAATGCAAACTACATGCATACATGGGAAATTATCTGTATAGATCATTTTCTGACGATTCACATGAATGGTATATGATAGATACAAATGAAGTTTCTCATGTATGCAAACCTATAAGGATCACTTGCAATTGTAAAAAAGACCCTGCTAATGTTATAGAGAATGTATAGTCTATAGAGATATATATTGCTTGCCTTCTCTCTAGCTGAAGTGAACCAAAAATATATGAGAATGAAGGATATCTGAAGAAGAACGCCTACGCAGCTAGTCGTGACCAGAGTGAAATTTTCCCACTTGTGGCTTACAACAGGCAAGCCATACCAAGTATAGAGGAAAGAATTCAGCAGAGCAATGATGTAAGGAACACAAGAAAACTCCTCTGTGCTTTTCTTTCTTATGACCCTTGAAAAAGTTAATCTACAAAGAACAGAAACATAAAATTAGAGTTAGATTGTGACTCTCAAATCGTTGAGGTAGAATAAAAAATGACCAGAGGTTACATAGGTGCAGCATAACGTAACATTGAAGCCACATTCCCTGCAATAAAAATCATGCAACTTCAGTAGTTAGGGAATGGTTTTATCAAATTTATTTGATGATAAATAATGGTATATGTAGCCCAAGGAATGAAGAAAATTAGCGATTAGGTACCCATCACTCCAACTGCCACGCGAAGCCTATCTCCCATTCTTTTGGACAGAAAAGTTTTCAATTACGTAAGAATGTCTGATGTGTAAGCAACCTTCTGCTGGTATAAATAGCTCGGAGATGGATAGGGAGGGAATACTTGAAAATTGAAAGGGTATTGAGAGAGACTGCTGTCTATGTCCAGATGAACTTGTAGAGGGAAATAACTTTTGACTCTAATGTTGGGCATTTACTTAAAAGCATATTATTACTACAAAAGTTCAAGGGACGTGTGACAGCCATATTACATCCAAAATTTCGGGGGACACAGACATGTAATCATGTGATAAGTATATTACATGATTCATTTTCGGATTTGAAACTCATAAATCTGGTTTGTTTTTTCCATCTCTAACATCCTTATTTTTGTGACAAAATAAAAATAATTTTTTTTTTATTGAAATCTCACAAGTTATATATCCATGTGCATAAGTACATTATACTATACCTTATTTTCAATTTTCTAAATTTTTTATTAGGTTCATATTTGTTTGGTCATTTACATGTGAAGATTCAAATCAACATTGTAATATCCTGTGCTTTGTGGGGCAGATAGAAAGTCTCCTCTTCCCTGCCTCTCCCCAAAAGAAAAAACCCCCTTGCTGATACACAAACGTAAATCCAGCCATCGAATGAAAATATCACCCTTTTTCAATTATTTCTTGGGTACTGAAGTTGTATATTCTTTTTCTGGTAACGAAGGTTTCCGGGTAACTTTACGCGCACTGATTTCTGAACGACCATTTCCACCGTCCCCTATCGCATGGCCATTTAGAGGTATTGAGTTATATTTGGCAATGGTTCTAGAATCCTTCTGAGAAAAGACGTAAAAAGGACCCAGTAGGCAAGAGTTTTTGCCCCGTAACTATATGAAAGTGGAATTTTTTTTAAGAATGTCCTCTGGATTAGAGAAAGGTGGCTTTTAAATGAAGCGTACTCAAGGTTGTGAATCCCATACCATACCGGCCGGTACCGGTACCGTACAGTACCAGTAGAAAAACCGGTACCCTCCCTGGTATGAGATTCAGAACCTTGAGCGTACTCCAATAGCAATAAACCTTTAGCCATGGTGGTGATATCAGCATTTGTTTATTTTGTCTCCCCCTTCATCCTTCCTTGCTTCAACTAATGGAAATTCTATATCCTCCATCAAATCAATTTGTATTCTGAATAATTCTGATACTTTAACAACCCACTTTTTAACTCCACTGGAGATGAAAATGAAACTACTGTTGTGTCATTCTCCAGTTGATTTGGACAATACGTTAGAAAGCTGTCCAGTGTCCAGACGCGGAATAGAAGGCATTGGAAAATGGAAAATTCAATCAGTCTAGTGGGATGTCGTTAAGGTTATGGTGGTTTAGGGCTTACAAAGGTGGACTACGGTGGAGAGAGAGATAGATGGGAGGTCGGGTCGGCATTGCAGCGGAATCCGACGCCGAAGGCCATGGACCGGGTCAATTTAGGGTTAGGGTTTCAAATTGGGGAAGAAGAATGGTGGGTGAAAAGACGAGTTCGACCCTCAAAAAACCCCCAAATTGGGATTTCCGTTAAGTTTGCTAACAGAAGTTAACATCGGGGACTCAATTTGACCAAAATTGAAACTACAAGGTTCGTTGGAGTGCAATTGAAACTAGAGGGACTAAATCGAGACTCGGGTGAAATTACAGGGACCATTTGGATAATTTTCCCCTATATTATTACTGAAGTGTTTGTTTTAATGTTGAGTTTGGGTACTTTGAATGCGTTGATGAATTTTTTTTTTTAGAATAAGTTGAAAATCCGTGGACAAATCCGGAACCGATCTGTGACTTGCGGATCGGATTGGAACCGAACCATGGTCATGGGACTTTTGGATCGGGCACGGATTTTATTTTCAAAAAACCTTGACTCACGGATTAGGATTGGATTCATGCCAATCCAGACCGTGAGCACCCCTATAAATACTGCAGAGATGGATAGGGAGAGAGTACTTGAAATTTGAAAGGGCATTGAGAGAGAGTGCTGTCTACTTCCAGATGAACTTGTAGAGGGAAATAACTTTGACTCTAATGTTGGAGAACAACTTCAGTGCCGTGGTGCTCGTCGGCTCATCCGGGCCATTTATTCGTGTTTTGGACGGTCTAAATTTGTTGGGATAAATTTACTACCAAAATTCATAAAAATGCCACCGAATTATCCCAACAGATCTGGACCATCCAAAACATGGATGAAGAGCCCACCCGACACTGGAAAATTTCTCCTAATGTTAGGCATTTACGTAAAAGCATATTATTGCAGAATGGTCTCGAAATTGTTACATTTTGATGATAGACCCTAGGGAACCACACAAGGAATTACTCGTATTATTTTCCATGGTTGTCTTGTGAGTTGTCAGGTGACATTCCACAAGATTTATCCACTTGATAGAATTTTTAATCCTTAGAATTGCACTAGGTGATTCCGCGCGTGCTTAGCATGCTAGGTGTAACCCGTTGGTTTTTAATTGTTTTTTATTCATTTACCGTAGTTGTTCCATCAATAAATCTAACATGAACAAATGCAGTTCTCTAAACTTCCAAACATGAATCGCCTTCAGGCCAAACAAAGGCCAACCACGACCATGGAAGGAGAAGTCATATAATCAAAACTTGTATGCTATTTCTGTATGTGTAAAAAGGTTAGCACGTCTCTCACATTCAACACCTCTTATGAAAAGGGGCTTAATAGCGGTTGAACTCTTTACAAGTCATTCTTTCACTATATATCAACCCAAAAGGTCAGGAAAAGAAAATAATTAGATTTATCCCAAGGCGGTGTGCGCATAAATAGATAATAAAACGTGTTCACCTTTCATTTGATATCCAGGGAGTTCATATCGTTGAACAAAACACATAAATAAAACGTACTATCATTTACATGAAGGTGTAAAACACAAGTATAAAGCCGTTTAACATAGGTATTAGTCACTCACCTATGTCAAAAATTATGATTTTGACTATGTTTTTAAGACACATTTGACTTCTTTGAAGCTTTGTAAAGCTGTCTTATTAGAACTGCCTTTGATACTGTGAAAATGATTCCCTCGATAAATTGCACCGCGATGCAGTGCGGAGAAGTGAATATTGCTCTGTATTTGCTATTGCTCTGGTGTTGCTTAGTGAGCTTTATCAGTTGAATGTCTGAAAATGGTAAGTACTCCGGAAAATTACTCCGAAAGTGAAATCAGTAGTTCACGTGAATATCCAAGTAAATCTGAACCATTGATTTAACTTTCGTGAAATTTTCGGATATCTTTTCTGTGTAAGCATTGCTGGCAGAATGTCTTCCTTTTATAGGCTAGAATAATTAGACAGTTTGAAACAAGAGCAATGCTAGATACCCAAAAAAAACTTACCCCGAAAGTGAAAATCAGTGGTTCCAAGTGATTTGAACAAATTGAGTTACACTATATACACAACCTCTCTCTCTAAAATACTCTCCCGCTCCCCTCTCTAACACCTTCTCATCGGCGGCTAGGGTTTGGGGTGGGGCTCCTCCTCACCCCCCCAGCCCCCTCTCCTCTCTCCTCTCCTAACCCTTCTCACTAGTGTGTCCATCCTTCTTCCCTCCTATTTTTCCCTTTGTCCTCTGCCTTCCCAGACCGAAGAAGATGAAGACGGCGATGTTCCGGCTTGTTTGGTTCAGACCGAAGAAGATGAAGACGGCGGCTGGTGGTGCGACGGGTGGCGGCTGGTGGTGGTGGTCCAATAAGGAGGAGGTCGAGAAGGGGTTTTCTTTTTCTTTGCTTGTTGCTCTCCCGGTCGGTTTCCCCGGTCCGGCCTTGGTACCGATCTGGTTTTCCAGGTTTGGTGGGTGTTGGTGGTGGGTGAATAAATCTCTGTGGATGCTGCTGTGTTTGGTTCCAGGAGGCTTCGGTTCTCGTTGTGGCCTCGTAGCTAGGTTTGGCTCCGTCGATGTTTGATTATTGATAATCTGTTTGAGATCTATACGACCCGTAAGATGTTACTCTCCTTCTCCCTCGACTCACACTAACCCCGTCTTTGTTTCGGTTTGTTTTCGCACTCGATTTGTGATGCGTCTTCAATATGTGTTAGAGAGCAAGGCTCGTGTCAGGCCGTTTGAGATGGCTTCTTACTCTTCCGCTTTGTTATTTGAGTTGTTGTTAGTAGATTTTACTCAGTGTATTTTGGACGGAGCCCTTTGTACGTGCCTTAGGCTTTTTAATGGAGTACATTTTCTTCTGATAAAAAAAAAAAGAAGTGATTTGAACCACTCATTTCATTTTTCGGGAGTACCAAAGTCAACAATGGCAGAGATGAAACAGAACCGGACCACCATTGCTTGAAATCACGTAATGGTCCAAGTGGTATTTGATAAATCGTTTGGGCCAGGAGCTAGAAATTGAAAGGACTGAATTCAGGGCCAGGAGCTAGAAATGGATATTGGGCTCTGACCATGTTTGCTAAAATTCTAGTTTACAAAAAGAGGTTTCTTAAAGGGCCAATACATGTTTAGGGCCAACGGGGTAGATTTTGAAAAGGCTTTACACGGATTAAGTAATGAGGTAATTTGACCCGAAGGACAAGTGATAAGATGAAAATTTTGTTACTTGAAAAATAACTAATGAAAGGGTCAGCCATATAGCAATTATCAAAGGGGGTTCTAATAAGACAGCTTTACAAAGCTTTTAAGAAATCAAATTTGTCTTAAAAACACAATCAAAATCAATAATTTAAATTTTAAAACAATAATAAGCGAAAACTTTGAACAAATGCCTCCCCTCAATATATGCAACAATTACAATATTTAATTATTTACGATCAATGAGCAATATGAATAATCTGTATATCAAGGCAAGCACATTTACACACAATACTTTTTTTTTTTTTTTAGTTGCTGGAATGAAAACTGGTTTGGAACCTTAATCAATGTAGTTTAATGTAATGTTTTGGAATCCAATTCCAAATTACTCCATTGCTTTAGGTGTAATGCTTTATATATTGTTATTTGCTAGTTCTTGTATTTTTTTTTCTTTCTTTTGCATGCCACTTGCTATTTTTGTTATGGAATATAATTCGTGGATAAAACTGGAACCAATCCGTGACTCACGGATTAGATTGGAACTGGACCGTAGGATTTTTGGTCCGGACACGGACGGCCTTTTCTAAAAACCGTGACTCGCGGATTAAGATTAACTGGATTCAGAGGAATCCGATCGATCTGGATGATGCAGATTGGGTTGCCAACCGGTACTTGGATCAGTTGGAGTGCCAAAAAGCCACGTAGTAAAAGTCGTGGTCCAAGATTTAGTCTATAATGTTCCAGCATTCTCTCTTTCCAAAAACTATTATTGCCTTTTCTAGTTTCCAGATTATATTGTCCAGATTTGCATTAGAATCAAATTTGTCCAGATTTGAATTAGAATCAAATCTGTCAATTGGAGCGCCAAAAAGCCATGTTTAGTCTATAATGTTCTAGCATTTTCTCTTTCCAAAAAACTATTATTGCCTTTTCTAGTTTCCAGATTATATTGTCCAGATTTGCATTAGAATCAAATCTGTCCAGATTTGAATTAAAATCAAATCTGTCTAGATTTGACTTAAAATCAAATCTGTCTTCTAGTTTCTAAATTATAGTGTCCAAATTTGACTTAGAATCAAATCTCTCTGTCTTTGGTAATTTTCATTTGTCTTAGGCCTAAAGTAATTAGTAATTTCCTTTTCTGCTATATATATATATATATTTTTTGGCATGTTTAAGGTGCCTTCTAGTATAAATAATAAAATAAACATGTAAGCCCTTAAGGCAAATCAGTTGTTGATTAATAAAATTTGAGCTTTGCTTGAGAAGAGAGTATCTCTTGTTCTTTTGGTTGTTCTTGATCGTGTGACTTTATTTTCCGCTCTTACGCTGCGTCACTGGACCATGAGCAGCCCTATAGTTCTTTGCGGCTTTCTAATCCCTCGATTAAGGATAGATGTTACTTTTAGATGATTATTTCATGTACCTTTGTTTTCAATCAATGGAGCTTCTATGATTCTGATAAAAAAAAATTTCTATATTTAAAACAGAGCGGAAAATGTCTAAGCATACAAACAAGCAACATTTTAGTGGGCCGAATATCAGTGGTCCAGTCCACAAAGGAAATTGACTGGGGCTAGACAAGCACACTAGGGACCGCTGGGCACATCTCGTCTTGTGGCCGAACATCCTTGAGACAGTAGGTCCTAGTGGATGTTCCATGTAGCCCAGTGAGATCCGAGATAGCTTAGTGCTGAAGGTTCCAAGGACCGAAGGCTCCAGATGGTTTTCCCTGTGAGGATTTATGTAGGTATATGACCAAGGCTAACAAACGCCGAAGGCTGCAAAGGCCATATCCGGATCAAGGCAGTAAATGCTCGGGTATAGTGGTATCGGGGGCGGGCAATATGGCCCGATCCAAGAGCCGACCCACGAGGGGCCGTTAAGCGGTTACATGTGCATGTGAAGGAAGCAACGTGGCACAAAGTGGGAAACTTCTAGAAGCTCCTAGAAGACTACGCGACAGCAGATTACAGGCCGTGTCACGAGACCGTAGTGGTCAGTGACCACTGGTCATGTATGACGTCATGAGACTTGTAAAGTAAATACATAGATGCCTATAAATACCTAGGGATAAACTCTAGAGGTACATAGACAATCTGAGATCTAATAATCTTTGCAATCTCCTTCTCTGTTTACTAACTTGATCGTCGAAGTGTCCTTAGGCAAGTGGCCTGAATGACACTAACCAGCTGCTTCTGGTTGTAGGTACAAGTAAGAGACTGAGTTCCACCACTGTGAAGAGGAAAGCACCACCGCGAATCAGCCCCCAACAAACATCTATGGCCGTTCGATCAAATTTTTATGTTAAAGTTATAGCCATCATGCCATTTCTTTATTAAACAATATATAAAAAATTCTCCTAAAAATCCACCCCTTATCTCCTTCACTTTTTAGACAATGTGTCCCGATTTTAATGTTGCATTTTATGACAAAATTGGAAAACGTTTCTAAATGATAATTGACACTGTGCAAATTGCATTGACTGGTATATTATGTTGATGTGCTTTTAAGCATGGACATCCGCTAGTATCATAGTATACTCCATTAAAAGGAAGGAAGGGGACATTGGGCAAGATATATGAATTCCCCGTGCAAATGGAGGCGCCTGTCGAAAAGATACTCCGAAGGCTTCATAGATTGTATGTCATTCGTGAGAACTGGGAAGAGCCCTAAGAATGCCAACTAGCACTAATTGATTAAATTGATAATTTTATTTTCAAGCTGACACATTTGACATAATCCTATTACATCAAAGGTGTCTCATTATCCTTTTTCGATATTTTTTTTTTCATACAATATACATCAGCGAGAGTTAATGGGAAAGTTAGTCAGTGGGTTAAACAACCAAAGGGGGTTCGATGTCTTTCTATAGACTTGAACCCATAGTTGTTGAAAACCTACGATACACGATACATATCCTACGATTTGTATCGTCCCCTTCGGAAAATGATACGTATCGCACCTTGTATCCTTTTTCTATAGAAATCCTACGATACGATTGCGTATCCTACGATTTATATACGTATCCCAATTTGGTACGTATCCTACGATTACTTATTGAAAAAAATCTGACCTTATTTTAATAAGCGGAATCCCAAACGTATTAATCTAAACCATTTGATCTTATTATGGCAATATTCAAACATTTGATAGAAATTCAATCTCAACAAAGGGCTTGAATAGAGGAAAGGACCATAATTCGATTGTGTTTTGCCTAAATCATATAAGGACTCTTCTTTTCTTTCCATAACCAAGGCAGCAGAAAGCCTTAATGTAACATACCCCAATTAAGAGACTTGAAATTTTGCATCTTAATTTTTTTTGTGTGGTAAATGTAAGTATTGTAATAACCCGAAATTTCGTAAATAAAAATTTCGATTTATTAATTCGACTATTTATATTTTATATCGCTAAATAAAATAATTTATTATTTAGTTTAAATAATTTGAATAAAATTAGATTTAGTTTGTTTATTCCCTTTTATTTATTTTTCCGCGCCGTAAATCAACGCGTGCACACCGGGTATTACACCACATCGCGTCCGAAAGCCTTACTAATTCCCCCAACTCCTATTTTGTCTTATTATGACTAGCCTTATCCTATTTAAAACCTAAATTAGGTTTATTTCTATTTTTGGAAAAAACCTAATTAGGCATGTGCCCAATTTTGACTTTTCTTCCAATTTTGACTTTACTTTTACTAAACCTAATTTGGAGTTTTGTGAATTAACGAGAGGAAAGGAAGGAGAGAGGAAGTTTCTTGGTAAACTTGTTCACTAAAGGAAAGGAAAGGGGAGAGAAATTGCTTCCCTCGCTGTATAATTTTACGGGCGTATATCCGTACGCGCGTTCGCGCACATTTCAGCGCCGTTTTTCTTCTAAATTCCTAAGCGTTATATTTTTTAGTTCTACTAAGACTATCTAGGAATTTCCTAACATACTTATTTATTTTCTTGAAATTAGTAATCCTTTAATTATTTTTCGCGGTACACTAGTTAGTATTTTTCGCGCACAAAACCAACCGTACGGAGTATTTCTCGTCCCAACGGTGGGGAAAATATCTCCCAATTAATGGGGGAGCTTATCCTATCCTATTATTGATAGCCTTATAAGCCTATTATTTATAGAGTTACTTTTACTATAAAGTAGATGTGTATATATGAATAGATATATATGTATTACACCTCGTGGCTAGTTTCGTGTGTATAACTAGTACCCAAAACTACCCAACTACGCCCAATATAACGAACCTAGACATATTACGTCATATCCTATGTATCTAGAAACCCTTACTTGGTCCCCAAGTCTTTAAAACCTAGCAAGATTGACCTTATCCTAAACTAGCCATTAAATTCTACATTTTTACTTTTACAAAAGGTTTTTTGGACACTTATGGGGAGAGGAGATGGCTGGTCCTTTTTGGGGGAGGAGAGTGTTGGAAATTATCAAAATAAATGGGTTTTTATTTGGGGTTTTATCAAAATATTCCTTGTGCCTTTTAGAAAGCTTTTATTGTTGTGTTTTGGTTTTGTCCCACATTGGCTAGTGAGGAAAAGGTTGAGTGGTATATATATGGGAACATTCCTATAATGTTCACATAGTGTTAAGTGGCAAGGCACCTATGGTGCTACGTGCATTACCGGCGTAGCCGGTGATGGAACACACTCATACGCACCCGCACCCGCGCGCGCGCCCGCGCGCGCGCGTGAGCGTGGCAGTGGGCTGTGTGGCGCTTTGATGGCGCATTTTACACTTAGCACGTCGGCGCAAGGCGCCTTGTAGGCGCCCTTTCTTATTGCCCTTTGGCGATAAGGTGTCGCTGACGTGGCATACGGGTCAGAACAGATGGGTATCGATACTACTGATTAGGTGTATCGATACCGGTGTGTTTGGACGCGGATTTCAGACACTAGTTCGTGAACGGCTACAACTCTGAACGGAGGGTTATGACCCAAACTCAAGTCTATTCACTTAGGGGCGTGTCCCAAAGTGAAAGGGTACATTTGGGTCTATAAATAACACCCAAATTACTTTCACAATATACGGAATTCTAGCCTTGTTACTCTGCCAAAATTACTACAGATTGCTTTCTAGTTTTGCTGTACCGTTATTGCAGAAACGGTGCCGACAAATCCTTGGTTCTTTCGATTCTTTTTCGACTCGGTATTCTGTCTGTCCTTCGTTTGTGCGGACGCAGGCAGAAGATCATTGAATTGATCGGGCTTCGTTGTATCCTCGGACAGATTCGCTATCAACCCGGTGCACACCAAACGGTGGGGGCGAATACTGTTTTCGGAAAGCGACATAGTAACGTGCCTCGAAGCAAGTTCCATCATCAACAAGTTCAGTTTCCCGAAGACTCCCGGATTTTGCACCAACAATCGAAAACAGTATTTGGGAATGGCGTCATCATCTAGGTCTCTGCGACAAATGACACATGATATCGTGAAATTGGACAAGTTTGATGGAGGGAATTTCAGGCGTTGGCAAAAGAAGATGCACTTCATGCTCACGACATTGAATGTCGTGTATGTTCTCACTAAACCGTATCCGGAGGAGAAAGAAGATGAGACTTTGGAGGAGACACGGGTGAGGATGAAATTTGAGAATGATGACTACATCTGCAAGGGGCATATTCTGAATGCACTCTCGGACGCAATGTTCGATGTGTATTCGAATACGGAGACGGCAAAGGAAATGTGGGATTCATTGGAGGGCCGCTATTTGACTGAGGATGCGACAAGCAAGAAGTTTCTGGTCAGTCAATTTATGAGTTATAAAATGGTAGACAACAAGTCAGTGATTGATCAGTTGCATGATATTCAGCATATTCTGAACCAGTTTAAGATTAAGAACATGAACATGGATGAATCGATCGTGGTGTCTTCTGTGATCGATAAACTTCCTCCTTCCTGGAAAGACTATAAGAAAAGTCTTAAGCACCAAACTGAGGAACTTACTCTGGAGCAATTGGCTGTTCATCTCACTGTGGAGGAACAGACAAGGCGTCAAGAGAAGGAAGAACTTGGGGCTGGTGCCTCTAAAGTTCATGTGGTGGAAGAAGGAAAAGGTTCCAACAAGGGTAAACATAACAAACAGAAAGTCCGGCGCGGCTACGACCGGGGCGATGACCCGAAAGGGAAAAAGCCAAAGGTTGAGTGTTGGCGTTGTGGTCAGCCGGGGCACTTCAAAAAGGATTGCAAGTCTAAGAAGAAGAAGGATCCACAGGCATCGGGTCCAAAGGGTAAATTTCTGGCTGTTGTGTCCGAAATTAACATGGTTGGGGATGCCGGAAACTGGTGGATGGACTCAGGGGCTACAAAGCATGTTTGCATTGATAAGAGGTTCTTCACCGACTATGAAGTGGTTGATGATGGTTCGTTTCTCTACATGGGGAATTCATCTACCGCTCCTATCAAAGGCAAGGGCAAAGTGGATTTGGAGTTCACTTCTGGAAATGTTTTGCCTTTGGTGATGTTTACCATGTACCGAAGTTAGGAAAAATCTTGTATCGGTAGCTTTGCTTGATAAGCATGGCTTTAGGCTAGTGTTTGAGGCGAACAAATTTGTTCTGTCTAGGAATGGCACATTTGTTGGAAAAGGCTATGTTTGTGAGGGCATGTACAAACTCAACGTTAATAACACATTCACGGTTCGCTTACTTGCTTGATTCTCTTTCTTTATGGCATAATCGTTTAGGACATGTTAATACTAGGAAGATGGATATGATGGTTAAATTGGATTTAATTCCTAAGTATGATGTTGATATGGTTGATAGATGCAATGTGTGTTCACTTACTAAAATCACTAGAGTTCCATTTCCTAAAATTGTTAAAACTACAACTTTGTTAGAACTTGTTCATAGTGATGTATGTGATATGCATAGCACCCCTACTAGAGGAGGCAAGCAATACTTTGTTACTTTTATAGATGATTATTCTAAGTATTGTAATGTTTATTTGTTGCACTCAAAAGATGAAGTTCTAGAAAAGTTTATCACTTTCAAAAGCGAGGTTGAAAATCAATGTGGAAAAACAATAAAGCGTTTAAGGTCGATAGGGGTGGAGAATATTATTTTCCTGATTACTGTGAGTCAGTAGGCATTATTCATGAGAAAACGGCACCATATACTCCACAACAAAATGGAGTGGCTGAACGGAAAAATCGGACTTTAACAGAGATGGTTAATGCTATGCTTAGCAATTCAGGATTAGACACTGGTTTGTGGGGCGAAGCCATACTTACCGCTGCTTACATCTTGAATAGGGTACCTCTCAAGAAGTCACAAATAACTCCATATGAGTTATGGAAAAAGAAGAAACCTAACCTAAGTTATTTTAAAACTTGGGGTTGTAGAGCAATTGTGAGATTGCCAAAACCCAAAAGGAAGAAATTGGGTGAAAAAGGAATTGAGTGCATATTCCTTGGTTATGCTTTACATAGTAAGGCATATAGGTTTCTTGTTTCCGAGCCAAATGATTCGTATGGGGTTAATACCATAATTGAGTCAAGGGATCTTTGTGTTTTATGAAAATAGGTTTGTTCCTATTCCGAAAGAGGTTAATGAAGAGAATGAATCAATCTCTTTGGGCCACAAAAACAGAGGCGAACCTACGGGCAGTCGAACTTAGGAGAAGTAAAAGGGCTCGGGTTGCTAAGTCCTTTGGTCCCGACTTTATAGTGTATCTAGTTGAAGGAACTAGAGATCGCTTGTAATCATACCATGGTTTCATATCATGTGGAATCGGATCCTTTGACCTTTGGGGAGGCTATGAAATCGCAAGATTGTGCTTTCTGGAAAGAAGCAATCCAAGATGAAATGGATTCTATCATGGGTAATGATACATGGATTCTTGCTGATTTGCCACCAGGTTCCAAGGCCATTGGTTATAAATGGATTTTCAAGAAGAAAATGAAAGTTGATGGCACGATAGACAAGTTTAAGGCACGGTTGGTTGCCAAGGGCTTTACGCAAAAGGAAGGTATTGATTACTTCGATACCTATGCACCGGTAGCAAGAATCTCTACTATTAGAGTTCTTCTTGCCATAGCTTCGATACATAAACTTCATATTCACCAAATGGATGTAAAGACTGCATTTTTGAATGGTGAATTGGATGAAGAAATTTATATGAAGCAACCGGAAGGGTTTGTTGTGCAAGGACAAGAACACAAAGTATGCAAACTTGTTAAGTCTCTGTACGGACTTAAACAAGCACCTAAACAGTGGCATGAGAAGTTTGATAAGGTAATTGTATCAAACGGATTTAGGATACACCAATCAGATAAATGTGTTTATAGCAAATTTACTGAAACTCGAGGTGTAATCGTGTGTTTGTATGTGGATGATATGCTTATCTTTGGAACTGATTTAGATAGCATACAAAGCACAAAGGATATGCTTTCATCTAGTTTTAATATGAAAGATATGGGTGTAGCTGATGTAATTCTAGGAATTAGAATTACAAGGCAAGGAGGAAATATAGTTCTTTCTCAATCACATTATATTGAGAAGATACTAAAGAAGTTTAATCACTTTGATTGTACTCCGATTTCTACACCTTATGATCCGCATATAAAGTTGTATCCTAATACAGGTAGAGCACTGTCACAACTAGATTATTCTAGAGTGATAGGAAGCTTGATGTATGCCATGACGTCTACTCGGCCGGACATTGCTTTTGCGGTGGGAAAACTGAGTAGGTATACGCATAACCCGAGTGATATTCATTGGAATGCGGTTAATCGGGTTTTGAGGTATTTAAAGAAAACTATAGACTATGGGATAGTCTATAGTGGGTATCCATCGGTTCTAGAAGGATACACGGATGCTAGTTGGATAGCCGAGAATGAAGATCACTTGTCAACAAGTGGATGGGTCTTCACTCTTGGTGGTAGAGCAGTTTCTTGGGGTTCAAAGAAACAAAGCATAATTACAGACTCGACTATGGCAGCCGAGTTTGTGGCACTAGCATCGGGTAGCAAAGAGGCTGAGTGGCTAAGGAGTATGTTATGGGAGATTCCCATGTGGCCAAAACCTATGCCATCGGTATCTTTGCATTGTGATAGTCAGTCGGCACTATCACGGGCCTCTGACCAGTATATAATGGGAAGTCCAGGCATATAGGACTTCGACATAGCTATGTGAGGAATTTGATAACCGATGGGGTGATAACCATTGATTATGTTAAGTCAGGTCAAAACCTGGCGGATCCTTTTACAAAAGGTCTTGCAAGAGATTTGGTGTGGAAAACATCACAGGGGATGGGACTTAAGCCCACTAAAATATAATCACTCTTGGTGGAAACTCGACCCAACGCTTGTTTAGCTTCAAGTCCTTGGGTTCAATGAGCAAACTACACCATAAGTTGTGATGGCAAGCATTTACCGGTTACACCCATCCTATGGTAAAGTGTTTGGTACCTGTAATTTAAAAGAGGAGGTGAGCTACTTGGCTCTTAATAGACTTCTAACGGTTTAGTTAGGCGGATGCTGTCGTTATAGGGGTATTTTTAAAGTCTACCTATATGAGTGTGAGGGTGGTGCCGCCTTCTATAGGTTCACGGGCTAGAACTTTAGAGCACTCACGAAATAGGATATAGACACACGGCCAATCCACGTGTCGGCAATTTTGAATACCTAAGTCAGGTAAGATGCGTGCGTGAAACGTGTCCGGTTGGTCATTATAGGATCGCTGGTTAAAAGACAAGTCTACCATGCTTTCCGACTAACTTTGATGTGTTTCGCTAGGTGATGGTTAAAATCGTGAGATACCTTCATTGATGCACAAGTCTTTTCAAAGGAACCAAGGCTTCATCTTTATTTTGAAAATGGTGGGGGATTGTTGGAAATTATCAAAATAAATGGGTTTTTATTTGGGGTTTTATCAAAATATTCCTTGTGCCTTTTAGAAAGCTTTTATTGTTGTGTTTTGGTTTTGTCCCACATTGGCTAGTGAGGAAAAGGTTGAGTGGTATATATATGGGAACATTCCTATAATGTTCACATAGTGTTAAGTGGCAAGGCACCTATGGTGCTACGTGCATTACCGGCGTAGCCGGTGATGGAACACACTCATACGCACCCGCACCCGCGCGCGCGCGCGCGTGAGCGTGGCAGTGGGCTGTGTGGCGCTTTGATGGCGCACTTTGCACTTGGTGTCGCTGACGTGGCATACGGGTCGGAACAGATGGGTATCGATACTACTGATTAGGTGTATCGATACCGGTGTGTTTGGACGCGGATTTCAGACACTAGTTCGTGAACGGCTGCAACTCTGAACGGAGGGTTATGACCCAAACTCAAGTCTATTCACTTAGGGGCGTGTCCCAAAGTGAAAGGGTACATTTGGGTCTATAAATAACACCCAAATTACTTTCACAATATACGGAATTCTAGCCTTGTTACTCTGCCAAAATTACTACAGATTGCTTTCTAGTTTTGCTGTACCGTTACTGCAGAAACGGTGCCGGCAAATCCTTGGTTCTTTCGATTCTTTTTCGACTCGGTATTCTGTCTGTCCTTCGTTTGTGCGGACGCAGGCAGAAGATCATTGAATTGATCGGGCTTCGTTGTATCCTCGGACAGATTCGCTATCAACCCGGTGCACACCAAACGGTGGGGGCGAATACTGTTTTCGGAAAGCGACATAGTAACGTGCCTCGAAGCAAGTTCCATCATCAACAAGTTCAGTTTCCCGAAGACTCCCGGATTTTGCACCAACAGAGAGCCTCATTGCTTTCACTATAAATAGCTCACTCACCTTGCTTCATTTCTCACACGAAAACCTCCCAACTTCTCCACTTTGTGCTTTATAGTGTTCTTGAGTGAGTTCTTGAGTGTTCTTCCACATTCAACCTTCTACCACCACCCTCCACCACCCTCGACCACCCCTAGATCTTAGAAAGGTAGAATAAGTTAGCTAGAAAGTGTTCGAGTGGAGGTCGACTAGTCGTTACGCCGCCGGAATCCAATTAGCTTAATCGGCTTCCTACTAATCATCGGAATTATGGTAGATACTTTATCATAACCCTAGATTAGTATTTTCTAGTTCATTTTAATTATGATGTTATTATGCTCAATTATGCTTAATTATGTTTAGACGAGATTATGTTGGATAATTAGCGGTTTAATAAAGATTAGACTTTGGAAATCACACTTAGTTGTTACTATGCACGATTTGAAATTGACTTATCAAAATGCACCGTTATAATGCCCGATGAACTTTTGGAAAACCAAATTACCCAGTTATAATGCCCGAATGAAAATCGACTTTTCAAATTTATGCCGTTATGCTGCCCGATTGATTTTGGAAAATAGCCGACTAAACTTTTTCTTAAAGCAACTGCAAAATGTTTTGACTGTTGAGATTAACCCAAGGCTAACACCCTTGAGGGTCTGTCAAAAAAGATATGCCTAGCGCTGTCTAAGAAAGGAATGGTGCCAGTAACTGCATTCGTGCGGCCATCCAGCCTGGGACTCTCCTGGTTATCTCATTGTCTAAAGAAAGTCACCAAATGATATTTTATACTAAAGTAACACGGTTATCGTGAAATAATTTTAAACGGAAGATTTATCGTGAAACGTTTTTAAATGGTGGATTTTTATGAAATTATGGCATGTGCACGTTTTCCGATACGATACGACACGACACGTTTTTCAAGAAAATGATCGATTGTTTTCACAAGAAGAAATAGAGATGAGAATGAAAATGATGCTGTAATGAAAATTTAGACAATGCTGCCATTAGAGTCTTGTTTCAGTTCCCTGGGGTGAACTGGTGGTCGAAGCTCAATGGAACTATACGGTAGTGCTGTTTAGAGTTCTCCTCAAATTCCGCGGGGTGAATTTGACGGTCAGAACTGACTCAGTACAACACATAGTGAACGGACCTCATAAGCAAACTGGTGGGGATTCAGTGATATGGGTAGCCGGGACTATGTCGTGTGTGACGCGGAGTTAGCGGACCTCATCCAAGCTTTTGCAAAGTGGAACTAAGGGTGATATTTGAACTTCGTAGTATCACTCTATCATAGGAGATTGTAGCTGTTCTAGTACATAATTCATCCACCAAAAATCCTGTTTTGTTAAAGTTCGCAAAAGGTAACTCAAACCACCCGCTTCCGCATTCGTTAGTGATAGTTTTCAATAACAAAATCAAATTCTTTAAATTGATCAATTCAACCTTTCTTAATTTGTTTTGTCTTCATGCTTCGGCTTTCACTTTTCATTGTTCTTTGCGGCAGAAGTGGTGACTGTTTGGCCCTTTCGCAGTGTTAGGGAAAATTTTTACACTTTTTTATTTATTCGAATAAGGTCGCTATTAATGTTTTCTAGTGTTTTTGTCATGCAAATGTCAGTAGGAATATGCATGCTTAATTGAGACTAATACTGGCTAATATCTTGATCGTATGACTGACTAATTTGCTCATTGTATGTAAGTAAGTACGGATTTTTATTAAGTGTTAGTATTTGCTTAGTGAGGATGGGATCAGAGTCGGCCCAACCTCGTTGGAGGCCTAAGACGAAATCTGAATGGCCTCGGAGGATGGGATCAAAAGCGGTCCAACCCCATTAATTAGAGGCCTAAGGCGAAATCTGAATGCGAGGCCATTGAAGTTGAAGTATTGATGTTAAACCTTTTTCATCTAACATATTTTGTTTTGTATTTGAATTTTGTTTTTTCCCTTTTCGAGATGTAAAGATGTTACTATATCTATTTTATAGGAAACATTTAATACGAGAGGGATCTTATGGAACAATTAATCCTGACAAAGTATATGTTTTAGGAGGCATTTGACCTGAACGAGGCCTTTTTTTTTATCACTTGAAACGGTTTTGATTCTTTTGAATAGTCAAAATTACAGTATACATACGTTGTTGATATGGTTGAAATTTGAAGAAGAATGCTGTTATGAGAATATGATATGATATACTGACACTGCACTCTGATTTTGGAAATGATACGAGACACTGATTTTTGTTAAGCTGCACTTGATTGTTTTAACTCTGATATTTGACACGCATGAACTTACTGTTTTGATAAATGATTTTCAACTATTTACCTGCCAACTTTATTGTTCTAGAATTGCTAGTTTAAGGTTGGGGTAGTGTATCTATTGAGCGCCCTCGCTCACGGTGTTGCACTTGTGTAACCCTGATATAATATAACGATGTTGCTTCGCGACTCCGACGTATTATGTCAGACTATGTCGATGAACAGGAGGAATAATATAGCGCCGGAGGAGCTGCCGACATGGAGCACGACCAGATCAAGGAACGTACGGAGCCATAGAGTTCACCCGGTCTACCTTTTTGTAATCTGTGAAGGATAGATCATCTATATGTATTTTTTGTTATTATTATTACTGTTTAAGACCGACCTTAAATTGTAATAATAATCCATAACGCTATTCCCAAAATGTGGGGCGTTACAAGTATAGTTTGTGATATCCTCAGGTATAACTACATTTTAATTGTATATCAATTATGATTATTGTTGCCGTTCAAAAAAAAAAAATTATGATTATTGTTGTTGAAGTATAAACTAGATTTAGTATTTAAACGATGACACAAATCCTCCTAGAGGGCATGGGCATCGTCCGTTCCGCTTTGATAAACGATGGGTTGGAGACCCCGAAAGCCGAGAGGTAGTCAGTAAGGGGTGGCAGAATTTTACTTCAGGATCTAGAATGTATGAGGTTTTCCAGAGGGTATGAAGCTGCAGATACGAGTTACGGAAATGGAGCAAAGCGAAAGGTTTTAACTCAAGGAAGAAGATTTTGGAGACCCAGCAAAAATTAAAGGAGATAGGTGAAGGTCATCAGATGGGTAGGAATGGGGAAATCCGGGAATTAGAAAAGGAATTGGGAGAGGCATGGAAACAAGAAGATTTGTATTGGCGACAAAAGTTTAAGTCCAAGTGGCTGGTTAAAGGAGACCGTAATACCTCTTTTTTCCACGCCAAGGTTGCTCAAAGAAGAAGAAGGAACACGATAACGGGTATCCAGAATCAAAGGGGGATGTGGGTGGATGATCCAAATGAGGTGGCTGGGGAATTCATGCAATATTTTCAATCTTTGTTCCAAACAGAGGGCTGTTCGGAGGAAAGCGATGCCATCTCTTCTATTAAGGCACGAGTAACAATGGAGATGAATAATGCGCTAACCAAAAGTTTTAGTTCGGGGGAGATCAAACAAGCATTGTTCGATATGGACCCCTCCAAAGCTCCGGGTCCGGATGGGATGACAGCGGGTTTTTACCAACAATATTGGGACTTGATTGGGGAAGATGTGATCGCAGCGGTACAACAATTCTTCCAAACGGGGCATATCTTAAAGAGTTTTAACCACACACAGATTGTTTTAATTCCAAAAGTTAAAACTCCCATTCAGGTATCGCAATTCCGTCCTATTTCTCTATGTAATGTCTTCTACAAGATCATTGCAAAGGCATTGGCGAATCGATTACGGCGTGTGTTGCCGTCCCTTATTAGCCGTAACCAAAGCGCTTTTATTAAAGATAGACAGATTGTGGATAACATTTTGATTGCCCAGGAGATTATTCATTTTATGAAAAATAAGCGTCAAGGAAAGGAGGGATATATGGCGTTAAAGTTGGACATAGCCAAGGCGTATGACCGAATTGAATGGAAATTTTTGGAAGGGGTAATGGTACATATGGGCTTTGATAGAAGATGGATTGGCTGGATCATCAACTGTGTAACAACAGTTTCTTATTCAATTACTCTGAACGGCCAACAATGTGGGTACATAAAGCCGTCGAGGGGTATTCGTCAGGGTGACCCTCTCTCGCCCTATCTTTTCCTACTTTGTGCAGAAGGCTTGTCGAGTTTGCTGAATCTTCGAGAGCAACAAAACCGATTAAAAGGAATTAAGTTATGTCGTAGGGGTCCCTCCGTTTCCCATTTACTCTTTGCGGATGACTCTCTCATTTTTTGCAAAGCTGAGAAGAAGGAGTGTGATGTGATTCAAGAAGTTTTGGAGACATATCGTAAGGCATCGGGTCAGTTGGTGAATGTCCAGAAATCCTCGATCATGTTTAGTGCGAACACTACGGCGGGTAACAAGCAGGAATGTTTGTCGATATTGGGTTTTTCGAGTAGTGGTTTGGGGAGCAAGTATCTGGGACTTCCATACTTTATAGGGCGGTCGAAGAAGGCTGCTTTAGCCTATCTAAAGGAGAATGTGGAATCAAGGGTGAAAAGTTGGGAGGGGCAGTTCCTTAATCAAGCAGGTAAAGAAGTCTTAGCCAATTCAGTGCTCCTTACAATGCCAATTTTTGTTATGTCCTGTGTTAAAATTCCAGTAGGATTATGTAAATCACTATGCTCTGTGGTTGCTAAATTTTTTTGGAACGGGGCGGATGAGAAGAGGAAGATCCATTGGATGAATTGGGGGAAGTTATCAGAGGTGAAAGGAAAAGGAGGGCTAGGTTTCCGGGATTTAGAAGCATTCAACCTTGCTATGCTTGCAAAGCTTGGATGGAGGCTGCTGAATGGGGAGGACTCTCTCTTTTTTCGAGTCTTCAAAACCAAATATTTTCCGGATACATCTTTTTTAGAAGCGCAACCCAAACCAACTTCTTCGTGGGCATGGCAAAGTATTATTGCTAGTAAGGAGGTGGTGGCGATGGGGTGGAAATGGAAGGTTGCGTGCGGTGATAAAGCAAGAATTTGGGAAGATTCGTGGTTATTAGACCCATTATGCCCCAGAATTTTATCCCCAAACCCTCATAACGAACGGTGGACTAAGGTTGGGGATTTAATTGATAAGGAGAGGAATATATGGAAAGAGGACCTTATTGAGCTCTTGTTTATTCCAAGGGACGTTGAGCAGATCTTAGGTATCCCTTTAAGTTCGACTGGGCTCACGGATGCGCGGATCTGGAAATGTACAAATAATGGTAAGTTCTCGGTTAAGTCAGCATATGTGTTAGCTAAGGAAAGTCTAAATCGGCAGCAATGTTTTGTGGGAGGAGGTGCCGAGTCTAGTAATGGCAGTCATGATGAAGGAAAGTGGAAGCGGATTTGGCATATGAAAGCACCTGCGAAGGTAAGAACTTTTCTTTGGAAATGCTTGCATGATATTGTGGCTGTTAATAACAACCTTGTCAAGAAAAAAGTCCCAGTGGAGTGTTTGTGTCCTATTTGTGGTTTGGTGCCCGAAACGGTTTCACATATGTTATTTCATTGTGATAGAGCCAAAAGAGTTTGGTTACTCTCTCCTTTTCGTTTTAGACCGGAGGTTATGGAGTCCACTCAAATAGATGAGATTTGGAGTGTTGTTGGGAAGCAAAGAGGCAGTGAGGACAAACGGGATACGATAGGCTTGTTTTCTTCAATTTGCTGGCAGATTTGGAAAGCACGAAACAAATGGGTATTTACACGAGAATGGCTGAACGAAGTGCAAGTTAATGACAGAGGGGTGGAGTAGTTTCATGAGTACTGTCAAGCTACTAGGAGTGCGGAGGATACACGGAGAGAGCAGTCTGGGGCAAACGATCAGCGATGGGTACCACCAAGTCCAGGTTTTTTGAAGGTTAATGTCGATGGAGCTTTTGATGCTAAATCAGGGCGAGGGGGTGCAGGTATTGTTATTCGAGACGAGAAAGGGCAGCTTATAGAAGTGACAGCAATTCCCTTATTTCATGTTGCTTCAGCAGAGATGACAGAGGCATTGGGATTTCGCGGAGCATTGGAGATTATTAGCTCGAAGGACGGTCAAAAATTTCAAGTGGAAGGGGATGCTCAAGGAATCGTTAACATGTTGAGAGAAGTCAGTGCTACAAAGTCTAGTTTGGATATCCTCATTAGAGATTCTATCTCTTTAGCTAAACGTTTATTGTTTTGTTCTTTTCATTATATTTCCCGTAATTGCAATAGGGCGGCTCATGTTACAGCCAAATATGCCCTATCTATTGATCATGTGACGTCCTGGAGTGGAGATTTTCCTTCCTGGATACAGCATGAAATTTGTTTGGACTTTCCTTAATTTATTGCAATAAAACTATCGATCGATTGGTAAAAAAAAAAAAAAACTAGATTTAGTATTTTGGCCCAAGAAAGCAAAATCCAAATAAGCCCAATTGACAAAGTTCGAAGATGAAAGATCTTATTGATGTAGATATAAATATTTAGTTTCTAAAAGCTCTATAATATCTATATCCTAGAAATTCTACAATGTCCTTGTGAAATATCTAGATTTTTTTTTTTGAGAATTAGACACATTTGTAATTCTAAAATCTACCTCAAACTTTATCTTATATGAAAATATCTTTGGACTAGACCCTTCCATAGGTTTGGACTAGACCCTTCCATGAAGTAGTATAAATAGGGATGAGTTCTAGCCATTTTGTACCAAGCCAAAAAAAGAGTTTGGAATTTAAGTGTAATATAAATACCCTCCTTCCCCACTCTTGCCTTAATTATTTGTCTCTCCCCCAAAATCTTGTCTAACTAAACATTAGAAACTCCTACTCTTCCATCAAGCGTATCTTAAGATGCGCGATACGTATCCCGATACGATTTATACAATGAAAAAATGATACACGATACGTATCCCGATTTGAAAACATTGCTTGAACCCCATACCTTTCCCTTGACAGGAAAGGAATACAACCAGATGGGCCAATAAATTATTCCGTCTCTATCATCTTGATTTGTACTACATTCTCATCTAGGACCCAAATCAGGTTGGTCATATGTGGGCATGACCTGGTGACCTATTTATTATCCGGTTGAAGTAATCTCACTCTCGTAGGACCATAGGACTGCTAAAGCATCAAGGATGCTCGTATGTAGTATGATTCAAGCGGGATATTCACGAAAATTTTATGTGCAAATAGGGTACCAAGCTGGCACCCTATGTGGTACCCATAAGCCAATACTAGAGAGACAACTCCTCTTTATGTCAGTAAGCCTCCACATTAGCCATTGACATTTTGAATATAACGGAGATACAAACGGGCGTTATCATTTCCTCTCTCTTCCACTGAAAGCAGGCTTTTACTTTCTCTCTCTTACTTTTCTTTACTTATAAAACCCCTCTCTCTCTCTCCATTTTCCTGGGTCATTCTCTCCCCCAAAAATCACCCCCTTTCTCCTCTCTCTCTCTCTCTCTCTCTCCAGTTGGTCATTCTGTCCACTGAAAATCACCCTGGTTGAGAGTTTGGGAGACTCAAATCAAAGCGGAAGATCTGTTTCTTTTTGCATTTCAAAATGGGTCTTTGTTCTTGAGCCACGTCGAGGTGTAGATTCTGATCTACTTGACCAAAATGAAAATGTGGATTCTGATATGCTGAAGATGTTGAAGAAAACTGTGGTTTCGATTGAAATCGTTTGTGTTTTTTGTAAAGAAGAGTTTTCTGTATTTTTTGTTGTTTAGAGTTTATCTGTCTGTAATCTTTAGAAATTTCCAGTTTATTTTTATTTTTAGAAATTTCCAGTTTTTTTTTTTTTTTTTTTCACATCATGATTTGTAATCCTTCAGAACTTTTAGTTGTTGAGGAGTAAATTGTAATCATTCAGTGTTCTGCACTTTTGTGAATAATACGGCCTTCGGGATTCCCAGGACATTTCATTCTGATTATCCAAAAAATTGGTTGATGCATATTTGGATGTTTAGCTTTATAACGATTTTTTGTTGTTGCTGGTGTGCTTTCTAATTAGGGACCCTTTAAAGTTTTAAGTTTAATTACAGAAGTTCACATTGACGTTTTTCATCATTCTCAGCGCCAAACCTAAGTCTAATGACTCTAATCCAATTGTCCAAGTCTCTGAAACTGCTCGTTGGGTATATTGAGTATGTCAGAGAATCAAATCCAAAACCAAGAGTAAGTTTTGTAACGGATTCAAGATTGGAAATTTGACAGGTTTCATCAATGGATTCAAAAAGAAAAATATATGATTGACATCACCATGGAAGAGAAGTTGAGTGCTACTTCTCTCTCTCTCTCTCTCTCTCTCTCTCTCTCTCTCTCTCTCTCTCTCTCTTGTTGTGCCCAGGGGTCACTCACACACACGGCACACAATGAATTCGAGGCAAAAACTCCGTTGTATATATATACACACATATACACATGAAAAACCTCCAGGGAGCCGGTTCCCCTCTCACTCGACCTCACCCTCTCCACTCTACATTGCTACACCACACACTCTCTGCTCTCAATACAAACATATATAGGCAGAGAAATCAACAAGTAGCTCAGCCATTAAATGGCTTACGCGTGAAACAGGTGAGGGAGATACAAAAACATCATGCATGACCTCTCAAGGGGAACACAACTACCCCATCCATGAGCATGCGTACAGTCGACACCTCAGGGCTGTAATTTAGTGCTTCGCGCACTCCACCCACTTGGGTGAACTTCAACATCTCTCTCTCTCTCTCTCTCTCTCTCTCTCTCTCTCTCTCTCTCTCTCGAATTAGGAACAGAGCACTCTCATTCAGTTTAGGAATTGCAAAAACAAGAGCTCTGAAAAATAAATCCTCAAATACCCCTACTTGAAATTAATTCCCAATAAGATTATCTTCTACTTTGGCCTAAAAGCCAAAAACTGGATTATTGGATTATTCGTTTTTGTCTTTATTCAATTTTTTTTTGCATTTGTTAGTTTTGCGTTAAGATTTTGTGGTTTATGGATTCCTCTCGTCGAGACGAATCCAAATAGTATAAAATTGTGGTCAAAAGTAATAGTAGTAGTTTTTTGAATAAAGCCGAAAATAAACCAAAATAAACCAGTTTATTGGTTTAATTTTGGCTTTATTAAAAAAAAAATTGAGTTTTGACCATAATTTTATACTTGTTAGATTCGTCTCGTCGAGAGGAATCCATAAACCACAAAATCTTGACGCAAAACTAACAAATGCAATTTTTTTTTGAATAAAGACAAAACGAATAATCCAATAATCCAGTTTTTTGCTTTTAGTTTCTTATCACTACATCATGCACCCACGGAAGAAATTTTTTAAAAGAGTACAACGACCAATATTTTGCTTAACAGCATGCAGATTTACACCAAATCTCCGACTCACTTTGGGTTTCTCATACTCTAACTCTCACGATTTCGTAAGGGGAAAAATACAATTTTTTCTTCTCAATCACTTTATCAAAGTTTCAGGTCGTGTTGCAGTTTTCTGGGTTGGTCTCCACCTGTATTTCACATCAATTGGGGATCTTGGCTCAGTGGGAGTGGAGTTGGGTGCTATTTAATTTCTTCTTTTTGATTTTTCTCTCGGCATTAGCTGCTGAATTTGTTGTTAGTCATCAAAGCAGTAGTCTTGGTAACATGCTTTTGCTAGACTTGTTGAAGAGCTGCACACACACACACACACACACACACAGAGAGAGAGAGAGAGAGAGAGAGAGAGAGAGAGAGCTTTTATCCTGATCTTCAATTTTCAAAGGAATTTAAATTTTTATGATCTCAAATTTGAGCGGGGATTTTGAAATTTTGGGTGGGAATAGAGTTTTGGGTTAACTTGAAAAACAGAGCATCAGAATAACATATGAGGGCATCTTCAACCCACCCTTCATAACTCCATTTTTGCCTCCATTCCTCCATTTTAGAGGAAAACCTCTCCTCAACCCATCCTCCATTTCTCCCTCCATTTTGGAGGATTGCTTTTCACCCTCCAAATTTGGAGGATCAAAAAATTATGGAGGATCACCTCCATTTTACTATCCATCCTTTCCAAATTCCTCTTATGTTCTCTTTTTGTCCTCACCCTCCAATGATAAAGCCAATGTGTTTGAGAAATGGAGGAATGGAGATTATTGGGTTGGAGCTCACATGAATAGTGAAATCCTTCAAATTCACTTTATGGATATAAAATTATATTTTGATCCTCCAAAATGGAGGAATGGAGGTTATTGGGTTGAAGATGCCCTGAGAGGACTGAGAAATCCAAACGGCGTGGTCTCTCTCGGTTAACTTGCCCGAGGTTGTTGGCTGATGTGGTCACTTGCTGACACTAATTGATGTGGAACATATTTGGTGCTCTTTGATTGGGTAAGGGTACCATGTATGCATGCCAGCATGGTACCCTATTGGTACCCAACATTTTCTCTACGTTCACACATATTAATAGGGGTGCTCACGGTCGGATTGACATGAATCCAATCCTAATCCGCGAGTCACGGTTTTTTGAAAATAAAATCCGTGTTCAATCCAAAAGTTTCACGGTTCGGTTCCAATCCGATCCGCGAGTCACGGATCCGTTCTAGATTTGTCCACGGATTTTCAACTTATTCTAAAAGAAAAAAAATCATCAACTCAATTTCAAATTTTGCCTCTGTTCGTAACCTACATGAAGAAAATCAAGTAGCAGATGCACTAGCAGAAATAGAAACCAATCAGGGCTACAAACTTATACTAGTACGTAGATAGTTCCAATTCACAAACAAAGACACTAGCAGAAATAGAAGCCAATCAAGACTACAAACTTATCCTAGTACGTAGATAGTTCCAGTTCACAAACAAAGGTAGTTTAGTTGAGTGGAATATAAATACATCAGTAGTTACATTAAAGTCCAATACAAAAAAACTACATATATATATTTATTTTTTTTAAAATTATATATAATAAAAATCTCATGGTCCGGATCGGTTAATCCGCGGTTTCAAAATCAAAATCCGTGTCCGGACCGCGAGTCACGGTTTTTTATTTTTTGAATCTGCGCCCGGACCATTAATCCACGGTTAAAATCCAAAACGTGCTGATCGGTTCGGTCCAGACCGAATTCACGGTTCACCGGTTTTTTTGAGCAGCCCTACATATTAAGGCTCTAGACATTAACCTCAATGGCCTAGCACTTCAACAGTCCCTGAATGGCACTTGCTCAACAAAATTAAAGAAAGACATTAGTCTACCAATCCAGAACTTGTGAAATAACTCTCAACCTAAGAAATTCCAAATTCTGTTAATTTTTTGCTGTCAGTATTACTAAAATAATTAAATAGCCCTTTTTGTAAAAGGAGTTGAACCATATATCCATAAACTCAGGAAAGTCCTAAAGGGCTACAAACGCTAAATTGGAGCCCTTTGTTGGGACAAACACACAACGGATTGAATGAGTTGTCCATGTGATTAGGATAGTAATACATTGAGTACAGATAACACCCCATAAAGGGTAGAAACGATACAGAGAGCTCCGCGGAACGGAGACTCTCCAGCTAGGCCAAGTCCCATGCAGGGGATTTCCAACCGGAGAAAGTCCCATGCAGGGGACAACAACAAAGAAAACATAATATTGAAAACAAAAACCTCCGGTCGCCGGAGATGTCGCTGAAGCCACCGCCTCGAGTCCTATTGTGGGTCCACCCTTCATAACTAATATCTCATACTATTTTATCCCCATTATAAATTAATTCACCCACAATTCATCTCACATTCAAACGAGCCGTTATAGGAATATCCTTCTCTTATACACACTCTCGTTTTATATCATCAATGACTAATACCACTACGAGGGTGTTTGGCCGCCATGGTTTTGCCTTTTTCCATTCTCATTTTCGAATTTTGCTTGTTTGGCCGCCAGCAACCAGAACTCATTCACAGAGAACGCATTTTCCATTTTGAAGGTTCCAGACCAAAAGCCAAAAAGAGGTCCTACCTTACTTTTCCATTTCTACTTTTCACCATTCTTACCCCTCCCCTTGTATACATCTGCAAATCTCCGACATCGTGATATATCTGATTTCCTCTATTGCTAATGAGTTCGAAAATTGATTCTCTATTGCTAATGAGTTTGTAAATCTGGACTACTCGAATATTGATTTTGATCAATGGGGTTTGTTCGGTTTGTGGAGAGTAGTACAGAGATAATTTTCCGGCTGAGATCTGGTTTTGGTGAAGAAGAAGAAGCTAAATTACAGTTTTCCCCTAAAGTTTCTATTGGTTGACATTCGATCCCTTCAATATTTTTTTCATGCGGCTCGGGTTGTAATAATTTCTTCTCTTTTTTTTTTTCAAATGTTATTTAAATTTGGAATGTTTATTTTCGGTCATTGTGTAATGTTTGTTATAATTGTACCTTTTGGACCAACTTTTTTTTACTTTGTGGCAAATATTTCCATTTTACACAATTCTTGTTAAGTATGGGAGAATTTCAATTACCCAAAAAAAGGAAGACCAAAAATTATTTCCCAATAGCATAGCAAATTCCCAATCGTATTACGGGAGAACATCAATTTGTGTAAAAAAGAAAAAAAAAATTAAAGGACCATCTAATAATATTTTCCATAATAAAAAGCCTCAAAGAGGGTTTTCTTTAACAAGAAAATTCCCAATAGTAATTACAAAAAAAAAAAAAAAAAAATCTTCATTTCACCAATGATTTTGATCAGATGCATGTTTCCCAATTTCTGTGAAAATTTCCAGTAATTCCAATGACAAGTTTGTTGGCATGGTTTTAAGGGTAAAATGGTAAAAATTAATCCATAACTCATTTTTATCATTTTTCTCCCAAACACTACTACTTTTGCAAAATGCTTTTGCAAAATGCATTCTGCACATTTCTCCCAAACACTCTTCCCAGATTCAAAACTCATTTTTGCCATAATCCAAAAAGCCAAAAAACCAAAAAACCAAAAATGAAAAGTTGAAAAGTTGGCTCCCAAACACTCCCTACTATTTCATCTCCATTATTATTTAATCCACACAAAAGTCAATCCGCCTTTTTTGAAAGCAAGTCAAGAATATCATTTCAACGCCATCCGGCAACGATTACATCAAATGACAGGAAATAAACCAAAACCACTAACAATTGAAATGAGCACGGCTTGGTTTAGCTTTCAAGGGCTACCGGCACTCGGACACACCTGCCGGAGCAGACCCAACACCTTCGGGACGGGACTATGAGTCCTATCAAAAGCTAGCAGTAGAGAACCCCGAGGGAACCCAGCTCAATCCATTACTCAACACAGCGCAAATGTAATCAAAACAAAAACCAGCAAAACAGAAGCAAAAAGAAAACTAGCTAATCTGGACTCAGAAAGCAGGCACCACCGAGTCACCCCACTGAGTCAGATCAGAGGCACCGAGACGGACTGAGTTGACAGAGTAGCCGCTTCTCCGGGATGAGAATCAAGATCTGAGACCGGCCGCCAACGGATCTGAGAGCCTTTATTGCACCGGAGGGGGCCCGAACCACCTAGATACAACCCGAAGTCAGATATTCACGAACAACCCATGCCTGGCGGAAGAGAAGGTAGAAGATAGTGTAGCCTGGAAGCAAGGACGGTGAATGGTGGTGGGCGGAGGCTGGAAGGGCGTGGAGGGGCAGATCTAGTGGGAGAAGGTGGGTGGTGGCTGATGAAGGCTGAGAAGGGCTTGAAGGAGGCCGGGTTATAGGAGAACAACCGGCAAAATGTTGGAAATAGGTGGCCGGCGGGGGAGGGGACTGGCAGGGGGGTGGGGCTAGGGGGCGGCCGCCCCACCCCCAAAAAACGAAAGGGGAAGGAGAGGAGGGAGGGTGGGTGGGCCGGATCAAACAAGGAAAAGAAAGAAAAGAGGCCGGAAGAGGAGAGGGCCGGCAGAAAAAGGGAGGAAACCCTAGGTGTATCTAATTTTTAGAGAGAGAGAGGCTCTCTCAAGGCAATAGCAGGACGAAGTCAATCCGCCTTCAAACGAGCCGTAATGGAAATTTCCTTTTCTTATTCACGCATGTTCTCTATCTCACAAATCCGTATACGTCCGTTTGTGTCGGAGGGACCATTATGATTACGAGAGCGAAAAAAGGTGAAAAATCTGCTTATAGAATCAATTGATTCTGGCAAGCATCTATCTATCTTAAAGAAAGACGTGAAGAGGACCCATTCTCGTATTCTTATTGGCTAGAATAACTTTTTGTGACTTTGTGATGAAGAAGACAATTGAAATCCTCCTTACAGGGAACGTCGAAGCATCGCCGGTGGGCGACCAACTGCCTACTGTTTTAAACCCTCTCCACTCGGCCGAAACATATAGGTATCTCACTACTCAAATCTTGGCCGACTGGACAATGCTCGCCATATATTCGACAAAATGTCTGAACGGAAATTGTTAAGTGGAACATCGGCATTGTCACGTCCAATTATATGTGCGCTATACTGTCAAGGGGAACATCGGCATGACTTTACGTGTTCAGTGCATTCAAAAGCTTCCCTTTGCTCTGACTGACTCTATTTGTCTTACCAAATAGTACAAAATTTAGTTGCTCTTATCGCCATAGTGGATACATGAATTGCACGTTAATTTCAATCTGCATTATCTATCCTTCATTTATTCCTAGACTTCTAATGAACGCTGACTTCCAGCAACTCAAAATCTGGGGCACGGGCAGGGACGGACCTAGGATTTTGGCGTAGGGGGACGGATATATACAATAAAAAAATTAAAATTAAGACAACGATACGAATTTTTACTAACTCAAACTATATATGTATGTATACGAAATAACACCAATACATATTAAACTAAACATGTTTCTAATATCAACTTAGATTGCAAAAGGTATTAGCGTCTATCTAATCCTATCTAGTGTTTACTGAAATCAGTCATCTTGAATTGTGCTCGACTCTTTTTCTTGTTATTAAAAGCATCAATGATAGAGTCTGTGTCCAACCCTCGAGCAATATCTTTCTCAATAGAAGTGATCAAGAAATTTGCTAAATAATCATCCTCCATCCTATTGTGAAGTCTTGTTTGCACACATTTCATAGCAGAAAATGCACGTTCGGTGATAGCCATTGAAACATGCAAAGTTAATATAAGCTGAATCAAACTTATCGAAAAGATGATATATCGTGCACTTTCTTGTCTACGCCAACAATCACTCAACTTTGAAATCGTTGACAGATTTTGGAACTCAGGATGCCTAGACACATCAAATTTATAATTTTGCAATTTATATCTCTAGTGGTACTTTTCTTGCTTAGTGAAATCCATTGGATAATCCTTCTTTGCAAGCTTGCAAGTATATTCAATGTTGAATGATCTGAAGCCATCGCGGTGATCTACAAATGTGTTGAGAATGAGCATTGTATCTTCCTTAAACCGAGTGTTCAATTCTTGCAATTGAGAATCGATTGTTTTGGGAACCCCGAATTTCTTTCGCCTTCACTTTGATGTCCACAGATCACGTTAAATAGTTTTGGACTTCCGAAATTTCATTGAGCCTTAGTTTTTAAAAGTGAACGAGGCCTTGAGTCTAGCCCTGAAGTGAGTTGGGTTATAAATTTTGGGCGTTGTTTTGTTTAAAAGAATTGTAATTAAGCCTCATTAAAACCATTTTAGTACAAAGTTGTTTCAATAAATATTAAAACAGTTACAATTATTTTTTTAACGAAAAGCGGAGGGGAACAAACTATGGCCCTGTTCGTTTCCTAGTTTAATTTTAGTTTTGATGACATCATCATTTCCCTCATTTCTCTCTCTATCTCTCTCCACTCATTACACCTAATGACATCATCAAAACTAAACAAAACAAAAATAATACAGACACAAACTCTCTATCTAACCAAACACAGTTTGATGATAAATATATATTTTTTCAATGTAATAGTACAAAATTTTTAAGACGTAGGAGGGCACCCCCTACTAGCCCCCCTGGCTCCAACCTTGGGCACGGGTAATAAAGAGCTAGAGGGATCCAAGTACAGAGCTTCATGTAACCAAATCTTCAAACCTTGCCATTATTGTCTTCATTATCCATGGACTGCAACTGCTGCTCCGCTTTCTCACCTTTCTTTTCTATATCCGGTTTGTGGGGTTCTTCCATGATACCCTTTTTCCTATACATAAAGTAAACCACAAGCTGGAGGATGCCCGAAGGGATGCCAACGAGATTTGGAGACTGCGGATATGTGCAAATTTTAGTTAGAGAACTAAATTTTGACTTGGAATGAGTAATTGTTTGAACTTCAAGGATATATACAAAATTAAGCTTAAATTGTCCAACAAACCGCGAGAACTATATCGTGGCTCAGCAGTCCATAGGCCGTCCAAAGGCAACTTGCTAGGAATGAGAAAAATGACAAGTAGAATGGCATAAATTCCACGCTCTTCGTTTGTATTACTCGCTTCTGCAATATAAATCGTATTTGGTGTGTGAGTTATATATGCATGCATGTTTTTTCGTATAGGTACTGAACATAACTTATTTGCTTGTTGCCAAATTAGGGACTAGTCTTATATTGGAAATATAATTATGGACACAATGGTGAGAATAGAACTCACCATGACAATCAATGGCGAGCTATACATTGATATCGAGGCTATGAGTCCAACACTCCCAACAAACACCTTGCGGTGGTGGTGATCGCGCAATACGAAAGTTGATATTGTTGTGGTGATGCAGAAAAGTATAATAACAAGTAGAATCATCATAGCTACCTTCTTCTGCACCATAGGGTGGAAACACATGTTTATATCTTTTTTTAGAAGTTAATGGAAAACTATCAATAATCTTCATAATTTTTTAGCTGCAAATAACTAATCATTGTACACCATAGAGCTTCAATGATCTTTATGGATCACTTTATAAAGATTTACATAAATTTTAAAGGGAATAAACACATGAAATTTATCATTGAAGCTATAAGGATGACTTGTGATTGAAAAAAAATAAAAACTTGCTAATGTTAGGGAGAAGTGTATAGAGATACAACTTGCCTTCTCTCGGGCCGAAGTGAACCAAAAATATATGAGACTGAAGGAAATTTCAAGAAGAATGCCTGCACCATTAATAGTGACCAGAGACAAATTTTCCCACCTATAGCTTACAACAGGCAAGCCATACCAAGTATAAAGGACGCAATTCAGTAGAGCAATGATGTATGGAATACAAGAAAACTCCTCGGTGCTTTTCTTTCTTATGACCCTTGAAAAAGTTAATCTGGAAAGAACAGAACCATAAAATTAGAGTTTAATCATCAGTTATCTCTATTCGTTGGTGTAAAATTATATAGAACTAGATTTTACATGGGTGCAGTGTAAAGTAACATTGAAGCTGCATTCCCTGCAATAAAAATCATGCAAACTTTGGTGGTTAGGTAACTGTTGTATCAAATTTGTTTGATGATAAATAATGGTATAGGTAGCCTAAGGAATGCAAAAATTGGCAATTAGGTACCCATCACTCCAACTGCCACGCGAAGCCTATCTCCCATTGTTTTGGACAGAGAAGTTTTGACTAACTAAGAATGTCTAAAGTGCTGGTATAAATAGTGCAAAGATGGTAGGAATGGAATACTTGAAAATTGAGTGGGCAGAGCGATAGGTCTACATCTTGATGAACTTGTGGAGGGAAATAACTTGGCTTTACTAAAAGGGTTGTGAAAGGGTATCGAAATTTAGTTACATTTTGATGATTTTGAATTGGTCTCCCATTGTTGGATGCTATGTGTTCAGTATGTGTCATGCTTAAAGTCTTGCATAGCTCAACACTGAAGGAATTATGAAATGCATGAATTTCATGTTTGGATGTTGGGTGCCATGTGTTTTCACTTTTCAGCATGTGTCATACTTAAAGTCTGCATACATTTTACACCATCATTCCCAACCAAAGGGAATAGGGTAGAGTTATGCGTTTGGTAGCTTGACGGTCAACACATGAAAAATCCCATCAAACTCCTTATGATTACCAGAGAAAAAAAGAGGGAAAAAAAATCAGCTTACAGAATTAATTGATTCTGGCTGAAAGTTATTTAGTTGTAAGAATCTATTTCCATTGTCTTGGGTACTGATTCGTATGGCAATAGTTCTAGCATCTATCTGAAAGACGTAAAGAGGACCCATCTGTTATGAGTGTTCATGAAAGCGGAATTTTTTTAGGAATGTCACTTTCATGAAAGAAAAGTGGCTTTTGAGGAAAAATATGGAGTATTTAACTATGATGGTGATATCATCTCTCTGTTGTCTCCCCCTTCAACTACTAAAGTTCTATATCCTCTATCGAACAATTGAAATTCTGATGCTTTATTCTATTGTTGTGTGGTAGTTGAATATTCCTCCATTGTGGCTATCTGCTGTCATCTTCTTGATAACTCAGGTGTCCAGGCTAGCTTACATGACAATTTGTTGTCATCAAGTACAATTTCTTGACTTTCTCTTCCTGATTGCACTTTGAATTTGTTGTCATCAAGTAATATTTAGTGTTTGCTTAGACACTATCCCTTCTTTTATGTTAAGATATCTAAATCAGCTTATGTGCACCTCGACTACTATTTGCGGACCAATTCCACCGTGAACTAGCGAAGGCCGATTAAAATCTGACAGAACTCCGCGTGACCCAACAAGAGTTGATAGTTTAGAGATTTCGAACCTGAGATCTAGGAGGGTAACCCCCTAGGTCCCTTCTTCACCACCAGACTTTGCTTAGACATTAGGCGCATTAACCTTAATGGCACTGTGAAGTATGTTTCAAACCAGGATTTCGGAACCTCATTCTGTGGACATCGGATCAGATCTGATATTCGTGTTATTTTTCATTTACACGGCTGATAAAATCGAGGAATTTTTTTCTCCTGAAGGTTCAAGATGAAATTACTGTTCAATCATTGTCTTGTTGATTTGGACTATGCATCAGGCATTGTCTAGACTCAGCATTATTCCTTTAGAAGGCATTTTTCTATGTGATCAGAAATTTGATGTTATGCCAGTGGCATTGGCATATATCCAGGGAAATGAAATGGAAGCGTTGAGAATATATTCTCCAGCTACAAAATGTGAAAAACATTCACTATCTAGATTCATCAGTAGTGTTCAGAAAGTATTACAGAAGTTACAAAAATGGTCAAATATTTTAGTCCCATTGTCTGTCTGGCTGTAAATGCTATCCTGTCAAACATCAGCATGATTTTAGTTGTCCAGCGCAATCAAAATTTCTCACTGCTCTGACTGACTCTATTGTCATAACAACACAAAATTTAGTCGCTCTTATCGCAGACACATGAATTGCAGACTACATTAGCTATCCTTTGTTTATTTCAAGACTTCGAGTGACCCGTGACTTCCAGCAACCCAAACTTTGAGGCCGGCTAATAAAGAGAGGGGATCCAAATAGACCTTCATGTAACCAATTCTTCAATTGTTGCCAATGTTATCTTTGGTATCCATGGCCTGCATCTGCTGCTTGGTTTTCTGACCATTCTTTTCTGTGATGTAGAACGACAGCGAACCGTAGGTATCCCTGTACCTGAGGCTGAATTGGAATTCCTATGCCGACTCAAGAAATATTATTTTTATCCAATCAATTTATTTCAAACAAAAGATGAGAGTGCCCCTACAAATAGGCTCCCACGAAGATATAACAACTAAGATAAAGATCACCTAACAATAGTGATAATCAAGCTCAACTTCTAGCAAGATAGAACTCTGAACAACAATCATCTATAAATACTGCATAAACAGATCTAACAAAATCTAGCTGGGCACCATAAGGCCCTGGACACTAGTTGGGCTATCAGCCGATACCCCCGATGCTCGTTGGCTCTTGATAATCGGCTTTGGGCTTTGGTGTCCGCTCCATTCTGTATCTGATTGGTGGTGTCTTTCCGTAATTCCCTTGTTCCTGTACTTAAAGTAAAGCGCAAGCCGGAGAATTCCTAAAGGGGTGCCAACCATGTTAGGAGACTGCAAGTGTGTGAAAATTTGAGTTAGAGAATCAAATCTTGGAACGATTAATTCTTTGAACTTTACTGTGATATTCAAAATTAAGGTTAAATTGTATCACAAACCGCGAGAGCTATATATATCATGGCTCAGGAGTCCATAGGCCAGCCAAAGAGAACTTGCTAAGAATGTGAAAAATGACAAATAGAATGGCATAAACTCCACGCTTTTCGTTTGTATTACTTGTTTCTGCAATATGAATTGTATTTAGTGCGTGAGTTATATAAAACTGCACGAGCTTTCATATATGAACTAAATATGACTCATTTGCTTGTTGCCAAATTAGGGAGTCATTTATATTGGAAAAGGACTAAGTAAGGGCATGATGGTGGTTGGAGCACTCACCATGACAACCAAAGGTGAGCTATACAATGCTACCGAGGATACGAGTCCGACACTCCCAACGAACAACTTGCGGTGGTGGTGATCGTGGAAAATGAAAGATGATATTGTTGCGGTGATGCAGAAAACTAGAAAAACAGGTATTGTCATCATAGTTACCCTCTTCTGTACCATAGGGTGGAAAATGGAGACACATGTTTATATCTTCCTTTTTTTTTTTCCCCTTCATCTCTGGCATCCTTATACATATTAGTATTGCAACTTGTTTGTGTGACGAGCCTTTGAGAGCGCCAACTAGCACAAATTAAATTGAATTGGTATTATTATTTTCAAGCGATACGTGTGACATTATCCTATCACATCAAATGCTGATCAGATGGCTACAAACATATACAACCTTAATAGATAAGTGATTAGGGCTGTGTTCGGAAAGCTTTTTGAAGAAGGTTTTTTGGAGTTGGAAGAAGAATTTTGAATTTCAAATGTTGATTCCCCAAATAACCCAGGCCCCACTGATGTCCTTCCTCCATACTTCTGCCACTTTGACCGGCAATGACCATGTGTATTTTATGTAGTCTTTCCAAGTGTCCCCCTCAAATCCATGTGTCATCTCTATGTCTCGTCTCTCTCTCTCTGATGTATATACACAGTTTTGACTTTCAAAAAACATTCCTTTTTAGTGGGCCCCTCTTGTCCTCTGACCCATTTATGTAAGGAAAGACTTTCAACTCAAAAAAACTGCGTTGAAAAACTTATCCGAACAAAGCCTAGATGGCTATAGATGTTTCTTTTTTAAATTGATCACACGGTTACTACCTTAATAGATAGGTGAACGATTTATAGGCCTAGATATTTTCAAACGATACCTCTCCGTTTTATCATATAGAATCTTGCTTATTAATGGGCTACTATTTTTTGGTGTGAACGATTTGTCACAAAAGTGATTTCCACTATTACCCGAACATAAAAAGTTTCTATGGTCTTTTTTCAAGTGCTTTCTGTTTTCTTTTAACTCCACATGTAATTTTTTTTCCATTGCTATTGGCTTGTGTGTGAGCCCTTAAAGTTTCGTAACAAATGTTTAAGGGAAGTACAAATGCACGTTTAAAGGTGAGAGAAGGGTAATGTCGGTAGAAAAATGTGTTTATGAAGAAAGATAGTAACTCTGGATATAGGTTGGCGACTCTACATTTTTTTTTTTTTTTTATGATTTTATACAATCGATTTGACAGTTAGTGTGAGTAAAAAAGAACGGCATTAATTGCTACAAATACACGTACTCGGTTAGAGCTAACACGCTGAGCTATTTAAATATAAGGCGACGATGTTAGTACTGTAATGTATTATGATATCTTTATAAGAGCAATTTAATCGGCACGATTAATTGATGATATTAAACTTCTCACGCGAGATCAATTTGTAAATAGTTCAACTCGTGTGATGATCATTTTGCTAGGAGGATGTAACTCCTAAGTCCCGTCTTCACCGCCAAACCAAATCCTTGGTGTTGCTTAGACATATCCCATAATTTATAGAATGATAATCCTAAATTAATTGAATGCTTCAATATTTATTTTCTTGATTTTTATAGATTTGAAATATCACAAATATATGAGTATAATATCCACTGGTCTGTTTGACCTTATATCGAAACGTCATCAAGCAAAATTTCGTAACTTTCAAAATTTTGAAAAATGCTAGACATTTCATTGACCAATAAAAAATGTAAAAATTTAAGATTTCATCCATTAACTCCTACTGCCCACCATACAAATTCAACATTTCAAATATCTATAGAAGCGATCTTTTAACGGACTTGGGGTTGCTGCTCTGCAGCCCCCTGCACAGCAGCGTGCTGTGCACCCAATGGTGCGGCCGTGCCGAAATTTTTTCGATGATCGGAGACGTTCATCGCGTAAAGCTCGTCGAGTACTACAAGTGTACCAAAAATCAACTCAATCGGATTTGGTTAAGTGCCTCATCGGAACACAAATAACTTGAAAAAACATAGGTTCAACGATTTTGTTCCAGTGTTTGTGTTCATTTGTGTTTCATTTTTTTCAAGGTATTTTTGTTCCAATGAGACACTTAACGATATCCGATCGAGTTGATTTTTGGTACACTTGTAGTCTCGACGAAATCTACGCGGTGAACGTTTCCGATCATTAAAAAAATTTCGGCGCGGCCGCGCCATGGGATGCACAGCATGCTGCTGTGCGGGGGCTGCACAGCAGCAACCCCAAGTCCTCTTTTAACACAACCTAGGAGTATAATTTATGTGGTCAACTGTGTGTGCCGTATGGCTTTTATTGGGCCCACCTTAAGTTCGTTTGTTTGACCTGAACGGATATTAACTTATCCTATACTTTATGGGGTCAACTGTGCATGTTGTGCGGCTTTTAGTGGGCCCAACTTGGATCCATTTTTTCATTTGAACTGTTCATTTTTTGTATCGTCAACTAGGTGACCCATGCAAAAATTCAAGTTAATTGGACTTTGGTAGCCATATAATCAAAGCACATTTACCTCACAATTTACATGCAAAAACTCGATTCTACCTTCTTTTTTTTTTCTTTTTTCCTCAATTTAACTGTGGTTCAATAACACGGGTAACAAACAATATCTGATCAACTAAGGAGTTATTTTAAAATAAATTGGCTTTTCACAATTTTTTATATGATGTATTGTGCCAGAATGACTCATCTTTATTTTTGAAAAAAAACTATTTTTTCTCCATGGAACATCCCTAAATATGGAGAAAAAACTTGGGTGCAAATAGGGTGGGATCTGACGTGGTGCCCCTTTGACATATCTAGGTTATCTAAAAGTGTGTTGGACAGTCCGGATTAAAATACTCTCTCACCTCTTTCTCTCTCCTCATCCTCTCGCTAAATCCAGACCATCCAAATACATTTTGGAGGGCCAGGATGTGCCAAGGTCACCACGTGGTACCCTATTTGTACCCAAGTTTTTCTCCCAAAAATGGATATAAGTAGGAGTAGTAGTCTTCCTTATTCGTGCCTCCCAAAATTCTCTCTCCTAGGGCTAGTTTTTTATGTAAGGTGGTAAAGCATGGCTCCCGTTAATGCTGGTGATGGCAATCTGAGTGGGGGATCGTACCCCAGACGCCTAGGGCAACAGAAGAGGAAGCGACCAGAGGAGGTCTGTTGCAGAAGGGTGACACGATCGTTGTCGCTGAAACAGAAATTGGAAGAGAAGGAAAAGCACAGAAAATTGATCGATCGCCGCGAAATTACCCCAGCCGAGAGGAAGATCTACGATGAGCAGGTCCAGAAGACCGGGGTATGTATATAATTCACCTAATTAGTTATTAATTGCTTTGAATGAATGTCTATCTGAATTTTAAACCCTGTATTGTGTCGGATTGAGCATCTCCACTGGTTAGAGCCAGATTGTCATCCCCGTAGCCAGGGTTTGTGCCATTATGTATTTTGTACTTTTTTTATGGTAAGCAACGTTATTCTAACACTGATAAAGGGATAAATTTAGATAGAGACCTTTTTTTTTTTTTTTGCCACTAGATTGGCCTACCTATTGGACATGAACTTTACAAAAGGTGCTGCCAAGTTATTGCTTTGGCATTGGATTTAGCTACCCCAGTGGAGATGCTCTTAACACATTCAGGTCCTTCTAACTTTCATATTTGTGATGTACAGGGTTTTGATGTCTGTATTCACGACAGTGTGTGTTTACGGAATAATATTCCCTCAACCGAACTTTGACAAGATCCCCTTGATTTCTGAGTGGGCCAAACGTTGTGCGAGGGAGGCCATTGAGTTGTATAACAACAAACATGTAAGCTTGTCTTTTTGCGTTTCCCCCATCCCCTCCATTATTGCCTATTTATTAGGTACTCCATTACTGCAATTCAACCTATTTCTTATATTGCAGGATGCAGAATTCCAGTTTACGAGGGTCGTCAAGTTAAACTCTATGGGGTGTGCAGGTTATAATTTTTATATTTCCTTTGAGGCAAAGGCTAAGGATGCTGCTCCTATGTATTTCCAAGCTCTTGTTTATGCTGGAATACCTACCAGGCTACCAATGAGACAAAGGTTGAATTTTGCTGTCCCCAACCTTAATTTTAGGTTAACCACAGGTATGTTTTTGTTCGACTTGTTTTTATTTCTCATCGTTATTGGATTGGTTATGGTTTTATGTATCATTAAAACCTTATTTATTTCCCTTTGGATACTTTTACTCTTGCCCATGAACCTCCCATAATGCAAATATTTAGGAGTTTTTTTTTTTTTTTTTACTTGTTTGATCGGTCCACATAAAGTTATCTTGGCAGAAGAGAGTCTATCGAGATTGAGAAAAGGAAAACTTAAGGAGAAAATATGAAGCAGTTTAACTCACAGGGTTCATCCTAAAGGGAAGTGACTGAAGAGTTGGGCATATTGACAAAAGGGGGAAGGTACCTTTGGAATGAAAAATGGTTGTTTTCTTGGTTGCCACTAGTATGCTTGCGGTGATCTTAGGCTATGGATGGAAAGATGACATGCTCTTGTTTGATGAATATTGAAAGAAGGTTTTCTTTCAGAAGTAAAATCAGGAGAGGTTATCTCACAAAGCACAAGAGTCTAAGAGGAGGGAGAAAATGCTCAAATGAAGTAGAGAGGTAGAGAAGTTTACAAGTAAGATGAGGTTATGAATGTAAGCAATTGTAGTGGTTTGGTATAAGGGGTGGGGTATTCATTGTGGAGAATGTATAACTGCCTTCTTATACTGATTGATTTTGTTTGTTTCTACCATTTTTTCTTTTCTTAAAGGTGGGGGTGTGGAGATGCTATAGGCATGCCAATAGTTGTATGGATCTCTTTGTCGATTGTATTTTTTCAAAAAGTCCATTAAGATACGTGCCAATATATTGGTGACTTTTATTTTTATTTTAAGTGCAACCTTTTCATTATGGTGGAGGTTTTATAGACTGTGAAGGCTTAGGATTTACTAGGGATAGTAATCTTACTTGCTAGCTAGGGATGTAGTAAATGCTATTAACAAGCGAAGCTTTTTGCATATGTCGTTGGGGTACAAGCAATAGGGAAGGAACACTTGTGATTGCAAGATTAGGATTCTTGTAACTAAGCTTGTTCCCTCATTCTGATATGAAGTTAAAAAGCCATTGACTTGTTTGATAGAATTGGAGAAGTTGTCCCAAATAGCAAGAGTCTTAAGGAGAGGGAGAAGATGTTGATGTAGAAAGGAAATTGAAGAAGAAATTTTGTGGGGTGAATTATAAGGGATAGTGAAATATAAAGCGGTGGGGCATGCCCTTTGTGGTTTGAGTGTCAAAATCGTGGTGGGAGGTTGAATATTATATCCACTCATCCTGTTGAACTCTTGAAGAGCTTGTATGAATTTTAAATTTAGTGTTTACCAAAAAGGTCTTCCGTGTGTTTGTGTGTGATTGTCTATCTTAAGATCGTCGTTAAATATGATGCTTATCAGTATATTTTCATTGACTTATGCGCAAATTTTCTTATGTCTAATACGATGTTCTATGAAGCATTCACACGCATAACTAATCATTGTATGTGTGTCGTGACTACCAGGGACAGACGTTGGCGGCACGTGTCTCTAATTAGACATCAATGGGTCACATAGCATGGGTCGGTTTATAGTTTCAAAAACTTCTTCAATGGTTAACGTATATCTCTTAGGTAAAAGGGGAAAAACTAATTCAGGTGCAAGCGATGCAAACGAAAACATAAAAAAAAATTGTACTGCTAAACGAACACTAGTCAATAAACCTAATAAAATACCTTACGCTTGTCCCCTGTGGTTGTACAAACGTAGTCATCGTCTATGATTGGGTGCTTAAAGTTGGATCGGAGATGACACCTGACTTCGCATAACCCCCTTCGGCCTAGTATGGTCCCCAACTATTTTTTATTAAATAATAATTTTTATCATACTCTACACTATACCCTAACACAACAATTGCATGTGATGCAACCCTCGGTGTTCCTACGTCAAAATCATTTGGTCCCTCGTATATCCCCTAATAACAAAGCACATATTCGTTATAAACATTGATATAATTCTATGTATTAATACAACCAAATATATACATACATTCCCATGTATTCTTAAGGAGTAGTAGGAATGTCTCGTTGCAGTAATGGGATGCCAAAAAATTGCATCTTTTATTTGGTTACGTGTTGGATCATCAAAATCGTGATATCCCTGAATCCAGAATCTATGATTTGGAGTCTTCTGACAAAATAATAATAATAATAAAATGATTAGTATACTATAGTTAACTAGTTTATATGAAATCCAAGATAATAGGGGCAAGCTAAAGGGTGTGAAGGGCTTTGTCAATCTTTGTTGTGTTGAGCCTTTGCAGGATACAAATAATCTTGTTTGAGCCAGATGTCGTCCGTTTGCAGGTACTGGTAAACTTCGTCCCTCTGGGCAAAAAGATCAACTTCTTCGACGATCTCTTTGACGGATAGTAAAAATGGTTCTCCTCTTTTCAAGGTGTATTGGAGACTACATGAGTCTTGAACAGAAATGATGGCGCAAATAGCTGAAACAAAAAACAGTTTGAACAATTGATGGAGTCTCCGGTACACCTTGAAAGGAGGGGGAGAACCATTTTTACTATCCGTCGATGAGATTGTGGAAGAAAGTTGGTTTTTTTGCCCAAAGGGACGAAGTTTACCAGTACCTGCAAACAGATGACATCTGGCTCAAACAAGATTATCCTTATCTTGCAAAGGCTCAACAGAGATTGGCAAAGCCCTTCACGACCTTTAGCTTACCCCTACTATCTTGGATTTCATATAAACTGGTTAACTATAGTTTTAATCATTTTTGTTTCTTTGTTGTCAAAAGACTCTGAACTGTAGATTCAGGGATATCACGAGTTTGATGATCCAACACCTAATGAAATGAAAGATGCAATTTTTTGGCATCCAATTACTTCAACGATACCTTCCTACTACTCCTTTGGAATGCACGAGGATGTAAGTATATATTTGGCTGTATTAATAGGTAGACTTTTATCAATGTTTATAACGAATATGTGCTTTGTTATTAGGGGATATACGAGGGAACCAATGATTTTAACGGAGGAACACCGAGCTTCACATGCAGTCGTTGTGTTAGGGTACGGTGTAGAGGATGGTAAAGATTATTATTTAGTAAAAAATAGTGGGGGACCATACTGGGGCCCATGGGGGTTATGTGAAGGTCAGGTGCTATCTCCTATTCAACTTTAAACACTCAATCATAGACGATGACTACGTTTATACAATCATAGGGCACAAGCATAAGGTATTTTATAAGGTTTATTGACGAGTGTTCGCTTAGTTGTACGGATTTTTTTTTATGTTTTCGTTTGCATCACTTGCACTTGATTTAGTTTTTCCCTTTTACCTAAGAGGCATACGTTAACCATTGTTTTATTGTTTTTCAGGCTGATATACTTGGTAAGGAAAATGAAAAGAAACACAAGAAAGTTGGAGAAACATCCTCAAAATTAGCAATAGAAGGGGCGGCATTTTCTGGAATGTGGAAGGTAAGAGAGTTGTATATCCAGTTACTTACATAATAGTAAAGCTATTTTCTCTACTTAAATACAATATTATCAAATTCTTCGCATCGGAAATGAAGATAATTGGTATCAGAGAATGCTATTGTTTCATTTAGGAAGCCAATTTACCTGTCTAATTTTGTACCTTTTCGTGTGTGTGTGTGTGTGTGTGTGCGCGCGCCTGTATGTAAGTTGGGACAAATGTTGCTCTCATTGCGCATGAATATTTGTCTTTTTGGACTTGGTTGCTCAAGATTTTGGGTTTATTACCTCTTTTGAAATACTAAAACATACATTCAAGTATTTAACTAATCATGTCTGATGTGATGGTGTTGCATAACTCTAGATGATTGATTGCAAACAAGACATGTTTGTAAAACATTCTGCGTATACAAACATGTCTTGTTTGCAATCAATCATCTAGAGTTATGTAACACCATCACATCAGACATGATTAGTTAAATACTTGAATGTATGTTTTAGTATTTCAAAAGAGTTAATAAACCCAAAATCTTGAGCAACCAAGTCCAAAAAGACAAATATTCATGCGCAATGAGAGCAACATTTGTCCCAACTTACATACAGGCGCACACACACAGACACAGACACACAAAAAGGTACAAAAATAGACAGGTAAATTGGCTTCCTAAATGAAACAAAGCATTCTCTGATACCAATTATCTTCATTTCCGATGCGAAGAATTTGATAATATTGTATTTAAGTAGAGAAAACAGCTTTACTATTATGTAAGTAACTGGATATACAACTCTCTTACCTTCCACATTCCAGAATTTGATAATTTGTTTTTTTGGTGGAGGCGGTTTGGGTTTGTTTTAGGCTTGTTTTGTTTGTTTGCGGCTTAGGGTTGTGCTTTAGGCGCCTTAGGGCAGTGTTAGGGGTAGCTTTTTAGAGTTTTGTGGTGGCTGTTTTGGGTTAGGCGCCTTTTGGTGCTTTTCGGTGTTTTCTTCTTTCCCCTCATTTTTTCTTCGGTTCAACCTTGGTTGGATGTCTCCCTTTTCTCGATGTACCCTTATCGAGTTTCTTTTATAAAATTTCTTTTGCCGATCAAAAAAAAAAAAAAACATTTTGCGTATGGTTGTTGACATTGGCTGGAATTTAATTATCCATGTCGCTCTTTGTGAGTCTATAAGTTTATAGAATGTTATGTTATATACAAACTTGTTTACGAATTTTGGGTTACAGTTAAAGCCATGAAAAACTGATCATACCGTGATTTTGATAACAGTTGAAGCCATGAAAAACTGAATCTATGACTTATGCTTCCTTGACGAAAAGGGTTTTTTTTTTTTATTTTATTTAAATTCTATGGTAGATCATGTAACTCTGATAATTCATAATATCACATAAGTAGTGACTTATGTTGTTGAAATTTTTCCTTTTTAGGTAATCAATATTAGAGGAACGGGCTGAATATTAGTACTATTAAGAGCATCTTCAACCCAATAACCTCAATTTCTCCATTTTGGAGGACCAAACCATGATTTTATATCTAAAAAGTGAATTTGAAGGATTTCATTATTCATGTGGGCTCTAACCCAATAATCTCCATTCCTCCATTTCTCAAAAATATTGGTTGTAACATTGGAGGGTGAGGACAAAAAAAGGACATGAGAGGAATTTGGAAAGGATGAATAATGAAATGGAGGTGATCCTCCATATTTTTTTGATCTTCTATATTTGGAGGGTGAAAAACAATCGTCCAAAATGGAGAGCAAAATAGAGGATGGGTTGGGGAGAGGTTTTCCTTCAAAATGGAGGAATAGAGGCAAAAATAGAGTTATGGACGGTGGGTTGAAGATGCCCTAAGCTGAAAATTGTGGCAATGTAACGAACAACGGAAAATGTAACTTTACTGTTAGCATAATAAATAGAGGAATCTTAGTAATTTATGATTATCAGATAACGCTCCCGCTGTTCCGCGTATGCTAGTATTTATTCTGCGTATGCTAGTATTTATTCCTATCGTTTTAATAATAAAAGAAGAAGAAGTCGTTGATGGAGGCCTTGGGTGAGACGGACTCACTAGCCAGTCACGATGTTCAAATTCGCTGGATTTTGGTCGTGACATGAATAGTGCATTTTGCTAGCTATAATCATCTTTACTCATATTAAATATTATAAAATATTACTCATCTTCTACACTTTTCTATTCACACCCATCTTTTACACTATTTAGGAGGGTAGACCGGGAGATCGATCTCGCCGGTCCTTTTGCCGCAGACTAAATCGGTGTGTGTTTAGAGGTGAATCGAAATCAGATTACCCCTTGCCTCCTGACGGCAAACCCAGAAGCAAATTCTTGTTCTCCACATCACATGTCCAAATGCCGTCGGTCCTTACCTTGCAAAAAAGATCCTTACCCAAAAGCAAAAGAGATGCTTCATCATTGTAGGGTGAGTCCACACATCATTGTTGATCCTTACCTTGCCGCCGTCGATCCTTGCGGAGATGAGAGGAGGAAATGGAGAAAGGAAGAGAAACAAATAAAAATTGGGATAAACCCAGGTAAATTTACCTAGGTATTGTATACATATGTATGATGTAGGGATGACAATCTCGACCGAACCGATGGGTACCCGAACCATAACCGGTTTTTTTCCCCAAACCATAACCGAAATATTCCATTTGGGTGCGGGTATGGTATGGGATGTGAGATAACCGAACGGGTTTGGTTCGGTTTTGGTTTGAGCTGATAACCGAACCGTTCTCCGAATTGAACCGAACTGGGTATGTGTAATTATAAAATTACCCTTCATATGTAGAAGTTTAGCTTGTATATAGCATCAATGCATTGAATTTCTACTTAGATGTATATTAGTTTTGCATTAAAAATATCTAGATGCATATTTGCATACCTTTTTAATTGACGAATTTGTGGCATTTTCAGTTTAGCTGATTTTCATATTTGAATTTCATTCATAATTATTTTGTTTTTATTTTATTTTCTAATTTAACTTGAAGTAACCAAACTAAACCGATCCCCGATTTGTTTTTATGGTTTCAATTTTTCCTACCCGTTTGGGTTTCGGTTCGATTCTGGGTACCTATCTAGTTTCGGGTAATGAGGTCGGATATGGCAATACCCGACCCAAACCGACCCATTGTCATCCCTAGCTATGATGTACAATGATATAGCGTGGCTATTGCACTTCTCTTTTCTCCTCACTTCTCCATTTTGCCTCAAATCTTTAGATAGTGGCTGCTGAAATGGTCTTAGAAGTGTCTTTTTGGTTATTTGGTTTTCACACTTTACAAGACAAGTCATTCTCCTCATAAACATCAACTAAAGAAAGCCAAAAATCAACCTTTGTGGAATGGGGGCTCAACTATGTTGATCTATGAAAGAACATTATTGTTGTTTTTTTCATCTCTTGCAATTTCTTGTGTCATTTAATATTTAGAGGGTGTTTGGCCCCCAACTTTTTACATTTTCTCATTCTCTTTTTCTCCTTTTGGGTGTTTGGGAGAAAACACCCAAAACTCTTTCTATGAGAATGAGTTTTCCAAATTGAACAATCTAGGCTAGAAGTGAAAAAGAGGTCCAAGGCTCCTTTTCTCATTCTCATTCTCATTTTGATTTCTCCTTCAATTTCTCTCACCCATTCTACCCTTCCCCTTGAATATATTTGACACGTGAAGCTTCCTGCCAATTGCTAACAAGTGCATTTTTATTATAACCTGCTTTCCTCCTGTACATTTCTCACGCTAGTTCAAAATTTTTTACTTTTTTGCAATTTTTTTTTTTTTTTATCGTTTGTTAGGATCGGAAATCTCACATGGGTTTTGGGAGACATGCATTGATGCAATTACCAAAAAAGAAGAGCAAAACCTGTTCAAAAAAAAAAAGAAGAGCAAAAAATATTGTAAAAATCATAATACATTTTTAAGTACTAAAATATTTCCTAAAGTATGTTTTTATATATGCATTTTTAAGTGCTAAATCGCAAATTGCCCACTGTGGCTACTGGCTACTTGGAACTTTCAGATCGTAATATTTTATGTATGCATTTTTCTTAAAGTAATATTTGATATTTTACTGTAACAATATTGGATAAAAAAAATGTATTTTCAAAATTGGATGGGTCCCATTTACAAAAATATTTCCCAATTAGAATTTTAAAAAAATGCTAAAAACAATATTCGTATACATTTTTATAACATAATTAATAATAAGGGCAAAATGGTAAAAAATCAATCCATAACTCATTTTCATCAATCTTCTCACAAACACTACTACTTTACAAAATGCATTCTGTTCATTTCTCCCAAACACTCCTCCCAGATTCAAAACTCATTCTGGTCATAATCCAAAAAGCCAAAAAGCCAAAAAGTTGAAAATGAAAAACTGAAAAGTAGGCTCCTAAACACCCCCTTACACTGTGACACAGTACAAACTACAATGACATCCTTTAAGAAAAAGCTCCCCACATAACGCGCATTTTATGCTAGTAAAATGGAGCATTGGATTTGAATTGTTAACTATAGCTGTATAACACATCGTGGTACAAAATAGGAAGGAAAGGAAAATGGGAATTACAAGTTCTTCGTAGTTTGTGAGGTCCCTAAAACATAGAAAAGATAGTTAAAAGAGGGATGATCATTGCGTTAGCATATGGAGGAGAGGGTATATATATATATGTATAAATAAACATATATACATGCACATAGAAAAAGAAGAAGGAAAAGAAAAAGAACAAGAAAAAGAAAAAGTAGTAAAATGTTATTGTTTAGAAAACATGACTACGAAGATAATCGACTCGAGTCGGGTGCTTGAGCTTCATCATAGCTTTCATTTCGTGTTTCCGAACCATTTCTCTTGAGATATTCAGGTTCCCTGCAATTTCTCCCAACGTTCTATTGCCTTTGCCATCAAGGCCATATCTCTGTCTGATGACCAAGTTTTCCTTGGGCTTCAGAGAGTCAAGCTGGTATAGTCAAAGACAGAGTCCCGAGTTAGTTCATCCTTAAAACTTCGTACAGCAAATGAAAAAGGATAGGAGAATCTATCGACGAATATGGGAGCATTCAAATGTAAAAGCCAGTCGAATTCCTAACCCAAAGCTGAGTATCCCATGATTCGATACTAATAAAAACCAATTTTGCTACTAAGAATCAAGTTTTGGGTGTCATTGCATATGGTAATTGGTTGCCACTGCTAACAATCATCTCAATAGAAAAGCAGGGGGGTACAATCTTTGGCACAACACACGCCATCCGAAATCCATGAACAAAATAAGAAACAACTCAGGACAAAAAGAAAAAGTGGGTCAATCAAATTTGCCAGCAGTGCTACGTACCCAGAAAACCAGAATGAACGTACCCAGAAAACCAGAATGAGTGAATCTGAGCCACTCATTCTCATTCTGGTTTTCTGGGTACGTAGCACTACTAGTAAATTTGATTGACCCACTTTTTCTTTTTGTCCTGAGTTGTTTCTTATTTTGTTCATGGATTTCGGTGATCTAGTCACTAGTTAACAGTTTGACAAATAAAGCAAGAGTGCAGTTTAACATGAATGCAAGATCAAAAAGGATAAGTGGTTACCACATCATCAAGAGCAAGCCTGAGAAGAGCAGGTTGTTGCCCATCATCACCCCCAATGCCTTCATAATCAACAAGTTCATCAATGAGCTCTGCTTGCGTTGTCCTATTCTTAGCATGGAGAGAGGAGACTGGTTTTGACGCCCTCATCACTTCATTATATCTTGCAAGAGAGATTCCAACTTTCTTTGCAATCTCTTCTTCTGTCGGTGATCTATGAAGCTCAAACGACAACTCCAGTTTGGCTCGTTGGATTTCTACTCTAACCTGCCAACATAAAAGCAGTGAAAGCATATCCATTAAGAAAACAGAGTCTACAACCATTAGTCCAAACTTTGGAAAGATACGAGATGTTAAAGATTAGAAAGATAACATACTGACTCAAGGCCAAAGGGTACATGCAAGAAGCTAGAGAGTGTCAATGATCGAATGATGGCGTGTCTGATCCAAAACAGACCATAAGTAGAAAGCCGGAACTTCCTCTTTGGCTCAAACCGGTCTATTGCTGTGGTAAGACCATTCACTCCTGCTTGACAGAGGTCTGAAAATGCAGGGCCATTGGCAAACTCACGGAAATATTTGTTTGCGACAAACATAACAAGCCGGAGATTGTGCTGCAACAACATTAAAGAATTAAGAGAATCAGTTAACATCATCTTCCCTTATAGGTGCCACAAACTGGCCAAAAAACATTGACAATGAAATTAACAATTGTTGGTTGTATCTAGGAAGAAATACAATGAAGGTGATGAAGAACTGTTGGATGCTGAGTTGCTGGCACAAACACAAGTACAGGCATACACAAATTCACCAATAGAAGAAAATTTGAAGTAATTCTGAAGTTGCATGTAATACCTTTGTGAACCCTTTAGGTAAGTACCCTAGTCTTGCTTAAAACAGTTGTCCTAAGATTAAAAGAACTGTGTTACAAAGTGAAGGAAAATAGACCGCAACATCAAGTTAATTAGGATTTGACAATTCGGTTGAGGCTGTTTCAATCTTCATAATCGAAAGATCTTATTAAACCTCATTCATGAGAAGGCTAACCCAATTACAAACAAGAATGTTCAATTTTTTTTGCCAACTTTCAACCTAATAGGAAGGGTCGCAGTTGCAAGGATTGCAACTAGCCTAATGAAATTGGAGAAAATCAGACAACCTTTGCCAAAACATATTGTTGCATCAGGAAGCATCAAAATTACAACATTGGAATTCAGCATGTAATAATTTAGAAAGCATTAAGAGCATTATCCAAATACTACCTTGATGAGTTCAATTTCCATCCCATTTTCCAAATAATTTACTTGATGAGTTAATCCAATCTATTTTCCCTTATCCCCAGCTTGATAAACATGAATACCAGCTTAATGTTTGAATAAATAGGCACTAATTCTATCTTGGCATCGGAAGGATGAATAGAATAGAGATACCTTAATTAGCTTATTTCTGGCCGCTAGACCAACCACTAACTTTTTTCTTAGCTGTACTACAGTCATATTTGTTGCCTCTGTCAATTCATCCTCCCTTGGCTCTCGCCCCACATCTTGCTTCAAGTTCCCCTTAACTTCAAGAATTTCCTTGATAAAATAAAAGCATCAGTCAGCATATCTCATTGAGCGAAATTTGCAACGAAATTATTTGAAAACCAAGCAATCAACAACTTCCCAAGGAAAAAAAAAACACAGAAGGGGGATGCTCTTCTTCTTCTTAAAACTCACCTTCATAGGCTGCATCAAGTTGAATAGAAATGAATGTTCAGAAGAAGGAAGAACTGGCGGTATCTTCATCTTCTTCCAGTCATAGCTACCCACTTCACTCAACATTGAATACTCCCTGATAAGCTTGTGGATTCTATCCTCTTCGGTCTTGGAATTTTTCCTCCTCGGAGCAGAAGAAAACATTTCACGGTCTATTGTATTCCTCAATGCTATCCTCTTAGCAAGACTCATTCGTATTGGCATCTTCCGCCCACTCCTCACTACATTACTACCAATCTTGTACTCTGCTCTGTCCCCAACTTCACCATTTTTCTCCATCCGCCGCCTCCCTCTCTTCACAATATGATCTGTACGTTCGACATCAGGGGTATCGATTGTAGGACTAAGTTTGTATAAGTTTTCGAGTTTGGCAGCAGCTTCACTGTAATCCACTTCCAATGTACACGGTGAGGCCTCAAATGTGGATAGAGCTTTCAATCTTTCTGAAGACTTTCTAGACCTTCTTAGTTTTTTCTTATTATCTTTAGGTGTCTCTGCAGGAATCGAGACCAGCTCGGTTGGTGCAACTAAAGCTTTGCTTTTCACTTTACCCGTTTTAAATGCCAAAATTAAAGGTCTTTTTAATGGAGATTTGTAAGATGAGAAAGTTGCACTTAATCCCAATGGTGTCCTCGAAGCTGAGCTAGAAACAGTTACAACTCCCATGCCAACTCGTATATAAGCACAAACGTGATAAGATGAGCGATAAATTTCTAGCCAGCCACACAAGTCCTGCAACAGGAGGAGGTATGCATAGGTATTGTCATGATCATACCAAAGAACACTCATTTCCTTCACTTGACAAAAATAACTTCACAATTGTTGCACAGTTTAACCATGACTAGATGATAGAATACTAACACATCAAACATTAGCATAACATGAGATAATAGAATATGCTAGACTAATTGCTTTGAGTATTCGCATAACATGAAAATGTAAAGAGAAAATCTCTTCGCTTGAGTATGTGTTACAGTCTGATTTGGAGGTGGAAAATAAAAATCAAAGCTACTTCGTTATCCCTTCAAGATTCCCTGATCATACTAATTGTGCTGCGGCAAGATTGAAGTTGTTTCGAATTCAACTAGCAAAGACCACTAAGAAGACAATTTCAAGATTATTTATTTTGAAATCTAGAAATACAAGTTTTTTCATGAATCCAAGGACATGCTTTCTAAATATTGTCTACCGGAAGCCACGACTCAGAAACAACTCGAAATCAGACTGTAACAGTTCAATCAAACAACCCCAACTGAATTCTGAAGACTGCCTCGCCAATGCTTCTCTCTAAAAGCCTGTGTTGGGCGACCCATTTTTCACCTTTGGAATGTTGCACTAATCAAATTTGGGTCAGCGGGCGACGCGAAGAAAATGGGATTCCACCAAAATTCATATTGAGAAATGAAGTGTGCCTATGGGAAATCCAGGAATCACCGAGCTTTTTGGGATTCTGATTATAATTTCACTCACTAAACTCTTTCGGAAAGTCTATTATGCACATATCATCCAACTAATTTCACGAATACTGATTATAATCAAGAAATCTATAATCTACAATCCAAAATCCAGAATCTAAGCAATAATTTCAGTGACAATGTTCATCACAAACCCACAAAACGAACACCCGTAACACATCACGAACCAAAGCAGTAGAATCAGAGAAATCGTAAATCATACCTCTCGAGAAAGAACAAACTTCCGACGCGATTCGCTTTCTGGCGGAGAACAAGATTCTGGGAAATTCTCGACGATGGAAATTACTGGAACGAGAAGCTGCTCAAATACACGGAGGAATTCTCTGTAAATAATACTCCTACTGGAAATACGATGACCACAAGCCGTTCTGGTCTACCGAATCGACGGCTATAAACGAGGTCTAAATGAATCGGACGGTTGAAGAAGCGTGTAAGGGAGTGATGGAGAATGGAGGGGGGTGACGTGGTCAGTCGCGGAGCAGAGGACTATTTTTTAAGTGAGTGAAGGAATATTTTATGGATAAATGGGGTGCCACGTGGGTGGTTTTTATCGGCCCAGATTTATTTTTATATTTCATTTTTTGGATTAGTTAAATTTCGTTTGGTGGTCTGGTGTTGGTTACGTAGCTGTATTACAGCCATTTAAAACGCCTAATAATACACATTTTTTTCAAGAAAATGAAAAATTGAAAGAAAATGGAATGGATGGATAATATTTGAAATCTGTCTTTATAAAAAAAAAACACGTTTTTTAGTTTTTTATTAACCTTTTGGTGTTTATTGGTTTTACAAAAAACTAACAAACGTGCAAAAAATTTGAATCAAGAGAAACCCAAAAAATGACTTTTAGCTAAGTGATTTAAAATGGAAAACTCAACTGAAAAAAAAGACCCAGACGATTATTTTTTATGGAAAGTCAGTTAAATTAATTATTTAAGAATATAATAGTATTACAGTGTTTGTATACTTAGGGGTGCTTTGGCAAAAAAGTTCCAGACTGGTTTTTTGGTTTGGCCTTTATTTAATTTTTATTTTTGCATCAAGTTTTCGTAGTTTATTGATTCGTCTCGACGAGACGAATCAAAGAGTATAAAATTATGGTCGAAACTAATATTTTTGTAAATAAAGCCGAAAATAAACCAATAAACTAAACCAATTTATTGGTTTATTTTGGCTTTATTAAAAAAAAATTAGCTTCGACCATGACTTTATACTCTTTAGATTCGTCTCGTCGAGACGAATCCATAAACCACGAAAATTTGACGCAAAACTAACAAATACAAATTTTTTTTTGAATAAAGACAAAACCAAAAAACCGTTTTTTCCTTTTTTGCCAAATCACCCCTTACTTTTTTCAATTTTATTTAGGCAAATTCTAAAGTCAACCCATTGGGCTGACATTAAAGTTTAAAAATTATATTGAAATGTGTGAAAAATGTATAAAAAAAGGTAAAAATATATTGAAATACGTGAAAAGTATGTAGAAATATGTGTATTTTTTTGTCTTTATGTGTGTTATTGGTAGCTCATTGAACTGACAATCGAAAAATTCTTTTATTTATCGGTCTTGACAAACTATAATGAAAGAATCTCTTCTTTTAGAATTACCTAATCATGTAAAATGGTGTTTTAATTGCTTTTTCTCCGAATACTTGCATGAACCGGGGTACTATGCATAATGCGGAGCACCCCTCGACCGTCCGATTGTGTTTTAGACGGCTGAGATTCGTTCGGCAATTTTGATTTAATTTTGATTTATTTTTACCGATAAAAAATCAAAACACATTCGAACTGTCCAAAACAAGATCAGACGGCCGAAGAGTGCGCAGGACCCCAGATTCAATACTTGCCTAGCTCGTTCGTTGTTGCACTCTCGTACGATCTAAACATACAAAAACTTACATGGTGATGGAATGTAACCCTTTCACCATCTAAAGTTACAAGTTGTTTACCGTGCCGACTTATTAGTTTTGGTGGCCTAAAACAGACTCATGAGATGAGATCCTCAATGTATTTTTGTATAATAAAATTTTCAAACACATATCTTCATAAAAAATTCATTACAAAATATTTATCATTGCACAAATTTAAACATATAGTTATCCAAAAATAAATAACCATTATAATACACATAATAGCATATAGGAGGCCTACATGTTTTGGTCCCCTATTTTTACATTTTTGTGGTGGTCTAAAGTGGTAGCTTCATTAGCTTGTGCCATGCGCCGGCCCCGGTTGTTTACATCCAATAATGACCAGCTACTTGGCTGCCACCACGACAATTACGCGAAGGCAAATTGATTTTTCTGAGATGTTAGGGTTTATTGGTCTTGCCATTCATTCAATCATTTGTGATTTGTTTGATAGATAAATGTCATGCGGGTGTTGATTCATAAAACCTCTTATGCCTAGTAGAGAGAGATAGAAAGAAAATTTTATTGGAGACTGTGCAGGGTGGGTCTTGAGACCCAAACTGAACAAGGTGAAGGTGAAAATGAAGGGGCGTTTATTGGTTGGATTTGTTTCATATAGGCATAAGAGGTTTTAAATGCCACTTGACTTAGTCAAATGGCCCCATGATTCACATTTTTGTGTATTTAGAGAGTGGGCACCTAGGTTATGGAACCGGATCCCCTGTCCCCTGTTTCAAATTCCCACTGTTTCTCTGTTGCAGGGGGTTTTAAACCTTTGAATCACACATGAATTTTTAAAGTACAAAAACAAAATTCACCATCTAACGGGCCCAAACCCCCCCTGTAACAGAGGAATAGGGGGAGTTTTTGGAACATGAGACCTGAAATGTTAGGTAATTGACTTAATCAAATGACCCCGTGACACACATTTTTGTGTATTTAGAGAGTGGGCACCAGGATAATTACTCGTTAACATGGGCAGCATTCGGCAGAGCTTGTGGTGAAGTTCCAGGCCTTTGCTAGTTGGTGTTTTGCTTATAAATTCCAGTTTGCAAGATGAAGAAGGGTTTATCACTTTGTTTTACAATACTTGCACCTTTCAATTTCCAGATTTTCCATTTCACTCATTCTTTTGGGGTTCATTTCAATGTCTAGTAGCCTTAACTTTGTTTATTTCGATTTCATTGTACATCGTTCAACTTTGTCAATCATTTAATGGAATTAATCTATTAATTGTTAGGTTACTTTAATTTCTTCCACACGACTACGAAATATTACATCCTATTTGTCGAAGCAAAGCAAGGACCTCATTGTGGCCTTCTCCTTTGGTCACACGAAATCAATTTATTAGAATTAGATCATGACGCTCTCGCCTACACAAACATTGGACCACAATCGAGTCTCTTACACGCCCGTGCAACAGTTCACGCCTGCATTTGTTGCTCACGCCTACGCTGTGAAAGAGGGAGAAACACAAGTAGTATATCTAAGGTTTAAATAAAGGATGTACTCTTTTCATGGTGATGGAATTTGGACCCTGCTATGGGTACAAAAAATTTTGTACAGAAATTGTACAAATCGCTCTCGGGGACCCACAAGAGTGATCCGAACCGTTCATTATTCTTAGAACATTTTTCCGAGGGGCCCCGCAAAATTTCAGCTCAATCGGACGGTTAGAAGTGCTTGAACCAAAGTCCCACCGTTTCAATCACTTCTAACCGTGTGGGACTTTGGTTCAAACACTTCTAACCGTCCGATTGAGCTGAAATTTTTTGGGGCCCCTCGGAAAAATGTTCTAAGAATAATGAACGGTTCGGGTCACTCGTGTGGGACCCAAAAGTGGGTCCCCGAGAGCGATTTGTACAATTTCTGTACAAAAAATTCTGTACCTGTAGGTTTACCCTTCCATTTAACCCTAAGTAAGATCTGCTCCACAATAAAAAGGATTGTTTGGCGTAATTATTACTTTTTGACCCAGTTCAAGCCTTTTGGTTTTTAGGGTGTTAATGGTCTTGACTCAGTTTTAAGCTAAACGCGTACGTGATCCAAAACATGGGGTCCTATTGGCTTGGCGTCTTGAATCAACGAAAGCCAAAATACACTTTGTTTTCCACCAAACGTAAAGGAGTTTATGCCACTAAAAATCTGCAGTTGGATTTCCACTACACCCCAGCAGCTTCTCCGAATCTCAAACTCATCTCGGTTATGTACTGACATGCATGAACAAAGATAAACATACATTTCTCTTTATAACTCGGTGTCCGTGACATGCGCACCTCGACCAATTCAGGAATTTTGTAGTTCATGAGGACCTAACATACTTCAATTTTCCCGAGGATTTTGGTTGGGACAGAGGTGGGGTGTTGCGCAGCATAATGTGGGGCGGCTTTTGGCGCCGCGCCGGAATCTTTCCGACGGCCAGATACGTCCACCGCGTAGAGCTCGTCGTGTACTACAACTCTACCGAAAAATCAACTTGATCGGATATCGTTAAGTCCCTCATCAGAACAAAATTAACTTTAAAAAAATGGGTTCTTTGGTTTTCATCCACTATTTCAAGTTATATGTGTTATGATTTTTTTCAAGTTATATGTGTTGATTTTTGGTAGAGCTGTAGTACTTGATATGTTCTACGCGTTGTATCTCCGATCGACGGCACGATGCCTGCGCAGCACCGAAAGTCGCCGCACAGCACGTTGCGCAGCACCCCCCTCTGTCTTTTTGGTTGACGGTTTAAGTCGGATTTGCAAGCTTGGGATGTAATTAAGGCTCCATTCTACTAACTCAAAAGGCCAAAAAACTAACTTATTTCGATTTTCAAGACAGCTTGTTCTCTCACAATATATCAAAAAGCCAAAAAAACAAGTACAAAATACACAAGCAATTGCTTTATGAAACTTTTCATTTCAGGCGTTGACGTGGGGGCCCTTTGCAATTAATTCCCTTCAACACGGTATGCTTTCTACCAATTCAAGCAATTGCTTGAACAAGTCTATACTTCAAATTATGTGTTTTTATCGTTGTCGTTGGAACGTGTAACAGTGCAAGAGTACAACCGACAACACTTTGACAACTTTATTGAGTTTAAGGCCATGTTCCGTTAAGCTCGGCTTTTTGGCTTTTTTGATTCTTTAGGTTTTCTTGTGTGGAGAAGTGACATGTCTATATATAAAACGTGAAAAATCAAAAAGTCTAATAATTCAAGATGGAACGGGGCATGATTAGAAGTCTAAAACCAAGATCAACGGAGGAGGCAAGAAGCTTATCGTGGCTATTTATAGCTTGGAAACCTAATGATGCAATTCGAATATAAAAGAACTTCGAGAACACCTGAAGAGAAGTAAACGGGGAAAGCTACAATACACATTCTTATTTGGGTGTCTCGTAAATTTTATAATAATAAAAAAACGTAAATGAATCTATTTAGGGATAAGTTGACATAAGTAGTCTTGCCCCGAATGAAAAAGAAAAAAAACTGGAAAAGTAAAGGCATAAACAATGAAATTATTGAAAATTAAAGACATACATAATGCAAATTTTCAAACACGGGAATTTTTTATTTTTTATTTTAATTTGAAGCAAATAGAATGACAAGAATTAATAATTTGTTAGGAGCTCTAAATCATTCGCAATTCGGATAATCTAAGAAAACTGGAAAGAAGGAACCAATAAATAATACTACCATATTATTTGTGCCTCTGTTGAGTCGTGCGACACAATGGAGTTTCTATTAGAGGACGAGATAGGGAATTGGGAACAGAGCTACAATTTTATATTTGCTTCAACTAACCCTTTTTTTTTTAATTTTTAACCTACGGTTAAAGGTGCTCGGATCAACTTAAAATCACCTCAACTGATTCTTTTTTCCGTTTTATTCAAAGACAAGCCATCTACGCCGAAATTAAAATATTTACAATAATTACTCTCCAGTAAATCCAGGGGTACCGACCCCATATACAAACCGTGTACCGATCGGCTTCGGAAAACCACTTGTGGGTCCTACATGGTCGATCCAAGCCGTTCATTCATCTCAAAATCAAATTCCGAACGAGTGAAATGGGGTGACTTTGGATCGAGCACTTAGGAACGTCCGATTGAGTTGATTTCCGATTGGGCCTGCTCGGAATTTCATTTTGAGATGAATAAACGGCTCGGATTGACCGTGTGGGATCCACAAGGGGATTCCGGCGCCGGTCGGTGCACCATTGGTGCACTCTCATCTATACGAATAGAATGGTTCATTACCTTCTCACGGCGGACCAGAGTCGAGTCCTAATCGATCAATTGTGTGGGCCGGGAGGAAACTCACCGACCAACTAACCTCGGGACTTACGATTAACTTATTTTAGCAGTATTTTAAATTCAGTCAATCTGGAAAGTAGTTGCATCTGAAAACTAGCTAGCGAGTACTTCTCCGTGGTACTATGGAGTACTCTGCAATTGTATACTCATACATTATAGTATTACCATATTTGTCTCTCCAAGCCAACGTTGTACGTGGGAACACACTAATTCCCATGTTCATGAATCTGTTGTTTAACGCTTCAATAATCTCGATCGTAAACAAGGGTTAACTCAAACTTCGATGATCTACTAGTTAATTAACTGTATTTTAATCTTGGTTAAAGAGAGTACTAAACAAATGCCATGTTTAGATTGGAGATAGAAAGGGAGATAGATTTTTTCTCCCTTTTTTCTGAACTCAAAGATGGAAATAGATACATTAGCTAGAGATTATATTATTGTTTATCGCGTGCGTAAATTTATGTGACTCCATTAATCTAAGACGCGTTTTGACTAATATTTGAAAAACTAGTCTCACCGTCCTCTACCGATATGTCGTAATTAAATTGATAGTAAAAATGTCAAATTGATAGTAAAAATGTCAAATTCATAAATTGCCTACCGTGCGTTGTTTGTGGAACAACCGAAATAATCTGTTGATAATATAATTAGAGAGTTTGGATTATGCTCAATTGATTACCTTACACCCCCTTCTCAGTAATATTTATTAGTATTAGTATTCAGTAAATAAAGTAGTATTCCTCTGATGGACCTTTAATTGTATTTGTCTTTTTTTATTTCTTTGGCAAACTGGCTCAAATTCTCTTCCATACATACACATCTTCTTCTCACACGGAAAGGTAGATTGGAGGCTGCGGTGATATAACGCCCCAATTTTCGGAGGCATTATTTAAACTTTTAAAGCATTGATATAAAAGATTTAGTATTTAATTAAGAAGGATTATCGTAAATACGGAGCGGAAATACTGAGTTTAAACTTACAAGGTACTTAGTTTGATACTAACAATCTTGCAAAATATTAAGTTCAGGGACTTAGGATAACATTTATCCAAAATAGATTACGAAAGGGCAGAGCACTTCTAGGGGTTAAGACTAAGATCCCAATCTTCTACTGTCGTTGTAGTGCTCGTCATCCCCTCCATCGATACCTGGCGTAAAATGCTAGGGCCAATAATAGCACCATGAGCATTAAATCACTCAATAGCTAACTCTTACCGCTAACCCTTTCATTGCAATCAACAACAGTTCATATTCAATCAAAAGCAAGTACAGAAAGGATGTGCAAGTGAATGGCTTCATTATCTTGCCTTTATGTGAAATCTATGTTCTCAACCTTAGAGAACATCCTCCCAAGTTAACCTCCAGACTATGGCCACTCGTGATTCCACTACCCCCTTGCTTGTCCTGACCTGGAGCCCAAATGAAAAGCCTAAAATATCTACTTAGTCAATTTCACCAACTACCCCACAAGAGTAATTGAGATTCCAACGAACTGACTGTAACCCTGGGGTCTACAAGGAATTAGCCACGACCTTGCGATGTAAAAGTAATGTAGAGAATAAGGAGTAATCGCACAACACCATATCCAGGATTTCGAAAATCACCACAATTTCTCAATCCATGACCTAGTTTCATTGTTCACCACAACACCAGGATCTAATGATCCACACAATACAATATCATCCGTCCTTTCAATTTTCATTAACTTAATTAGAAACGTCTATGTGATACTCAAACTACCGTAAACAATCTCTAGTGATCCTAATGTCCATTCTAGCAATCCAATATTTTCATAATAATCGATATAGGGAAATGAATTTTCAAAAATAAACTAGAAACTGCAGAATCCAAAAATCATATCGGGAGAATGTTTTAGAATTGTGATTGTGCTAATACACCCAAAACTCTGTTTATAAAATCTATCATGCATATATAATTTTAACACTTAAAAGAATCATAATTTGAAAAATATTTAGCTCCCAAACGACGCATTACGAGTTATGAAATTATTCTAACGTAAAATCTTATATTTCTTCTGTTGAGAAATTTAATGAAGTGGGCAAATTAAGGACAACTTCTTTTTGTGTGTTCTAACCTCCCTTACCCTAATTTAGGGGTACAAAGTGGGTCCCTATAGTGAAACTTGACCCAGGACCTTCTCTTCGGTAAATGCAGGGGCGGACCCAAAAAGAGGCAGGGGGGTCAATTGATTCCGCTGGATTAAAATTTTCTACAGACGTCTACACTCTACATATGTTTTTGGATGATTTGGTAATTTTGCCCCAAGACCCTACACTCGATTCACTAGATATTGCCCGAGACATGAAATATGTGCACCATTGTAGATTTTTGATCCCATTGATAGAAAATCTTGCGTCCGCCCTTTTGTAAAGGTAAGGTTTTTAAATTCTTTGTGTTGAGTAATTTAGTTAATTGAGCAAAGAACAATTTTTTACGTTTATACAAGCAACAAACTATGAAGTATAATTTAGGAAACTATAATTTTAGGAATTATAATTTAGGGTTTTCAATTGTTAGGTTTCAATTAATTTGTTATTTATCTTTTATGTTAGGGGTAACTTAGTCATTTATGTTATTAGGATTTTGCTAGGGTTTTTAGGCTTAGCCTATATAACCCCTTAATTAGTCTTGTAATCTCTAAGTCTTTGCAATGCAATAACAAAGTACCTTTGATGGTTTGGTAGTACTACGCTTGTTTTCTTCTCTTTCCTTGAAAATCTCACATGGTATCAGAGTAATAAGATCTAGTCCTATCAGATATTCGCTCTCCGGCGGGCGGCCTATGGCTCGCCGCCGTCCATCGGGCATTCATATGAACTATTCATCGCAATCACAGTATTCATAGCAGCAGCCGCATCATCATTATCACGCACAGGAGCCGCCACCTCCCACATCTATGTCGTCTTTCAATTTAAATTAGTTAGCATCTTTTTTTTCTTCTTCTGGTATTGTTTGCATTAACAATTTTGCATATGTTCAGCATTATGTCTTCCTCCTATTTGCATCTGTTCGGCATCGGTTCTTCTTCTTCTTCTTCTTTGCATGTTCTAATTTTGGACCGCTCAGCACCTTTGCAGTAGTTGATTTGCAGCAGTTGATTCGCAATAGTTTATGGGCTAATATGGGTTTGTTCTATTAAACTGACTTCTTAATTTTTTGAACTTTTTTTATTTAATGTATGTTGAAAGAATATCATGATTTTAGCCTAAGAATATCATGAATTACTCATCGTGTACTTTAATTTGGTGCAAAAAAAATCGAAAAACGATAAACGGAACTACTTCATTTTGTGATTTGAAATATCATAATTTTAGCAACTGGGTGCTAAAATCTTTTGAAAAACTGGGTCTTAACGTGTTTAATACTAAATAGGAGCATGTGATAGTTCATTAAAAAAAATGTTCGACTGGTAGGTAGCCTCGATGGCTTGTTGAAACCCCCACCTAGAGCATGTGTAATACAGGTGCGTGCACCCAAAGCTGGTGCCACAAAATACGCTCATGTGTCCGCTTTAGGCACGAGTGATCTATGAACGTCAACGTACTGCCTAGGTTTGTGGCTGACGTCACACGCGTGTCATCTCTCTCTCTCTCCCCTAAATGGGAGCTGTAAACGCGGAACAAAGGTTTGAACATTCTCGGTCTCCTCCTCCTCTAAAAACCCCGTCTCTCTGACTTTCTACCTCTCCTTTCTCGACCGTAAAATGTATCGGGGTCAGCTCGTAAGTATCTCGATTAATTCATTCTCTGATCTAATTAGAGGCTTACGAGATTAATAAGAAAGCAAGTTTTTCATCACATCACGGTAAAAATCAAACCCTGTATGTGTGGCAAATCTACCAAAGGCGAAATTGTGACTAACATATTTTATAATCAGATGTCTAGACTGACGTGTGTAGACCTCGACCGGATCTAACATTTGGGACTGGTCTGACTTTGTTCCAATCGTTATCTAAGTACTCCTAGTAGTCATACCAAACTGCATTAAGTGATGAAAAGGTTCAGAGAGAAAAATACTGCACCAAAATTGTAGAGAGAGAGAGAGAGACAAAGGAGAAGTGTGTCCGCATTAAGGATTAAAATTCTTGAGGTAGAAATGGTCAGCAATAAGACTTCTCCTCAGTCCTCACCATCATCACCCAGTTCCAAAGACCATAGACCGGTCTTCTTGAAGAAAATTCACTCTTAATATCTCAGTCAAACTTCCTCTCTCTCTCTCTCTCTCTCTCTCTAGATCTCCCCCCCCCTCTCTTTATATCCGTCTCTCCTTCCCTCAATTTCTCCAATTCAAAATAACATCTACCTCAACCTCAATAATAATTCCTCATATTTTCACCCCCCTTTTCTTGCAATCAATCCAAGAAACCAAACGTAACGGCGCGAATTTTGTTTCTTCCCTTCGTTTTCGATTCGAAAATTAGCTCTTCCGAAAACCCATTTTCTCAAATTTCTCCTTCTTCCCTTGTAGTCAATCAGCAGCTTCCATTTTTGTTGTTAATTAGCACTTCTAGCATGTTTGAAAGCATAGTCTTTATTGACTAATTCCATACACGTTTCCTTTTTCTTAATTTTGGAGAGTATCAATGGAGACCTCAGGAGGAGATTGGGAGCAAAAGACTAATCTGATTAATGAGCTAACAGAAGGGATGGAGCTAGCTAAGCAGCTCCAAATGCATCTGAATGTCACGACGACGACTTCTTCTCCTCCTCCTCCTCCTCCTTCGTCTTCCTCCTACGAAACCCGGGAGTTGTTGGTACTCAGGATCCTAAATTCATACGACAAGGCGCTCTCGATGCTTAAATGGAATGGATTGGTATTCGGGGATCAACCACAACCGAGTGGTGTCGGAGCAATAGGAAGGTCTGAGTCGCCACGCTCGTTTAGTGGTAGTCCACATAGTGACGATTCTGACTTGGAATTCAAGGCTCATGACCATAAAAATGGCTCCAAAAAGAGGTAAAACACATTATGCATTGAAACATATGTTAGCTACAGTTTTATGTATTGTCTTGAATGGTGGTTTTCGTATACAGCAGTGCCACATACCCATAAAATGTATCCAAAAATTGCCCAGAATTTGAAATCGGTATTTCTGGGTAACCTTATGAGTACTTAGCATTTCCCTTTCGCATATGATTGAATCTAATAATAACTTTGTGTGTTACAGGAAGAGTGCTGTGCCGCGGTGGACGAAACAAGTGCAAATATGTCCTGGGACAGGGCTTGAAGGGCCTCTTGATGATGGATTTAGTTGGAGGAAATATGGGCAGAAAGACATTCTTGGTGCCAAATATCCCAGGTATGCACATACTACTGCTATGCATGAATAGAGCTTAATCTAATTAGATGATTTCTAGCCCTTTGTTATCATGATCTTGGATGTCCTTTTCTCATAACATTTGAAGTAATTAAGAAGGAAAAAAAAGAACGTAGACGTACGAAATATGTACATGTATGCATACTGTATTTCCGTAACACGCAAAGCACTATAAATTTGATCAGATTAGCAACTCCATGGGTTGACCCTGGAGTTAAGGTCTGAGTCTTCGGGGTTTACTTCCTCCTAATGTCGTAGGTTCGAAATATTTAACTTGCTATCAAGTCTTTTGGAACCAATTTATACGGAGCTTAGCTTTGGCTTTAGTTGGTCTACCCGCAAGTCCGCGGTGGTTTTGGGCTGTTAGAATTAATCGAGGTGTGCATAAACTGTCCTGACACCTGTTCAGTTATCAAGAGAGAGAGAGAGAGAGAGACTAGGATAAGTCAATGCTTACCTTCATTAGCCGCTTGCTTACAGCTGGATCAAACAAGTGGCTTCCAAAGTTGAATATTTTCTTTACTCTTTGTTGCAGGGGCTATTATAGGTGCACACATAGAAATGTCCAGGGCTGTTTGGCAACCAAGCAAGTTCAGAGATCTGATGAAGACCCAACAGTTTTCGAAATCACTTACCGAGGAAGGCACACCTGCACCTCAGCTGCAGCCTCCCACTTAGCTCCACCCCCTTCATCCCCAGAAAAACAAGAACCAAACACTGCCTTAAACATCCAATTAGCACAACACCACCACCACCAGCAGCATTCACTGGACTTTGAAACAGGCCTGAGAGCCATGACTGAAGGCCTAGACACCGGAAACCGATTGTCAGTTCCGTCGTTCTACTTCGGCCCCACCTCACACGTCAAGGCCGAAGGAAGTTATATCCGGTCTGTTCATTCGGCTCCTGATCGCAACGATTTCATGGGGAATTTTTCTCCTTCCTTCATGTCTCCGGCAACATCCGGAACGAACAATTTTTCGGTGCCGCCCCCAAGTGAAATGACGAGTACTTTTGGCAGGAACCAAGCTTTTCAAGGTCTGGAGTCTGAGCTTACGGAGATAGTCTCAGGTGGTAAATCTGCCACCCTTTCTCCAACTGAGGGCTTGGATTTCCAATTTGGTGGTGCGGATCAATTTGAACCGACCTTTTCATTTGATGATAACCCGGGATTCTTTTAGGCAATTTTAGTTCTGAAAAGTGTTCAGAATGCTATATCGATTAGTTGCGATAGAGTGTTAGTTCGTACAAGGTGCGTGCATAATCGATATAGCCTTCTGAACACATTCACTTGAGTAATTTGAGGAATTGTACTAATATTTTAATTTCGTGTCCCAAATCTTCACTAAACAACACATGTAACTTTGTTTGGTGGTCCTATACGTGTAGGCAGGATGTGTGGAATAAACCTCATCTGGCTATGGCCAGGAGAATTTTGTGGTGTTAAAGGTAGGTAGCAATATATGGTAGTGAATTTTTTACTTGTCTTATGGTAGTGAATTTTTTACTTGTCTTGTCTCATGGCAATGAATTTTTGACTTGTCTTATGGTAATGAATTTTTGACTTGTCTTATGGTAATGAATTTTTTACTTGGCTGTTATGGCTATGAGTATATACTTTTGAAATAGCATTTGTGTGTTGATTTGGTGCATCACTGGGCTTAAAGCTAATCCAGAAAATTTATTCTAAACAGAACTATCAAGCGCGGGAAATTTTCTTATCCTCTAACTAGAAGGGAGTACGGGGGTGTACACATTTATCTGTACGAGTTAATGAATTTATTAGTTGAGGTATGCGTAAGTTGACCCGAACACCCAAGAGAGATAAAAAAAAGAAAGAAAGAAAGAAAGAGTTCATTGTTTTGAATGATTGGAGGGAATATGTAAAAGACACATTAACTAGTGTAGAACAGATTGCCACGGATTTTATGGAAAGAGTTGATGAACACAAATCAAGAAAGAATCATTAATAAGATCTTTCATTATGGCAACTTTGACCGGGAGAATTTCTGTACAAAAAAGTGTGTGCGATGAAAATAAAATATAAATAATTACTCTAAGGTCCATTATAGCTTTTTGTAACATGTTTAGTCCACCTCTTAGTTCTATAACTCCTCTAATTCACATTTTTCCAATTTCTAAGGTATAAGGTCCACTCTCCATTTTTAATAGACAAATGTACCCTCACATTAAATTTAATACATAATATACTTTCATAGGGTTCCCTGGGGTTTAGGTTTAGATACTTTCATAGGGTATCCTAGAGTTTAGGTTTAAGGTGCACTTTCCTATTATAGGATTTTTAGTGGTTTAGGCACCTTCATAGGGTACCCTATGGTTTAGGTTTAGGCACTTTCATAGGGTATCCTAGGGTTTAGGTTTATGGTGCACTTTTCTATTATAGAGCTTTTAGTGGTTTAGGCACTCTCATAGGGTACCCTAGGGTAAGGTACCCTAGGATTTTAGGGTAGGGTACCCTAGGGTTTTAGCGTACCCTAGGTTTTTAGGATAGGGTACCCTAGGTTTTTAGGGTGGGGTACCCTAGAATTTTAGGGTACCCTAGGATCTTAGGGTATCCTAGGAAGTGAGGGGTATTTTTGTAATTGGTACGTGTGAGTGGACTGGGTGTTAGGATAATATTAAGTAGACTAGAAGTGTTAGGAAATAGCTATAGTGAACCCTATAGCAATTCTATGACTAAATGCCGCACGACTATGCCGCCAACGGGCGTAACACAGGCCAAATTTTTTTTTGACAACTGGATGAATGAGATTAAGAAACAAGCCGAGTAATTAATCAATATTGAAACAGAAGCAGCAAGAAAATACATGGGAAACATAGAAAGGGACGTATATTCAACGATCAAATTGAGTATTACAATGGTTAAGAGGCCAGTTACAAAGAAAATGATTGCACGCCTCCGATACTGAGTAATTTCTTGGTTGAAGAGGCGTCACATACATACAATGAATAAACCATGCGCGATACGTGACTCCAAGGATGCATACTTCGTCTTGAAAGCACCAAAACAGGGGTAAAGATAGTGAGGGAATGTCTTGGGGTTGATGTGGATTTACGGTGGTCGGTCGAAGTCGAACTACAACGGGAGGCATCCCTCGACGGCGTCCAGGGAGAGAGTAGATTGACAAACCTTTTCTTCTATGGAAAGTCGACACCTCTCCCGACCACATAGACATTAGAGGCTTGCAGATCTGAAGACACTGACCTGAGGAATGCAGCACCCTGGGAGAGCCACCTCCAGACACCAATCAGCCAAAGGGGTGCGAAATGCGAATGAATGACAAGTCCCCTAGTTTGGCCACGAGGAAGGGGGGAGCCCATCCCGTGACCAAACTTGATGCGTTCGATTAACTTTATGACCAAACTTGATGTGTTCGAAGTGATATGTACATGCAGTAGAATAATGGCGCACAATATGGCCTCGTCGAGTTGAGGTTCTTTGGAGGAGCTGAAGCGATTCGAGTGATAGCATTGCCAGGCATGGACAAAGACCATCCATGCGAAACGGAAGGATCCCGTCAAAACCTGAAAAACCTGAATATGAGGCCGAGCATGACGGAGAAGCAAAGGAATTGAAAACGGCGAGTGTGACCACGGGAGTTCCACCACAGGAAAATGGTCAACGGACCACATCGGCGACAAAAGGAAATTTTCCGCCGACAAGATGATTACTTGTCCGAAAAGTAACTGAGATAACTATAAATAGAAGGGTAACAAGTAAGCACATTCCTTCACTCTGATCCTACATTTTGCAAACCTAAAAATATTTTCAAAAGCAAATTCTAACTAGACCGTCGAAGGGTATTCCGGCCAAACCCCACCCCTTCATTGGCCGGAGTACCACTACCGGGTGTGATTGTCTATACGTGTGTAGGAAACAAAGAGCAGAGTTTATCAAAGTCTGTCATCCGCACAACAGAAGTTCAAGGTGAAGCTCATTCAAGCAAGGAAAAGTCAAAGGAGATTTTAGGCTGTCACAAAAAAATCCAATTTATATTCTCGATAGTCAAGTATTGTCTTATTAGCTAGGCTTACTACTAGTATAATTAAGGGTGTAGCCCCCATTTGTTATTCATTCAATTCAACCATCAATAAAATTCTAGCATTATCCGTAATTTTTTTGTACGTAAAGTGTTTTATCTATTTTGTTATAGATTCAAGAGTTCGTCTGTTAAAACGATATATAACCAATTTGTTTATGAGAACGATATCTAATCTTCTTCCGCTACCACGTTACGTCATTAACAAAGTACTATAACCGACAAATTTGGAATATAAGTTCAAAGAAAAGAAGAACATACTATTTTATAACTAGAGGCATATTTCAGACTTGTCAAACCCGTACATGATCATCTCCAACCAATCAATTCTCAACAAAACGGTCAGTTTTGACCCATATGTCAAGTTCCAATGTTGCCAAAAGTTAGGCATACGATGAAATTTGTGGTTCAAATTGAATTGAATTGAGTGTGCAGTATTCAAATTACCCAAATGAATCTGTAGCACACAATTTACTTGGGTCGTTGCTGCTAATAATGGCCTTCAGACGGGACTAACCTTGACAAGAATGCCTATTTTTCCACCCATGGGAAAAAGAAAAAAACAAATCAATTGAATTGGTAAAAGTGGTTTATCTAACCTATACCGGATCCGTGGCAGCGTTTCCGATGACAGTGTTGGGTGACCGGATTTTTTTTCTTTTGTTTTGTTGTTTTTGCCTGTAGCCTCTCTTTGTGGAGTGTTTCTCTCTCCCCTATGTGGGAGCTTTTGTCCTAGATTTCACATATGCCTTCTTATGAGTTGAGTTATGTATTCTTTGTGGGGTCCTTTACTACCATTTGCTTTGACTAACTCTATTACGCAACCTTGTTGTTGGTCTGTTTTCGCCGCATGTATCATTGAGCCTACTAATATTGTGCTCGTATCTAGATTGTTTGATAATTTTGGTTCATTTCATTTTATTGCGATGAAATTTATATTGCCTCCGGCCGTTGTAATGACATTTACTTCTTGATAAAGAAAAAAAAAAGAAAAAAAAGGAAACAGGGGTTCTTAAGGTTGGGTTGGTCTCTTTTCACCATTCCACCTAACATGACCCATGGTCTCTTTTTACCGGACTTGGGGGGCATGCTGTGCACAGCCGTGCTGTGCATGGTGTTGTGCACCCCTCAGCCGTTGGATTGAGTTTTGGACGGCTCGGCTGCGTTCGGCAATTATCCTTTAATTTTGATTTTTTTTTACTGTAAAAAATCAAAACACATCCAAGCCGTCCAAAACACGATCCAACGGTCGAGGGAGTGCACAGCATGGCTGTGCACAGCATGCCCCCCATTCCCCTTTTTACCATTCCACCATGCTTTTCCACTCTAACACGTAACTCCAAAAATTTTACTCGCAGCTGTGTGGATTTTGAGTTATTTGCAAAAATAAAAAAATAAACAGGGTGTCATTCCACTAATACAACAGCAAAATTAGGGCTTGATTTGTGCTTTCATGTTAGCTACGGATTTTTAAAAATACAGATTTGTGCTTTAATTAGGGATTATGTGCTTCAATTCTCTGAGAGTTTTTGTAATAGGGGAAAAAGTACAGTATATCAATCTCCCCAAAGCATTTTATTTTTATTTTTTTAAACCCATGTCCCAAAGGCATGGTAATGTGTGGCTAAATAATTCCTTTGGATTATTTTGTTGTCTCTATTCAATTTCTTTGCTCATTTGTTAGTTTTACATTAATTTTTGTAAATTATTGGTTTGTCTCGATGAAAAGATTTTAAAAAGTAAAAAATTATGCTTTCAATTGATTTTTTTTAATAATTGCAAAAGGAAAAATCTACAGTCAACTTAATGGGCGAACGGTAAGGTGCATAGAATTAAAACTCTTCCATGTAAGAGTTCAAACAGTGAAAACTCTTCATGTAAGAGTTACAACTTTTCCATAAAGGGATTTGTCTTATCGTCAGTCCACTATGGAAGGAATGATTAAAAAAAAATGTCCAATGATCTACTATTTTTGTCTTTACTAAAAAAATATTCAATTTCGAACATAATTTTTTACCTTTCAGATTTCTTTTTTTGAGACAAACTAATAATCTATAAGAAATTAATGCAAACCTAATAAATGTTAAAAAAAAATTAAATAATAACAAAAAATAATCTGGTTCAATTATTCTGCTGAAACAGCTTGAGATCAAAATGGTGTGGATTTAGCAAAATAAAAGAACCACTGCGGTGGTAGACTAGTTGGCCAAAGTGAGTAGGATAAGATTTGCCTTCCTCCCCGTGCATGGACCTCACAGGTTCGAATTCCTCCCATGCCATTCCTGGAACTTGTGTGGATTTGCGTGAGGGTGTTTGGCCAACTAGTCGCCTAGGTGGTGTTGTGGTGACGACCTGTCCTATTCGAATAGTAACTATAGCTCAACCGAACATTCCACAGCGGGTCAGGAACCCCAGTGGTCTCGTCCATGGGGTTGCTACGCTGGTCTCTCCTCTCCGCCCTTTTGTCAGTTGCAAAAAAAAAAAAAAAAAAACAGCAAGCAGCATTCGCACCTCTTAACCGTAAACAAAACCACCATCTCTCTCTCTCTCTCTCTGATCACAACTACGATTTCCTTCTGGAGGACTCCTTCGCTCTGCAAAACCCTAGAGTGCTTCTACAGGCAAATGCTCTCCAATTAGGTATCCTGTAAGTTCTATTCTGCATTTCTTGCATCAATTTTTCATTTTCCCGTTTGGCTGCCAAGAAACCTTCAAAGAAGAAACTGAATTTGAACTTAACTTTAATCTTATGCCGTTTAATTATCTATGATTTCCTTTCACACATTTCTCAGCCCTACCTTATTCTGTAAACTTCCATAAAGTTTGCATTTTTCCCTTTCTTCTTCTTAAAGGTTTTTTTTTTTTTGTTTCTTTTTCCTATATGCCAACCGAGAGTGCAAATTTGGATATTATTGTTTTTCATTCTTCGATATTTGTTTCAATTTCCCCTATTCATGCCAATTTGTAAAATTTTACTTCTTAATTTCCGACTTGTGCAATGATTTTATGACTATGTCTGAAGTAAGGGTTTATGGTGGCAGGTCTCGAAGTGTGGATCTTTACGTGAGAGTTGAATGATGGATGTAGATGAGAAATTAGTGAGGGTTGATCGGTTGAAGGGAGTAGAAGGTAAAGAAACTGTAAATGGTGAGGTTGGTTTAGAGAGAGAATTAGAAGGGTATAGAACCAAATGTGAAGAATTGGAAGAGAGGAGTAAGAAGGATAAAGAGAGGTGCATAATGTTGGAATTGGAGATTGAGAAGAGAAGGATTGGGTTTGAATTGCTTGGGAGGAAGTTTCATGAATTGGAAGTCGAAAAGGTCGGGATTGAAGAGGAGGTTGAGGTTTTGAAGAGAAGGAATGGAGAACTCGTAGAGCGACTTAATCAATTTGAAGATGTCAATAGTGGTGTTGGTGAAGACGTTATAGAGTTGAAGATTGAGAACCAGGTATTGGAGTGTGAGAAGGAAAGTGCTGAAAGTGAGGCTCAAGTTTGGAAGTCGAAGTTTAGAGAATTGGAGTCGCGGGTATTGGAGCTTGAGAAAGAGAATTTGGTCTTGAGAAGTGGGCAAAGTCAATTGGCTGGAATGATGAAATCTGAACCTGAAAAGCATGGAAAGCAGACAACTAAACCAAGCAACGCAAAAGATGAAATTTCCTCTGAATATTTGGACATAGAAGGCCAAACGGTAAAAAGTTCCCTTGGAGATTTGCATGCTGCAGGTCCGAAGAATTTACTATCTGCTTTTAGTTTCTCTTTAGCGTAACAATTTGTTCCATTCGATTCTGGTTTCAAGTTCAATGGCACTGAAAGTTAATCTTCTCAGAAACGTAATATTTTGATTCGTTGTCACAGACATGTTATTCAATCTTAAATTTTGGTCTATTACAATTCCAAACATTTGCCCCTGTATGTTGTTTTGCATTAGTGGGTCTCTGTATACAATCAAATTGATCGTTTGGCTTACTGGTAGTCTGGTGCTATTTTGTAATTTGTTGCTTGGTGAAATTTTCTTTGGAGGAGACTCATATAATAGATTTTCTTTTCTTCTTTTTGAATTTTATACTTGCACCCCTGTTGTAACATTTGTGCCATATGCCCATATGTGAACAAAGATATTTGGGGCCATTATTATTGTTAGATGCCATGTTTTCTATGTTTCTATAATTTTTCATGTGGGAATTTAGTGACATTGCATTATCTGATAATCTGATATCAAGTTCCCTTATGTTGAAGTATTTCACATTCGTCACTAATTTGCCTTATTCAGTGTGAATTAATTAATTCACATTTTCTTCTCACATTTTTTTTCCCGTGTATCAGGTACGCCTTTGCTTGACCTGTCAAGTAAGGAGTTCAAGCAAGCCAATGGAAGAAAAAGACGATTGGTTTCCGAAACTGAAAAGAACCGTTGTAGCCGAGTGAGAAAACAGTTGGAATTTAATGAAGGAGGAAGTCTCAGCATGAAGATGGCTCCATCGACACCTGGTGTTGCAAGACCACCTTCATTTGGCATCATTGATATCAGTGACAGCGAGGAGGAAGTAGCCAATATAAGTTGTGATACACCTGGTGATGTAAATAGAATTGCTCATGGTTCTTCTGATTTTTCACTGGCGGAGACTATGGGTGATGGAAACAAGAAGACTTCTGATGGTAACTTTAAGAGGACTCTTTCCTACCAGAGTGATGACGAAGATATGAAAGATTATAAGGGGAGTTCTCCTTTCATTTCAACTCCCAAAAGGAAAAGAGCTTCCAACATTGTCACTACTGATAGTGAGAGTGACAGTGATGATAACATTCCAATTTGTAAGCTCAAGACAAAACATCTCCGGGAGTCGGACCATGATTCTGTGGATTCTTATTTGAATACCTCTCCAGTGAATGCAGCTTTATCTGAGGAGAAGGTCAGAGAATCTGCCACTCGTAGGCGGCGCTTAGTAGCATTAAGAGAACGCAATGTGAAAAATGAGCCAGAACAAAAACCTCATAGCAACTCCAATAAAGGTGGAGCTGATTACCATCCCTCGATTCCTACGAATGGGGATAGAGAAAGTGATGAAGTGGAAGAGGATGAGTCAGAATCAGATACTGAGGGTGAAAACTTGGGTGGATTCATTGTAAATAGCTCTGATGTTTCTGAGAGTGATGATGGTTCTGATGAATCAGAAGATTTATCGGATAATGTGGACTTTAATGAAGTTCTATCTAAAATTAGGAGGAGCAGAGGTGTCAAAGTAAAATGGGATTTTGAGGCAGATATGCTTGCAGCATTCGGCAAGGATCTTGAACTGTGCATGAAGGCCGTATGTGCTCTTTATCGGAAGCAGACTGCTGATGAAAGGATTGGCAAGTTTACGTATTATCACAATCAGGAAGGGTTTAGCCAATGTGATGCACTCAGGTAGGTATCATGTAGGCTCAATAATTTTAAACACATTTACTTGGGTTTCTGTCTTATTTGTTGATGATGTGAAGTGTTGGCCACTTGGTTTGAGTGGAGGCCGTATGTGTTGTACATCTATCATGCATGTTTATAGGACTTAAATTTATTCTCTTGCTTATATCGAATGCATCCCAGAGAAGAAACTTTAGCTTTGTTCTGTCTCTCAAGTATGGAGGGACAAGTTTCTGCTATTTGTGATTTGAATGGGAGGTACATGGTTCCCCTTTCAGGCTAGGAGAAGAATTGTAACCCAAGTTATGTGGTAGGAGAGCAACTTATTGATTATAATAAAATTTCTTTTGTCGATCAAAAAAAAAAAAAAAAACTTATTGATTATAATAGCGAGTTGAAATAATTTTCTATTGAAAATTGTTACTGGACTTGTGTTAGGAGTTAAATGATCTCCTGTAGGACCTGTGCTCTTCTCAAATAAGTTTGTTGCATGTAAAATATGAAAAGTACACTTTCCCAACCTTTTGTCGTAAACATCTTATTGGTTGGATGATTGGGCATGGTTTCTGACATAAATGTACCCATTTTTCTCTCCTGGATCTCACTTTCCTCCAACAATAGTAATTCTCGAATTTGTCATTTTTCGATTCTGAATGTACTTCTGGTTGGATGTTGTAGTTTAATGGTTGAGTGGGTTCACTTAGTTTTTCATATTTATGTTGTGGTTGTAAGTTGATTGCATTGTCTTGTAGGGGAAGTATGTTGGCCGAATTTCTTATTGATGGAGATCCACAAGGTGATGTGAATAAATCTGTGGAAGAATTGCAGGAGTATGATCCCAAGGCGCCTGAACTGTGCAGAACACTTGCCACTCACTACTCTAAGCAACTGTTTGCAATTTACAAGAGCAAAGAAGATCCTCTTTTTCTCCCACCTTGACATGGCCAGCCTAAATTCTATGGTAAGGACGGTGGAATTTCTAGATAGCCTGACTTGTAGGTAAGTTTTAGATTTTGATGCTTTTGCAAGGCATATCCAGTGATTATCTTTTTTTGCTCTGCACTTGTGTATATGACGAAGCTGTATATCACTGATAATATGTATATTTTCGATGTTGTTACTTTTGGAGGGAGGTAGAACTACTCTTTTTAATAGCCAGATAGGAGACTGTCCGAATATATACTAGTTCCATCATTTTGTAGAACATACCAATAAAATCGCTTTGATGTCTTTTTGTTTCGGGGCTGTAATTGAGATACTATTTGTTGAAGTAATTAGACGTAAAGAAGCAACGGTCATGCATGGCAAACAAGTTGCTGGAAAATTGAAAAGGACTTTACAATTTATGCGAGAATATTTCATAAAGGCCTTTCTGGATTTGAATAAATTTGATGCATGCATCTTCGTATGCAAGTAAGTAGGAATAGTTCATAAGCTTATACGTGTACTCCTTCACATAGTATTTATGAGACTCAAGAGGGTAATTTAGAGAATCAAACCATTCCAAAGATAGCCTTATGTATTCTGCCAGCTAGAAAGGGGCTGTTAATTTAGAAATGCTTCGTTTCCCCATTAATGAATTGCCGTCCCTTGCCATTCACCAAGTCCAAACCCAGGACCCACCGACCTCTCTCTCTCCCTCTATAAAAGGCCTCCACTTCCACGATTCAGAAATTTAATTTGAAAGAGAGAGAGAGAGAGGTGGCATGGAGCCCGTTAGAGGGCCGATTTTGGAGGGTGGTGGTGTGAAGGGCCAACAAGGGAAAGAAAGAATATATCAAGGGTATTTCAAAATGCCGTTGCACTACCCCAGGTACTCGAAATCCGACTATGAGACAATGCCTGAGTGGAAGCTTGACTGCCTTCTTTCGGAATACGGAATTCCGGTCGCCGGTGATGTTGAGCAGAAGAGGAAGTTCGCCATGGGAGCTTTTCTCTGGTCTCACTAGACACACTCTCTCTCCTCTTCGGGGTCAAACACTTGATTCTTCTTTCTAATTATTTGTTCTAGTAAAAAACATATCATTTGCATGGCTTTCGTTCAAGTGTTACTTGTTCCTGTTTTTTCGTTTGACGATTGCGTTGATTTTACATGTCAAGTGTTACGATTGCTCTGTACCACTCCAAAACCATTCATTTATGTGGGGTTCATGCATTTAGTCGTGAACCCACAAGAATGTGTGGTTGTGGAGTGGTAATCCCCACCACTCCACGTAACGGCTCTCCTCCCCAGCTACTGAGATGGGCCCAGGTTTGAAACTGGCCTCAACTTCCTGAACTTTGTAGCTATACTTGCGACTGGGCCTAAACTCTCTGAAAGAGATTCGCAGCCTATCGGCCCACCACCACTGCTTTCAGTAATTCAGTTCAATAAAGTGTTCCGTCTAATCTTCCAGGTTAAATCAGGCGTAATTTGAAGGGCCATGCTAATCTTCTCTATGTGGTTTTCTAATTTTATGGAGTCAATTTTTCAGGGGTTCTTCTTTTGTCAGGCTGTCAGGCCACTGGGCTGACAATAAGGCAACAAGAAAACTAAAAAAACACAAACTCCAGTGTACTTTTTTTTACTTTCTTACACATTTTCACACATTCCTATACACTTTTCACACTTTTCAATACATTTTTTAAGTCTTATTGTCATCCCAATGGGCTGATTTTAGAATTTTCCATTTTTTAAAAAGATTTCTATTTTGAACTTGTTGACATTTTCTAGACAGTCGGGAGGATTTTTTTGTCAATGGTTCTTAATTCTTATTGATGCGTCCAAATGTAATATATGCCGGTCGTTATTCATGAGTTCTCTATGATGGAGGAATATACGCATGAGGGAGAGTTTACAAATGGACAAATATGTTCTGGCAACAGATCGGAAGCCCCAAGCGTTAATTCCGGTTGATTAGTGGTTTTGCTTTCTATACAATTGACCACATGTCTATTCATAGAGACAGACAGCAAAAAAGTTGCTCTTTTTTTTTATGAATCTCTAGTCTCGGCATAGATGTCTTACTATTGACTAGACTTGGGTGTCTTACTACTCCATCCGTCCCTAAAAGTTAAGACTTTTTTGGGATTGTGTGCCATTTTAGATTGTTTATATCTTTATATTTACAAAGTTTTACGTGATTTTGAAAATTTTGTTTAATAGAACTAATTAAAATCTATCAAACAAGATTCATATTTTGCCTATTTTTTGACATTCACATTGAAAGATATAGGCATTTGAAAATGGCACGCTATCCAAAAAAGGTCTAACTTTGTGGGACAGAGGGAGTATAAAATTATGGTCAAAACTAATATTTTTTTTAAATAAATCCGAAAATAAACCAGTTTATTGGTTTAATTTTGGCTTTATTAATAAAAAAATAGTTTCGACCATAATTTTATACTTTTTGGATTCGTCTCGACACTACGCAAAACTAACAAATGCTAAATTTTTTTGAATAAAGAAAAAACGAAAAAAATCAAAAAACTACTTTTTGCTTTTTTGCCAAAGCACTCCTAAGTCGGAGTGAACATAAATTGGTCTGGACACTCAAAAAAAAAAATACAGAGAATGGGAGAGCAAGAGAGAGAAAGCTAAACAAAGCAAATAGAAGAGAAACTGAAAAGAACCATGCTAAGTACAACGGGGTTGTATAACAGAAATGTACAACGCAAATCTCAACCGATTATTTCAGCAATCTACAGTCCAGACCATCAAAAAATACTTTTGGACGTCAACGTCATGTAGTATTTTTGAACCAAAAAAGAGAACACGGCAAGGTGGGGTGGTCCCGGAGAGAGGGGGAGAGAGAGAGAGTGAGAGAGCGCGAGCTAAACAAAGCAAAAATAGAAGAGAAACCGAAAAGAACCATGCTACAGGTACACGGGGTTGTATAACAGAAATGAACAACGTGAATCTCAACCGTTTATTTTAGCAATTTATGGTTCGGATCATCGAAAAATACTTTTAGACGACAAGAGATGCGTTATACATCTATGTTGTAGAACGTCACGTTTTTTTTAACCGAAAAAGGAGAACACGGCACATGGTTGGTCCCGAAACTTGCGGTTGTTTTGTGGCCTCCCCGTTTTCCTCTCTCCTCCTCCTCCTGCAATCTCGCCGTAGTCATTAGAATTTGAGGAGTATATAAATAGTGCATATATCTTTGTCAAAGAGACTCCACCTCCTCTCCACGTTCTTGCGCCAAGCCTTTCTCCTCCTCCTCCTCCTCCTCCCTCTCTTTCTCTCTCTAGTACTCTGCGCCGGCCCTCTCAGGTGCCGCGTCGCAGAGGTAAGGCATTTTCGAAAGAAACAGAGAGAGAGAAGAGGCTAGAGAGAGAGAAAAGGAAAAGGAAAATGGAGGTAACAAGGGCTTCAATGGTGGCTGTGGCAATGTTGGCTCTCATCTTCGCCGTCTTTTTGCCCTCTGCTTCGGCTCATTCTGCTGCTCCCGCTCCTTCTCCCACCAGCGATGGTACCTCTTTCTCTCTCTCTCTCTCTCTCTCACACACACACACATTTTCCTTTAAATTTCGCCTATTTGTATCTCCTATCATTCCATTGGATAATGTGTTTGGATCTGGAATCCGAGTATGGAAAATGAGCAAATGGATGTCCGGACACAAATCCGAATACAGTTGTGTTAGGACGGAGACTGATCCAAGGGTGTTCACTCGGGACACGTGCCTCGGCTGACCTCGCTCAAAACTCAAAAAAAAAAAAAATTATATTTAGCATAATTATGTAATATAACGCTATATTTAACATACACACTTATATATATCTTTAAAATAAAAATGTACAATTAATTTTGTGCTTCTACTTTTGTTAACCGGTTCAATTATAATTATTGATTTATAAATTATTATTTGTTTATTTGAAGATTTATCTTTAATTTATCTTTATTTTTAACTGTCTTGGAGAAATATTTTTTAAAAAGTCACCAATATAAAACGTAGGCCTCTCTCACCACTTATTTTCTTTAATTTTCTCTTCCTTGTTCTTTTTCCAACAATGCTACACAATAAAAAAACTACCAATAAAAAAAATGTGAATCAGATTTATTATAGGTAAGTTCACACCTCACACTAATCAAAATAGTTCTGAATGCATCAGGCTGAGCCTTAATGAATTTTTGTTCAGCTTAATTCATTGTTCTGAAGTCTCAAACTTTACTCAATTCATAGATCTGCACACCCACAAATATATATAGCTGTAGGGATACTTTTTTCCGGAAATGATTAGGACATAGATGTGTCAGCAACCATTCGATAAGTGTGAATCCCACGTGTATCATGTGTGAGCTAAGTTCATCAAACGGTTCGAGATATATTTGTGTCCAGATATCTGTGTCTGTCACGATTAGTATATTTCTAAGCCTTACACGATACTGATCATGATGCATTCGGGATATGATAAATTGCAGGAACAGCGATAGACCAAGGGATAGCATACGCGCTAATGATGGTGGCTTTGGCATTGACATATCTCATTCACTAAGCATTCTGAGGCCTGATCATCATCACTTAACCACATTACAGGGTGTTTTTTTTTTTTTATTTTAATAAAGAGAGAGCGGAGGAGAGCACATAACACGAGCAAAACGAGCCAATAAAAACGTCAAATGTACAACATTTCTTTCTAATTAGCAAGGGGGCAGGGCACTGAACATGTATGTTTTCTGTAGGTGGAGGTGTTGGTTACGTCGAACTCGTTAACGAGGTTGGATCAATTGTATAAACTTCATTCTGAACGATGATGATGTTCTTGTACATTGTTCAATTCTTTTAGGTTGGTGGTGGCTTCATTGATTCATTATTGCCATGGTAACAATGTGGAATATCCAAATTAAAGGTATCATTAACATGTTACCAATGCATTTCACTAATGCATTGTAAAAATGAAACAATAGAATGTACTCAACTTTTGTGCAAGTGAATGTGGTCACCCTAATACTAAAAAGATGAGTCCCATCTAACCCAAAACTTGGTTAATTTTACCAAGCACACTTCAAATGATATCAGCAGTCACGGTGTCTTGTGTTCGACTCCTGTTGATAACGCCATGTATTACTTGGTGTGCTGGTCTAGCAAGTGGGATTGCACGTCTCCTACGCCAATCAAGACAAAACTATAAACAACAAGAGATTATTCATGATCCTGAATCGATTCTCTGTGGGCCTTTTGCACCACAAATTGATATGACGTACACACGTTTTGGAGTGAATGCAGCATCGATGTGTGGTGGGGTGTGCCCCTAAAGAACGGAACAACTTTCCCAAAACAAGGCCTTCGAACTTGGAAAACTTGTAGGAGAGAACTAGCATCGACATATTTACTTGTAAGACCCATGGCTGGAAATGTATCCATTTGAGTCATGTTTTGGCTGTAGAATGCCAATTCCAACGAGAACCTACTCAACAAACCAATGAATCGAATTCCAGGCAACATCAGAAGAACTTTGGAGAGTAATGGATAGTTGTTCTCAGTTCCCATTTCCACTGCACTCTGTAGCATTATAATGACTTGTTTCGGGTTGCTTCACCCCCCCAATAATAAGTTGACAGAAACAGATCTTGCAGCTAGGAGCGTCGAAAGAGACAAGGAAACTAGCCAAGCGAAGAAAGTTCAACACAAACGTTGTGAAAAACAAGAAGATAAATGAGCTTAGGATTTCTGGTAACCGTATTGAGGCATTATGGCACCAAACCCTACCCAGAATCTGAAGAAACAAAGGGTATTCATGGCTGACTTTTTGTTCCCATTGAAACCAAAAGGTAGGCGTTAGCACACGGCGCTTATGTAAATGAGAAAATCGGATTGATTTTATGAACCTTCACATTTTGAAGGCAGCTGTAACAACTGCAAGGATTGGTGGAGATGCACAAAATGCCATAAGCATCATCCGAAAACCCAATACCAGCTATTAGAATGGCATCAAGATTTTTGGTGGCCATCAAAATGGACGATTAAAACAAGGTTTTGGATAACAAGAAGGGATTAATAAAGAAAGGTGGATATTCTTTTGCCAATCAGGGTGCAAATCGACAACAATAACAATAAAGGATAATAATCTGAGAAAAGAAAACATAAGAAAAGAAAAATGCTTATGGATCCATATGACACTTGGAACAACATGAATTCCGAAAAACTGAGATCAACTCAGGAAAATATTTGCTTATGGAAGACAATAATGTTACTAAACTTACAAATAAAGTTAAGTATCCATCACGGCTCTTGGATTTCATGTCGCAGCATGTAAAGAGCCGGAACAGGCAAAAGACAAAATTCGAGACAGATAGAGATTTGTATGTGTCTATGAGAGAGAGAGAGAGAGTTTTCTGTACTAGGACTTGAGAAGAGCATCTACCATGTCAAAACTGCCCCTCTCTATATGCTACTTTATCCAACGAGATGCAACTAGGTCTTCCTCCAGCAAGGAGCGGTGCAGAGAGAGAGAGACTTCTCTGCACTAGGACTTGAGAAGAACATCTACGATGTCAAAATTGCTCTTCTCCATATGCTACTGTATCCACACTCCACAGAGATGCTACTAGGTCTTCCTCAAAGAACCAAGTGTTTCCGCCAAGGAATGGTGGAAATTTTTAACGGAGGAGATGCCAAACTCGGAAAGAAAACAGCTCTAACCATCTTATCATGAAGTTGCATAGTTATGATGTAGAACATACTTCACCACTTCATAAAATGAAACCACTATCCCAACAGAAGGGCCTGCACGACCGACACGAGGACCAGCGCCTGTAAACAGTCCCCTCATCCCTCCATCTCTGCAACAAACAAAGTTTTAGGGTTTGCACAAGCGAAAACGACACGATGGTTTTTGTGAAGATTGTCAGTAGATTTAGCTAGTCAAATTAGTTAGGCGAACCCCTATTTTCTTGGCGTCACTCTTTCTCATGCAACCTACGTAAAAGATAGAGTTAAAAGATAGAGTGGCCTAATAGAGATGAAAACATTTTGCTGAAGGACCCAAAGAGTATTCCAAGAAGTAAAAATATTCCGCAAGAACAAAATGTTCACGTCTGATTTTTATTTGAATACAAAACGACTAACAATTAGGTAAAGACACAGTGTACGCTCAGATATGTGGAGTAGAAATATACCTCCACACCTCCATTAGTGTCTGTCTTGTTGTCATCCTCAATGCCCTAGCCGGATCCTTCTGAACGTAATAAAAAGACAAACATTAAAAGCAGAACGCGGTTTCAGAACTTAATAGAGCCTTGAGTTACATGTGAACTAGAACACCATCTCTAATGGTGAAATCCAATTTTGTTAGTTTTGATAGTTTTTTTTTTTTTGGATCGGCTTGTTAGTTTTGATAGTTTATAGTACCATAGTTAACAGAGTTACAAAATGACACCTTTAATATCCAACCATCCTGTCTAATCTGCACCAGCAACTCATGAAAGGCTTGAAAGCAAAACACATGAAGGGTGGGACATGCCTCGTGGATTTGACTAAACAGAAACTAGTATAAAAAAAACATGCTGGCTTTCCTTGTGTGCATATGTCCACATGACGGGGCGAACAGCTCATGTATCTTCCCAGATAACCTAATGTCGGATGTAATGTACACGTGTTTGGTACATTTACTCAAGTCTGTTTAGCATAGCAGATACTCCATAGTTGATTCAGGGTAAACAAAACAGTGGCTATTTCAAATACATTTAGTAAACCAGATAGAGTGGACTGGACTCAAAACTGAAACTTCACATTGACAGGAATATCTGAAACAACTTATTGAACCAACCTGTTAATCTCACTAATAGGTTCACTACTTCTCTGTTTACTGTCAAATTTAGGACTTCTCTTAGGCGTTAGTTACACTGTAACTTAGACACAGACCTTATGAGTGATCTTAGACATAAAGAAAAGAAAAGCTACAGTTATAATTGAAAGACGACAGATAAGTCCTAACATTCACAGGATATTGAAGTGACCATGAACTACTGAAGGATATAGCAATATAAGTACTATGAGAAAAGATAAAGGTTAACCGCAGCAGCATTATAACACGAAAAACTATAGAGACTAACACAACTACAGATGTCATTCTAATAAAAATGATGATCTCTAGATATGACTACTGCAAGACAAACGTTCAGAGTTCCAAAGGGGGGAATACCTCTATCTGCCTCCGAGTTTTAGCAACATCCAACGGACATGTTGCAGCCGCAGCAAGGCTTCCAGCAACAAAACCAGCAGAGAAATTTGCCCCAAGGACAGTGACTGCGTTGGATTCATCACCGGTCAGACTAAGAAGTCTTCTTCTGACCTGTCCAGAATTTCAAAAAATAAAAAATAAATATCACAATTGTGTGGAACAACCTGTCCAAGAAAATAACATTAAGAGAATGAACACTCACTGGCTCGAGGGTGGACCAACAGATTGCAGAGAAAGGAACATCACGAGCAAGCTGTGCCCCGAGGCCTGTCCATAGGAGACGGTAGCCCTGTACTGGAATGAGAAGAATGGGTCAATCGCATTGAGAGTTTCAAGAACAATCATTACCCAAAAGACGGAAAATCAAGATGTTTCTCCATTAGATTGTACATAAAGGACGATAAACATACCAAAAAGTTGCATTTAGGACGAAAACCTTGAGCTATCGCATACTAATACAACGAGATTGATAAAGATATGAAGTCCAAAACGATGGTTATTACTTAGATATTTACTTACTTTATGATCAAAGTTCCATGATTCCATCGGTATATTTTTTTGTCATATATGATACAATTACACTTTCCCAGTTATTTTGACAGTTATGCATGTCTATTTCACTCTTCTAAAACCCATAAAGGAATCAAACAAAGAATCATCTTACAGTTGCTTGGAAGGTTACTTGTGCTCTTCACATGAGAGACAACATCTATTAAAGTCTTCCACACACCAGGAGGTTTCTTAGATCTGTTAAACTCCTTAAATGCCTGCAGGACATCAAACAATAGAAGACAGAAAGGACTCAGAAGCTGCCAATGAATGCTATTATATAGACAATGACTAAGGAATTCGAGAGCTAAGGATTAGATTACTTCGTGTAGCTGTCATCATAACCAATATGAAGGGATACACACTTTCCATAGATAAGACAGATCCTTAACCAATATGAAGGGATACACACTTTCCATAGATAAGACAGATCCTTAACCAATATGAAGGGATACACACTTTCCATAGATAAGACAGATCCTACAGAATAATTGATACGGCACAAGGATAAAGGCAGTTCATCATCTATAGTGTCATGGTGCAATAGATATACCAAACAGAGGGCCACTGGTTCTACAGTTGAAACTCAGCTACCTAACCTTGAGGTTGCGAGTTCAAGCCTGAGGACTGCCACCTCATGCATACAATTTAGTATTGAGTCACCAAGCCCTAAATTGCGCATATTCTCTATCTAACCTTTATCAAGAGAGTAAACCGTTCCCCAGCTAAAGATCTGAAGATATTTAAGGTAGACTTGAGTTACTTGACATATTTAGTATTGCCTAAGTCTAAGCTAAATCTACTGAATCCTTCATAAATAGCACAAACTATCTCTATATATCTAATATGAAAAACGCAAAAAAGAAAAAAAAAAAAAAAAAAAAAAAATCTCTATGCTAAGAATACATAAATGATACCTGCATGCGCGTTTTAGCAAGTTCAATTGGGTAACAAGATGTGCAAGCCAATGAGCGTGCCAATGCCCCCGCCACTAAAGGGGCATATGCTGTCATGCTCGGAATATTCTCAGCTGTGAATTCTTCCAACTGGTTTCTAAAAATGTCATAACAAGGCAGGTAGATTCCAACCTACTCAAGGGACAAGATTACCAATTAGTAAGGACTCGGATGCCCATTGTAGAGTTGAAATTAATGCAAACAAGATTCAAAGGCAACAAAAGGACCTTAAGGTCACCCAAGGAACTTACAGTTGGTACAGCAAGGGCTAAACCTGCATTTGTGCCTCTCCATAGCCTTAAAAATCCTTCCTGCAAGAGGATTGAAAATGGATTAAAACTACAGACCAAAATTCCTCTAGCCTGCGCAAATAACTGACTAAGCATAAGTATGCCAGAATCACTACCTAACATCTCCTGCCATAAATCTAGAGATACTATTAGTAGTCGCAAAAGCCATGATATAACTTTCTAACCTGTCGAATGATTTTGTAGAAGACATCTAGAGTTCCTTTGTACTGGAAACAATCAGGAGGGCAAATTGATACAGTACCCTGGATGCCAGCACGAGTGCATGAAGGAGAACACCTTAGATCTGCAAACATCTGAATAAATATATAGCAGAGACCAATTAATATCATGTCCCACTGTAGCAGTAAAGCTTAGAACTAAAAATCTAGGTCCCAAGTAAGCCCATATGAAAAATCAAAAGATAAATGACTTTGTCATTTGAGAAAAGACTTGACAACGGTAGTTCAAGAATGTATGATGGCCAATGGTAAGAACTAATACAGACGGACACACTAGTTTGTAATCGACTGTTATGGATATAATACGTCATATCAATAACTTCTGCTAATCTGAATTCAAAAAGTAACCAATTGGAATAAAAGGCACCGCTTGAGGCACAAAGGATTTTGTCTATATAAGGTATAAAATGGATTGAGCACAAACCATGGTTGGTCCAAAAAAGGCCATGCGACTGGTAAGATTACTTAACGGATGAGAGTAAGGAACTCCAGCTGCCTGTGCTTGCAACCTTGTCTGCAAAACAGGGTACAAGCGAATGTTCAGCACGCATTAAGATCGTAGAACCTGGCCACAGATCTGAAGAGCAGAAAATCTCTTAAAAAGATGACCACGAACATTGCACCAAAGTTAAAATCCAGGCAATAATAAAACACCTAGGAAAATAATGCTATAGAACCTCTCCAGTCGAGCACTAATATACCAAGATTCTCTATGTGAAAAAATGATCAAACTAATACCACGCCAGAAGTGTAGAACAATGTGATTGTAGAATTGAAACCAAAAGTACCCTTCCATATGCATAGGCATAGTTGACGGAAACAAAACAAAGATGGAAAAAATAAAAATGAACATTTTGCATGCATCCATAAATTAAAAATCAAATCCATCACATGTTTTCCTTATAAGAACCTCTAAACACATGTTTGCTAGAAAGGGAAGCAATGGGGTTTAAAGATTTAGAACTCCCCCTTGGATACCGCCTCGCAATATACTTGAATACTCTAGGCCATCGGTAACCAATGTGGGATCAATACATACAAATATACCATCGCGCTCCATAGCCAATGTCCACGGTGGCATGTTTGACCTGCTCGTAAACCTCTCTCTTTTAGCAGCTTTATTCAACGATCGTTATTCGACACCCAAGTAGTATGCTTACACGTAAGGTATCTTAATCCAGCCTATAGGTCACCCTTTCTAACCAATATTCGATCATAACATTAAGAATCTAAGAAAACCGAGAAGAGAAAACATAAAACCAAGGAATAGGCAACCACTGGCAGGCTGGAATACCCACTAAACCAAAGCAAAATAACTAACTAGCCAACAAATGCAAAACACGACAGCTAGAACAGAAAAGTGAGCGAAATTACACAATCGAAAGATTATAAACAGCATAAATGAACATAAAACGCAATCCTGCAAACCCAAAATTTTACCAACCTTAGCAACGTCAAGCGGGTTGACAATGATTGCCGATAGGAAGGCGGCACCTGCAGCCGAAAATGCTCTCTCTGTGACACCCAATTGGTAATTGGACTTGGTGCCCGAACGAGTTTGAGGTTGAATAGCAACAATTCCCTCTGCCACCATTGACTCCGTTATTAATGCAACAGTTTTGTCAATTTCAACTCCTGAGGATTGATCTATACTCATCCATTGATTTTGGGTTTGCTCCGATTCTTCTACCATTCCTTCCAATCACTAACCTGAACCCCTTCAATACGGAATTCAGACCTTATTGGTTACTGCATGTATGTTAATCAGGATATGACAGTTTCGAATGCGTAGAATGAAAAAAGATGCGGTTTTTATTGTTTTAGAAACACAATCTGGCAAAATAAAGCGGAAATAGTCAAAGCTTGTTAATGTAACGGAAAGAATAATCATGGAGTAAAATTAAGATTTTATTCCGGTAAACCCATGTATGAAAAACAGCAGAAAACGAAGACATAAGCAGAAAAACAATACCCTTCTCTGATCTTAGCTTTAGCCTTCGATTCTGAAGCTAAAGCATGGTATTTCTGAAATTAATCCGAGCGGCATCCGAATTACTTGGAGAAGAGGAAATAGGGTCAAAAAAAAAAATACACCTGACAGAGACAGAAGCTTAGAAGTCTCTGGAATTAGGGCACCGTTTTGGCGACGCATTTGAAAAGAGAAGTCAAAAAAAGAGGAAAAAAATACGAGTAGTTTTATGGCGGCCAGTTACTGAAAATGTGTGATTATTCTCATTAGCGTTTTCCACCCGCAGGTTCATTAACTGGTCCCACGTTTGTTTAGGTCTCTATGTTTGTTTAATTTCCTAGTACATCAATTTTCCTGGATTCCTAATTTTTTTCATGAAATGTTTTCCTTTTCCTTTTCAATTTTGGAGGAATTAAAAACTAAGAAGTAGTACAATGCCAAAAAGAACCAAGTAAAATTGCAAAGGCATAATGATAGTAGGGTCGGGATATCCCCGCCCTCCAAAACCGAACGTGAAGGTCTCCATTCATCCGGCTATGGAAATCTTCACTCACTGCTTTCCCTAATATCCTCCATAGTTGTTTCCAAAAATGAGATGTAAAATAAGAGCAGAGCAGTAGCACTTCACCAGATGTCGAATTTCAACCTATAAATAACATTTGAAATCAGTTCTTTCAATTTAATTATGTATCAAGTTAATAAACCACAAGCCATTTAGTTCTATCTAGTAATTCTAGACATGATAACTATTGCTCTGTTACATCTTTTTATTTGTAGTTGAACTCTTTTTATTGGTAGTGGTTGTTTTTTTGGGTAGTTTATCTCTTTTATTTCCCAAGTACCGAAAAGGGGGAAGAAAAAAAGACAAATAGGTAACTGAAAATTTGTATCATTTGCTTTATTATTTTTTTTGAATTCAGCTGAAAAGCATATTAGTAGTTGTTAGCGGAAGCAAGTAATAAATTTTGAGTAATGATCGGTATACTTTACTTACGCTATTTTCTTATGATTGCACTTCAAAATTTGTTTTTTAATACAAAAATTACACATAACACAAAGACTAAAAGATAAATTGTAGATTGCAATTATAAATTTATAGGAAAAATGGGGTGCAAAAATCATAATCATAGGGGGCCTGCTACTGCCCAGAGAGAGACTTTCTCTCTCTAAAAGTTAGATCTAACTAGGGTTTTTCCCATCTTCTTTGTCGGCTCCTCCCCCCGGCCCTCTCCCTCTCTTTTCTTCTCATTTTGCTACTGCCTCTCCTCTTCCCCCTCTTTTTCCTTTGATTTTGGGGGTGGGGCTGCCGCCTCCGCGCCCCACCCCCTGCCGGTTCCCTTCCTCCGCCGTCCACCCTTTTTCAACCTTTAGCCTTTGTCCTCCTCCATCACCAGCCTCCTTTTCCATCAGATCCACCCCCTTTCAACCACTATCCGCCGCCACTTTTCTTCTCCGACCACAACCCCTCCATCTCCACCACCGAGTTTGGGTTTTGAGGACTCTGTCTTGGGTTGAATCTGGGTGGATTTGGCCTCCTTCGGTGCTATCAAGTTCTCAGATCTGTAGGCGGCCGGACTTGGAACTTGGCCCTCATCCCGGAGATGCAGCTTTTTGATCAACTCGGTAGAACTCAGTGTTTCTAATCCGACTCAATGTGTTGACTCAGTGAGGCGAATCGGTTGCACCTGTTTCTGAGTACAGATTAGCTGTTTTTTAATTTGTTTTTGGGTTTTTAGTTTGTGTTGTTGATTGCATTTGTGCTATACTGTGTATTGTTCTGAGTTAGGTTTGTTTACCGATTACTAGTGTTGTAATGTGTTTAGGGTTTGAGCTGGGATCCCTCTTTGGGTTCTCTTCTGCTGACTTTTGAGCGGATTCATCATCCCGTCACGTAGGTGTCGGGTCTGCTCCGGCAGGTGTGTCTAGGAGCCGGTGGCTTGTGTTAGCCTAATGCCGTGCTTGTTCATCTGTTAGTGGATTTGGTTTTCATTCCTATCTTTGATGTAATCGGTGCCGGATGGCTTTGTTATGGAATATCTTGACGTGTTTAAAAAAAAAATCATAATCATAAGTTTTAAAGCTGTCTTAGAATATTCTTTTTTAAATGTAACATATTTCTTTAAGTTGGAAAAGAAAAAATAGGTAATCGGACGAGGTCATCTTCAGTTTGGTGAACAACTGGATCTGACATTGTTTTCGGGAATTGTTTCGGGGCCTTTTTTTAAAATTTTTTAAATTTTTTTTTTTATGATTGAAACTATTCATTTTTTGGAGTTTCATAGAGAAATTTAATTTAAAAAAAATTAAAAATGTCGATAAACAAGTGATCGAAGCACAATGTTCATAAAAAAATTCGAGTTCCGATTCATTGCATTTGATTGGTCTCTTCAATATAATGTGTTAAAAAAATCATATTACTCGATGTCAACGAGTGTGATTTCTAAATGACTAAAAAAAAATTGTTGAGCTTTACAAAATAAACTATTTTCATCATTAAAATAAGCCCAAGATGCCGGACCATTTCAACCTAACGGAGTTAACCAATACCGTTGCGAATTAACACCAAGGGATTGACAAAGTGGTCTTATCTCGGGACTTAATGGTTTGCTCTAACCTAAAGTCTCAAGTTCAAATCTCTTTGTCAGTTGATCCGCCGAAGGAAGGGGGGTGCAGTGCACTACGGCCGTCCAATGCCCGGATGGACCGCCCAGATTTAGGGGTTCTTTGGCTAAAAAAACCATTTTGGTTTATTTTTCGTCTTTATTCACAAAACTTTAAGTTTGACTAATAATTTTATACTTTTTAGATTTCTCTCGTAGAGAGGAGCCAAGAAACCACAACAAATCGACCGAAAACTAACAAATGCAAAAAAAATTTGAATAAGGACAAAACTCAAAAAACCAAAAAAAAACCAAAAAACCAGTTTTTTCAATTCACCCAAATGAGGCCTTAATAGCAGTGCGCGCGCATGAATAGATAGGATGCAAAAGGGAGGACATCAAATCTGGGTTGTCCTTCCGAGCATCGGACGGCCCGTAGTGCACCGCATGTTGCACGGCACCCACCCTGGTTCTCTTGCCAGTAAACTCTTGGGTCACTGGGGATTATGCCAAGTCGTTATCTCCAGCCTCCAGGGCCCCAGAAATAGTCGAGGTGAGAGCAAATTGGTCCGGACATCCGGTTTAAAAAAAAAAACAAATAAAATACAATACCGTTGCGAATCGCCCGGGAACTGGCATCCAATTCCCGCGAACTAAAATCCAATTCACCAATCGCCTTTAACCCCTCGAGGCCCACTCTCCCTTTCCTTCTCTCAAGCCCTAGAACCCTCTCTCTCTCTCTCTCTCTCTCTCTCTCTCTCTCCACTCCAACAAGTTTCGCATATCTTTCTAAATGAAATGTGGGCAATGGAGATCGAAGAGATCGAATCGGTGCTCGAGAAGATCTGGGACCTGCACGACAAGCTCAGCGACGCAATCCACTCGATTTCCCGATCTCACTTCCTCAGCTCCATCAAATCTCTTCGCAAATCCAACAACGACCCTCTTTTCCTATCCAGAAAGAAGAACATCAACAACAACGGCGGCTCAGCAACCGATGAAGGTAAAATTAATCACCAGCAGGAGACAGGGTTCGTGTTCGTGAAGGATTTCCGGTCCGACGACGAGGATAATAATGACTTCTTGGCGATTCAAGAGGCAAAGAGCCTCAACGCGATTCGCACAGCGCTCGAGAGCCTAGAGGACCAGCTCGAGTTCTTCCATGTGAGTTTGATTTTTTGTTCTGCAATTTGGTGGTTTGCTTTCTAGGGTTTCGTTTTCTATGTCCTAGACGCTCAGGCACAAGCGGTGCAAAATACGTATTATGTGAAAGTGGAATAGTCTAAAATCATCAATTGAGATTTATCTGCAATGAAATTGATGTGAAAGTATAGATAGATGAGAAGAAAATTTGGGTGATTGTTGTTTTTTTTCCCTCTTCTTGGCAGTTTTCTGGATAGTTAAAAGGGTAGTTTAGGAAATTAAAAGTGTTGGCCGGCTTCATAACTGCCGTCAGTTTGTTCTCTTTATAATAGTAGTAGACTGGGTTGTTGAGATAGGGGAGAACAAGTGAGAATTAGGTTTCTACGGTTCTAATATAATCGTGAGAATTAGGTTTGTTGTTTTCTTTGCATTTCTTCCCAGTTTCTTGTGGGCCAAAATCTGGCATTTTTGCATTACTGAAAGGGGCGGCTCCACCTTATGCTTCAAAAAATGCACTGAAAATTGTAAATTTTTACATGTAATTTGATTTTTCTTCAGTATTGTCACTTGTCAGCAGTCAGCACTGAATTACTGTTATGTCGCCAAAATAAATTTAAAAAAATCACTTAAATTTATAAGTAGATAATATAGCTTAACAGAACAAATTAGATCCAATGAAAATAAATATGTTAATTTTATATAGATCCTGTATACAAAATTTCTCTTTACATTTTTTGTTACCGCTGAATTAAAATCCTGGAGCTGCCTCTGATTCCTGGTATTTAGGTTGCGTTTCTTTGGAACTACTGATCTTTATATACTTTTTTGTGCATTCTGTTGACTGAATTGGAGATAGTTGGAATCTGTATTATTGTGGGGTTAACTGAACTATATTTGAGTAGTAGGGATGTGTTATTCTTTCCATTTTGATAAGTAATATGCGAAGATAAGGGAGGGCTAGAATGGAGCAAATGATCCCATCGACACAGTCGCGAAACATTTCAATTGTGTGAACACCATTGCAGTGTCAGCTATTAATTGTCTTGTTCTTCCATTGAATTGATAAATTAGCAATCCATCGTAAAGTTCTTGATAGATCAAAAGACAAGGGGAAGTAATCCATGGATGTGAATAAAGAGACAAAATGCCGCAAAGACATAGTAAAACAGCTCAATAAGTTGGTGGTTACGGGCTTAATTGGTAGTTCAATCTCAGTTGTAAAAGATTTCTGATATTTTTGGGTTTACGAATTGGGGGCGAAACTTTTTTTGGGATCAAGTCCCTGGCTGGTTAGTCCGTACATCCAATTTGTGGTTTCTTGCTAGTGCCAATTTGGTTTAGTTGATTTTTTTTTCCCTGTATTGTAGAATTGAAATTTAGATTAGCCATGAAATCAGCTTGTCACGTGCATGTTCCATCTACGTCGATTCTAGGGAAGATGTATTTTTCTGATCTTCGAAGACGATTTAGACCATCTTTCTGGTCTTAAGAGTGAGTTTTATGCTTCATGGTCCTTAAATACGGACCCAGAGTGAAGGGGTGTATTGCTCCATCTGAGCCGTCAATCTCTACAAGCAATAGTCCTGATTTCAAAAAGTATATTTTGAAATCTGGACCATTAAAAACACTTTTGGACGGCTCAGAATTCAGATTTTGTGCACCACAAGTCTGCAACCCCTGTACTACAGGGTTCCCGGTTCCCCTTAGGTACAGTTGGAGAACCTATTGGGATTCTTGTTTTTGGATGGATACAAGATAATGTGGTGGTTGCATTTGTCCTGAAATTAGACTTACGGTTGTGATTTTAAGTGCATTGTGTGAACTATCTGTGGTATTCGCTCAAACCTAAATAAGTGCCTTGCTTGGAACTTGCTGCTAAATTCAAGTTTTCTAAGTCTTATGTTAGTGGCTAGAGGAATTTCCTTGTCAACTTGTGTTGAGCCTTCTTCTAAGTTTGGTTGCTTTTTACCTAGTTACTATTACATATTTTCATTCTAGAATTAATTGCTGAATGGTCGATTAAAGGCATGTGTGTTAAGAAGCATCGTCAAGTGTCCGTATTATGAATTCATTCTTTCCTTTTAGCCACATTAAAGAATGTGGGTCATAGTTTTAGCAGTGTCCAAGGTGTGTTGGTTAAAATACAAGTGTCTCGACATGGCCCCCTTTGTAGAAGTGTTTGTGCTTCTTTGGCTAGAAACATTGAGAAAGATTTACTGATAATGGATAACCATAGAGGCAGACTAGGACAGCAGGAAAGATGGCTAAAGATGATATGGTCAGGGACACTGTTTGCACCAAAGGTGGGAACTGATGATCTGGTGTTTCTGCCAAGACGGGAGGGAAACTCGAGCTTTTGCGATTTAGAAAATTCATTATCTTGAACCAGTACTTAACTAGATATTTAAGTAGGGCTTTGTCAAAGTGTAGTTCCAACAGAGAATGTGTCGCATAGTGTAAATGCATTTTATTACTTATAAAAAAAATGTAAATGCATTTTATGTCAGTATGTTGGAAAATTCTCTAGTGGGTGGAGCTCTGGAAAGGTGATCCACAATTTTTCTTACCCAAATATTTGAATTGGCATGGCAAGTACTTGTCCTTTTTAGTCACATCGATGTTATGGTTCCACAGACTGTACAACTGCAACAGAGGGCAGAGAGAGATGCTGCGGTTGCACGCCTAGAGCAAAGCCGAATTGTTCTTGCAATGAGATTGGCTGAACACCAAGGCAAGAAGTACAGAGTCATTGAAGAAGCTCTAGCTTTTGTTGGTGATGTACGTGATGCTGGCCGTTTTATTTCACCGGAAAATCTGTATGCTTCTGCTCCGTATCCACCCGGTGAGAACTTTGTGCCCCCTGCAGAGAAAAGATCGATTAATCTCTCCAAGTTTCTCTTAACTAGTTTCAATGTTGCCAAGAATTCCCTTAAACTCGATCAAATGGGAGGGATATTGGGCAATGCTGCTTTGGTGGCAATCAGCATGCTTGCATTTCTGCATCTACATCAAGCATCTTGTAATAACAAGTACATCTTAGACCTCCCACAGAAGCAAGAAGATGCTTCCAACAGAAGAAAAATGAGGGACTCTACATCCGGTGGTCGATTGACCCACCTGGATGTGATGTTGGCTAGGGGCTAAGGGGAAGATAGGCTACTTTGGTAGTTTTTTCTAGTAATGAACTTTTCTTACCTTGTTACATGATGAAAGGTTTGTTGTTGTGATGATGGTGTGACCACAAGAGCGCTTCACTGTCTGGCAATTTATACCACGAATTCATGTGATGTATGCTGGTCTTTACCTAGTTTTTTTTTTTTTTTTTTTTCCCAACTAGATGTCCGGGCCAGTTTGCGCGTACCTCGACTTATTCCGGGGCCTGGAGGCATCGACCATGCATCACCCCCAGTGGTCCCATGTTTGGAATGTTCGGTCTTTACCTAGTTACCTTCTGTCGTCGATGAATTTGATTGTATATATAGCATATGTTTCGCTTCCAACTCATCATACGATTATTGTTTATAGCTTCTTTTTGTAGCGTTGTCAAAAAGTGTTGGATTGTTGCATTAATTTTTAAGCTTTTCTGTCCTAAGAACAGTAGTCGTGTCATAAATTACGCACCTTTCAATCCTCAACTCCAGTACGAGAAATAGACGTTGTAACAAATATTGTTATTTCTTCCCTTAAAATTAGATATACTTAGGAATTCTAATGTTGCTTTGTTGCATCAAAATTGAAAATTGAGTGGTCAGTCTCTGGAGCGAAGTACAACATAGGGGTCTTTGCTCTACATTGTGAATCGAGGAACTAAAAGCTTCTTATACCGACAGCAGTGCCTGCCGAAGTAATTGTAGCAGCTCCAGAACCTATTAATTTGTCAATTTGTTCTTTTGATTCGTCTATAATGCCGAATAAACCCTGCAGGGAGAAGCCATTTCTTGTGGAATAGGTGTAAAGAACCTACTTCTCCTGGGGATGAAAGCTTGTAAACGCAGTGGAGATTACGGGAGTCAACCCGGGCAGCAATACCTCATCCTGAATCGAAGACTTTCTTCTTTCTGAAACCTTTCTTTTCTGTTACTGTCACCATCATTTTTCTTCAAATCGACTCTGATGGCTTCTCCATGCCCATCAACCTTTGGCGAACAAACCTGAACTCATGGTTCGAGAAACCTTTGATGGAGGTTCTGCTCGTATTTTTCTGGATGTCAGTACAAATCAAAAACTCGTACTTTAAGTTAGTTAACGTATACATTATGAATCTTGAAGGTCGTTAATCATTCTAATGTCGTTAATTATTCACATTGCTATTGTAGCGTCTCTCTCTCTCGTTTCTTGTCATCTTTGCTTCTGTAAAAGCTAAAAGGGCTAGGGCTCATATCAGTTATTCATTTCTTGTTCTGGTTTTGCCATGATTTTCAAGATTTTGTAAGATTTTTAATATGGACCAGGTGATTCAGCTGGGCAGCCGAACAACAATGTACGCGAAAAACACTTGTCTCGGGCTATAGATATTCACAATGTGAACGATGAAAAATCGAACAAAAAAATGTCAACGCGTATAACTCGAGAGAAAGAAGTCAGCGCCCAGCCAGTCTTTGTACTGTTATATTGTTGCCTTTCGGCAAAAGGGTTACAAGTGGGAAGATTTGAAAACATAAAAAGTGAGCCACAGCCCATATAGTATTAGTTTGAGTTTTCATACAATCTTTTCGTGTGTAGACAACTTTGTTTGAGTTCCAATTGGGTTCAAAGAGTGACCCAAATCCCATTTTGGGAGAACACTAAAATGGGAATGTAAGAAGACAACACCAAAACAACCTTCTCTTGCTGTCCAAAAGAAATCTCCTTTTGTCAAGAATGTCATCTTAGTAGTCAATTCACGAAGTAGGGAAAAAAAAAATCGAAAAGGAAAACCAATCTTGGTTTGCCATATTAAGTTTTCATTTTCTTAAACCCCAATAAGGGATTTAGTTTTGGATTTAAAGGTTTCTCCCATCATAAGGTCTTACATTCGAAACCTCCAATGTTTCTATAAACTCTTATAGGAGTCCCGACTTTAAATGCGCTTTAATTGATTTCTCGGAAATTAATTAAGATACACGTAAATTGATCCAGATATCCTTAGTTACGAAAACGGATTTCCTTTTGTATCCTTGTGGAAGAGCACAAAAAATAACAAATTGAAAACCCGTTATAACTGACCAGGGCAGTTGGCCTAACGGCTATGTAATAGTAATAGTTAGCACTATGAGGTTGCATTGGCTGAAATTTTAGTTGGAAATGAGGTTCTCCTACCCATGAGAACTGTCTTTTCTCTCATGTGTTAACTTCATGCATTGAAATGGTATTCTTGATTTCAAATATGAAAACGAAACGGTATTCTTGGGGCCACGGGGAGTTATGTTTGATCGTTACTTTCAGGGACTTGGAATTAGTCCGGTGCGCGCAAGTTCACCCGGACGTCTAGTTAAAATAAAAATAAAAAATCTCCAACCCCATGTGATATGTGTAATTGCTTGGCAAAAACAAAAAAAACATGTGAGAATGCAAATTGAATGGAGTATTATCTTTAGTGATAGAAGCAACTTTAGGAAACAACCACCAACCTTTCCTAGACGAAAAGTTGCATTAATTCCAAGCAATTACACATATAGTATTTTGAATCCACCCACTAACTAATGTCGTAGCATAGTGCCATGGGGAGATTGAATAATTAAAGACTAGCTGTTGCATTCTGGGGGTCACACATAAACAAGTTTCCATGAATCCCTAATGATAAAGGAGGATCCGGGGTGCTAGAAATCAGTCCTACAAATCACCCTGAAAATCACCAAAAACGATGTCGTTTTGGGCGATAACCATTAACCACTAAGTTCACTTTTGATCAAAATAATTCCCACCGGGTCAAGTTGGTTTTTTTTTTTCTTTTCTTTTCAAAGTGTTTAAATTTAAAATGCCTAAACCCTAAACCCAAAATTCCTAAATACCCAAACCATATGAAAGTACCTAAGCCTCGAAAATAAGTGCCTAAATTTCTAAAACCTATGAAAATGTTTAAACCCTCAAACGTATGAAAGTGCCTAAACTCCCAAAATCCCATGAAATTGCCTAAACTTCTGAAACCGTATGATACCCTAAGTGCCTAAACCCCCAAAAAATTGACCTAGGAATAATGCACGTGGTTGTTTTGGTTTTTTTTAAAATAAAAAAAAAAAACCTTGACCTAGTGGTAAGTAAGTTTCAACCCTTGACCTAGTGGAAATTAAGTTTCCAAAAAAACCCTATCTCTTATGTTCCTATGACCCAAAACGACGTAATTTTGAGTCATTTATTTGTTGTCCCTTTTCGCGCCCAAAACGACGTAGTTTTGGGCAATTTTCAGGGTGATTTGCAGGGGTTGATTTCTAGCACCCCGGATCCGATAAAAGAGAAGTTTCGAGGGCGAACAGTAATCGCAATCCTCTCTCGGCACGCCAGAGGAGTCCTTCCCCATAAGTTCAACGGGCCAACTTTTACTTTTCAGTTGTCTAAAGAAAAGAATAAAGATGAAGCCATTTTTCATTGAACGATAATTAGAATACGAAATCAAGGGGGCCTCTAAAACTCGTAAAGCGGCCGCACCTTAAGTTTTAGCTAAAGACCGGCTCTGGGCCTGGCGATATTACAGGCACATCAAAATGAAGCCCCAGACATGCCAGCCGGATTACAATATTCCAGAGGACCCCAATGGCAAATCTACTTTAGAATTTCAATAGCCGTGATTTAGTATTGGCCACCTGATCATCACCCAATTGTCGGTTGGTAAGTAGTGTAGTGGGCTCCAATGGGCCCTACAAACTGGGCTCCAAGACCCAACCCACTAACATGCATGACCTATGTTGTCAACCCCCTAACGTGCATGACCATGGCCATTTCCTGACCAGTGACCACACCAACGTGGCTCATGATAACAGCAGCAGATGATCGATTCATTTTGGGTGTGAAAATAAAAAAGCCCGCACACATTTCACGTGCCACACACTTGATTGATAAGAAAATGTAGCGTACGCTTGATTTGGGAAGAGAAAATGTCAAAAAATTTGAATTTAATGAGAAATGAAGATTTTTGTTTGAATTTAATGAGAAATGAAGATTTTTGTTGCAGTCACACAAATGTGTGGAAAGGACTGTGGGAGATACTTTCTTCATTAGAAAAAAAAAAGATAAAGAAAAGGAAAATTAATATATATATATATATATATATATATACACACACACTCCCTTGTTTGGAAGAGGAAAAGAAAATAACAAAACTCAATATTTAGTACTCCCTTTATCCCAAATTGCTGATCCCTCTTTCTATTTTGGGATGTTCCAAAATGTTGGTCCTATTTCTAAAAACAACTATCAAAATATGTCAAACTTTCAGTTTTACCCTTAAAGTATTCTTTCCCTTTCAATTTATTTCACAGTTTTTGAAATTCATGTCATTTCTAAATCATTTATATCTTTTAGTATATGATGTTTTTTTATGATTTTCAAAACTTTGTATAAAACAACTAATTGAGATTTCTATTAAACAAGATCCATATTGCATATTGAAAGATATAAATAATTTAAAACCACATAATATACTTCACAGTTTTGAAGGATGATAATGTTCTTTGAGTTTTATTTCTTAGAATGCTGTTACTTAGGTGGTAAAATTTGTTGAGAGCAACTAATTTGTGTATATGTTGTCTAAGTTAGGTTCTTTCTTCAGATCTCACGCGCTCTTACTCTTATGATTAACTGCGGAATCAAAAGAAGTTGGTTCCAACGGTCTTTTAGTTGAAAAATATAATATTATAGCACATTGAAAATCTCGCTACTTTGTGATTGAAGAAGTTTAAATTTCTGAAATCTAGTATAAATAACTAACAAATATTGTTAAATATGATTTCTTTTTATGTAATGTATGATATCAATATCTACCCTCTCAAAAAATTCAAGGTTTCACCATTTTCTACTATAGATTTCTTAAGTTTTGAGATAATGATTTAGATTATGATGCATTGGAAGTTGCATCTTCATCACAATTTTTACTTCGACTTGTTCGTCAAAATTAGTTTCACTGCAAATCAGATACTAAAACCATGAATTATGATGCACCAAGATTCTAATTCTCACATAAACGTGTAATTATACTGCAAATTTAGGACATCATGTGACGATACATCAAGAACAAGTTGCAGCCTCGCATCAAATGAGGTGGGTGGTGGTTGGGTTCAAATGAGCTCATTTAAACAAAATCCGGCTAAAAGTGAAGTACTGAAGTAGCTTGGGGACCGAATAAAGAGAAAAAAAAGCAATTGTAGTCTGTAGAGTATAATTGGGTGCTGTCGTGGGTTTCATTAAATTGCATCACCACACCCACTTGTTTATCAGATTTTCAGAAAAAGTCCCCCAGGCCCCAGTTGCAGACAAGACAGATAGACAGCACACAGACAGAATGCATGAATCTGGTGTGTGGTTGATGCATCCTTTTCTGCTGTTTTCTTTTACAAAGCCAATTCCACAAAACACACTCAAACACGTTCCTGTCCCCCCAAGCCTTTTCGCAGGTGGCAGCTCTAGGAATTTTCTGTTACAATTTTATTTCTTTATTTCTCCTTTTTAAAAATGCGAAATATGTCCATATTGGACGTAGGCAAGAGAGTCGAATTTTTTTTTTCTCCGGTAAAAATCAAAATTGTTATTTGTAGTTAGTGAGATTTGAATCCCAAATTAAATGCATGAGAGTCCATAGTACTTACTTTGAACTACCACTCCACTTAGAGTCGGGATTTGTTGATGGCAAGGTAAAGTCTTTAACAAATTTGAACTGTGTATTGTCAAAATAGACAACTGAGATGAGTCTTCTACCGTCCAAGCTAGTGCCAAGTTTCAATTGTAGTATGCAGAGAAGCCGAATCCCATCAATATGACTTCTTTTTTTTCATAAAATTGCGGGTACTAACGAGATTGTACCGAAACATTGGAATTCCATACGGATAATCCGAGGTGATTACTAATAACAAAATATTTTTTTCAAGTGACTTTAAAAGAAATCAGCTCAATCGAATAATTGTAATCGATTTGTCGGTGATCGAGTTGCAAATGGGGGGTAGTGAATTACGAAATCTAGACAGTTTTTAAGTCATCATTACAGCCAACCGGCATATCTGACCGTTTGACCCACGCATGAACCACTCGTTACTCATTTCGAGCTCACTGTGCTGTATTTTAGTTAAGTGTGTTAAATAATGAGCACACAGTACCAATAATGATCACAAAATCATTTACAGTCCCCTCTCATGTCTACCAGTGGCCAAACACTGCACCAGTGGTTTTTCAGTACTGAAATTTAACCCAAGGCGTGGGCACAGCGCATATTACCAGCCCTCTGATCGTACCCAACAACCATTAATTTAGTTGTTGATCTCCAACTCCTGCATCTTATGATTCTTACAACGCTGCTAGCCTGCTATTGGTACCGATCACGTACCGATCGACTTCGGGGACTCAGTTGTGGGTTCTATACAAATGATCTGAACCGTTCATTCATCTCATAATGATTTTTAGCTCCATCGGCCATGCGTCAGCCGTCAGGGGTTAATCCAAAATCTCCTCGTTTCATTCAAAATCGTCGGTTCCTCTCGATTTTCCGTGATTCTTACTTACTCAAATTATCTCTTATAAAAAAACATCACATCAATTGTAGGTTCGTTTAATCTCTCTTAGAATAGAGAGGCCCTTAATTCATGTCCTTGTGAACAAGGTGTTCGACTCGCGTTGTAACCATGAAGTGTCCCATAAGCGAAACTGTACATTTTGCTTGAGTATTGGCAATGAACGCATGAGTTTAATACTTTAATATGATCAGCCTATGTGTAAAAGCTACTTCTGTTGTCCCAATTTGTTTGTCCAATTTCATCATACTTGCTTTTTGAAAAATTATCTGTATTATTTATAGAGTTAATTGAGATCTATAAAAAAAAAGATCCATACTGCATATAAAAAATATTATAAATTGAAACATATTGATAATTTTGTTGGAGTCCCAAATAGTTAAAGTGGATAAACAATACGGGACAGAGAGAGTATTAAAAAAGTGAGTTTTCTGTTTTCAATAATTTTCAAATAACAAATGTGTGAGGCATGTGGCACTGGAATGCTTAAACATTATCATAATTCATAACCCACTACAACACCGTAGCAGGCAGCACTACAACAATAAGGCTACGTACGGAACCTGGGGGTGCTGTGCATCCCCATGCACTGCTATGCAGTCCTGTGGCCCCGCCGCACCAGCATTTTTTTCGACGATCGGAGATGTTCACCGTGTAGACTTCGTCGAATACTACAAGTGTGCCAAAAATCAACTTGATCGGATATCTTTTAGTGCCTCATCGGAACACAAATATCATGAAAAAGTGGTTTTTATCCAGTGTTTGTGTCCATTTGTTTTCAAAGTATTTGTGTTTCGATAACCTACTTAAAGATATCCGATCAAGTTAATTTTTTGCATACTTGTAGTACTCGACGAGGTCTACGCGTTGAACGTCTCCGATCTTCGAAAAAATGTCGGCGGCGCCACGGGGCTGCACAGCACCCCCCTCAGTCCGCTACATACACACCTTCTCGCTTACACCCTATGGTGTGGGACCTACCTCGGGGTCTCACACGAATGCGGAGCCGCTCAATTTGTTAAGAATATTTTTTAAGGGTTCTTGAAAAAAAATCAACTTGGTCAGAAAATCGGTGAAGGCTTGATAATTTTGTTAAAGTTTTGGTATGTTCGCTTTAGAAACTGAAACTTGATCAAATCAAAAAGCCTTTAATGGTATCTGATTGAGCTAATTTTTCACGAAGACTCTTTAAAAAAAATATTCTAAACAAATTGAGCGGCTACGATCATTCGTGTGAGACCTCGAGGTAAGTCCCACAAAATAGGGTGTGAGCGGGGTGTAAGCAAAGGGGTGTGTACATAGACTTATTCGCACAACAATTAGTCAACAATGAAAAATTGAAAATGTTTTGTTGGTGGTACTCATATTAATTCTATAAAATGAAACAAAAGGTTTTACAAAAAAGTTTCACGAGTCAGATATACAACAATAAAATTATGGTCAAAACTTTTGGCAAATAATTCATAATCAAGATTATTGGATTCTTCATTGTCTTTATTCAAAAAAAAATTGCATTTGTTAGTTTTGCGTCAAAATTTTGTGGTTTCTGGATTTATCTCGATGAGACGAATCTAACAAGTATAAAATTATGGTCAAAACTAACAAATGCAAAAAAAAATTAAATAAGGACAAAACGAAAAAACCAAAAAACTGGATTTAGTTTTTTTGCTAAAGGAGCCAAAAGCTGTGGAAACACACCGATACCAATGTTTTGTTAAAAAAAATTTCCCTTATAATCAATTGTTTGGTCTAGCTTACTCGTACTTTGATTAATCATGAAAAACAGTCCAACGTTCACTGGCAAGGGACCTCATTTAAATGAACTGACTCCCACTTAAAACGAATGACACTTTTTCTTCCTTAGTACTACGAGATAATTAAGTCTAGCTAGCCAGGCTGTTCGATCGGTTGTGGTAAATAACTGGCCAGGTTCTTTGACCCAATTGCTAAAATTGGCAGCCCAATGGGGCCCAATGAATTTCAGAATTTTACGTGCTTAAATGGAGTAATACTTTATGTTTTCAAAATTAATTAATTTGTAGGAGTATTATTTACAGTATTTTTAGTGTTTCTTGTTTGACGAGATAGATACGGTGATTTTCCAGATCTTGGAGAACTCTTTCTACAAACAATAAGGTGTCAAGCCGAGTGTGAAAAAGTATTGGAAGTTTCACATTTTCCCATCACCCATGCCATGAGGAATTGAGGGACTCTGCGGAGCGCAATGCTCGGTAGGCCTTGCCGAACACATCTCGACCGTCCAAATATTTTTTAGATGGCTTAAATTTGATGGGTGTCGAAAGGTGTTTTCAGTATTTTAATCCCTATCAAATCTCGACCATACAACCGAGATATGCTCGGCACGACCTGCCAAGCGTTGCGCTCAGCAGAGCCCCGAGTTTTGCTATGAGAGGTCATGTAAATTTTATCTCAACAATAGATGCAACTCAGACCCTTTTGATAACTCATTGTGTTCGGTTCGATTTATGTTCACCTCGACTAATTTTTAAGAAATTAATCTCACTGTTCATTAGCTAGAAGCCCAATTAAAATCGGGACAAAACCTGTATAGAATGGTCATGCAAGAATTAACGATGGGTAAGTTTTGGAATATTTCATAGTTACATATATACTCCATGTATATCGACTACATATATACTAACGGTTCAATCCCGGTTTGACAGTGGTTGAACCGGTGACCCATTCGCCCAGATTAGAACGATTGGTAATTTCTGGAATATTTCATAGTTACATTTATGTACTCCACATGTAAATCAACTACATATCTACCAACAGTTCAATCCTAGTTTGACAGCGGTTGAATCGGTGACCCATTCGCCCGGTCCCTTTTCCGGTTCACTCACCGATCCGGTTTTCAAAACATTACTTATAACATGATAAATTTTTCAGTATCCTAAAGCATTGCTCCTCAGACCCTCCTCAACGTTAAGATGTGATGCTTTGAAACTTAGGAGTTTGCTCTCACCTAAGGTCTCAGGTTCGATTTCCCTTTCCAACAAACTTTTGGGGCCACTAGGGATTATGTTTCGTCGTTAACTCCAGGGCCCTAAAATTAGTCAAGGTTCGCTCAAGCTGGCAGTAGTAATAGGATTTGTCCATTTTTCTTCAATTTTTTGTTTTGGAACTTAAAACCATGTCGAATTCACAGAATTGATTGATTCAAGGAATTATTCAGCAGGGGGAGTGCACATAAAATAGGAGAAGATTAATTTAAGCTTACAAAAGTGTAATGGGGACGAAGTTTAGTTCAGTTAAATACACCATGCTGTCCAAAGCGTGGACTGGTACTTCAATTACCTCTCATAAGTGCATGGGACTGGCTTCTAATTAGTATTCTTATTATTTTTCCTACAATATCCCGGTCAGTTTACGCACATTTCGATCAATTAATCTCCTCTCCGATTTTGACCAGATAATCAACTCTGGGAGTAGGGACTTTAGTAGTATTTTACAAGAATCTTTCTTGTTATCGACACCAATAATTGAACACTGATCAATAGTGCGGAGAGGATACCCGCTAACCAATCGGACTAACCCTTGCGTTGATTAGTATTAGAGACTTGCACACATAATTAGGGATAGGGTTCTGCCTGGACATTAAACACGTGGAACCCGCGTGGAACTAAGGTTGCCCATTCAAACTTTTACAGTAATGATTTTTGGGATACAACGTAAGATCTTAATCATTTCGATGGGGACATTTTTGTTTGCAATTCTCTTGAGTGATGCTTAAGTTTCTCCTGCTAATGCTGCTACGCCCACATGCTTTTCCACCTGATACAACCATATTTCAGAGGGCCCCTAGCTAACTTTCACCAAAAGCCTTTTTATTGTCATCTAATTTGGTACGCGGTGTCTCGACTAATATTGGGAGATTAATTCCACCGTCATTTAAAAGCTAACTAATGGTCATCAGATGTTTAAAGTAAAGTAGATATTACAATTATGTCTAAATAGTAAATACAATGATTTTGACATGGAATAATAATATACATGTATTTATTGTCAAGTTTTAACATCATCTCAGCATCGTCGACTCCATTATTGAGATTTAATACGAAAAAGATACATATTTTTTTATTTATAGATACTGCCCCGTATTGTCTCAAGATTGCCACGAACATTGTCGAAGGCGCCATAGGAATATTTTTTCGATATAATGAAATTGTTTTTGAATCAATATGGGTGATATATATTATCAGTCTCTGCATATTCAAATTTGTGAAATTTGTTAGCTATCATTGTTGTTTTGGCTACTCATATGTTCAAGTTTTCAAATGATCATCAGCATTGTCAACTTCCTCAATCACTGTCACTGAGCTCCATCATATATGTCACATCTACATATTAATCTATAAACTTGTCGTGTATTTTAGTTTATTCAATCTCCTCCTTTTCGACGTGGCCGCCTCCTTCATTTGTGATTTTTATTTATCTATAATCTGTCAATTTATTCGCGGAGATCATCAAGTTATACTTAGCTAGGTAGGAATAATTAATTTTTAGATAGATAGAAAATCAAAGCCTAAGGTGAAAGATGAAACGTGACAAAACTTTCACCCGTTTTTTTTTTTTTGGCGCTCGCCAACATGGTATATATCAGTGGAATGTTAGAGGGGAATAGGGGTGTAAATGAATTGGGCTGTTCGCGAACTATTCGAGGCTCGGTTCGGTAAGAGCTCGTTCGAGTTCGATTCGTCTACTAAAAGAACTGAACTTGAACCTCAATATTATGCTCGTTTCATAAATGAGCCGAACTTGAACCTAAGTGGATTCGGCTCGGTTAGGCTCGCGAACCTGAGGTCAAAATGTAATTAATAATACTTTATTGGTCTACATATAAATATTTTATAGTTGAGAAACTTTTATGTAATTTGTTCTTCTTTTATCCCTAACTAGAGTACTCTACTACGAACAGATGAGTTTTATCCCTAACTAGAGTACTCTATTTAGTTCTCAATATTTTTTTATCGTGTTCTTTTTCTTTTGATTTCTTGATTATTGTGGTAGATTTGTTTATTTTTGTTTGATTTCTTAATTATTGTGGTAGGTCTACATGTAACATTGTTTTGAATCATCTCTTTCCCCTCTCAGTTGGTGTTCTAAATTGCTAACGAGCCCTACCGAGCTTGATTCGAGCCTAAATTCGGCTCGTTTGAGTTTAACGAGCCCTACCGAGCCGAGCCCGAGCTTTGAAATTTTTTCACGAGCCGAACTCGAGCCCACTTATCTAGGCTTGAATCGAACCCGAGCTGAACTCGAGCCTGACTCATACCTTAACGAACTGATCCCGAACCTCATAGGATTCGGCTCGTTTACAGCCCTAGAGGGGAATAAGTAGGTTAGCAAACTAAAGAAAGTTCGATGTCTCTTTATAAACTCAAATCCAAGACATTGCCCCTAGAAGCCAAAGTCTATAAATGATAAGATTAAAAAACAGTGAGGAATTATATGAGCCCCAACGAGGATAAAGGGGCAACGCAATTATTCTTTGACCCGCACCTTGTAAAAAACACACCCCATTTTACTTGTAAGAGTTTCATTCGAATTCTAGTGAAACACCATTTCAATGCAGTTAAGCGCACGGATTGGCCAAGTGATGATGGTTCGGTGTTCAGGAGTTTGCTCCCTTTTAAGAATATATCTAGTGCTTAAAATTAACTCCTAAATTGACTCGTATAATAGACACATAAGCAAAAATAGGGTCCAATTTTGTGTGTTTGAAAAATTACTAATTTTGGAGTTAGAGGGTACTCTCACGGATTCTCTAAAATTGAATCCTAAAGTGCGTCCTACAATTTTTTTGTACACACTCAAATGTAAGTGGGTCCACCTCTCTTTTCTCTCTCTCTCTCTCTCCCCTGTCTTCACTCCCAACTCCCTCCCTAAGGGCATCCACAGTGTGCTCTTCAAAAAGCTCCTAGGTGAGACTCCTAATATTCAACAACTTATTTGCTCAATTATAGTCTTCAATTAGCTATCCAAAGAAGATCTTAAGGATGATTCTTTAACATGGCTCTTAAGTCCTAACACATTAGCTAAGTTTTGGGAGAGAGTAGGGAGTGAGGAGAAGCTAGGGAGAAGGAGAAGAGGGAGGGCGGAATGGGGGACCCAATTACATTTTTGTGTCCATAAATAATCTTAAGACATAGTCTAGGAGCCAATTTTAGAGAGTCTATTGGAGTCCTTTTACACTCCTGAATTAGCAAGTCCTTAACAAATAAAATTGGACCCCACTTTTGCTTATGTGTCAATTTTAGGAGTTATTTTAAGAGTCAAATATAGAGCCCACTGTTCATGCCCTTATCACACCAACTAAGGGCCAACCCGAGAGCCTATAGAATTAGAGCATTAAAATAAAGAAATATTTATTAACTTTGTCCATGTTACCTAGGAGTCTAATTATGAGATATTTGAGGAGTCCACTGGAGATTTTCTAAGATTTCTTATTCAAATTTCTTTCCAGCAATTCTTGGGGCAACCTTATCCCCTCATGTAAATGTGTAAAACAGCTGTGGGATGGGCCGTATGAAATAGTTCGATGTTTGTGCAAATTAGCCCGAGACACTTTGAATTTTTGTTTTGGACACTTTAGAAGAAAAAAAAAAAGGAAGAAAAACAAGACGGCATGCGTTGTTTTGACTTTTTTGTGTTGTTTGCCGTAATTAAAGGCCAAGAATACAATTTCAGGACATTTCTCGCACAGATCCAATCAAATTGCAATTGATTTTGTCAAATTGATATATGGATACTTATCTCTATCAATATCATAAAAAAGAAAACACGCAACAAAAAATGTTTCGGCTTTAATTAGGCTGTTCTCTCCATCAATGAAAAAGAAAACACATAACAAAAATTTTAGAAGAGTTCGGATACAAAAAAAATGTTCCACTATACCATTTTTGAACGATAAGAAATTCCAGCTCAAAAGCAAAACTCTCATCCTGATTGATTGAAATTGTGTAGAGTCCACGGAATCAATACACTTTTTGATGAGCATAACATCATTTTGTGGTGTGATCCACGCTATTTTTGGTGGACCCCACACCATTTCAATCAATTAAGGTGAGAGTTTTGTTCATTCTCTTTTATTGAGGGTGAACAAATTTTTTTTTCCCAAGTTAAATCCATTCTTACATATGGTGGGACCGTCCAAATCGCGTTGTGAGTCCTACCATCACTTACGAGAAAGATGTAAGATAGATTGAAGTTTGGCTTTGTCCCTAGCAGACTAGCATTATCAAAATACATTTTGGACCTTACAGACTTCTCATGAAGATAGACTACTGCAGTCGGAGAATGAAAAGCCTTTTAAACCAAGGGGGTGTTTGGGAGCCTACTTTTCAACTTTTCATTTTTAATTTTTTGGCTTTTTTGGCTTTTGGATTATGATCAGAATGTGTTTTGAATTTGTGAGGAATGTTTGGGAGAAATGTGGAGAATGTGAGTGGAGAATGTGAAAAGTAGCTCAATACCTCTTTTTTACTTCTCTTCTCTAAAGTGAAAAACCAAGAACTCATTCTCCAAAAATGTGTTTTGGGGGACAACTCCCAAACATCCAAAATGTGATAAGTATAAATGGAAAATGCAAAAAATGAGTGGCCAAACACCCTCCAAATCTATTGTAAGTGAGAAAGCAAAGATATTGTATTGATTTTTCTCTCACCACACCCATTTTGACTCAACCACATATATTAACATAAATCTGAATACAAATGTGACATACGTCCGTCGAGAATGAGCCGCCTCTCACGTATTAAATAAGAGTTACGTGAATTCATCTGAACATACTTGTATCCGAATATCTCAATCTAAAGCTTTTAACACTCAACAACATCAACAAAGTAAGAAAGAGAGTGACAACAACATTGAACCAAGGGATGTTTTAGGTTAACTTATTATTATTATTATTTTTGTTCAAATTTTTTTATTACATTTATTAGTTTTTCGTCAAAAGAAATAAGCCAAGCAACTTATTTTGCAAAACACCCTTAAATTCGAAAGGAAATAAATTAATATCATTCCATAAAGTCCATAAAAGATATTACACGTCCACTAGAAAAGGCAATTTATTATAATACTAATAATAAATAAAAATCCTACCCAACTTCCACTCAAATCTCCGTTAACTAAAACGGAAAGACTTAAAAGACACGCCCGTTTGTAAACCGCCGGTACAAAATTTGCCGATGAACTCGACAAGCCGGCGACGTTTGGGTAAACTGAAGAAGGCAAAAGAATCAATCATAGCGCCATTAAAGGGTCTGAGGCGAAGAAATCGCCGCCGAGGTCTTCAAAGTAATCATCCACTTGCCAAATCGACGACGACGAGGATAACCCGAAATCGTAACCCATATCCGCAAACATGTCGCTGTAATCGCCACTCGCGATGTTACTGGGCAAACTCGGCGGCGTCTCATCGAATAGAATCGGGTCGGGTGACTCGAAGTTGAAGAAATCGTCGACGAATTGCAAGTCCATCGGCAGATAATCGTCGCTTTCGTTGGGTAAACACGTTTCATCTTGCCTCTCTTCGAGTCCCTGAACCCGGTCTGGACCCGCCATTGGTATCTCAACCGGTTCTTCTTGAACCGGGTCAAGAGCCGGTTTGCATTCATTCTCTTCACTGGACTGATGAGTTCTGAACTGCAACACGGAAGTGGGAGATGAAAGGCTGCGAGACTCGTCGCCTGACTCGTAACCGGAAACGGACGTCACATTGACGCCACTCCCAACCGGACTAACGTCCTTGGCCGCCACCGCCACCGGCGTGGAGAAATTAGTCAAAGCATCCGGTCCACGCAGCTTAATGGCGGCGTTATCGTATACAATGGCGGCCTCCTCGGCCGTGTCATAAGTACCCAACCACAGCCTGACACGTCTCGCCGGGTCCCTAATCTCCGCCGCCCACTTCCCCCACGGCCGCTGCCGTACGCCGCGGTACTTCTTCCCACTCGCAACCGCCTTCATTACTCCCCTACGGTTCACCCCAACCGCCTCTCCGGTTCCCAACGCCTTCTTCCTGCCGTTAGCAACGGCGAAACTCCTCTTATCACTGCAAGCCGTCTCGATACGGACTTCATTGATGTACTTCTTCACGCGCTGCCGGCCGAACAGCACGTCCTCGTCGTCGCTCGACGAGTCGGTCGCGTCGGGGTCGGTTACCGATATTCGAACGACTTTGGGGGTACTGGTGAAATTCTCTGGCTTTTTGGGGGGTTTGGTGAGCATTTTAGTGAGGCTTTTGTGCTCGGTGAGTTTGATTGGAAACAGCAGACTCATGTTGTCGTCCATGGCTGTCAATTTGGTGGAGTGGTTGTTCTCAGTGTGGTCGATTAGCATTGGAAAACCATAAAAGGTGGGGATTTAGAGCGTGAAGTTAAAGGAAGATTGCTTTGAGATGCTCGACACGGGGGAGAATAAAGCGGGGTAAAGGAGGAAGGAACAGTCAAAGAGAAGCTTCAAAGGAAGAGAAATCGAAGGCGTTAAAAGGTGGGTTTTCTAAAGAAATCAAAAGTTGCACACAGAGTGAAGCCTCTTTACTTTTTAGGCAAAAAGATAAGAGAGAAGAGGAGATTTCTATGGAAGAAGATAGAGATGAACAGAGAGGATAGGATGGAGATGTTTGTTGTGGATTGAGAAACTGTATCAGCAGAATACGGAGGGAAATCACTATCTTACGATTTTTCTGGGATTTTCTTGAGGATTGATAAGTATTGGGAAGAGAGGAGAGAGAGAGGAGAGAGAGAGAGAGGATTGATGAGTGTAGTTGCGGTGGTGACGAGAACACTGAAATCACTGTTTTATAGGATCCCAACAGCCGGAATTGGAAACCCCCCAAATTTGCAGACCCATTTAATATATTACTAAATATTTCGTGATTCTGTCAAAAATATCTATCTTTTCTTTTTTAGAAAAAACAACTCAGGCTATAGTATCGACCTTTATTGTACTAAATAATACTTTTTTTTTTTTTGAACGGCCGAAAATCTACTTGGCATAGTTTTTCAAAAGATTTTAACTTGGCATAGTTTTAAAATCAAAAGATTTTCAAGGTGTTGAAATAAATTTTTGAAATCAAAAAATGAAGTAGTTCAAATCGTTTTTCGATTAAGCACCAAATTAAAGTCTTCGAAATATTTTATTTTTTGTGTAAAAAATTCAAAAAATAATCAAAAAAGTAATTTTCAAAGTTTTAATTTTTTTTTCAAATCAAAAATTAAAAGTAGTTAGTGTACTTTTTCGATTTTTTGCACCAAATTCAAAAAAATAAGTAATTTAATTTGGAAAAAAATCGAAAAAAATTAAATTTTTTTGATTTTGAAATGATTTTAGCAATCAGCAAAAAATCTTTTGCAAAACTGGGCCTTAATTTTTTTATTTCAAATACCATGATTTTAACACATTCTGAACTCATTTGTTAAAATCAAGATGATTTTAGCAACTGATTTCCTAAAATCTTTTGGTAAACTAATAATACTGATTATGTACAAATAGATGTGTTTGTGGAGTCCATTGCGGAGTCTTGTATATAGATAATTTGCGTTCCACATCGGTTGTTTAGTATTAATTTTAAAATGAAGTTCAATTTATCCATTAATAAGCTTATTTGAATAAAATTTTTTTGGTAACTAAAAAAGTATTTTAAAAGTTGATGAATGACTTGGATCATTATTTCCGAATCTCAACTTGGATTACACACACCTGTTTGTATAAACCTCCCTTCCCAATTTATTTGTCTATTTTTCGATATTAGTGAACATTTTCAATTACTCATTTCATTCAAATTTGTAATTTTATTTATTATGACATTAACATTTTGAAAAAAATTATATTAGAGAACCAAAATCTACATTAAAAAACAATTAGAAATTGAAACGAACACCGAAATGGACCAATCAATTGGGATGGGTAATACATTGTTCGAAAAATTTGTCTTATGTTATTATTATTTTATGGGTCTTGCTACATTGTTAGAAAAAAATGTCTTATGTTATTATTATTTTATTTTTTATTGGTACATTAGCATTTTCCTTATTTTATTTATCGATACATCGGAAATACTTTCCTCTGTCCCAAATTGTTGTTCGTCTTTTCTTTTTTGGACGTTTGAAAGAATTATCTATAATTTTTAATTTATTGTTAGTTTTTTATATTCAATATGAATTTTGGTTAATAAATATCAATTATTTTTATTTTAAAAAGTTGTTGAAATAACAAAAAATACCATAAATTATGAAATATAAACAATTTTATGAGTAACATAAATACCGAAACAAGACCAACAACAAATATGTGAGGATGGAGTAATTATCTTTTGTTGTTGACCAGTGGTTTCGTATTGGGCCTTGGACATCGACGGCGACCGTTCAAGGGACATACGATTCGCCACATCTAAATGACCGCTAGGATTTCGAAACGTAACCTAAAGTGGGACCTGGGGAAAAAAGTTGGTCCAATCAGTAAACATCGCACGGTGCTGAGTCAGCACGTGATTTCATCTCGAACGCCGTGTGGCCGGTCACGTGAGGCCCAGGATGCTCGGCCCAGTTTAATAAATATGTCGGTCAAATTTGAAAGCCCTTTAGCAAACCCCCCCTCAGTACTTTGACCACTGACCAAATTTTAATCTCCATTTTAATTTCCTTTTTACCACCACTATTTATTTTCCTTAACCGAACATGTAATGGGAAATTTGTCATTAGCCGTTGTAATTAGCTGTTAACCATAGGATAATTAACTCAGGTTATCCCAGTCATTTAATTCATTAATGGTGCATTCTGGTTTTTATATTTTATGACTTACCTTGGATTTATCTCAATTATTTTAAATTTTTTGCATTATTTTGACAAAACGAATTTATCGGACAAAAATTTATGGTCATTCAGAAGCTGAGTTGTAGCTCAGTGGTAAGCACAATGTATTTCTATGCTTTTGATGGGGGTTCAAAGAAAATACTTTTGACACGAGGCATTTTTACAATGCCTCTCTCACGTGATGTATCCCATTAATGTGTAGATCCTCACTCATATGGGAGAGCGTTTCAAATAATGGTTATAATGAAAATTTTCTCGAGGTTCAAATCTTACCGACTGCAATTAAACAATGTTGATTTTCGTCGAGTAAAAAAAAAGTTTATGATCAAAAGTTCAAAACATTAGGTCTCATTCCACTAACTCAAAAAGTCCAAAAGCCAACTATCCTATCACAGGTAATTCTCTCACAATACATCACATAAAAACCCGTAAAAAGTTAAGCTAGTGGAACACCTCCTAAGTGAAGGCGAAACGTTAAAAAAAACCCCCTAATTTTCACTAAATTTACTACTGTCTTAGACTTTTTCTTAATTTCGATCGATGATTTTTTTTAAACAAAAAATTGAATCTATTATCTAAAAAAGCTCAAAAAAAAAAAAAAGTTCTACAAACTACCCTATCAAAACTTTCTACTTCTGTTTTCAAAAAAAAATTGAGCTGGGGACAACCCATGAAATACCCTTCAACTTGAGTGTCCGTACAAGTTGGGTATATTTTTTTTACTGCTACTAATTATTTAAGGTTTTTTTCTATTAAAAAAATAAATCTAAAATTACGTTTTTACAGCTAGGATAACGTGGCAAGCAACCTAGAAGTGGCCGCCATTTACAAATCGCTTCTGCGTACGTCTCTGGTTTTTACTGTGTTTTCTAGATTGCGTTTCCCGAGGGTACAAGACCCACAACATTTTACAACGCGTGTAATCCACGGTCTGTTGAATGACAGTCAGGGTACGTGAATCGCGTGGTTTAAGTAGATGCAGTGGCGAGTGCAGTAAAACTATGTCCTTTTACATTAAAGAACCTCAGCATATTGTCTGCCTTCGTTTACGGTTAAAAAAAAAATTACATTTCCGAACACGTGCTCATGACATGATGAACAGTACAATTCAGCTCATGGGGTTGGTCTAGTCTAAAGGATTGCAATTCAACCCGCCCCGCTCCGAACACGCCCTACTCCGCTCCGATAGTGTAAGGTTTTTTTTCTAATTTTTTGGGTAGCGGGTAGGGGTAGGAGGTGATTTTGAAAAACCTTCCAGGGTTAGGGTAGGGGCAGGGGTATGGTCACTCCGCCTCGATACTACTCGCCCCGACATATATACATATGTATAATTATATTTATATGTATGAAATTATATTTTCTCCCTTATATGCATCAATTTTTTTTTGTATTCTTATAATTTTATTTTAACGACTAAAATACAACATTAGATGGTAGATTTTCGTTAAGTTGTGAAAGTTATTTGTGAACTCTTACCATTTATGCTCACAAATATTGGAGTCTAAAATATACTTTACTAATATGTGAAAAAAATAGGGACGGAGTGGGAAAACCCGATACCTGATAGGGGCGAGGGCGGAGATACCCATAAATTACCCGGTCGGGTTAGGGGTGGGTTAGGGGGTGGTTCGGAAATTTTAAGGTCAGGGCCGGCAAAGACGGATCCAAGAGGGGGCACGGGGGACACGTGCCCCCGTTGACCCCCATTTGTCAATGTAAAAAAAATTAATTTTGGGAAATAAGTTTCGTATATATAGTATTTATGTCGGAGTCTTGTAACGTGTTGACTGGTGGTAAGGTGTTCTATCTCTATGCTGGAGGTTGTGGGTACGACTCCTATCTCTTCTTTTCTAAGCCACAAAATTTGAAAAGTTATCAAATAAGAGTAATTGCTGAGGTTTGAACTTTGAACCCTGGACCTTTGGTTCCAAAACCAATGTCCTCCCTCTTGCCACTAGACCAACAGCATTACAACAACTTGGTTGTTTTCTTATATATTTTGAACCTGCAAAGAGAGGGACAAAAAATATGATGACTGGGACAAAAAATATGACTGTGACAAAAACCGTTCTCCGTTGTAATATAGATTTGAGAGATATATGTAGAATGTATTTTGTTACACGTAGTAGTGCTTCTTTGTTTGGGAAAAATTTACTCCCTCTGTCTGGATTTGTTTCCCCGTATTTTTTTTATTGATTTCTTGTTAGAACCCTTAAAAATACATTTTAAACACATTTGACAGTTTGAATCATGAAAATTTGATCGAGAAATAGGAGTCCCTGATGGGAACCCCATCACATATACTTGATTGGATAATTGTTGTTTAAATATACCACTAATTTTTTACCCAGTTGCAATAGAATGAAAGATAAACAAATCTGGATGGAGGGAATATAGAACATATTATGTGGGTCTTTTTGTTAACCATAATAGAAAAGTGAAAAATGAGAAGTTAAAAAACTCATTTCTCCCTACTTTTACATATTACTCTCTATCATCCAAACTCTTTATGAAGAGAGCGGGTCAAACACTAAAAATGCGAAAATGTAAAAATTAAAATGCAATAATCACTTATCCAAACACCCTCTTGTGTTCGTTGACCCTCGCGATTAAATCCTGGGTGCTGCCATACGGACCAGAGGACCTTGTAGTGCAAGAGTGCACTATAGGGTCATGGTGCGCATCTTGGTCGTCCATCTTTACAATCAATCGTTTGGATTCCAAGTATTTTACTTGTAATTAGTCTAAGCAAATCTAAATGGTTAAAAACACTTTTAGATGGCCCAAATTAAGCCCTATGACCCTGAAGTGCACCCTTTACTATAAGGTCTGATTCCCTACTTGCTCTCTCTAAATCTTTGGTCTGGTATTTTTTTCTAATAGCTTTTATTTGTGGTAATTTTTCATTAGCTCTTCGTCGTATATTTTGAGATTGATCATTTCTCTCGCTCAAAAGAATTGAAAAGTATAAAAAAATGTGGATCGAAATTGAAAAACGTTCTATAAGATAGCACTATAGATAAAAATGCCAGTTGTTTGGTTTTATTTTATTTTTTTGTCTTTAGTTATATATTTATTCGCTTAAAATAAATTTTTACCTTTTAGACTCCTAAGTTGAAAAAGGAAAAGTGAAAAACATTAAATGGGTTGCAAAAACAAAAGTCATCGGCAATGAATCTCAATTAATAGATACAGTACCAATTTTACATTTATTGCTTTTAATAATGGTTATTTCAATATTTCCTTGACCAAAAATCATCACACTGGATTCCATAACTAATATGCAAAGTAAAACTATTTAAGGGTAAGAATGAGGACCGTTGAATGTCATGTATTTTCGTAATCATTTTTGTCAAGCAAGTCAAGAACTAAAATAATAAAATAATATTAAAAATAATAAAATCATATTGAAATGTAAGTTTATGGTACATTTAAAAGTTTATAGATTGATAAGTTACAAGATTCTTATGATGTACATGTAAAAGTTTAAACATATACAAGTTTATATGTGATTTTTTTATAGATATAAATATATACTTCAGGTTCGCGAGCCTAATCGAGCCGAATGCTATTAGGTTCGGCTCATTTATTAAACAAGCCAAAAATTGAGATTTAGGTTCGGCTCATTTAGTACTTTAATAGAACTTGAACATATTTTTACCGAGTCGAGTCTTGAAAAGTTCACGAACAGTTAAGTTCATTTGTAGCTCCAGGTGCACTAGTGCACTACAAGGAAGTAGTCTTTTCTTTTTCTTCCAACTGAAGATTTACCCTTCAAGACTCGACTTGGTTCCAAATTGCTATTACTGTCCTTATTTGCCATTACTGTCACTAAATGATACTTCCTCTGTTCCAAATTGCTTGTTACTTATGTTATTTTGGGATGTTTCAAATTGTTAGTCCTATTTGAAAAGTCAAAACAAAATTTATTCAATCTTCCAAAAATAACTCATTTACCAACAACAATCATTTTATTCAAAAGTTGAAATATAAGAGCATTGTTGAAAATTAATGAATCTGTTTGATGTGAATGCATTAATTGAATGCACTTATTTCATTTATGCTTAAAAAGTTGGAATTTCCAAAAATGACCAGCAATTTGGAACGGGGGAGTATAAATAAAGGAATTCAATTCTTTTCATCCACCAGGCCTTGTTCCAGAACAATTGAAAAGTCAGCTTATTCTAGTGGCTTATTACCCATAATGACAATATTGCCCTCATGCAAAATAAAAGACAGCTTGTTCTCCTGCCTTTTTGTACTTCATTGATGTATTACTCATAATAATGGTCCAAGGGCCTATTTGATATTTTACATTCTTTTTGGGCCTCCTAGGGTAGTTGTTTTTCACTCCTATGTCTTTTAGAAACTGACTTCATTGATGTATTACCTACCATTCCCCTGGTCCTATTTTGATGATCGGAATAGTTTATCTTTTAGAACGTAATATTTTAACTCTCTGCAAAAAAATAAGCCCAATCAGATACTCCCTCCATCCCTTTTTAAATGTGTTGCTTCGTAAATCCAACTTATTAAAAAAATATCATCATTACACCTTTCACATCAACTTTTTCATTTTCTACATCAACTTTTACCTCCACTTTCCAAAATTATCCTTCACCCTTACCCATTAACTTTTTACCCACTAACTTTTCAAAAGGGCAAAATGATAATTCTACAAACTTTTACCCATTAACTTTTCAAAACACACACTTATTAAGGGACAGTCCAAAATGGAAATGTCAACACTTAAAAAAGGACGGAGGGAGTAGTAATTATCTCTTGATAAAATTGCCCAATTTTCAGTTTAGAAGTTTGACCGGAATCTAAAAAAAATGTGTGATTTACACAACCAATTACAGATATTCGATTGCGTTGTTTTGTTTTTGCAGGATTAGTTTAATATCGTGTTGTAGGAGATGAACTGTTCTGATCATCCAAATATGACCGGAAACATGGTAGATAATGTTCACAATCGTAGATAAAGACTTCTGTGCCCTACAATCGTAGCCCCAGCAACATTAGTTTCTACTGTGGTTTCAGTCAATGAATGGTCATTGAGGACAACGACTCAATGAGTCCCCTAGTGCGCCAATTCACTACAGCAAGGTAGGGTGCTTTAGTGTACTTAATTAAAATAACGACATTGCGATATCAATCGTTCAGTTTCTATAGGATATTGAACACTAAATTTGTTCCGATAATCAAATTAATCGGACATTGATATCTTCATGATCACAATATATTTGTCTCACATTACATTTTTTAAATAATATAAAGACCATCCCTTTCTATATAACTTATGTTGTTTGACCAACGGATTAATAATATTCGATTGATTTAATTTTCTCGTGAATAATTACTCAGCATACTCTACTAATTGAATGGTTTCGATCACGATGACCAAATTTTGATCGAGCATAACGAGGCGCCCACATTCACGTAGTTCATTGGCGCACTCCGGGGACCCTTGTCCTGTTTTGGAGCTTTCTTATCATAAGCTTGTGTATAACATACCTTTTGTTTTATTCTTGTGGGTTGTTTTCATCCAAATGGCCAATAAGACAATAACAATAATGTGTATCCAAGCACAGTCTAACTGTCAAGCATAGCATTCTTGCTTGTAAAATCTCCAAGACATTGCAGCTGAAATTGTGTGAAAGTAAGATCACATGCATGCTATGGTTCATCACATGCTTTGGTTTTCATATGAAAGAGGTGGGTGAACGTTATACTTGGAGTATTGGTGAGCTCCTCAATTTAGCCAATAAGAAAGGGAGAAAAATGTTCACCGATTTCTACCGCGAATGAATAAATTTTTTTCCCATAGATTTTAATGTATGATTCTTTTGATAACTCATAGTGTTGGATCTTATCGCACTTACGATTGCATTGGACTAACTAAAGGAAATCAAACCTAATCATGTTTTTATAGAAGAACCAAATTTTTACTTTGAACTCGCACACAAGTTGTGCGGCACAACATGCTTAGACAGGTCACACGATCTCTCGACTTTAGTGTTTGTTTAGAGTTTCTAGAGCATGTAGCGGAGTACGTCTTCTTCATCACATATTGGTGTGGAAGTAACACACTTCGTCATGGAGTCCACAACTATGTGTGTTGAAGAAGGCACCTGGAGCATTTCATGGAGCCCACTTTGCTATCAATTCTTATATTTAGCACTATCGATTTTGTTTAGGTTTTTATTTCCTTTTAACTATAGTCATAAGCAAATAAGCATATACTTTATTTTCTCTTTTTTTTTCTATCTTCGTTCGACGTGTGCGCAAGTTGGGCCGTTACATCCTACATTACCAAAAAAAATATTGGCTGCCCCTCTCCTCTTGGAAGTCATTTAAGTCAATCACCGATTAACATAAAACCCAAAAAATGTTGCAAAAATCATAATTTGTTTACTATAAAGGATTAAAAATAATAATAATACTACACTAATATTCATGTTGCTGAGTGGTGGCTCTCTTGGACTCCGGCCACCCCATTGAGCCAAGTGAACCATGAACCCAAAAAGACAACAAAATGAAACACTTCGAGTTCGACAAATTAACCATTTATATTGACGTATCCTACTTGTTTTGATATCTGGGTTAGTATCTGCTGGATTGTTGTAAAGCTTGTTTATTTTTTTGGGAAGTCAATGAGCACCAAGTCCCAGGTCCACATTTGGTTTATTTATTAGTCCTTTAATTAATTGGTCACCCATTAATTTGGTTTTAGTCGTCATTTAGTAATTAATTTAATTTGTCACCAGGCCCTATATGACCTTGGTCAGTGTGATAACCAGCTTGTAATCCTCATATGTGTTTCTTCATGCAGTTGGTGCCTCTCTGGTTCATGCATAGACGAGAAGAAGATATCTACTAGCCAGCCATGAATTTATGTTTTTTAATTCTGCAGTTTGACTGACTAATGGGGGATCACAGTATTTGATTTCAGCAATGCTACATAGACCAGAATTTTTTTTGCTTGGCGAACACGCATCTGAACCACTAATTTTAAATTTTGGACAACTTTTTGGGTATTCAGCATTTCTAATTTGATCTTTAAAGTTTAATTGCAATTTTCTTCTATAATCAACAAATTCATCAGGAAACCAAAAAGTTCATAGCTCAAAAACTTAGATATTCATCTAAGATATATTCTTGTTTATTTATTGTGAAACCCCATCGACAAGATTTTTACGGTCTGAAGTTTATCCCATCAACAAGATTTTTACGGTTTGAAGTTTTGCGTGGTATATAATGTCACTAGCTAGTTCACCACCATTTCAATGAAAAGACTCTCATTTTATGTATTCCACCAAGATATCAATCAACTATTGATAACTCATTTACTAAGGGGGTGTTCCACTAATTGGTTTTTTAGTTTTTTGGTTTTTTTTTATCTTTAGTTTTTCAAAAAAACCAACTAGTTCCACTAACAAGTTTTTGGTTTTTTGGTTTTTTTAGTTGTGTTATGAAATTACAAATCTACCCTTCTACCCAAACAACTATTGCTCTCTTTTTTTTGAAGGGAGGGCAAATTCGTAATTTTACATGATTAAAGTACATGTACTTGATTGTGCAATGATTTGGTTTTTTTTGGGTTAGTGGAATGAAGTGGTTTTTTTGTTGGTTTTTTGTGGGTTTTTTTTTAGTGGAATGAAGTAGTTTTTGATTTAAAACAAAACTAGTTTTTTGTTAGTGGAACATGGCCTAAGTAGTAGTATAATTTATGATAACAATGAAATATATTCTATTTGTTTCCTCTAATATTTAAATATAAATAAATTCAATTTCTTTTTTCCTTGAAGGTTGAACTCAATTCTGAAATTTTTTACATGCGAATGAATTTGTTGACAGTGCCAATTGAAGAATAAAGAACACCTTAGAAACTGATCAACTAGATGTGTCATTGGGTCAATGCTCTCTAGGCTTACCCAATGCAGAAATAGGAAGTAACAGCTTAAAAACTAAAAAAAAAAAAACTAAAAAAAGAAAAACATAATTGTAATGTAAGATCGGGAAAACCAAAAAGAATAAAAAGAATTTTAGTTTATTCCTAAAATAATAATAACAAATTTGGATATATATATATAAAAAAAAACTAATAACAAACTATAACGGAATCCAAAGGAAAGAAACCTTGACTTTAATCCCTATGTTTCTCTAATTAATCCCCCCGAAAAAATCCCATTAATAATCCCAATAATGGAGTATACAAAATATTATTAATGTTGCAAGATCTATCATAGAAAGCAGGGCCACCCCACCAGCCATCACCGGTGTTGGTCTCGGTGAGTGAGTTGACAGAACAAGTACACCTTAATTAGCTCGGATTTTAATGATCGACAAAATTAAAACAAGGTTTACTGAATCCTGTAATCTTAGAAAAAACCGCGTAATGCTCCATTAATTACCATCTTCCTTGAGAAGTAAAAGAGGTCCCATTCTCACAAACGTTTATTTGAAGAAAGAGATGTTGGTCTCTCTCTCTCTCTCTCCCTCTCTCTCTCTCTCTCTCTAAATGACAATTATTTACGTAATCAGTGGTTATTTATTGATATGCGTATTTTGTTGATAACGGTGTCTTTGGCTTGCTCGATGGAATAAGTTTTTACATGTAATCTTTTATTAATTCCAAATAATCATGTAATACCCGGACCTAAACTACATGGGTAAAAGTGAGAAATATATAAGATTTTGAGATTAATCCATTTTATAAGGTTTGAACTCATAACTTCTCATTTCTTTTTTACCACTGCTAGCTAGCTAGTAATTAGCATTATATGCTTATACAATAATAGAAGACTAATTTACGTGCACGTCAACTGATATACTGTTGGGAGGTGATCCGCAATGGTTCTTCCTCAACAGACAGTGGAGCTCCCCCTTCTCAGCTTGGACCTACAAACATAAGATAACCAGTTAGTGTCACTTAAACCACTTGCCTTAGGACACTTCAATGCCCAAGTCACTTGCCTTAGGACACTCCGACGCCCAAGTCAGTGATCGGAGAGCGAGAGAGAGAGAGAACTTATGAGCAAAGTATTCAGATCAAAGAGTGTGTACCTCTCTAGGGTTTATCCTTACGTAATGATGTACTTGCTCTACAAGTCTCTAGTGCTCGGCACGAGCGCATGACATCATCCGTAATCGTTTTGGTCCCATGACTCGGCTAATTCTCCCTCCGTCCCAATTTAAGTGTCCTCTATGGGAAATTAATAAGTTTTTTAAGAAGTTAAAATTTGTCCTCTAAATTTCCAAAAGGAACCTTAAAAACTGTGAAGTCAATTAAATGTATTTAAATTGCTTATATCCTTCAATATGAATTTCAAAAAATATGTAATATGGATCTTGTTTGATAGATTTCAATTAATTCTATTATACAAAGTTTTCAAAATCATGAAAAATATTATATGTTGAAAGATATTGTCAATTTAAGAATGATATGAATATTAAAAATTGTCAAATCAATTAGGAATGAAAGAGTACTTTTTAGGGGTAAAATTAAAAGTTTTGTACTCCTTTTAATGATTATTTATAGAAAATAGACACTTATTTTGGGACATTCCAAAATAGAAAGATGGACATCTAAAATGGAAAGAGGGAGTAACATTTAAAGCTTCTAGAAGCTTCTCACCACATGCCACGTAGCCTTCTTCTCATTTTCGTGTAGTTGTGTAACGACCTTCGTGGGTCGACTCACTTGACCCGCACCCAAACCATCGTACCCAGATAACCTCAGATTTGCCTTGGATTCATTGAACGGTCTAGATATACCTCTCGGCCTACGAACCTTTGGTCACAAAGGCTTTCACGCTTGACCTTGCAAAGTTACCACTTTATCTTCGGTCTTTAAACATCTTCAGTGTTAAGAGATATCCCTCACCTCATCGGGCTAACCGGAACGTCTGGGAATACCTATAGTCTCTCAACGTTCGGCCCATGTAGAATGCTTCTCGCCTACTAGCCCAGCCCCAACCAATTGGTTTATGGTCCAACCCAATATATTAGGCCCACGAGAGAGAGAGAGAGAGAGAGAGAGAGAGAGAGAGAGCTCTAAGTAAATGCAGGGCTGGCTCTAATGTTCATGAGGCCTAAAGCAAACATTTTTAAATGGGGCTTTTAATCTACTTTGTATAGTTAAAAATACTTGGAAAAAGAAACTTCATATGAAGTCATTACAATTATTTGAGAGTATAAGTACCCAAAATCGATAACCCTTGCAATAATTCAATTATTATACAAGTGTAATTAGTAATTACTATCTGGACTTATATAAATGGGGGCCCTCAAAATTAGTAAAAAATCAGTGGCCTAAAGCGGTGGTTTAACGAGCTTTAACTCAAAGCCAGCTATGAGTAAATGCAACAGCCTAGGTAATAATTCAATAAACAATTTTACAAGTGTGATGATTTTTAAATACGGAATATGAGGAAAAATGCAACAGCCAACCTGTATTTTGAGGAGCACCAAGGTTTTTCATTTTACCTTTTAATTTCGGGGAGAAGCATAAAGTAATTCCGTGAATTTTGGAGACATTATTTAATTATTTCTTAAAAAACAGTTTATTTAATAAAAATAGATTATCTTAAGCAAACAGTGGAATTAATAATAAACTTTTAAAACTTAACATGGCAGGAGTCTGATACAGAAAGGAATTGTTCTCCTTCTTCTTCCCCGGTACTTGGCGTAGAATGCCAAGGCCAATAATAGCACCTGCACCGAGGTCCTAATTAAGTGAATATATGGCTGAGTTTTTCAAATTTTTTTATAAAAGATGAAATCAAGATTTGAAAAAATCCCAGCCTTTTTCACACCCTTCTTTCTTCTCTAGAAAAATATCCAAAGAGGAAACAGGAAAATTATCAGAAAATATATTTGAGGATAAATGCCATGAAATGTTGGTTTCTGAATATCTTTGGAAAGTGACCCGGTATAAGGCCTGCAACGGAACAAACCGGACCGTGAGGGTTTTTTGTCTTGATACTACAATTATAGTACTTGAAAAAGACAGTGGCGGTAACCGGCTCAGGCCTGTGGGCCCCAACTGAGAATTTTTAACCTTTTGCGGTTACTGGTAACCGGCGCCGTTTGCGCTCTTTGACGGACCACATACAAGGCACGTGAGGTTGACGTGGCCCTTATGGCCCTTATCAACAAGTGAGTCAATGTCTTATTTGCCCTTTCACACCCAAGGATTAGGTTGAGCTACTTCAGACAAACGAGATGAGTAAATTCTTCCAACTTGTTCAAAAAATTGAGTATGTTCAACTTTAGCTTGTTGATAAGTGTTTTTCGAATTGAATTGAAAGCATAACGAATACAAAAAATATATAGACCAGCTACCGACATCAAATAAGACTCATTTTATGGCATAAAATGGGAGATTTTAATTAGTTTTTAAACATAATGTATGTCATTTTTATGACCATTCCATAAAATGAGGAAAATCTAAAATCTTGATGGATGATCGGCGCATCATAAAACCCCTAAAAAGGGGTCCCATGTGTGCTAAAAGAACGACTCTCAGTAGTAAGCATCAAATCTTGATGGAATAACAAAGGGGTCCCAACAATTGTAGTTTTATGGGAGTTGTAACTCTTCTAAAGGAATTAGAGAATGGCCAAAGTCTTTGGCTTCTAAAGCGATTAGAGAATGGCCAAGGTCTTTGGACTCTTTAAGTAAGTGCCAACCTTCCTAATGTGATTCTTATGCCTATAACAACACACTCAATAAAACCATTTACTTGTACGTGACTCTTGTTAATTGATTCCTAGAGTTCATTTTACACTTTTACACAAATAGACTAACTTACATCATAAGAGCAAGGCCGACCCAAGCCCTAGGCCTCCTATTGGGCCTAGGGCATCCCAAAAATTTAAAATTTTAGGGGCACTCCCATAACTTTTGATATTAGGCTTGGGTAGGGGTCTTTTTGGCCCAATAAAATAAATAAATGTATTTTTTTTAGCAACATATATATAGGAATGCTACACTTTGTCCATTTGTAGAGTGAATGTATTGCACCCTTTTTATCTGAGATCGAATATTGTCTTGTTTTTAAGTGTTTTATGTATTTATATGTTAAAAAAAATTCAAGTATAGGAACTTGAAGGTACTATTTACTAAACCTGTGTCAAATACAATCAAAGGAGACTTCTATACCCTGGAATCAAAGCATGTTTATTGTTCAATATAAACTAAAATAATTATATAGATAAATTATTCTATTATTGTTGTTTAATTATAAAAATAGAGTATTTATGTAAGGTACCACTTTGACGATTGGGCCTAGGGCACTCAAATACCTTGGGCCGGCCTTGCATAAAAGTTGGGGTTGGCACCGCACCGTTGTCATAGTTCTTGCATGCAAGTTCAAAGATCGAGGATGTTGAAGAAATCGGTTTATCAAAAACTACATCTTCAAGCTTAATTTGTTTTGGGGTTCAAATCGATATCGAAATGAACTTTGAACGAGTCTTTTCACGAGTTCAAAATAGATATGGTTGGTTTATGTATCTGCAGCCTTTAGAACTAGAAGTACTGTTCAAATCAAAACTGAGAGTAATAATGGGGAGAAGCAAAATCTTGATTTGTGAGTTTCGCAACATAGACCGTAAAGAAAAAACTTCATATTAAACGACACTAAAAACAACCTTTTGATTTGGTTATTCCAAAGGCAATAAAAACAACTTTTTGAAACTTTTTTCAAACTTTAGTGCACTTTTTCATTCTTTTTATCATAATTTTTACGTTTTAAATTTTCCCTTTCGAGACCCGAATGATTATTTCAAAAGACTAATGCAGATATACAAAAAAAATCAAAAATGAACAAACAAAAATATCAAAAATTGTTCAATGCTTCTTGCATATTTTTGGAACTTTGCTCTGATCATAAAGCTCGAAAACAAGAAAACAAAATTTGGGAATTTAGTTTGCTGACTCGAAAAGAGAGTTCTTTTTGTCCTTTCATTGGTCTCCTACTTGTAAAGAGAACGAAAATATGGGTTTTGGTCAGGCTGTCATGCATAATTTGAACTCCAAAAAGCCTTACACAATGGGAACAACAAAGGGTGTGGTGCAAAATTAATAAATACTTATGTGTTTTCAAGAATAAATTAGCTAATACACTGAAACCCCATAATCTTCCAAAATTCCCATTCCACTACACACTTTAAGGGACAATTTGTCAAATTGTCTTCGATATAACCATAGATTCCGACCTTGTTTAGGAATTTTTGTGAGAAATTAAGCCAACATCTCCACCTAAGCAACTGCCTTTTTGCCAACGTGGCGGTGCGCCGACTCGCCACGTCATTTATCCACCAAAACCTCTCGTAGTGGGAGTCAACTTGTGGATTCTCTACCTTTGTCTTCATTGGAGACAAGCCCAAAAGTGCATGAAATAATTTATGGATTAGGTTTAAATTAAGTGAAATGAAGTGAATCTGATTTAGCTTTAACCCATTCGTGGGCAAGACCCATTTGCAGGATTTTAGTTTTAAAGATTGATTAGGGTTCGAATCAGATCATCAGTCAGACATAAAAAAATATACTTAGATAAATCCCAAGGGGTTTGTCCAGTGGATCAAGACTTAAGGATTTACTCATTCCTAATATCTTAGGTTCAAAATCTCTTGGGTTCTATTAACTCCTTTGGAGTTAGTCAATACAGAGTTTTTTTTCCAACTTTAATCAGGCTCACCTAGGGATGGAGGGTAAGAGGGGGGCGGGGTGGCACGTGCCACCCCCACGTGCCACCCCCGGGTCCGAAAAAAATTATGTTTGTATTGCAAGAACAATGCTATTTTTCAAGAAGCATATAATAATTTTGGTATTAAGCATATTGATTAGTTAATAATCGATGAAAATTAATTTTTAGGTATTAAGTATGTTGATGGATGATAAACTTATGAAAATATGGATCCTTTCAGGTACTAGAAATAATTAATCTTAGAACACTTGTACATTTTTTTTATACTACTAATTACTCCCTCCACGGGTAAAGACAGTCCACTTCCGTGCCTTATTTCATCCATTTCTTGATACAAAATTAAAAAATCAAGTGAGATTTTTTATACTAAAATTGTATTTCGTTTTATAATAAACTATCTTTGTGGTACAAAAAGAGGGAGAATATTGATTTTGGGTGCCACCTTTGAGTCGGAATTCTGGCCTTGTCCCTGAGCTCATGGCAAGTAAGAGGTTGCATTAAGCCTCCAAGATTAGTCGAAGTGCGTATAAGCTGGTCCGAATACCTAAGTTATGAAAGAAATGTTAGATACATGCAGACGACATGGGTCACCATTTCTACTTGTAATTTACAATAAACAAAAACGAGATTAGTAAACTTTAAATTGTTTGAAGGATTAATCTACCGTCCGCCCAATGGGCGGACAATAAAGTGTATAGAATCTGAATTCTTACATGTAAGAATTCAAACAGTGAAAACTCTTCCATGTAAAAATTATGATTGTTTTGTGTTTTACCGTCCGCCCAGTGGACAGATAATAGAAAGATTTTTGTTTGAATATGAATTTTTGGGCACCCATACCATAATAAATAGTAATTACTTGTTGGGATTCCGAGGCACTGTTGTTTCAGTTCTTACTTTCTGGGCCTCTTACAATTTAGAATTTTGTGACAAAAACAATTCTCCTCAACGTTGCACGAGAGCAGCTCGATCACATCCGAGAGCGGATCCGCTGTCCCAATTTTCGTGTCCCAACTCCCTGTCCCATCCATCCGAGCCGTCTATCCGAGCAATCAACGGCTCGGATTCCATCTCACCCCAAACAAATCTGAGACATCCATATTCATTTGAGAATCTGAGCCGTTGATTGCTCGGATTGACGGCTCGGATGGACGGGACATGGAGTTGGGACACGGAGATTGGGACAGCGGATCCGCTACCATCACATCCACACCACACCCCTCTCAACATCCCTCCAAACTTGATTTTGCGAGTCTCAGTATCACTTTTGATTCCAACCGTTCATTTAAAATTAGACGGTGTAACGAAGAACATATAATACTTTTGATTCCAACTGTTCATTTTGTGACTTTGGTCTTCAATTATTAATTAGTGTATCAATTTCTGGAATTGTTATGGAAAGTTTCTAGCCCAAGTTAAGCCTGTAGCCATAAGTGTATTCCTACTGGGCTGGGCAGTGGGGATTCGGGACAGCATCTAGTATTGGGCTTGGACTTTTTCTGCTTCGGTTCTTTAGATTATATGTTTCGGGGAAAAGCCCAAAGTTCTGGGCTCTGTTTCAGTGGATTTTATCAGCCTATCACGAGGTCCACTTAAATGATCCCAATTGTTCACAATTTATGTTTCAGTGGAATTTCATTCTGCACAATTTTTTTAAAATTTTTTTGATTAACCAAATGATTAGATCATCGTTGCGTGTAATAAATAGTTAAAAAAAAGTACAGTCATGCGAGTTTATATGCTTTTGAAATTACATATTATCTGATTAAATGACTTAACTTTACAATTTGTCGGAAATGTTGAGTAGATCATTCAGGTAAAAAAATAAGATGAATTGGATATTGGTAGTGATATCACATATGGTCACATACCATTTACATGTGTGGCCAATATCATTTTAAGAATACCCTGCAAGACAAATTTGTCTCAATTGTGTTTCTACCAATCTCCGATGCTCATTGTTCCTAAAAAAATGAACGGTTCTTATCTAAAATAAAGATTTGAGATGACTCAGGATATAGTGACTTTGGGTCACTACGGGAACCCAAGTCCGGGGTGGGGGTTAAGTGAGTCTGGATAAGTTTGGGTAATTGTTGTATATAGGTTGGGTCTTTACTCGATCATTGACTTCTTTGCAACCAAATTAGCTGGGTAATTACTACTCATATTCAACACGAACCATTCATAAAGAGTGTAACTTAACTTGCCTATAAACCCAATTTCGTATACACACTAGAAATTAGGGCTGCTAAAAAAAACAGGTGAACCGTAAATCCAGTCCGGACTGAACCGATCCGCACATTTTGGATTTTAACCGTAGATTAATGGTCCAGACACGGATTCAAAAAATAAAAAACCGTGACTCGCGGTCCGGACACGGATTTTGATTTTAAAACTGTGGATTAACCGATCTGGACCGTGAGATTTTTATTATATATAATTTTTTTTAAAATATAGATATATATGTATAAAAAAATGATATATATGTACTTTCTAAAAAATCTTTCTCAAACACTTGGATCACGCACACTCAAAACGCATTTGGTGTATTACACAATTTCATTTGAGGTCAGTAATCGTAATTAACACAATCTATCTATGTACTCTTATCAGAGTGTTTGTGTGTTTGATTTACCATCATCTTCATCCTCCTTAATCATATCCTGCTTTGTTTGTGCTTTTTTTTAAAGATTTTTTAGTATCTCATGTTATCGTTGAATGACAAATCTTTTTACCATCATCATCTCTTCTTTAATCTTTTTTAGTTTATAATGTTATTGTTAAATGAATTGATGATTTGTTTTTAAAATAAGTTAGAAAATCCGTGGACAACTCCGAAACCGATCCGTGACTCGCGGATCGGATTGGAACCGAACCGTGAGACTTTTGGATCGGACACGGATTTAATTTTTAAAAAACCGTGACTCGCAGATTAGGATTGGATTCATGCCAATCCGGACCGTGAGCACCCCTACTAGAAATTACTCATACAAAAAAAAAAAAAAAAGGTGTGGCGTTAGTAATTTTTGGGTGACAATAATATCTAAATTATGGCAATTGGGCATACAGTGTGGCGTTAGTGATACTAATGAGAATACAAGTTGACTCATTTAACTCACCTATTTATGATTCTTCTAAAATGAGTCAATTAGTATCAATTATGACCCATCTTATAATTAATAGGTTCATGAATTTGTGACAAAATGATTTTTTACAATGTTACCCATTTTGATTCAAAATAGGTGAGTTAAATAGTAGTGAATTTGGATGGTTCATGGAAGAATGGGTGGCAAACTCAGAAGTTAGACCAATGAGGAAGTGATCTGTCAATGGAGAGGGAAGGAGGGAGAGAAAGACAGAAGGCTTGGCAATCGTACCCGTCCCGCCCGAACATGCCTGCCTATCCAATAGGGACGGGTTTTTGCCGGTTTTTGGGGTAACAGGTATGGTTGAGGGAAAAATAGAAAAATCGACTGGATTCGGGAGACTGTTACCCCACCCAAATACCCGCCCCTATGAACGAATTGAGTAGGCATGTTTTTGTGAAGTCCAGATCAGATTACTTGCAATGAACCTTTTTACGTGAAATTGGAAAAACAAAAAGAAGGTGGAGGGGTGGGTATACCCGTTACGTGACAGGGGCGGGAATGGGGCAGATTTCCATTACCCGGTCGGGGTTTGGGCCGGGGACTTTCGGAAATTTTAGGGTTAAGGTCGGGTACATCAAAACCTGCCCCGTAGCCATCCCGAGAGAGAGAGAGAGAGAGAGAGAGAGAGAGAGAGAGAGAGAGAGAGAGAGAGAGAGAGAGAGAGAGAGAGAGAGTGGTCAAAGGTTAAGCGGTTTTCCAAGACCTGATGAGGTAGAAAACTTTTGAACCAACAGAAAATAGAAAGAAAATCATTTCAGTTTCGGACATTAGTCAAAGGTTAAGCGGTTAGCCACTGAAAAGTGTAGGCGCTCCATATTACGCGGATAGCCGCATGGCATTCCTCATATACTCTTCATCTGAACCACAAAAAAGATTGTCTTTCTTCGAAATTGAGAAGAAACAAAGAAAGACCGGAAAGCTGAGCAGAATGCATTTCTGAAAAAACGTTCAGTGTTTCCGGTTAATCTTTGTTCCTTCCAGCTTTTTTCAGAGGCTTAGAATGGCCGCCGTTGAGCCAGAGGATCGGGAAGTGGACGTAGAGTCTGGCAGCAATCGCGACTCTAGCCATGGTAAGATTGGTTCTGGGAGGGACACCAGTTTTGAGAAGAAAATTCAGGCCCCATACGTACCGAAGGTTAGCATCTATCTGTCTATATATATCTGCCTTGAGAGATTATTACGCTGTAGGACAAATTTTGCAGTAAAGGTATTGTTGACTCGACCCGGGGCTTCTAGCTCTTGAAGTTAAGTCGAAGTTTAGTCAAAGCTGGTATTTCCGACCGCCGGATGAAAAGGGCAGAATCCCCATCCATGTTCCTGGTGTTGTGATCCAGGGCATGCCTGCAGGCCGATAATGCATGCTTCATATTTGTTTAATAGTGGGTTATCGGATTATCAAAATTCGATCGGAAAATACGAGGTCCGCACCGTAGTTTTTTGTGGGATCCCTTATTAGATATGGATTTTATATATATGTATATACAAGAAATTTCTAATGAGAGCTCTTTTAAACTGCCAACGGTGCGGGATTTTTTTATTACGGATCGAATTTTGACGATCGAAACCGTTAGATGTGTTTAAAATGTGTTTTTCAGGTCCACCGTGATGATTTGTAATCTATTTTCTTGCACTCTCAAAGTATGAAACTAACACTTTGCAGGAGTTCAGTCGAATGCAAACACTGCTGTTGGCCTACCAAACTCTGGGAATTGTCTATGGGGACCTTGGAACATCTCCTCTCTATGTGCTATCATCTGTGAAACTTCCGGGTGTAGTTACCGAGGGAGATCTATTGGGAATCTTCAGTCTCATCTTCTGGACCTTGACTTTGATCCCTCTAACCAAATACGTCTTTATCGTTCTTCGAGCTGATGATCATGGAGAAGGTGGTACGTTTGCGTTGTACTCGTTTCTCTGCCGGCATATAAAATTCGAGTCCAAGCTTTCAATTCAAAACACAACGTTACCAAGTGATGCCAGTATGAGGTATTTCACCCAAGGGAGTGCCATAAAATCCAAGACCAAGAGCTTCATTGAGCGAAGCCCATCATTTCAGAACTTTCTAACTTTCGTCGTGCTTCTTGGAACTTGCATGGTTATCGGTGATGGCGCTCTGACTCCTGCCACCAGTGGTAATTTCTCCGTCATTTTTTTTTTTAATCAAGAAAAGGGCGGGAGAGGGCAACCATCGTAGCAACCCCCTTGGGCATAATCATAGGGGCTCCCGACCCGCAAATGGAATGTCCAGTTTGAGCCATAGCTACTGTCTGTTATGTTGTTCCTGTACTTGTGGTGATCATTTTCTCACACCATCGTTGTTTCCTTTTGGTTACAGTTCTCTCAGCCCTTTCGGGGATTCAATCCCTCTCCCCCAAGATAACACAAAGTGAGGTTTTCTCTATGATCTCGAAAAACTACCACATATTAGAACTCAAGAAGCCATTTCATTTCATTTACAAAAACTGACCCCAATTTCTTATTTGTTTGGCTTTCTGTCTTTTTTTTTTATTATCAGGTTATGTTATTCTCATGTCTGTTGTGCTTCTTCTTGCCCTCTTCCTTTTCCAAAGATTCGGAACCAGCAAAGTTGGGTTCTCTTTCTCCCCGATCATGCTAATGTGGTTTGTGTCAAATGTCCTCATTGGTATATACAACATGTATGTATACTACCCACCGGTTCTCAAGGCCCTATCGCCTTCCTACATGTTCACATTCTTCGCAAGAAATGGCTTGACGGGATGGACCATCCTCGGTGCAGTATTCTTGTGCACAACAGGTACAGGAAATCAAAAAATGCTAAGTACCCAGAATTTGAAATCAGCGACTCAGATTCACTTACTGATTTCAAATTTTATACACTTTTCTGGCAAAGTTTTTTTTGTGTATATAGCACTGTGCAGGAATTTTCCTTTTGGGAAGGGGGGAGTACGGAAATTCGTTGTTAAAATTATGGATATCTGAATTTGTTAAATCTTGGAACAGGGGCAGAAGCCATGTTCGCTGACCTGGGACACTTCAATAAAAGGTCAATTCAGGTTGTTAAGGCGAAAACACTACCTAAGTTCCGATTTCCATCAAGATTCTGCTAACTCATTGCAGAAAACTGATGGTGTTAAACTGTTTTTGTAGTGGGCTTTCTCTGCATTCGTCTACCCGGCATTGGTCATTACATACGGTGGTCAGATTGCTTACTTGATTAAACACCCTGATGAAATCAGCACTGCTTTTTATAGCACCATACCCCATGCAGTGTACTGGCCAATGTTCATTGTAGCTACCTTGGCTGCAATTGTTGCGAGCCAGTCCATGATATCTGCCTCCTTCTCTATTGTGAAACAATCCCTAGCTCTCGGTTGTTTCCCTCGTGTTAACGTGAAGCACACTTCCTCCAAGTTCGCAGGCCAAATTTACTCTTCAGAAGTCAACTATGTTCTCATGGTTATCTGCATTGCCCTCGTGGTGGGGTTCAGAGACGGTACTCAAATAGGAAATGCATACGGTATATCTTCTCCTCCTCCGCCGCCTCATTTTTTTTTTCATTCACCAAGTGCACAATAAGCTACACAATAAACTATGCGGTTCCCATCCAAAATGAATTTAGTGCTCACAGATGGACTGGGCATGTTTTATTCAACATAGATGGTCAAAAAGCACTTTAGTCATTCAAAATGGCACTTTACTCATTTTGTAGAAAATTATGCAAGAAATTTTGCAGTTCCCGAAAATTTTGGATACAAGCAAAAGATACGATGGAAAGTGTAAGATACATACAACAGTGCCATACCCAGAATTTAAAGTCACTAACTTCAAATTCTGGGCAATTTTTGGATTTTCTGGGTACCTAGACTTTCCCTAGATACATGTCTCGCAGGCGTATCTAGGTGCCAAGTGACCGACTCAGGCACTTGAATTATTTTTGAAGAGTCCATGTAGCCTACCTGTTATCACTGCATCTTTTGGTTTATTCTGTCCGACTGTTCGTAGCTTCATCGTTTTTGATCTCTTACATATCGATTGAGTAGTGCTTAAGGGCCTAACTTTGGGTGTTTGCATAATATCTACAGGTGTGGTGGTTATCTGGGTCATGATCATTACAACATTTTTGGTTACTTTGGTGATGCTGGTCATTTGGGACCTAAACATTCTTCTCATCATGGCTTTTTTCGTGCCTTTTATATTTATCGAAGGAGCCTTTATGACTTCTTTGCTCAGCAAAATCCCACAAGGAGGATGGGCACCATTCGCCATTTCGGCCTTCTTCTTGATAATCATGCTTTCCTGGACAAGAGGAAGGAGCAAGAAGACTGCCTATGATGCCCAGAGAAGACTGAAATCCACTGAACTCAGCGAAATGCTATCAAGCAGCACTCTTCATCGACCACCCGGGATTTGCTTCTTCTGCACAGACCTTGTCCATGGGATCCCTCCAATCATCCGCCACTACATTCAGCACACAAGTTCTGTACGCGAAATTATGGTCATTGTCACAATAAGAACTCTCCCAATAAAAACCGTCCTCCCTGAGGAACGTTTCGATGTTGGGCAATTGGGAGTCAGTGGGGTTTACAAGTGTTTGGTCCAGTTCGGTTACAAGGACTCAACGAGCATGGAGGGAGACGATTTTGTTGCCTCTGTGGTGGCTAAACTCTCTGAGATCGCTGAATCCCCGGAAGAGGTAGAAACATTGAGTGCAGCGATGGAGAAGGGAGTCGTGTTCGTGACTGGACGGACAATCCTGAAGTCGAAAGAGAGCAACGGTTGGCTCGACCGTGTAGTAGTCAATAAGATATACAGATTTTTTCAGAAGAATAGCAGGTCTGCAATTGCATCACTCAAAGTGCCCCCTGGGAAAACATTGCAAGTTGGGATGCTTTACGAAATCTAGGACCGGAATTACTCCAAAATGCAAGTTTTGTTGCAGCTCAATTTGATGGTTTGCTGTTAGCACAGTGATAAAGAAGCAGCCTAAGGCAATTTTGATGGCTTCATTATTTCCATGATTCGAACTGTAGGCATGTTAATGTGCTAAATATTCTTATTTACACAGATGTGTAGGGATTCACCTCTTCTTTTTTGTCTTTTTCTTTTTTCTTTTATAATAACAGTTGTATTTGCGGAGAAGATAAATTTTGTCAAATCGACTTAGGATTGTCAAATCGTGAATTGAAATGACCTTTTCCTAGATTGTGAATCCAGAATCGTAAAGATTGGGTCATAATAGAATGGGCAAAAGCCATTCTTCGAATGCAAGAATTGTTAATGCAAGAATCGAACCGTGAATTGTACGGTTCTTTGGCGTTTCTATCTGAACCTCTTTTTTACACCTATAAATTCATATCGTTTTTGCATGAATTATGAGACGAATTGTGAATCGAATCGTGAAATCATTTAATTTTGACAGCTATGCCTCTATCCAATAAATGACATATCCGTCTCAGGCCTTTTTGAGTGACAAGAAATGCAAGTCTTGTGCATGAGAGAGAGGACATGGGAAAAAGGTTTTTCACCTTAATGCAAATCCAGGTCATGTCCTCTCAGGAAAACATGTAGCTGCACAATGTGGTGACGATCGTGCACCGAAAAGGGTTTGAAATGAAAGGACAAGGGGATTTCCCGTACCTTTATTGGAAGGCTTGTATTACTGCCTACTACCGACTTAGAGCATCCTCATCAGACTCAACAAAAATTGGGTCAAATTTAACCTCAAAAACATCTTTTATAAATTAACAAGTCACTTTTTAAAAACTCACAAAATCAGACTCTCTATTCAGGAAGTCAGGAGAGAGAATTGTTTTAACTTGTGAATAGTACCTCAAAGAATTTACCGAGTTACTGTAGCAAAGTTATAACTTTTGCAGATTTACAAAAAAATTATTGAGTCTGATTTTGGAGGGTTTTTTCCCCTTTCACTCAACAACTTAGCCATCAGAGGGATTTGCCTCCCCTGATGAGGATGCTCTTATATTCCTTACAAGACAAAGGCTGGTTCGATTCATTCTATGTTAGCTGCTGACTCGGGATTGGGATTTCGGCCTTGTTCGTTATGGGTTTCAAGACCCGTTTTTCTCAATTATTATCTAATCATAACTTCTATTTTCAAATATTGTTCTCATTGTTCTTTCTATCTCTCTCTAATCATTAACTCATATTTTTAATTAGTATCCCTATTTCTCTCTCTAATTATTACCAAAAGGTGAGTACCCTGGGGTTACCAGCTTAAGATTTATTCTTAATAACAGACAATTGTCCAAAAGGACAAATTTGGAGCATTAAAGGGCGTTTAGTCCAGTTAAAATTATTTTAAGGCTTTCAATGCATTGATAAAAAAAATTTGATGGCTCAAAGACAATACTAGACAAAAATACCCTTAATGAACCACACCACTCACGCTCATCATCCGGAGGACTCTCCTGCGGACAAAAGAAAAAGTTGGGATTTTACTGTTGTTTACTCTTCAATGAAAGCGACATGTGGACATTACCATTTACCCCAGCCCCCGGACCAATCCTCCCTGAACATTGTGACGTGACCCGTCACTTTACCCAGTTGCCCCATGATAGGTGTTTAATTGTACCCAATTAAGCCCTCTAACTTATACTTGCGGGTCCATTTATGTTGTTACTTGGTGCGGATTAATTAGTATAATGTGTTTGCAGGATTTGGAGATCAATTAGCCAAATAAAGTGCAATTTGGAAAGGAAATCATTCAATCCCGAACTGAATAGGAATCTGGACAGCATTCAGTGTTTTGGCCATATCTTTTAGCTTGAGTGTCCGATTGAGGCAAGGTTTGTGGCGCCGGAAAGGAATCAATTTCCTACAACTTTCCTCTTTATGAGTTTTCCAAATTCCAACATCTTGAAGGTCGAAATTGGACTGGAAGCGGGCTGCAGAAGACAATAACGGGATTTTTGGGAAGTTTGGTTGAGATTGGACTTCCTAAACTTATTCTTTTACTTGGACTCCAAGAGAGTTGTGAGCACTATAAAAGGATAATCCTAGGTCATTATTAGGGGTTCAGAAGTTGAAGAGAGGCTCCATGTCCGGCTAAACCACCCATCTAGGGGGAAGATGAAGCCCCGCTCCAAGTAACTTATTTATGCGTAGGGTTTGGTTTTATTTATTCGGATCGATTGCATAACTAGAACTCTTTTGATTTCAATTGTACAGAAGGAATTTTAATGCTTTCAATCTGTTTCGTATTCATACCCGTGGTTTTCGAATACAAGTTATGCAATTGTTTTCAATGTTGTGCTTGGAGTTCTGAGATAGGCTATGCTCGTGAGACGGATCGTGCCGTTGGGCGGAGTGACACCGTGCCAGTGAGACGGTCCGTGCCGTGGGATAGTTTATGCCTTTTAACAATCACAAATATTTTCTTGACAATTGTGATTCGAATAGTGGCCCTTACCTATGCATAGTTTTGTTACGTGGTCGGGGTGGATTTGAAACCCTAGATCTCCTCTCCATCAATTTCATTACTGCTTGTTTTAATTTAGTAATTCATGCTTGCGCCCTTGGATTGTTTTCCAATATTGATTCCCCAAGCGTAGGGTTTAGGCCGGCGGTAGCATAATAACCGGAAGTCCGGGTCAATTCCACAGAGACCAAATGCGCGGCGCGTGAGTGTTGGTTCGCGAACGATGGATTTAGCCTTAAAGCGGCAAACTTGGCTTAGTAGTTTGGGGGTGGGATTCACTTAACTTCGTGAATGACACGAGATTTAAAAAGACTAATTAAAACAAGGCTAAGTCAAAGGGGTTCACAACACCCATGACTTAGGCCAATTCATTCTCCTCTATAATAACCGGCTCGGGGACGTCGTTAAACAACCCCGAACGGAAGGTTTGGTTTTTAAGCTCATTTAACTAGAAATGATGTTTATCAAAGATTAGGATTTTTGGTTCATTTGGCAAACGGCCGAATTGACATCACCCTAAGCATCACACGTGCCAAGTAGATAAACTCTTGGCTACGTGTGATCAAAGAGATTAACAAACCCGAGCTTTGTTACATAAAATTAATCCTATCTCTTTGATTAACATGCAATGTTTGCATCCTGGCGAGGAGAGTGAATCAACCTAAGTCACGGGGTGCTAATCACCCCATGACCGAGCCTATAACGACTACTCGATCATAACTACTGGGAACATGACTATTTTTATAAAGGAAATAAAGAACATGACATATGACTTTATAAACTGATTTTTATGGAAGATTATAGGTTAGCCTACAACGTTAAACTATGAGAAATTAACAGACAACTAATAGAACCGACAGTTTTCAAAGGATTAAGCTAGGAATGCAAGGAAACGAAGAACTTGACGAAAATGTAAATAAACTAGGTTTAAATGAAGATCTCAATACATACTACAACATTAAAAAAGATGAAATACCTTGGAACTAAGAGGAAATGCTTGCAAAACTAGAGAGAAGGTAGAGCTATTACTAAGTTACAAGCTAAGGGAGGTAGAGAGAAGGGGAAAATAAGACATAACCTAATAATCTGATGTTTGGGGGCTTTTATAGCCCCCCAAAATGTGTACAAAAGGTCCAAAATGGCCCTGGAAATAAACTGAGATCGGGCTAAAATTCTGTAGAAAACAGGCTGGATACCGGTATGGGAAAAAACCCATACTGGTATGTAGAACTTCTGCTCGTCTATTTTGTTCTCTGGATACCGGTATGGGGAAAAACCCATACTGGTATGTAGACCTTCTGTGAGACTTTTTGCTTGCTGGATACCGGTATGAGGAAAAACCCATATTGGTATGTAGACCTTCTGTGTGCCTTTGTTGGTTGTTGGATACCAGTATGGGAAAAAACCCATACTGGTATGTAGACTTGCTGAATTCTCTTTTTTTCTCTTTCCTCTTCACTTGATCATCTATTTATTTGATCCTTTTGGGCTTCCCAAGCCTTGTTCAATGCTTCATTCTTTACTCCCCAGACTCGGTGGCGGAGTGCCACGTGGCCTCGGGTGCTCGGGCATCCCTTGGTTCAACCATGGCGTTAAAACAAGCCTTGTTCTTTCGATTTGCCTGTAACTAACAAAAACTAACCACGTGCAATATCAATCGTATAAACGTTAAAATATGCGTGCGTGTGTGCCAAAAACAAGAGAGATAAGTCCCCTTTATTTACACTATTGGGGACTTATCAATTCACAACACCAATCGATCAATTTCTTTCCCGGATTAAACTAGAAATTAATCGAAGCTATTGTAACTTAGCCAATCTGTCTCCGTGGATCGATACTCGGACTTAACCACTATTCTCTGGAGTAGTAGTTAATTCTTAGTTATTATAAATATATTTTTGACTCGGCACGACACGATCACCCCACACCCTCTCACCTCTCTCTCTCTCTCTCTCTCATGTGGGACAAAATTGATGCATGAGACAAAATTAATTTCTCTCCTTTATTTTTTGGGGTGAGTTTAATTTTAGGGGTTTAGGCTCTTTGGGGTAGGGTATAGTGGGTTTAGGCATTTTGGGTTTAGGCACTTAGGGTGCACTTTCCAATTATAGGGTTTTAGTGATTTAGACACTTTTATAGGGTACCATAGGGTTTTAGGCATTTTCATAGGGTACCTTAGGGTTTAGGCTTAGGCACTTTCATTAGGTTTGAGAGTTTAGGCACTTTCATAGGGTTTGAAGGGTTTATGCACTTTCATGGTCTAGCGGGGGTATTTTTGGAATGAATAGGTGATTTGTCCTCTTGGCATTAAAGAATTAGTTTCTGTCCTATTTTCATGATTGATTCCTATACCATGTCCTTGTCGGAGGAAGACCCCTTTTATAAATAGGTGGGATTAATTGTGGTATGGTGCCCCTTAGTACTGGGGTAGGATCTGGAGATTTTGTAGTGCGGAACACGATCTGTTGATCTTGGCAATCAACGGCTCGGATTTCATCTTGACAATGGACGGCTCGAATCGTGTAAGTGCCAAGATGAAATCGATTGCACAATCAACGACTTGGATGCCGCAGTACAACCTTGTAATGCGGCAGGATCCCGAAATCCTAGTGTTGGTATCATTTTACACATGTTGATATAAAGGGCTGGGTCAGGGTAAAGGTGGGTTAGAAAATTTTATCTGCATCCAAACGCACTCGCTTAAAAATTGTGTTTTACCTGCCCAACCCAACCCGCTCATGATTTCAACCCATGATTTTTGGTGCAGATTGGTGTGGGTTGGGTTGGGTTGGGTCGAGTTCAGGAGCGGAGCTAGGATCGATGGCACTGGGGTCAAGTATCTAAAACTGTTTACATATAAAATTAACAAATCCAGTAGTTGATTGACACGTAATCAGAAATGCCAAACGTTGGCAATTACTTGTCAATAGAGATACACTGGATTATTGAAGGAGAATTGAGTTAATACGATGCCGTATTGTTCCTCAATTCGAATTAGCAGTTATTGGCAGTTACAAGTCAAGGACGAAATAGAAACTGACTTCGAAGCCATGATATTAATTGCTAGACAGATAAACTCCACGTGTAAATCTATAAAATGGAATTATTGGCAGTTAGAGTACGTGGAGTATTTTTCGAAAAGCAGTTATCCTTTTAACATGTGATCATTTGAATTAGTTGGGCAGTTATGCAGATTTCAAATCAAGACTTCAGGAGGAAGAATCTGAAGAAATTCAAATTCAGACGTGGGGAAAGGAAGAAACTGCCAACTCAAAGAACAGAAGTTAGAGTTCGAAGCAAGCCAAGTTCAAATTCATTGAGCGGGAAGTTCAAACTACAAGCAGCGTCTATAAATAGAAGAAATTGAAGAGTTAAAGACCCCGAACAAATCTTCAACAAACAGCTATCAAAAAATGATGCTTGGTTTGTTCATTGGCAAAGTAGTTTAGGATTTCGAACTCAGTTCGAAGTAGATTAGGAAGTAGATTAGAAAGTAGTTAGGATAATTTTGATTGTTTTCATAAAACAATCACTCATTCTCGGTTGTTCTTGTAACAATCACCAGTTCGAAGTTCTGTTACATTTGTATTTGAAGTTGAAGACAATTTCGAAGTAAGTTTATCTTTGATTTATCAATCGAAGTACCTTGTTTCTTTATTGTTTCTTTAATTTCCTGAGTTATTGGTTTGCATTTCTTCACTTATAAAGAAAAATCCTCTTAATTGAGGTAGTTGAACCAATAAAACACAATCGCCTGATTAGACTTGGTTTTTCCAAAGTTAATCTGAGGGAGGAGATTGAAACTCTCTCTGGCACGCTCGCACTCGATTATTTTATCATAAAGAAGTAAAAGAACCAGTAAACAAAAACATACTCTATAGTTTGGTGTTCCCTCTAAATACCCTAAAAAAATGTACTTTGGTTCGAAGGCTTATCCACCAAATAAAAGATTTGGCAATAAAACTCAAGAACTCTTAATACTTACAATGCAATTAGCTAGTTTCGAATTAAATTGCACAACCCAACCAAGTTTCTCAATCTTCAATTTTAAAAGCGCGCGCACAAAAAAAAAAAGTGACAATCAAACAAATACTCAATTTCAATCTAAGTTTTTGCTTTCAAATTAGAACCTAGCATGTAGATTTACCAAATAATGGAATCATAGCTCAGTCTGCTCATGGGCCATGACTCGAAAGAGTCACACATCAAGTACCATTGGGTAGGGTACATTTTGCGAAAATCCGCCAACCCACCCACTTGACCAGTGGCGGATGTATGTGATGACAAGTAGGGTCACCTAACTCCAACAAGGGTTGCCCATTGGTCTTACGTCCGACAAGGGTTGTCTCCACTTGCAATGGGGTTTGCTTCCTCGAGGTGTGAGCTCGATTCTTAAAGGTAGGCCAATCAGTTGAGGGGTGAAAGTTCATGAGGATAGCCTCATGGGCAAGTTCGGTATCTCCATCTTAGCTACTTCTCATTACTTTCCGTGAGTGTTGGTTCCTTGCGGTCGGCCCTAAGTGAATAAGTCTCATCCCATTTGGGTGTAGAGATACCTCCTATGTTATAACAATGAAAATCTTATGTCATGAATGAAGCTTTTGTTTGGTAGCTCCCTCATTCTCGTTCTCTCTTGTCTTCTTCACCAACAATCTCAAAGTCATGGCCCAGCTATGATTCCATTATTTGGTAAGCCTTCGTTCTTCAACAGATTTTTGTTTCATAAAATCTCACATTTTATGACACTCCAATCTCAATACATAAAATGTAAAAGTGATTTTATGAGATTTTCATAAAATCCTCTTAAAATCTATAGGAAAACCACTACATTTTATCAGCTGGGAAAACAACTCCATTTTATCACCCCTCCATAAATGTTCATTTTATGAGATTTTCATAAAAAGTACCTAAAATCTATTGGAGAACAAGGCCTAAATCTAGATCCTAGCTTCTGATTTGAAAGCAAAAACCTAGATTGAAATTGAGTATTTGTTTGATTGTCACTTTTGTTTGTTTGTACTTTTAGAAATGTAGATTGTGAAACTTGGTTGGGTTGTGCAATTTAAGTAGAAACTAATTCCATTGTAAGTTTTTTTCCCCATCTTTTATGACAAGTATGCAAGAGTTCTTGAGTTTTATTGCCAATTTTTTTATTTGGCTGATAAGCCTTCGAACCAAGTTACATTTTTTTAGTGTATTTATTTTTCCAAACTATATGTTTTATTGATCCTAGCTCCGCTCCTGTCCGGGCCTCTGGGCGTGTCCATCAAGATTTAATTTGCAGTAGGCTATGTTTGGATGACTGAAATATGAGGAGAAAAGAAAATAATTATATCAGTAATGGAATTTTAGTACTCCATCCGTTCTAAATTGTTGCTCCTATTTCGGGAATCCAACTTTTAATAAACAATGCATAATTGTACCCAAAAAATGAAAGAAGAACACTTTTCTTTGTTGACTTTTTAAATTGGCAAAAAAAGAAAGAAAGTAGGAGCGACATTTTTCGGATGGAGGGAGTAATTAATACCTGAAGTAATCTATTGCAGTGTTTGGATTAATTTGATAATATTGTTCAATAACATTTCCTTTTCTTATGCATTGAGCCTAAATCCAGGATAACCATGGTATAAGGAAGGGTTCGGAGGGATGATATTTAATTTAGTCTAGAAATGTGATTCATGGTTGAGTACATGTATTTAGGAATCATATTCCTATTTTGATCTATTCCAAACTCAGGAGTCATGAGAATACAACCTTACATTCTCATTCATTTTCAAGATTCTACCACTCATGCTAAGCCTTACATGAGGAAAAGGCTTAAGCCATAGGGGACGAACATGGGAAAATGGCATGGTGTTTTTATAAATTTTACAGGGCCAATTTCAATGACCTTTCGTTAGGTTTCTGACAAATGCAAAGCCATCTCTTCAGGAATTTTGGAAATGACACTATCCTCCATTGCTTTTGAAATTATTACTAACAATGTTAAATTTAGCTCTAATTAAAGAACAAAATGTACTGTTGACTTTATGGGAGCTAGTATCCACCCTGTACTTGAGGTGCCCCTGCTGGCATGGGGCAAGCGTAGTAGGAGAACTAACCGGCATCACCAGTCGATTATTCCTGCTTAACTAGGATAGACAAATAGGAACACTTATTCTTGCTTAACATTAGATCTATTTGTCATCAAATAAATTTACTGGAATTGCTAACTCTTTTCCTGGGTTGTGTTGGGGCTTGTCTAGTGGGCTGCGTTCCCTCTTAGCATGTTGTTTGTCCCTTCGCTTCCCTTTTAATCTTTGTCTTCTCAGAGATTAATAAAGTTTTTTTCTGTTAAAAAAAAAAGAATGTTAATAACTCATTCCAGATGAATTTCCAAGGCCATGTACAAATTCCTCTTCCAGGGAAACAAATCAGACATTTGAAAGCCAGAGCTATAGCATGGAAATTTGTGGAATAATCTTTCAATAGAAGAGCTACACAATATTGAGAACATGATGAAAAGATAGTTCGCTACTTAGCAAGGCAAAATATTTTCAGATTGATAGTAGCCCTTCTCTCTCTCAACCATGATTTCAAACAATTTTTTTTTTAAAAAAAATTCCCAACTTTTTTTTCCCCCCAAAAACAGTTTTTTCACAAAATTTCTTTTGTTTTTTCAAAAAAGTATTATTTCAAAAAACTCGTTATTCAAAAACAGTTTTTTTCAATGACGGTTTTTTAAATGTATTTCTACTAAAAGTTTTTTCTAAATACTTTAATAAAAATTGTTTTTTCTTAAATTGCATTTACACACTTTTTTTCAAAAAAAATTGTCTTCGTTTTAAACTTTTTTTTTCAAAAATTGTTTGTTTTAAAAAAGGTTTTCAAAAAAATATTTTCAATTTTTTTTTAGTATAAAGTGATGTGGCAAGTTTTAGTTTTCTGGGACCATTATTTTTTACTATGGACAAAAAATACTAACGTAGGACTTGTCATCACTAATTTTTGCAACCTCTAAATAGATAACCAAAAACTGATGTGACAACTTTTGGTTATTAAATCTTAATTAGACCATTAATGATGCTCTAAGGCAGTAAGGCTCTGATACTAAGAGGGTGTTTGGCCCATCAATTTTCCCCTTTTCACATTCTCTTTTTCTCTTTTTGAGTGTTTGGGAGCCAACACCCAAAACACATTCTCTCAAAACTCATTTTCCATTTTGCACATTCTAGGCTAGAACCCAAAAAGAGCTTCGGAGCTCCTTTTCAACTTCTACTTTTGCATTCTGATATTCCCTAAAAATTCCACTCCCATTCTACCCCTCCCCATTTTTCTTCCGGTCAGACATTTTTTTTCCAGTACGAACCCAGGAGCATCAATTCTGATTTTCCCTCAAATTTGCTTCTTTTTTTCCCTCCTAAATCAGGCCGCAAAACAATATTGGAGCATGAATTTGATGCTTCGATTGTGGAAAATGTATGAGGTCTTCGTTGTTGGCAGATGATTTAAGCGCTCCACCAACCTCTCAATCATGCATCAGGGTTCTTTAGGTCACCTAATTCACGAACCACAACTTGTGATTTGGGTTTGAAATGGAGTATTTTTATGTGATTTAGGTGTAGATTGGTCAAGGGATTTAGAGGTTTTGGAGTTTAATTTAGAGAGATTTGGAGAGATAGAATGATAAGTTTTTGGGTTTTCTGTGGACTGTGGCAAAGATGGGTTTTGGGTTACAAATGGTGAGAGGAGAGAGAACAGATTTGTCCCATTTGAGGAAAAAAGAACATGGTAACTTCAATGCCCTCCATTTGAGATTTTTGAAAAAGAAAAAAAGAGGAGTATTGAATTTCTAGCCAAGGTGCTGATATCAACTGGAAAAAAAAGAAAGAAAAGGTATGTGATTTCATGAGCGTACAAAAGAAACCATAATATTGCTAAAAATATTTCCCAATGTGACTTTAAAAATTTGCTAAAAAGGATATTCATACATTTTAAATACATTTTAAATACCACATTTAACATTTTAAATACCATCATCATTATTCTCCCAAACACTACTCATGCTACAAAATACATTCTGCACATTTCTCCCAAACACTCCTACCCCATTCAAAATACATTCTGCCCATAATCCAAAAAGCCAAAAAGTTGAAAATGAAAAGCTGAAAATGAGGCTCCCAAACACCCCTAATTATTAGAGTGTTTCCTACATGACTAATAGATAAAGGATAGATATGTTAATAACTTTTAAAAGTGGCCTGACTATTTACCATCTTGATATTATTTTTATATAGTGCTATTTTTTAAAGAGGCTTCCGTAAATTGATGTTTATGGGATCACCCGTAAAGAAGTTTTTCTCGTAAAGGAAACAATAAATGTGACGATGGGGCCCAATGAAGTACCTAACAATGTATTTTTCTTTATGACCAATACCTTTGTTAGCCAATTAGATACACTTTTATGTCAATAAAAGAATGCACTCTAGCATGTTCAGGCCATCCAAAAAAAACGTAGTGGGTCTGTTAAAGATATTGATTGCCTCGATGGCTAATTGAGGATTAGGGGTGCCTGTAGTGAGCAATTACGGTCATCGATTCGGCAATCGACGGTCCAGATTAAATGAAAGTATCCTACATATAAATTGGTCTAGATTAAATACATTTAATCTAGACCGTTGATTGCCGAATCGACGGCCGTGATTGTTCACTACACCCTTGTAGTGAGCAAACTCACTACGGGACCCGGTTCCGGCCAATTGCATGCATTTAATACTTGGTCTACTCATATGAAAGTATTTATATGTAATCTCTGTATCTAGGGATGGGCATGGGGAGTGTAGGGGGTGGATACCACTACCTCCATCCCCAATCCCCAAACTCATATCATGTAGGGGGTGGATACCACTACCTCCATCCCCAATCCCCAAACTCATATCATTCCCCATCCCCTCCCCAATCTCCACCGGAGATTTTTTTTAACCTCCATCATCGCCCCAATGCGGGAAACGGGGATCCCACAGGGAATCGGGGATCCAAAAGTTCACTCAAACTATTCAAGTGAATACCAAGGAAATTGTATTAAAATTCAAAGCTAATGATAAAAGTAGTGCCCAAAAATAATTAAAATGTACCAAGTCACTCAAAAGTGCTACTATTGTTCTTTTTCTTTTTCTTTTCCTTTTTTTGGTTTCTGGGTAGATTAAATTTTCACTCAAAAGTGCTACAAAAATTCTTGTTCTTGTTCTTTTTCTTTTATTGGTTTCTGGGTAGATTAAAATTTCACTCAAAAGTGCTACAAAAAACAGAAGTAAAGGAGAAAATCTTTTTTATACAACCAACAAGTTATGAGTTATAACTTATAAACTTATCGAGGGGAAAAAAACGTATAATCTTATAATATAATATGTGAACGGGGATGCGGGGAGGGGATGGGGAGGGGATCGGGGAGGGGACTGACTTTTCCATCCCCTACCCGATCCCCGAGAAAATCCCCAAATCCCCTACCCATTCGAGGAGGGGACGGGTTGGATCGGGAAAGGTCGGCCGAGATGCCCATCCCTATCTGTATCCGAAGAAATCAGATAAGCAAATGGAGTACAAAGGGATCACTTATTTTTGGGTAAATTACGTTGACCTCCCCTGAGGTACAGTATCTGTCAAAATCACTGGCACCCCCTTCTTTTTCTGAAATTACACGAACCTCCCTTGTCAAACACTTTTCTATGCCAACTTCTTACTAAAAAGAGATTGCTGAAGTCAACATCAGTTCTTTAACATAATTCACATTTTGCCCCCACTACAACCTCCAGCCATGTAGGAGTACATCAAATCAAATATAGGAAATGCCACACTATCCTCCCTCAGTCCCCCCCCCCTGCCCTGTGAACCACTACTGCCCCAACAAGATACTTATTGAGTTGTAATTTTAATTTTCTTTAACCAACTTCTTACTAAAAAGAGATTGCTGAAGTCAACATCAGTTCTTTAACATAATTCACATTTTGCCCTCACTACAACCTTCAGCCATGTAGGAGTACATTAAATCAAATATAGGAAATGCCCCACTATTCTCCCTCAGTCCCCCCCCTATGAACCACTACTGCCCCAACAAGATACTTATTGAGTTGTATTATCTACTCATAAATTTAAGGGAATTTTAATTTTCTTTGACCAACTTCTCACTAAAAAGAGATTGCTGAAGTCAACATCAGTTCTTTAACATAATTCACATTTTGCCCTCACTACAACCTCCAGCCATGTTGGAGTACATCAAATCAAATATAGGAAATGCCCCACTATTGTCCCTCAGCATTCACATTTTGCCCTCACTACAACCTCCAGCCATGTTGGAGTACATCAAAATATAGGAAATGCCCCACTATTGTTCCTGTTAGGATTCCAACAACGCACCACACGCAACAGAAGCAGTAAAATCAAGAGAAAACACGACACACAATATACGTGGTTCGGCCAAATCGGACCTACATCCACGGGGAGGGGGGTTTCACTATAATCCGGAGAAAATCCGAGTCTTTTGTGTTACACACTCACTCTCTATCTCACAATAGATGAAACCTCACAGTTCTCTCGTGTATCTCTCTCTCCGGGAGAACCACAACCGGCTCCCCCTCTCACACTCTCTGCCTCTCTCTACATTGTGTTACCACCCATAATACACAGGGCATCACAGAGTATTTATAGAGTTACACAGACAAACCCTAATCCACTCCCTCTGGGCCTAAGCCCAACTGGCCCACACGGGGTGGAATCCCAACAATCACCCCCTCCACACCGAGTGGGCAATGTCGTCTGCAACACCCCCATGTCACCTCCTCCAATTAGCTAACTCTGGCAAGCGCCTGTGTCACTAACCAGTCGAGCATCCATGCACTACCAAACAGAGTACACAAATCCCGAAAGAGTGTATCCTTGCAAAACCAGACTCCGCAGAAAATCCGAGTATCGCACCCCCTCAACTAGGATGCCTCCACTCGCACACCTCAAACCCGAGGTGTATGCGCTCACCAACAGAAGCGCCCGCGCTCTCCAAAAGAAGCGTCTGCAGCTTCATCGCCGCGCTCCGCCACTCTAGCATCATGTCCTGTCAAGAGAATGCATCAACCCTCTGCCCATACCAGAGGCTCACTCCTCCAAATGATCTCACACACCATCTACGATGAGGCTGACTCCTTCTCTGACACCGCATCCTTCACCAAGTACCTCCGCACCCCAAAACCGGGATACACCTCTCGTGAATCCGGGATGTGAACAAATCCTGCTAGATCTTCGTGGCTCAAACTGATCTACCGCTCTGACAAGCGCCTGTGTCATTCCCAAACAAGCATCTCCGCACCCCAACCGGGCACACCACTCGAATGAATGTATCCCTGCAAGCCATATCTTTCGCGGTTGATCACAATCCTGCACCCCCTAACCGGAGTGCCCGCATCTGGGCATCCAAAACTCAAATGATCATGCCCCATCACAAGACATAATCTGTGACTCCATCTCTCCACACCAACATGAGCTCATAACTGAAAAGATAATCCGCCACAAAAACACAGAAGAAAGAGAATACCAGTATGCATCATCTGATCTCCATCTCAATTCCTCTGTCCGGAGCTCCCGTGATTATATCCTGAACAACCAGTTGCATCATCGTTGTTGGCCAGCATCCTACACACTCATAATTCGACTCCCAGCGCATCCAGTACCATCCGGTCATGACTCCTTGGTACAATCCCGCGCATATCCTGTGTGCATCCACAACTGTCGTCATCCCTGCTCACGTCACAACACCCATACTACCTGACCATGCCTGACATCAGCTCCATCTGCCACTGCACTCCCACAAGCCTGTATGGTGGCCCATCATCCAATCCAATGCAGCTCGAATCACAACTGCAAATCCTGATGATAGGTCTTCAAATCCGATTGAACCAAACTGCCTCTGATCACTGTTAACCAACTCCGACCTGTCACTCTAGTAAGCGCCTATGCCATTTAACCAATCAAGTGTATCCGCACCCACCAAATAGAGATGCAACACTCGAAAGAATGTATCCTTGCTCACTAGCTTCTCCGACTGATCACCACGGCTCAAACGCCGCGAATCCGCAATCACCCGATTGCTCCGGTCAACCTCCGATCTCTGCAAAGTCTGTCTAATACTCCTGGTGTGTAGCTATCCAACTCCGCTCGCCTCTTTAGTCGCCAATCTGTCACCTATCTGCCACTATCCTGGTCTCTCGCCACTCTCCGTCAGCTCTCCCGGGTCTCATCCTGCCTCCCAGTTAATCCATGTTCCATTCCCAGCTCTCCCAGCACCCCCTGGACTCCCATCGGATCTCCCATGGTTTGCCTCCGACTCAACAACATCCCATCTGATTGATCTGACCGCGTCGGATCCTTCTCAATCTCTCCAGATGTATCTAGGACTGCAAAATCCGGCCTGAATCACACAAAACCAAGCCCACCATTGAATCCGAAACCGTCCAATTTGCTAAGAATAAGCCTCCTCACAACCCAAAACGCCTCCGAACACTCAAATCCGGCTCAATCCAGCAACAAAACCTGCTTCCGAGCCTCTTCACGAAAAACAGAGCGCGTGGTTGGATCCGGAACGAAAAACCGAGTGGGGAACCGGTATGAACCGGCCAAAGAACCTCTGACCCGGTCCAAAAACATTTTCCGGTTTGTCACCGGGCCGCCGGTCTGGTCTGACCGGTTTGACCCCTTGACCCGACCGGTTTAACCCCTCTGACCGTTATGACCCCTCATATGTTGACGTGGCGCCACGTCAGCGTTGATCGGTTGACGTGGCGTTGACCTGTCCTCCGTGGCGTTGAGTCAGCGCTGACTGGTCATCATCAACCTTTTACTAGCGCATAAATCACACGCCGACGCAAGATTTGACGCGCCTCCCTTCAGGCCGCGCGTGGTGGCGCGTCCGGCAGAATCCGGCGACCGGTCTTGCACCCCCGTGATCGTCTCACCAATCCGAACACAACCCCGTGCTTAAAATTTAATTTCGATCACGTTTTACGACGCCACCACCAAGTCCGCCGCTCGTTTCCGCCCGCCCACTTTCAAACTGTGATTCTGACCCACTCCGGCAACCAAAAACGATCCCGAGCACTCCGTTGGACTCGTCTCTGAGAGTTGCACCTTTCCCTCTGATCAAAACAAGTTTCGTCACCTGTTTTATCCGACCAAAGCTTCAAATTTGTGCTCCAAAGTGATTTTTCGTGCACACGCCAATGGCCTCGAGTGATAAACACAACCCAATACGCTCTCGCGCTCTACATCCAGTTGATAGGATTCAACCCAAAAGCACGCAATGTTACAAATCACAAGATAAACACGCAACCACAAATAAAATCAGGAAAGATAAATCACAACATAAATATCGTGGTTGACCACATCCACGGGGGAGGGGTTTAACATCCATGGAGGGAGAAAATCCATGTTCTTGTGTTGAACACACTTTAACACTCAATCTCACAATAATGAAATCTTCACCGGTTCTCTTGTGTATCTCTCTCTAAATTTAAGGGGGAAAGCCACAACCGGCTCCCCTCACTCTCACCTCTCTCACATTGTGTTCTCTACCTCATAAATTTAAGGGAATTTTAATTTTCTTTGGCATTACTATTTATAGTCAACAGTTCTTTAACATAATTCACATAAACCCCAACCTCCAGCCCCTGGAGTACATGGGCATTTATTGAGTTGTAATTTTAGCATTCACATTTTGCCCTCATTACAACAGCCATGTTGGGTGATGCCCCCTATTGGTGGAATCCCCAGCCCACCCCCCCCCCTGCCCTGTGAACCACTATTGCCCCAACAAGATACTTATTGAGTTGTAATTTTAATTTTCTTTGACCAACTTCTTACTAAAAAGAGATTGTTGAAGTCAACATCAGTTCTTTAACATACTTCACATTTTGCCCTCACTACAACCTGCCCAGCCATGTAGGAACAAGACATTAAATCAAATATTTTCTTTGAAATGCCCCTTTAACATATTCTCACTACAACCCCCCATGAGTACATTAAATCAATTATAGGAAATGCCCCAACAAGATACTTATTGAGTTGTATTATCTACTCATAAATTTAAGGGAATTTTAATTTTCTTTGACCAACTTCTTACTAAAAAGAGATTGCTGAAGTCAACATCAGTTCTTTAACATAATTCACATTTTGCCCTCACTACAACCTCCAGCCATGTTGGAGTACATCAAATCAAATATAGGAAATGCCCCACTATTGTCCCTCAGCATTCACATTTTGCCCTCACTACAACCTCCAGCCATGTTGGAGTACATCAAAATATAGGAAATGCCCCACTATTGTCCCTCAGCCCACCCCCACCCCCTGCCCTGTGAACCACTACTGCCCCAACAAGATACTTATTGAGTTGTAATTTTAATTTTCTTTGACCCCAACTAAAAGATACTTATTGAGTCAACATTATCTTTAACTCATAAATTTACAACCTCCAATGTTGGGAATTTTAATTTTCTTTGACTGTGAACCACTATGAATAATTTAGTTGTATTATCATCACTAAAAGAAGAATTTTCTTTGTGTATAAGAAATACAAAATTATAATGCATGTTTTGAGTCCAAGGAGTTTGCTTGAATCCGTGATCAACTGTCTATGCATCTGCCCCTGATGATAGGTAAGATTCCTTATCGGCACAATTAATATAGTTTTCCTAGTAATACAAAAACTCAGGGTCAACCCTGTATGCAAATCATGTGCTCCATAGGTCCTCTACGCATGCCAAATAACATGAATTATTAACTAACTAAACTAAAAAAACAACTCCAGACTAATTGGATAACTTCCCAAAACTGCTAAATTAGTATATACATATACACGGTGACGAACATGAGGGATGATTGCATCTTGATTAATCAATAATACCTGATGTACTGTGGCGGACATGATGGATGACGGTCGACGGAGTGTCAGGCCCCTTGCACAATCTTGAATATTTGTTCTAATTATAATAGTTTTTCGGGTGATTTTGTCAAAACTGACATGAACACCCTGTGTTATCAAAACAAAATGAAATATTTTATAAATCCTGTGTTTGCCACTGCATACACGCGCATAAAAACATCTATTAATTTCAAGAAGGCAATCGAGACAAGCCAAAAAAGTAAATTTTCAGTGGATAAGTTTAATCTTATGCTCTATTTAATTCATTCATTCGTCAGCATAGTTTGGGGTTGACTTACCTGCTCTGCTCTGTTTTCATTTTTGTTTTGTTTTTTCATGGGTAACAAAAGTTTGATCATGGCCGGAAATGGACACACCATCGATTACACCGGATTATAAGAAGAACCACATATCACTTGCTTTTATGGGAGGCATCAAAGTATCAATCTCATGGCTGAAGATTTAGAAGAAAGAGAAATACTTGGGTGTCAGCTGGTATCACTTGGCGGTACCCAGCGTGCATTTTGGCTATCTATGATTGTTTTGGATGGTCCCGATTTTATAGAGAGAAAGAGGAGAGAGGGAGCTAGGGAGAAATTTTAGCTGTCCAAAATACTTTTGGACCGTTGAGATGCGTGTTTGAACACCACGTGTGCGATATCCTATTTGCACTTAAAATTTTCTCCAGAAGAAGACCTTGAGTGGTAGCACAAACATACCCAGCAGAACAAATGAACAGAGAGATACCATTGAGGGCTCCTATGGCGAAAAAGTTTAAACTGGTCATTTGGTTTATTCGTTGTCTTAATTCAAAAAAAAAAAATTTACCTTTGTTAATTTTGCGTCAAGTTTTCGTGGTTTATTGATTTGTCTCGACGAGACGAATCTAAAAAGTATAAAATTATGATCAAAACTCAAAATTATTTGAATATAGCCAACATTAAACCAATAACCCGGTTTATTTTCGGCTTTAAGAAAGAAAAAGTTTTGACCATTATTTTATATATGTCTTTGAGTTTTTCTAAGATATACGGCCTGTTTAGGGCATCTTTATTAGACACAAAAAAAAAAAAAAAAACCAAATTTAACCTTAAAAACACCTTTTTATAATTTAACAAGTCATTTTTCAAAAAACTCACAAAATCATACTTTCTATTCTATCTTTTTTTTTTTTGAATGGCGAAAGAAAGATTTCATTCATCACAAGGATAAAAAAAATGAAATCGGTACAATAAGAAAAGAACAGCATTGAGAGAGTCTCGAAAAGTGCACAAACTTTCCTACTACTGCTACTCGCTAATTCTTAACCTACCTCAAAGCCCTTCTTTTTTTTTTTTAAATTAAAAACAACAAATGCAGTTAGCCAAAAGTTAACTACACTCATTAATGCTTGATCCACAACCAAACACCACCGAAAAATTAGAAGACGTCGTCATTGCCAAACAAATAGCCCTACATCAGCCCTGCCGCCGCAACAACCAATCACCTAAACACCTCAATGCTTTTCCTTTTGCCGCCACTATAAATTGTAATTGTTGGCCCTATTCTGTTTTCAAGGAGTTGCAATCTCTCTCCTCACCTGCTTTCGAATTTTCCAATAGAATTAATTGGCTAACATGCACCTCAAGTTCCCCTTCCCAAGCTTTTACATTCCCAACAAATACCTTATCTTCCCCATGCAAGTATTCTTTCTTTCTACTCCTACTACCCAAAAGTAATTTTAAAAAAGTGGAATAGTGCGTGAACAATGTTGCACCAAAATTGTTCTGTAGCAAAGTTAAAAAATTTGCAAATTGGTGAGGCATTTGGTGAGGCTGAATTTTTGAGATTTTTTGGGAGTTTGCTCTCTATTTTAACTTAAAAGTTAATTTGTTAAGCCTGCTGTGGATGCTCTAACAAAGCTATGTGGAGTAATTTGTTTCATTTTCCTCCCCTTTGTTTCTTTTTCAATCTTCTAATTTGGGGATTCAGATTTGGCTAGCTGTTAATCAAAGGCGGAATAGGATGGAAGTTTTCTCACCCTTAGCTTTCACGTTCCGTTAGAGCATCCTCATCAGGGGAGGCAAATCCCCCTGATGGCTAAGTTGTTGAGTGAAAGGGGAAAAAACCCCCAAAATCAGACTCAACAATTTTTTTGTAAATCTGCAAAAGTTATAACTTTGCTATAGTGACTCGGTAAATCCTTTGATGCACTATTCACAGGTTAAATCAATTCTCTTTCCTGATTTCTTGAATAAAGAGTCTGATTTTGTGAGTTTTTGAAAAAGTGACTTGTTAATTTATAAAATGTGTTTTTGAGGTTAAATTTGGCCCAATTTTTGTTGAGCCTGATGAGGATTCTCTTAATGGGTTACTCGCGGCTTTAATTTGAACCCTCGACTAGTGGATAGAGAGGTTGACCAACTACTCTAGAAGGTGCTTGCTAGTAACGAAGTGGCTCATGAAACCCGAGTGCAAAGATAAATTAGAATTAGCGGGCAGATATTTTAGGCTAAGCTAGTGATTTTCGCACGGTCATTTTCATCACTCGGACTCTTTTTTTTATTATTATTCATGTGAAATTAAAATTTAACCTTTTCATTAGTTTACTTTTTCACACATCAAAGGATATTTTAGTAAATTCATATAAAAAGCCAAAAGAGATTGTAAGAACCAAATTTCGGAGTCGTCTTGTTTTTGGCAATTCCATATGACAAAACACATATTTATATTGAGTTGTAATTTTCTAAGTAGGAGTCTGTATATGATTAGAGTGGAAGGAATCTCCTTAAAATGTAACTTGAGAGTTAGTAGTTTAGTCGGTTGTCGCCTAATCAATATGGTGCATTCGGAATGGGAAGATCAATCATGCGATCAATCGATTTCTCAATCGGATACCTCTGATTTAGCAAAGGTCGTGGTTTCAGTTTCAGAGCATATAGATTGATTGTGGGATCAATCGGCAATTTAATCGGGCATCTTAAAAAAAACGGATCTCCAATGGACCGATCAATCGGCTTATGGATGCGATTGATCGGAATGTCATTTATTATAAAAACAGATCATTCTTTTAATCTAGGGTGGTGTCGGCTGAAAAAGAATATTAGAGCCGCTTGTTTTCAAAGCCACAAAACCCTAGAGTATCGAGAGTGAATCTTGAAGCATAAGATCGATGGAACTTTAATCAAAGCTTCAAGATGTTTCTACATCAATCATCAATAGTCAAGTTCAAGTTGTTTTCTGGGGGATTTCCGGAAGAACGTTTGGAAGGCTCGAGGATTCGAGGCAGCGACAATCAAATACTGGGTGTGGTGAACGAGGAGTCGGCAACCGATCTTAGGTCAATTGCGAGGAGTCTCAATTGTGAGTAAGCTCGTTTTGTAACCACACAATGGTTTTTATAGTGTTTGATTCCTTCCCGTGGTTTTTGCCCATTTAGGGTTTTTTCCACGTATATCCTGGTGTTCATCAGTTTATTTGCTTTCTGGTTGCGATTGGGTCATATATTGACTGATGTTATTTTATTTATTGAGATAAATAAAAAAACCTAGCAAATTATTAAACCTAGGCCTCCTTTGGGTGAATTGAAAAAACTGGTTTTTTGGTGGTTTTTTGGTTTTTTTGGTTTTGTCCTTATTCAATTTTTTTTTGCATTTGTTAGTTTTCGGTCGATTTGTTGTGGTTTCTTGGCTCCTCTCTACGAGAGAAATCTAAAAAGTATAAAATTATTAGTCAAACTTAAAGTTTTGTGAATAAAGACGAAAAATAAACCACAATGGTTTTTTTACCCAAAGGAGGCCCTAGGCGACCTTGGATTTTTCAGAGACCACTCAAAGAGATTTAATTATAGGTACCACGTGATCGAATGGCAAATAAAAAATAAATTGAAAGCAGAAGAAATATTTTTTGGTGAGGTGATCATTATCTACCTCCAAACCTTAAAATCAACTGTAATAGAGCTTTCAAACTTATCGAAATCCCTATGTAAGAGTAAATAGTAACTCACAGGCATTGGTTCCCATTTGCAAAAGTTGAGTTTTTCTATAAAAGTTTATTTTAGTTTATTGCTAAAATCACTTTTGTTTCACATTAGCTAAAAAATAAGTTGTTAAAAGTCAAAATTCTCTCACATAATCCTTTTGCTAAAATCACTTTGGCACTTTTAGCAAATGGGAGTTGGGGGTGACAAAAGCTTTTCTTTTACCAAACGGGAAACTCACCCCCGATTCCCATTTGCTAAAAGCAGCAAGGTAATTGCTTTTAGCAAAAAAAATATGTGAGAAAAAAATGGATTTTAGCAACTTTCACTTTTAGCCAATGAAAAACAAAAGTGATTTTAGCAACCAAGCTAATAACGGGGCAGCTCCAATTTTTAGGTCAACGGAGATAAAAATACATACACAAAATTCTGCATACAAACCACTATACAAAATAAAGATATTTATTTTAGTTGAAACTTATCAGGCATACTTTGTTTTGTTTTGTTGAGCTATATATGATCTACTTAATTACAAACAATATGGAAAAAAGACAAATTACATAAAAAAAATATAAAATCTTAATGTAATTTTGTACCCAGAGAATTCACTTGAACCCTCTAAAAGCCTAGTGCAGCCGCCCATGATTGAAAATACTATTAAACTTTGATCCATATAGAGAGAATTTATTATAGCAAGAGCAATTAATAAAAATAATAAGGCTATGCAATGGTCAAACATGACAATAGAATTATAGAAAGCAAATGGATACAAATTGTAACATTTAATCCGGATCAACTCAGATCTGTCATCAACAAAATGTGCCAGAATCAAGAATGTTCAAACTCATTTCAGATAATTTCCATGGCCATGTACAAATTCCTCTACCAAGAAATAAATCAGACATGTCAGAGCCAAAAGCTATAGCATGGAATTTGTGGTATAATGAATTCGCCACCCTAAAAAAAAAAAAGGGTCTGTTTTTTGGGAGGACATAGTAAAGTGGTCTTTACTGCAATAAGAACATCAACTTTTTCCTCAATGCCAGAGGACAAATCACCTACACATTCCAAAAATGCCCCCACTAGCCAATGAAAGTGTCTAAACTCCTAAACCCTATTAAAGTGCCTAAACTCTCAAACATAATGAAAGTGCCTAAACCTAAATCCTATGGTACCCTATGAAAGTGCCTAAAACCCTAGGGTACCCTATGAAATTGCCTAAAATCCTATGGTACCCTATGAAAATGCCTAAACAACTAAAACCCTATAATTGGAAAGTGCACCCTAAGTGACTAAATCCAAAATGTCTAAACCCACTATAACCTACTGCAAAATGTCTAAACCCACTATAACCTACTGCAAAGAGCCTAACCCCCTAAAATTGGGAATCGGGGGGCCTGTTGTCCGCTTGGGGATAGCAGGACCTGCTGACCATAAAACTCTGTCGTTGTATGGATAAACCACCCACTCAATTTGCACCCCTTAAGTCTCTGTTTGGCTTTCACCCAAGGCATGCACTTGGCCAAAAGAAGAACAGTATGGACTCCAAACCCCTCCTTCACGTGGTTTTCGCTTCTTCCTATGCATACACATATACATTTTCTTTTCTTTATTTATGCTTTGTGAAGAATTTGATTTTCTGTTAAAAAAAAAAAGAATTTGATTTACTTTCAGCCGTTTTTTTTTTTATAATCGGATGTCCGGACAACTTGCTCGTACATCGACTAATTCCGGGACCCTAAAGGTAATGATCGGGTATAACCCCGCAGTAGCGCAAAGGTTTGGGATGATTGGCCTCCATGGAATTTGAACATGCAACCACATAGTCAAACACTTAATATTGTTTTTTCATGCCCACTTTGTCATGGAAGCATGGACTCCAATCCCTTAATACAAATTAGAGGTTGTTTCTCATTTACTAAAATCAACTCATTTGCTAAAATATAGTTTCCTCATTTACAAAAATCAACCGTTGATTGGTTATCAATTCGGATTGTGTATACCCCTACTGATAACCCAAAATTAACAAGGGTGAATATTAGTTGAATTTGTGTAAATAAGGACACAAGTATTTGTTCAACATTGACTCAGTTTGTATCATATGCGTATTGCCTCTTTTTTTCCTTGTTAACCATGATCCTTTTTTCTTTTTTTTTTAATGTTTGCATTCTTCTTAGGGAAAAATTCAAAAAAACCCCTGACCTTTGGACCGAGTATTATAGAGACACCTGACCTTCAATAAACGTTAACTAAACCCCTGATCTTTGCATTCCGTTATCCTTTTACCCCCTCCTCCCATTATCCGTCCAAATACTAACGGAGAATCCTACGTGGCACTTGCCTGGCATAAAACTTGAGTTTGAGGATAATATTTGGCATGCCAACTCAGCACTGGGCCCCCCGGTACTCTCTCTCTCTTCCTAAAACTGACTAAAAAAAATTAAAAAACTGAAATTCTCTCTCTCCCCTTGTCTCTCTCTCCCCAAACCCAATCTCCTCCCCGCCTCCATAGCTCCATAGCCACCACTGAAATCCACTCTCTCCTCCCCTTGTCTTTTCTCTCCCCGAAACCCAATCTCTCTCCTGTCCTCCCATGACCACCGACACCTATCCACTCTCTCCATGGCGGCCGCAGCAGCGAGAAGGTGAAGAAGAGGCGAGACGTGTGGAACGTTGAATTTGTCCAAGATGGGCTTGGCCGGTCAAATGGAAGTCGACGACGGCGCGAGAGAGAGAGGCGAAGGCTTCGAGGTGGGCGGAAAGGTGGCTGGCTTGGTGGTTGGCATGGTCCCGTTCGGGAGACGGTGGGCGAAAGTGGGGAAATTGAGGCGCGGAGGAGAGGGTTGCATGGTGGAAGGAGGGAGGGGGGAGGGGAGGATGATGGTGGTTGTGTAATTTCGGGAGGAAAGGTGGTGAGAGAGTTCGATACTGGGGAAGAGGTGACCGTATCCGACGGACGTGAGGACGAAGATTTGTCCATTGGGGAGGGGATTGGAATCCATGGAGGCGGAGGGGAGGGCAGGGGAGGGGATTGGTTTTGGGGGAGGGAGAGATGAGGGGAGGAGAGAGAAAGAGAGAGAGGGAGAGGTTATCAGTTTTATGCCAGGCAAGTGCCATGTAGGATTCTCCGTTAGCATTTGGACGGAAAATGGGAGGAGGGGGTAAAATGATAACGGAATGCAAAGGTCAGGGGTTTAGTTAACGTTTATTGAAGGTCAGGTGTCTCTATAATACTCGGTCCAAAGGTCAGGGGTTTTTTTGAATTTTTCCCTTCTTCTTATCCAACTTTATCATTAAAAAATATAAATAAATAGTCACAAACCCTAAAAAGATGAAAAAGTAAACTGAGATGGATAGAAACTTTTTCCCCTCTATGGGCTTGCAATAGCCAAACGGAGACTTAAGAGGTGCAAATTGGGTGGGGGGTTTATCCATAGAACGACGTAGTTTTAGGGTCAGCAGCCCCTGCTGTCCCCAAGCGGACAGCAGGCCCCCCGATTCCCTAAAATTGAACTCAATCCCAAAATGAAAGGGACAATTAATTTTGTCTCACTCACATGAGAGAGAGAGAGAGAGAGAGAGACTGTGTGACAGGCATGAAAGGCCACATGTCACTTTTGTGGTCACAGCAAAAGGAAACCCAACTGTACATGCGGCTGATTTATGTTTGTAATGTCGCTTTCAAGGCTTTCAGTTTGTAATTATTTTTTGATCATTAATTTATGTTTGTAATGTCGCTTTCAAGGCTTTCGGTTTGTAATTATTTTTTTATCATTAAGGGTATTTTTGTCTAGTGTTGTCCTTGAACCCTCAAAAATTTCACATCAATGTATTGGAAACATTAAAATAAATTAGGTTGGACTAAACACCCTTTAAAGCACTAAATTTGGCCTTTAGACCAATTTTCTGAAGAAAAAAAAAACTGTTTTTTAAAAAATAGAGTTAGAAAAGTTTTTCAAAAACATTAAACCGTTTTCCATTTTTTAAAAACAACTTATAACAAAACGTATCGAAGATAATATTTTTCCAAAAATCTATTGTTTGATTTTTTATTTTTTTATTTTGAAAATAGTTTTTCGAGGGAAAAGGAATAAACTAATTTTGAAATTTTTTTTATAACAGTTTTTTGAAATACGAAAGTTTTGAAAAAAAAAATTTGGATAAAAAAACTAGTTTTTTGAAAACCGTTACTTTACAAAAAATAAAGTTTTGAAAATAGTTTTTTAAACAGTTTTTTTTTTCAAAATTTATTTTTAGATTGTGTGAAAAAAACTGTTTCAAAACTTTGTTTTGAAAATGAAAAACAGTTTAATTTTTTTGAAAAACTCTTAACTCTATTTTTTTAAAAGCTATTTTTTAGGGCGGAGAATATATACTTAAGATATTACGGTCATTTCACGCCCCCCCCCCCCCCAAAAAAAAAAAAAAATGACTAGTTAGCATCAGCTTTGGTCAGCATCAGCCTTTATCAGTATATCAGTATATGGTTCTATAAAGAAAACGATACATATGATTATGGGGCTCAATGAAATACCTGACAATGTACGTATTTTTCTTTATGACCGATTCCTTGTTAGCCAATCAGATAGTAGTACAATTTTATGTCTATAAAAGGATGCAGCCCGAGCATGTTCAAGACATCCCCCCAAAAAACAAATCTTTGAGCAATCAAGATACCCTTTTTCTCTTTCAAAAGTATTCTATTGTAACGTTTGCAGTGTGTAAAAGCTTTCAAGTTGCCAATCGCTAATTAGAAGTTTTCTGTAAGTCCTCTTCATATCTCTTTAGTACTTCGGGGAATCCTAAAGGGAAAGCCGTATCTCTTCATGAATTATTGATTGTGATATTTTGCTTCTAGTCAGAAAGTCTAGGTGCCGGAAAGTGAAAATCGATGGCCCAGATTCACTTGGAGTGAATCTGGGCCATTGATTTTCAAATTCTGCATAAATTCTAGGTGTGTTTTCTGGGTACGCACCAGTCTGCCGGTTAAGAAAACATTTGATGTGAATCTGGGCCATTGATTTTCAAATTCTGCTTAAATTATGGGTGGGTTTTCTGGGTACGCAGCAGTGCCCGGTTAAGAAAACATTTGATGTGCATCTGGGCCATTGATTTTCAAATTCGACGTAAATTCTGGGTACGTTTTCTGGGTACGTAGCAGTGTCCGGTTAAGAAAACATTTGATGAATCACTAAAGGTCAAAAAGATTGAAGAGAGGATTGTAGAATGCATTTTTGATCTTCCGTTGTACCAAAAAAAAAAAATATTATTAAAAAAAAAAAAAAGGGTTTCATTAGCACATGCCATTAGACAACTTTACATTTATGAAACTCTCCTAAACTGTAGCATAGAAGTATTTAATAAATATTGTGAGCAGAAATATAATATGGCACTTTAAACGTTATTGAGACCATATTCTATATATTTTAGATAAATTTGTAGCTAATGGAATAATAGCTCTACATAGAATTCTACAGAACCAAGCTAGGCAGCGTATTATACATTGCATTTTTAATATTCAGAAGATTAACTTATTTTCCGCATTTTAAAAGTTTAGATTAGTCAGTAACTTGAGCAGAGTAGGGAATACTATAAAGATGTAGGGTAGTATTCAGGGGGTGTTCCACTAACAAATTAAAAACTGTTTTTTCCAAACAGCTACACAGTAGCACTTTGCATCTGCATTTTTAGGTCAATCCAACATCACATAAAAACCAAAATTTGGCACTTTTTCAAAAAAGCAGAGAGTTACTATAAAGTGGTAACACCCCCTGATCACCAGAGGATATAAAGCGAGTAGGGACCACTATCATTTTGAAAACTTTTGTAATTTAGGGGGTGTTCGGGTGTTCCACTAAGAATGTTTTTCGGTTTTTTTACTTTTTATGTGATGTATTATGAGAGAATGATCTGTCTCAAAAACCCTAATAGACTGACTTTTTGAGTTGGTGGAATGGGGCTTAAAACCTACTGGACTGAAAATATTCTGAAAAGTGGTATCCTACACGTACGCAGAATATGAGATTTCAGTAGCATAGTTCCCCAGAATACGAACTGTGATTGTATACACATATCCGGTCCGGTCAGGTATATTCTAGATTGGATTTTGGCATACCTGACCGAATCGATTTTTTTTTTCTTTTGATTTAGCTAAAAATAAAAACAGACCAAACTGGTAACCTCCCAAAACCAAACCTAAATAATCTGTTTGGTTCGGTTTCAGTTTTTGGTTCGATTTACCTATTTCTTTTTTCATACCTATAGCCTATCTTATTTTTTTGGCTTATTTTTATCTTAAAAAGATCGCTTTTGGATTGTTTTTCATAGACCGTCATCCAATAAGAATACTTAAATCATGATTCTTCTAACAATATTTCAACTAGAACCTCACATTATGTCACAATGATAGAAGAAATAAAAATCACTTTTGTTTTTCATTATATATTAAAATTCAGAACTGACTCAATTTAAATAAAAATAATTTGTTAAACATTCTAAGCTGCTGCTGCTTCTTCTTCTTCTGTTTTTTTTTTTTTTTTTGAGCGTCTAGCTCCTCTACGCTTCAGTTTTTCTAAATGATTTGTCCTACGTTATTTATTGAGATTATATTGTCATTCTATGCGCCTTTAAAGTTTGGATCATTTTTTTTTTTTTTTGCTGATGACGAAATCAATAATTTAGGCCACCTTGCCGCTTAATCAATAACATACTACTAATATACTAATATGTACGAGTAGATTCTTAAAAAAAACGAAAACTATTATTTGCTAGTAAATATAAATGAACTACATATGAGGATAAATAAAAATAAAATAAAAAACCTGAAATGTATTAGTAATTTGAAGGGCATTTGTATCGTTTATCATCGATAGTGATATCGGTAATGGAATGGGCAATCTTGACAATAGTATCAAAAGAAATGGAGGACAATTTCTTTTCATAAACCTTAAGGGAAGTTAGCGAAATTTATCCACTTTAAAAGATTTTGGGAAGTAAATAATCATAACTTTAAAAGTATTGGGCCAAAAGTGTAATATAAATATATGTATATTTCACAGGCATACACCATCGGTCAATTGCGTATTCCGTAGGAATCCTAACTAAATAAGTAAATATCTAATGATAATAATGTAGGTATGCATAATGGAAAATTTTATATTAAAACTATTGTTTTTAATTGTTAATGGTACTAATAATGTATGTGTTCTTAATTTTTAATGGTAATAATGTCTGTATTTCTATTTTTGTAAGAATTATTATGTCCCAGTCAGCGAAAAACATTTGTGATGCAATTGAATTTAAGTTGGTCAAGCTTTCAAAAAAAGAACTGATAGAGTAAGAGATACGTTCAGTGGCGGACGCAGGATCGCCATTTTTGCCTAATTTGCGGGGGCCACTCTTCAGTAATTTTACAAAAAAATCTAGAAGTGTACTAAAAATATGTCGAAAATTGGGGGGAGTGCAGGGGCCGAACACCCACCCCCCTAGCACCCCCTATGTCCGCCCCTCGATACGTTGTATTTCAAAGATGTTAAACGACTTCAAGAGATAGACTCACATATTTTTTTTTCCATATCTACCAATTGTCTCATTAAAAACTTCGTCAACTCATTAAATTTTGTCTGCCGGCGCGGCAGAAAACGGGGTTTTTCTGCCCCACCATTGAGAGGCTCACCATATTGTAGTAATCTGAACATCGTTTATCTTTTAGGACTCGTAATCGCAGAATAGTATATCCACGCAAAAAATCAGTTTGATCAAATTCAACAAGAATAGAATTTTTAGTTTTTGAAATGAATGATCAGATACTATCAATAATTTTAAAGTTAAACTGTGCCTTTCGTATGCGAAGAAATCAGGTAAACAAATGCAGTAAAAAGAGGTCACTTCTTTTTTAATTTCCATATTTTTCCTTCGAAATTGTGTACAATCTTGTGCTCACTCTCTCAAGTCTCAACTGGTAGTATAGTATCACTCTTACCATCAAAGTCACCATGGCCATCTTCTTCATCTTTGTTCACCCAAACTCAAATCAAACAACCTCGTTGACCTAGATCAGGACAACCACAAAACATTTGCCCCATTCTTTCTTTTTGAAATTTGCCTCCGGCGGTTCAACGGTCGCCATCGTACGTGCAGGTGCCTCGCTCTTATCTTGTCCGCTGGCCGTCTCCGTCACCGAGACTAGTCGGGTGTCAACAAATCATAACACATCCCCAACACACCCACACAAAAAAAAAAAAAAAAAGAGAGTACAAAATCAAATGATTTCTTACTCGGTGTTACTCTCACTGTTTGTGTACCATATCTTTGGCTTACTGCAGAAGGCCTCAAAGCGTGCTACACACTTCAAGAAAAGTGATCTTCGGTCTATTGTCGCAGAAATTCTTTTGGTGTCCTCCGGTATTCTACCCCCAAGTCTGGTAAGCATTCTTTCTTCCACTATTCTAAATTTGTTGGAAACACAAGACATCTTATTCTAACAATCTCTCTTCAAAATCTTCTAATTCTCTCTTCTCATAAAACATTCCTTCACGCTGCTAGCTGATGGTTCTAAGATGCATTGTGACAGCTCATGACTCACCTGGATGCAACGGAGTACTATGATATAAGAGAATAGATCATGTCATAACTTGCACAAGGCCTTTTAAAGCCGTGAGTGCGTCAAAACTCGTTGGTACTTCATAGTTAAGCGTGCTCACCCTGGAGCAATCCAGGGATGGGTGACCTACTGGGAAGTCTTTGGAGCTTGGGCGACCAAAGCTGACTTAACGCGTGCAAGGCGGGGGCGGGTCGTTACATGTATGTTGAAGATATGCCTTGAATTTTAGACGTTCGAAGAAAGGTGCAGACGTGCAGTATCTTGCGCGCGCGTCTCTGTTGCTTTCTGGACTTCACGTCCGGACAGACGATAGGACACGGGGAACACGCGTTAAGTCGGCTAGGGCTTATTTTTTTTGTACTTTTTTTTATATATAGGAGCATTAGAGTTCCTACGGTTCTTTTTCTTTCTTTTTTTCGGGGCTTAAATATTAGGGTTTTGAGCTGCCTCTTTGGGTTCCATCTACGGTTTGTGTCTCCCTATCGTGTTCCACCAAAGATTTGTTTGTAGATCTCTGTTGGGTGCTTCATTGAGAGTTACGAGTGTAGTTGGCTCCTATAAGAAGCATGGACACGTCTACCTGCCTCACGTATCCGTGTCCGACACGTGTCGGTGACGGACACAACACGATACTCTTCGGACACGTGTAGGACATGCTTTAAATACGTGTCTAATTTTTTTCTTGTACTTATTTTATTCAAACACATTGTAGATACTCTATTACATGTTGGCAAAACTCTTAAAACATGCAAAGGACATATAAAAGGTTAAAATCTATAATTTTTAAAACTCGGCCATGAGTGAAAATTTCCACCGATGTATAGTTCATTTATACTTATATGCGGATTGGTAATTTACCTTCATTTTATTGTTTTAAAATTTGATAGAAATAAAGATTTTGTCATTTATATGAATCCATCACATACCTCTATACAAATACATTTTATATTCGACGTGTCCGTGTCCTTATTTTTTAAGAAATAACGTGTCCGCATGTCCGTATCGTGTCGTGTCCGTGTCACGTATCCGTGTCCGTGCTTTTTAGGCAGCTGGCTCTTCGTATTCGCGTTGGAGTACGTTCTTGCTTTGTGTTTAAGCGAAACCGCGTAAATCTTCGTGTCCTTGATTTATCGCTTGTCACATGGAGTATTGTCATATATGTTTCTACTTCTACAATGTCTCCCTCTGTTGCATACTGAATTCCTAAAATTCACCTTCAATCTCATATTTGTCGGTCAGTTATGTGAACTCTGCTTTAACGTCATCTTCAGTGAGTCTCTCATTATGCCCTAGTATCTTTACTTCATTTCTTTAATTTATTTATTTATTTTTTGTGAAAGTCATTCTACTTGCTCTGCTCCTTAATTTTGACTTAATCCACTGCTCCCTCCGTCCCATTTTCTTAGCCCATGTTTCTATTTTCTTGGCCCTAGTATCACTTTTTTTCCCCCTTATTTACCCCAACAATGTGAATAATAGGCAGAGTGGCTCCGGATTTTTCATTCAGCGGTGACAAAAATATAGAGAAATTTTTTTTGTATACAAAATTCTATACATGAAAAAAAAAAAACGTATTTATCTTGGTTAAAAATTTATTGGACTTAGTATATTTTGATTTATTGAGCTGTATTATTCTACTCATAAATTTAAGAGAACTTTGATTTACTTAAACTACGTATGAATAACTTAGTACCGACAATACTAAAGAAGAATTGTGTATACGAAATATACAATTATAATGCATGTATGTATAACTTAGTACCGACAATACTAAAGAAGAATTGTGTATACGAAATATACAATTATAATGCATGTATGTATAACTTAGTACCGACAATACTAAAGAAGAATTGTGTATACAAAATATACAATTATAATGCATGTTTCGAGCCCAGGGAGTTTGCTTGAACCCCTGATCAACTATTTGCACATCCGCCCCTGATGATAATAGGTACGTAAGATTAATTCTTTATTAGTAGCTCAATTTATAGTTTTTCTAGTTATACAAAAACTCCCAGTATGCAGATCATGTACTCCATAGGTCCACTGAAATCTAGCGCATGCCAAATGATCGGAATTATTAACTAACTAAACTAAATGATTGGGGGCTCTTTTTTTGTCATTTATTTTTCCATCTTGCCGCTCATTTTTCAAAATGCCAACTTCTAAATAATAACTACATTAAATATACGCAATACAAATTACAAAGTGTATGAAAAGTAGTCCGTTTTGTTTGATGATTGCAATCCTAAGTTTTGATGCGCGAAATGGACGGCGCGGATAAATTTATAAATGGTTGAAAAGATTAATCAAGAAATCACAAAATCTTTGAGCAAAGCTCAACAAATGCAATAGTTTTTTTCAAAGTTATACAAAAACTCCCAGTAGTGCAGATCATTACTCCATAGGTCCCTCTAATGCCTAGCGCATGCCAAATGATCTAACTCCTCAACTCCTCTAATTCGATAACTTCCCAAAACGGACTACATTATTATATACATATACGCAATGACGGACACGAGGGATGATTGTGTTTTGATTAATTACAATGGCGGACATGAGGGATGACGCAATGACGGAGTTTTTCAGGTCGTTTTGTTGAAATTCTATAAAAATTACTAGCACTTACAAGTCTCTAGGTGGAGGAAATTCCAGAAATGATCTCTATATACGTATGTCTGAAAACAATCCCTATCAATATAAATTAATCTTATGCTCTATCTAAATCATTCATTTGTCAGCATAGTTTGGGGTTGACTTACCTTCTTCTTCTTTTTTCAGGGGTAAAAAAAGTCTTCATAACCGAAAATGGACATATGATGAATACACCGGATTATAAGAAGAACCACATATCACTTGCTTTTATGGAAGGCAACAACGTCATGAATCTCATGGCAGCAGAAGACCTTGAGAATGGAAGCAGAAACAATGGCGCAATACGCAGCGAAAGAAATGAAGAGAGAGATACCATTGACAGGTCTTTGAGTTTCTCTAAGATATACAGCCCCCCAGTTTACAAAGCTAAGGTGAGTAATTTGTTTCATTTTCTTTCCCCTTGAAGTCATATCTTTTCACTCGTGAATCAGACTGGCGCGATTCTTGTTAATTTCTAGATGTAGTTTCTTTTTGGGCTAGCTGTTAATCAAAGGTGCATGGAAAGAGGATAGTAGTTCTCCCTGTCTTAGGTTTCCTGCTCTTGTGGGGCTAGTCCGGTATTGGATTAGCCATAGCTTTAATTGGTGCCCCAACTAGTCGACATCGAGGTTGGCCAACTACTGTAGGTGTAAGTAACATAGTTTTAAATAGCAGTATCGGTGTATCGGTATCGGGACGTATCGGTGATATGTCGCGGGAATCGGGGATAGTGGTCGTGAATTTTTTTAACTTTTTTGGCGTATCGGCCGATATGGTACGGTACGTATCGGTATCGGAGCCTCCAAATCCCGAGACGAACCGGCCGATACGTACCGTATCGGCCGATATTCAAAACTGTGGCACTAAGGTAATCTTAAGTTATAAGAAAGAGTGACTAATGCTTCTGAATTCGTGAAGCGCTTTTGAACATGGATTCATAAGAAGTTGAAGTTTTTTTCAAAATATGGCCCCAAGTGGAACCATGGAATATTTTGCATACACTAAATAGTTCTAATCTCTCTCTCTAGAAAAACACCCGCGGACTTCTCTCTAGAAAAATGTTTCAAGGTTTTGCTCCGGGGGGAGGGGGGCCGCTGCCTCCTCCTCCCCCCACCTCCTCCTCTCTCCTCCTTGCTCTCTCCTCTCCTAGCTCCTGGTTTACATCTATTCTCCAATTCGATTGGTGAGTGTCGCTGAGTTCAGAAGGTCAAGCTTATGGAGTTCTGGCTTCTTGCTGGTGGCTTGGTGTGCTTGATTCAGTATGTCTCCCCCTTGTCTTTTCAGAGCCAGTAGATAGTGGCCAGGGGCGAGGCAATAAGGATGAGTGTTGGAAGGGTTTTTATTTCTTTTGTTGTTCAGCTTGTGAGTCTTCCATCTGATTTTCCCCAGTCCGGCTTTTGTCTCCCGGTCTGGCTTTTCAGATCCGATGGGTAGTGGTGGTGGGTTTAATAATTAAGTTTGTCTTTTTTTTTTTTTTGTTGGTCTTGGATTGCTTTAATTCTATGCTCGGCGTGGGTCGCGAAATTCACCCTATGTCTCGCCGTTGTGCGAATTCTTGTCGGGGTTTTGCTTTTGCGAGCCCTCCGTGATAGCGGGGGTTTGCCTTGGAGTATCGTCCAGTGCTTGCAACATCAAGGGCTCGTCAGCTTTTTCATCAGCGGTTCTGGTTCTCTGTGTCTAATAGCGGCGGTGTGGCCTAAAAAGAGAGTTGATCCTTTGATTTCATCTGCGTTATTTGCTAATGGTTTGCCACTCTCCGTTAAGGATTCTCTACTACGAAATCGATGATAAACCCTATGCCGCGCACCTAGTGTTGGTCTGCAAGTGTGTTGTTGCAGTTTGTGTCTTAGTTATCAAGTGCAGTTCTAATGAATTCAGGCTCAAATAATAGGACTTGATCATCAATTATTGGAAGAGGTCTTGTAACAAAGTGGCTCATGAAACCTGAGTGCAAAGATAAATTAGAAGTAGTGGGCAGGTATTTTAGGCTCGTGATTTTTGCACGGTCATTTTCATCATTCGAACTCTTTTTTTATTCATGTGAAATTACCATTTAACCTTTTTATTAGTTTACTTTTTCACACATCAAGGATAATTTAGTAAATTCATATTAAAAAAACAATACGGATGATAAAAAGGGAATTACGAAAGTCGATTCACATATATACTTTATTAGAACAATTGTATATCCCGCAATTCTTAGCATAAGGTCCAATTGGCATTTTTAGATATGAAGTTCAAATCAAGAGACCATGCGCGCTTGATTTTGACAAAAATAAAAATCAAGAGAGCACGCTTGATGTTGACAAGAATCAAAGAGATTTATTTATAAATACCACGTGATCGAATGGTACGTAAAAAATAAATTGAAAGTAGAAGAAATATTATTTGGTGAGATGATCATTAATTGTCTACCTCCAAATCTTAACACGAATGATATGTCACTCTCTTATATAATGACCTCAAATCAACTGTAATATAGCTTTCAAACTTATTTAATTGTCGAAATCCCTATGTAACTAGCAACTCTCAATTTGCGTTATCCTTATTGATTAATAACGGAGGCGGCAGGTCGGTAGCGAAAATGTATACACAAAATCCTTTATACAAAACACTATGTAAAATAAAAATATTTATTTTAGTTGAAAACTTATCGGGCATAGTTTATTTTGTTTTGTTGAGTCATATGATCTATTTACTCACAGATTTAATAAAAATACCTAGTGCAGCCGCCCATGATTAAAAACACTAGTATTAGACTTTTTTATTTGAATTTTATAACGTTTCGAAAAACCAATGGCTACGACTTTGAATGTGTCAACTAAAGTGAAGATAGTCACTGTTGTGACAAACCCGAAGTATGAGAATATAACAAATCAACAAAGAAAACAAGACACAAGATTTACGTGGTTCCCTCCCAGGGAAGGAGGGAGTATTAGACTTTTTATTTGAATTTTATAACGTTTGAAAAACGGGCAAAGGGCAAGAGAGGATTCACTATGAACGTGGAGAAATATAACAAATACAAAGAAAAAAACCCAAGTAACTCAACAATTGAAGCACCAAACAGAGAGGATCTATGAACGTGGAGGGACAAATCAACAATTGAAGCACCAAACAGATATCTAGGGACAAATCTCTGAGGAGCGATCTACAGAGCATCAAACGTATCACAAACACAATAGAGACACACAAATCCCTAATATCCAATCCCATGAACTAAAGACTATCAATGGAACAACCAAGAAAAACCCTAACGCACTATAGGAAACCCCATGGGGGCTCCCTCAAAGGGATTCACTCAAGAAGTCCAAAACCCTAGAAGGCCACAAAGCTCCTATTTATAAGAAACACAATCAAAGCATTACCATAGAAGTCTAAACACAATAGAAAATCATAAACGCAATAGGATTTCCTAAACACAATAGGAAATCCTAAACGCAATAGGAATTCTCCAAAATAAAGAAATTCAAGGCACAATTCCAACAGTCACAAAGTAGTAATACTCGGTGAAGTCCAAGATTGATCCATATAGTAAGAGAATTAATTAAAGAAAAAAGAGAAATTAATTAAAAAAAATAAAATAAATAAGAAGGTGGAGATTCGGTGTAGAATTCAAGATTAGGGAGAGACAAAACATTTGGAAAAATGATAACGCATCAAGGCTTTACGCTCAATATCTGTATAATTAATATTTAGTCTTGATTCGTTTATATAATATATTTGAAAATCACACAAAGAATGTCTCAAATCGGAAGACAAAAACAGTGAGTAGCGCATCAAAATACTTGATAAAGATTAATTCAATTGATCAAAACAATCAAAACATTGTTATATATTCATATGGAAATCCAAGAAGTCACCATATCCTGAAGCACGATGAATGTAGCAAAATTGTCAGCATTCAACGTACCCAAAATCATGATAAATCTCAAGATTTCACAAAAGATAAGTTTTTTCTAAATAAATAAATCCAGACGAATCTTTTATGAAAAATAAACAGTGCTCTACAAAGATGGGTCTCGTATGTACTTATAGAAACGAAAGGGGGTCTTTGGCCATGTATTTATAGAGAAGAACTTTCGCCAACAGGTTTTCACGTTTTCAGCTTCTCCTTTTTACATTTAAGCAAAACGCATTTTCAAAATTTGACATTAGAGAGGAGAAGCCAAAAATAGACTGTGTTGGGAATCCTGTGTGGACTGGATGGGCTTAGGCGTTGTCTAGGGTTTCCTTAGAATAATCCTAGGATTATAAATACTCTTATTATCTTTTATTATTGTGTGTGGTAGCATAATGTGAGTGAGACAAACTGAGAGTGAGAGGGGGATCCGATTGTGGCTTCCCCCGGAGAGGGAGCCAGTTGTGGCTCCCTGGTGAGTTTTTCATCTATATATATTGTGTGTGTGTGTGTGTGTGTGTGTGTGTGTGTGTGTATAGAGAGAGAGAGAGGGGGTAGTTTTCTCAGATTTCTTGTGTGTGTTTGTGACCTAAAAGTGCAACAGGCTGGGAGGAGCACATATCTCATTTTCCACATTTTCCATTTTGATTAACAAAAAGATCTACGCAATGTATCCAACACATATCTTCCAAACACTACTCATGTTGCAAAATACATTATGCACATTTCTTCCAAACACTCCTACTAGATTCAAATTACATTCTGACCATAATTCAAAAAGTAAAAAAAAAATCAAAAAGTACAAAATAAAAAGCTGAAAAATGAGGCTCACAAACACTCCCAAACCCTAAAACATATTCTAAGTTGGAAATGACTCCTATGTCTTGAGAGACATATAAATAAAGTAATAAATAAAAGAAAATTCTCTAAAAGAGAGCATGATGAATTAAGTGTTGGGCCACTACTTATTGGGCCAACTGATTCTAAAGTACGGGCCGCTCCAGTTTTTGGAGCAAAATTCCCACCGACTCCATGCCCATTCCAGGAATACACGAGGAACTCCCGCATGAAAATTCAGGGAGTTCTAAACAATTAACCATTCGTAAACGTCGCCCGCCGATGTTCGTGAATCATCAAGAACAGTGTCATCGGAGTTTCCACAGAAGGCAACGACGACGAAGGCAGCGGCAACGAGGGTACCTTCGAACTCCCACCACGACGGCACTAGGAAATCGAAGTAAGCCGTGTGGATCTTTTTTCTTTTTATTCTCTCTCCATTTGACAAATTGCAAAACTGTGCGAAATTGCATTTGATTTTTGGGTGGAACTGTTTATGAAATTCTTGGGTGAAATTGTTTATGTTATTGCATGTGATTCAAATTAGGAAAAGTAGCTTCATCACCGTTGCTTTCCAACCCAAATTTTTTTTTTTCCCCTTTTTGTGGAGGAGGTGGTGGTTATGGGTAATGGGTTGGTGGTAGACTGGCAGTTGTGTCTAATGAAATTACGAGCTCAAAACTAGTGAAATTAATGTTTTGAAATTAAGTGAAATTTAGGAGCTCAAAGTTAATGAAATTTACGAGCAAATTGTTGTGTTTCAGCCAAGTTTTCCATTTTTAGCACCCATTGCTAAATGTCATTTTTGCCTAAAAGTATTAAAAGTCATTTCTTTTCCATCAGCTAAAAGTCAATTTTGCTAAAAGTCATTTTGAATGACATAAATGGCACCAATTGCATCCAAAAAGGGGGGATTAAAAAAAAAAGACACCTGGGTTGGTTTTAGCAATGGCAAAATGTAGTGCTAAAAGTCATGGGTGCTAAAAACAAGAAACTCAGCCGAAATTTAGTGAAATTCTTTACGTGCTGGTTATTGTGTTTTTAAATCCACTAAAATTCACGAGCTTAAAACTAATGAAATTCACAAGGTGGTTGTTGTGTTTTGAAATCAGTGAAATTCACAAACTCATTGCTAATAATATTCACTATGTGATTTTTACGTAGTTTTGAAATTTCACCAACTTTTAAATGTTCACAAACTCATTGCTAATAATATTCACTATGTGATTTTTATGTAGTTTTGAAATTTCACTAACTTTTGAATGTTTTGGTTGTGGTCGTTGAGTTCCTCAATATCCAGGAAATCCTAGTGAAATTCACGAGCTAATGAATCCTATTGAAATTCACAAGCTAATGAATGTTCTAGTTGTGTTGTTGAGTTCCCTAATATCTAGGTAATCCTGGTGAAATTCACGAGCTAATGAATTTCAAATCCTAGTGAAATTCATGAGCTCGAAGTAAATAAAATTTAGTAATTGGTTCTTACGTAGTTTTGAAATTTCACTAACTTCTGTGAAATTTAGTTAAAAGTAGTGAAATTTCAGAAATAGCGAAAATTAGTGAAATTTCAAAACTATTGGAATTTGAGAACTAGTGAAAATTAGTAAAATTTAAAAATTAGTGAAATTTCAGAATTAGTGAAATTTCGCCGGTCGGGAGTGTATGCTGGGTGGAGGTGGTAGGGGAGTAAATTTTGAAATTGTGTTTCAAGGTAAAAGGGTAATTTTATCATGAGGTTGTCCTTAGAGGTAATTAAAAATTGAGCGTGTCATTAATGAAAATTAAGGTGCACTTTTTTTTATCCTTAGAGATAATTTTCAGTTATTTTGACTATTGATTGAGCTTCTTTTTGGCACTTGTCTCCCTACTTTGATCCATTTTTTCTAAGATTGATCCACCATCAACCCCAACTTCATTGAAATTGCCTTAATCACTTGTTTCACCAACAATGAAAGAATCAATTCATTAACCAACAACTAAGCTTAAATTGAAGGAATAAGTATAATAAAAGTGAAGTACTGCCATCCAATAAAAGAATAAATATGCACTTTTCACCCTACATCACGAATCCTAAGGGATTTTAAATTACTCAATTTAATAGTTATTGAAAGTCTAAAATTCAGAGCTTTCAGACTCAGTATCGAGATCATAGTTATTAAAGCATATGATTCATGATTTGGGGTACGATTCAATACGATTCACTGGGTCATCAATGCGAATAGGCGACATGAATTAATGCGAATCATAAGTGAATCGATGAATTGATAAACCAAGATGAATCATTTGTTTCACTTTGGATTTGCTAAATTTGATTTTGGGTTTTTTTTTTTGCAATGTTATGTTGGAAAAGCATTCAAACTATTTTCAAATGTTTCCAGATTGTTATACATCATTTTTTTTGTCTTTGTTATTCTTATTTACTCTAAAAAATAGAATCTCTCTCGTAAAGTATTACTCATAAGAGAGTTTTTTAGTTTGAGAGTAAAGACATACAAAACCCTAAAGACCTTCGAAGGTTTTTTTTTGTTCTTTTAACTCTTCTTTTTTTTTTTTGTAAAAAAAAGGCATAAATAGGATTTGCAATTCCACAACTCTAGCAACTTGCAATAGAAGCATCGATCTTACCTATCAGACACATGCGATTATCAATTCATCATATGAAAAAAGCTTTTTCTTGATTTAGGCCTTATAGTTTCATTTATACTTGGTACTTTTGTCGCCCAGGTGTGCAAAATACGGAAGGATCTAGCTATTTTAAAAATCATAACCGAGTCTGAGTTAATGTAGAGAAAGTACATCGATATCTTTGAAAAGTGTATAGATTTCTGTGAAAGTGTATTGGTAATTTGATAAACGTGGGGCTCTAAATGTTTTTATTTATTTATTTGTGTGTATTATCCACTGCCTGTGGTTAACAGATTACTAATATAGCACTTTCTCAGACATACAGTGGAATCCAGACATTGGTTTTAGCATACCAATCCCTCGGAGTCGTATACGGAGACCTTGGAACTTCTCCTCTCAACGTTTTATCATCTATTACCCTCTCAAATCCAAGCGAAGAAGATTTACTGGGAATCCTTAGCCTAATCGTATGGACGACAACTATTCTCGTGCTGATCAAATACGTGTTCATCGTTCTACACGCCGATGACCATGGAGAGGGGGGAACTTTTGCTCTGTATTCATATCTGTGCAGGCACCTCAACTTCAAAAGCAAGTTTACGATACGAAACACGAGGTTGGAATCGGATCAAAATATGAGATATTACTCTCAGCAGAGTTGTTTGCAATCGAGGACTAAGAAATTTCTTGAGGGAAGTACGAAAGCTCAAACTCTTCTCACTTTTCTAGTGCTGCTTGGGACTTGTATGGTCATTGGTGATGGCGCACTTACCCCAGCCACTTGCGGTATGAGCAATGTTATGGTGACTATATTTTATGACCACGTTTTGATGATCATGTGATATGCCACATGTTACAGTCAAAACCAAAACAAAAAAAAAATTGCCAATAGGGTCGGAAGAAATTCTCAAAGCAGGCCTACTAAAAGTTTGAGCAGATGTTACTAACTTCATTAATAGTTTTCAAGTTATTTCCCTTTGCTACTTATTTTTATTCAACCCTCGAATTCAGGTCACATTTGAATGCAGCATTTTACTAGTTTGTTGCTTTAGCTTGTAGCTGTTAAGGAATACTATCCCACGTTGTTCGGGTCTAAAATGGGTGATCAATTATAGAGTATTGAGACCTCTCCACCTGATGGCTTAATATTTTGGGCTGGAATCCAAAGTTTATATAATAGCTAAATTATAACTTAACGATTATTTTCTTGTTTCAGTTCTCTCAGCACTTCAAGGTATACAAACTCGTTCCACAAAAATCTCACAAGGTAAATTTGTTTCGACCACAATTGGCAGAGAATGAATCTGTACCTACAGGCCTAAGATTTTATTTGAACTCAATTTTGGTGCAGGCGAGGTGGTTTTGTTGGCTGTTGTGCTCTTGGTAGCTCTGTTTGCTTTCCAAAGTGCTGGGACTAGTAAAGTTGCCTTCTCCTTCTCTCCTATTATGGTAACATGGTTTGTCACCAATGCCGCAATTGGTATCTACAACATTATCACATACCATCCGTCTATTCTGAAAGGACTTTCACCTCACTACATATATAAATTCTTTGCACTGCGCGGCAAGATCGCATGGGACATCCTAGGTGCTGTGTTCCTGAGCATCACAGGTAATGTTTTCATTTCCTGCTTCATATTTCATGTATTTTGTTCTCATTTTCCAAAAAAAAAAAAATGCAACGAATCTTGATTGGCGTGAATGGTGTGCTAAGTTTTACGGAAATTACTCACTTTTACGAGGATAAAAAAAAAAAAGAAGATATTTCTGACTTACTGAAAGTTATTGTCAAGCTAATTGAAAAGACATGAAAAAGTTATCAGAAAGAGAGATTAGCTGAAAATTGTTGAACTATGGCTCAGGGGCTGAAGCCATGTTTGCTGATTTGGGACATTTCAACAAGAGAGCAATTCAGGTTATCCCTGGGACCCTTCAATAGATTTTTAATTGATTCAAGTAACTTGGCTATCCTAATATAACAACAGAAACCATTTGATGCGTTCCATTCGTGTGGGGACCACATGCTTCGAATGGCTGATCAGGATACATTGCGTTCGGTCTATGTTTAAGACATCTGCGTCCGTATCACTACTCATATAATAATGGCTGCTTCTGCAGTTGGCTTTCTCTTTGTTCGTTTATCCAGCAGTGATACTTACCTATGCTGGAGAAGCGGCTTATTTAGTTCAATACCCAGAACAGATCAGCGATGCCTACTATGCCTCAATTCCTGAAAAAATATACTGGCCAATGTTCGTCGTATCCACACTGTCTGCAGTTGTTTCTAGCCAATCCATGATATCCGCAACTTTCTCAATTGTCAAGCAGTCTATGGCTCTCGGATGTTTCCCCCGCGTGAACATGATTCACACTTCGTCAAAGCACGAAGGACAAGTCTACTCCCCGGAAATTAACTATATTCTCATGGTTCTCTGCATTGGCCTTGTCGTTGGATTCAAAGGCGGGGTTCAACTATCAAATGCCTATGGTAAGCCTCTTTCACACCATACAACACTCAGAATTTCTGATTTTTTTTTTTGTATAATATGTAGCACTGGTGTCCGGGTAATAATTTTCGAGTTCTTCCTTGAGGAATACAGGGGTGGTGGTCATCTGGGTCATGATTATAACGACATGTTTGATGACGTTAGTGATGCTGGTTATCTGGGATACGAATTTTCTTCTCGTATGTGCCTTTTTCTTCCCATATATACTAATCGAAGGCGCATTCATGACTTCCTTGCTAAACAAAATCCCACAAGGAGGATGGGTACCTTTCGCAATCTCGGCTGTTTTCCTAGCAGTCATGCTCTCTTGGACATATGGAAGGAGCAAGAAGAGCATTTACGAAGCTGAGAGGAAAATGAGCTTAACTGAGCTAAACCAAATGCTATCGACAACAAACTTGTGTCGTCCAACCGGGCTCTGCTTCTTTTGTACAGATCTTATCAATGGGATCCCACCCATTATCCGACATTACATTCAGAACACAAATTCACTTCGGGAGATCATGGTGATTATCACTGTGAGAACGCTACCAATAAAAACGGTGCTCCCAGAGGAGCGGTTAGTGGTGGGGAAACTAGGACCAGAAGGGGTTTATCGGTGTTTGGTTCAGTTTGGTTATAAAGATTCACCGAGATTAATGGACGGGGACGATTTTGTTGCTTTGGTAGTGAGGAAACTGTGTGAGATTACCGAGACTACCGGTGAAAAGTGGAGATTGAGATTGGCAGAGGAGAGTGGAGCTGTGTTCGTGGTAGGCCGGACGATTCTGAAATCGAACGAGGAGAACGGGTGGTTTGCTCGGTTCGTTATTGATTACTTGTATAGGTTTCTTCAGAAGAATTGTCGGGCTGCGGTTTCGACACTCGTACTCCCACCAGAAAGTACTTTGCAAATTGGAATGGTTTACGAGATCTAGAACAGTTTTAATAGAGTGATTGTTCATAAGCTTCGTGGTGTTTTTTTAGGCCTCAATTTGGTCATGAAGATTTATTCTCCATTTATGACCATTTATCCCATGGTATTGGGCGCGCTCCATCTATACCTCAAGTCCTCTATAAAGATGGTGGAATACGTGATGAGGAGGTGTTTGGGAGCCTACTTTTCAACTTTTTGGCTTTTTGATTTTTTGGATTATGGCTAGAATGAGTTTTGAATCTAAGAGGAGTGTTTGAGAGAAATGTGCATAATGTATTTTGCAAAAGTAGAGTGTTTGGGAGAAGAATGATGAAAATGAGTTATGGATTGATTTTTTACCATTTTGCCCTTGTTTATTTATTAAGGTATTTAAAATGTATAAAATATTTTTGCCACGTCTAATTATTTATTTATATAGTTTTTTTTTTTGGGAAGAAACCCATAACCCATTTGCTTCATTTGTTTATGGATTTGGTACCAAAGTTAACAACCCCATTTGGGCCGAGAGGATATTTAATACCTAGAGTCTCAGTCAAAATTGGATCGGTCAACAAAAAATCACTTTGTTCCTCTCCAGAAGCTTTTCGTCTACAGCTGTTGTAGATCCACCGCCACTGACATAGCTGCCACTCTTCCCTTGATCGGTCTTCACACAGGTGCTCTCTCTCTCTCTCTCTTTAACCATGAAACTCTCATTCTCTCTCCCGCCGAAACCCTCTTCTTCGAAACAACACACAAATCTTAACAATCCTTCACACACTTTCAACAACAACGATCTGAACAATTTCTGAGGAAGAACAGAGCAGCTACGAACTGGTGTGGAAGATCGCCTGCGTCTCCCTTCTGGCTTCCCCTCTCTCTGGTTTGTGTGTTGTGTATGGATTTTAACGTAAACAAGGGGTAGGATGGTCCGAGAGAAATTAAGGGGAAAGGAAAAACGAGAAGTAGAATTGAAAAGGTGCTTCCAAGCTCTTTTTGGCTTTTGGCTTCTAACAACGAAAATGGAGAATGCATTCTCCTGGAACGAGTTTTGGAGAATGTCGGCCAAACACTGAGAAGGTGAAAAAGAGAATGCGAAAATGAAAAAAACCGGCGCCCAAGCACTCCGAGGTTTTCCTAGCTAGCTAGGATAGGGCTGTTCTCGGGTGCATGTGGAGGCCGGGCTCTTGCACATTTTCCAATTATTCCATTATTTCTTTAATATTTTAGATTTTGTTTGTAAAATTATGAAGAAAGGTCCCTTCACGATTGTATTTTTTATAAATACGGATGGTATATTGTTGTTAATTAATGAATATATGTGATTTTTTGATCCTCCTGCATTAAGAATCCCGCGTCTGTCTTCTTCTTTTTTTTTATAATCAAGTGTCCGAGTCAGCCGTCGTGCACCTCGATTAATCTTAGAGACCAATCCGTATACTAGCGGGGATCTCATTTGAAGTTAAAGCAAAACATTGTATGAACTGACCCCAAAGAAATCCTGCGTCTTCCATTGGCTAGGATACAAACAACTTTTTCTGCCTGTTTTCATTTTTCAGTATGGGTTCACTAAATGGTTTTTTAGAAATTATTTTGGGGAGCACAAATACCAATCAGTTTCATGTGAAAGTCCTTTTCTACAATAAGACAGTTTTGGAGTAATTTGAAAATGTCCTGTAGTGGTGTCTCAGTTGGTTTATTTTTTAAGGAAAACAACCCTAAAATATACTCCAAGGTTTAACCTCAACAAACCAAGTTTTTAATTTTTTTCTAAAAACTTTAACCAAGCAGAGATATACAACCAAATATGCCGAATTTGTACACTTTAAAAGTTAGGAGCAAATGTTCAAGCTAATATTCAAACTTCATACATCCCAATTTTTCAAGTACTATCCATGCAATAGAATAGCATACTATTCATTAAAGTTCCAGAGAGAGAGAGAGACGGTTTTTGGAGTGGACGGGGCATCCCTCGGCCGTCCGATCGTGTTTTGGACGGTTCGGATGCGTTTGACAATTTTGATTTAATTTTGAGTTATTTTACCGACAAAAAATCAAAGCACATCCGAGCAGTCTAAAATACGATCGGATAGCCAACGGGTGTGCGGCACCGTGCATAGCACCCCATGTAAGTAACACACTTATTTTCTGAAACTAGAAACCAAATAAATAGTATTTAGTTCTGAATGTATATTTTGAGATATAAGTTGACAAGTAATCTAATCTGCATGTATGTCAAAAAAACCACTTTTAAGCATCTTTCCTCTTACTTGAGAAATCTTGTGCACGACAACATCTCTGTCTCTTTTTTTTTTTTAACGAAGACCCTATATGTTCTGCTAAATAAATCTGTTTAGACTCTAACCTCAATTCAACAAATCACAATGAGTATCGATTTTTTTTTCTAAAATTTAGTGTATTATTTCACATCTGTTTAGACTCTAACCTCAATTCAACAAATCACAATGAGTATCGATTTTTTTCTCCAGCTCCAAGTTGTTGTCACGCGACCATTATGCCAACTGTCCAATTAACTTAGCTCATAATTAGAGCATTGGAAATGTATTTCGGTAACATATATACAAAAGTTGTTCTCAATTTGTTAACAAAAACTCGTATATCATGCTCTCAGTAGTGTATTATGCCTTGCGTGTCAGCTCCGGGTCACGCGACCACGTGGTAGTCCAATTAATTGCTCGCATTAGAGATATTGGAAATGTATTTGTCCAAAAATGTATTGGACGGTTTGGGTTTCAAAGAGACAAAGAGAGAGAGAGAGAGAGAGAGAGAGAGAGAGAGAGAGAGGGTTTGGGTGAAAATGAAAATCCAAAGAGACAAAGATTTTGACACGACCGAGTTACCTAACGTGGTACCCGTCGGCATCCAAAATTTTCTCCAATTTTAGTTATTGTTCTATGTTCCTGTTCACAAATTACATTCATTTTAATTGTTTTTTAAAGTACCAACCTGGCTCTTGTTCACGCTCACTCACACACACGTGCATTAATTGACTTAGCTTCTAACACCGGTTCGCTCCCTCTCTCAATTCCAAACCTCTCGGGTTTTATTAGGGGCGGGCATCATGTCGTGTCATCTCGTGTTCATGTCAGAATTCTCTCAATCCTAACCCGACTTGTTTTGTTTTTCGCGTTATAATGTCGTCATGTCATGTCATATTCGTATTTCATGTTAGAAATAGGCGACCCTAACCAGCTAACTTCGTGTCCGGGTTCTTCGTGTTATCTCGTGTTCGTGTCAGAATTCTCTCAACCCTAACCCGACCTATTTAACTTTATGTGTTATCATGTCGCGTCATATTCGTATTTCGTGTCAGAAATAGCAAACCCTAACCCGCTAACTTCATGTTGGGTTCGGGTCAGGTTCGCGTGTCGTGTTGAGAATTCCCACCCGTGAGTCCCCTATCAACTGATTGGAGGTCAATTCATATCAAGTTTTATTCCGATTTGAATTACAAAGATGTTACGGACACATCATCCTAACACAAAATTCGAACACAACATTATTTAGGATGGGATCCATATGGGGATCTTCGTCTCACCTCATGTGAATGTTGTATTCAGACTCGTATCACGATGTTGTGTCTGTAGCATTGTTTCCAAATTCCAATATGCTAGCCGCTGGCGGACACCTACAGGCTACAACCAATCAAATAGGAAAGGAAGAACTTTGTTTATTTCACCAGGCACCAACTTCCTTCCACCCATCTGGCTTTCCAAAAATATTCTCCCTCTGGCCACCACCCCTCATCTCCGGCCAATTCATAACGACTTCCGTTTACTCCACTCCCACTCTACACCCAATTCTCCCGCATCAAGACAATGATGCGATTCCAATCTCAGCGGCGAGTCCAGATCGACGATGCCCAAACCACGGTCTACGACCACGATGACGCCGCATCAGAAACCCTAGAAAACGTTGAAGACGAATACGATCAGGGACGACAAGGAAGCCTCAAGCCCAGGCCGTCGGATAGCAACGTGACGGAAGATCAAGAGCCATTTATGGGGGTCAAGGTCCGAAGGAATGCCTCTCGCTTTAGGGATTACACGGGCGACTATATCGACGTCCCTTCTCGTCCTTACCTCACCAAGATTCTTGATAAACAAGGTAATTTTGTGTTGTTTTTTTTTTATTTGGTTTGGTTTCATGTAATTCGGTGGTTTTTTTGGTGTTTTACTTTGAATTGCGGTGTGGGTTTTGTGTTGTTGTTGGTTGGATGGATTGGATTGGGGAAACTTGAGATTTGGATGTTAGCAACTGATTGTTTACCTCCATTGGATTTGGTTGCCAATGCAATGTCTGACGAGGTTTGAAAGCTGGATTCAGTTGTGAAAACGATATTTATGATCTGAATATATTTTGGGTAATTGAGGGTTTTGATAGATTTCCGGAAACTAGATATTATAGTGACGCTCGTTAAACTTCCCCAAAGGGTGCACAAACGTTACAAAAAAGAAAATGGAAAAAGAAGGCACAGAAGAACGAGAGCAACCTGACGGCAGCCAGAGGAAACAAACAAACGACCCTTGAAAGAACACTCTCACAATCCGAGAAGCTAGGCAAAACCATACCACTTAGAAGAAGTCTACCAGTTGGTCTCATAATAGCATTGCCAAAGCCAATTTTTAGCTTGCTAGTTGCTACTATGTCAAAAGGTCAAAAAAATAGCAGTGCTACTACACCAGTTTGGTGTCATTTTAAAAAATCTCAAAATCACCTTTGGATTAAATCTTTCTCATTTTACAATGCAAATCAAATGGCTTGGTTGATTTGGCAAGATCGACAATTGCCAAAGTTGACGCCAAATTTGGCACCAAGAAGAGCAGTGCCAAAATTTGGCACTGAATTTGGCACAAGGGTGGAGATGGTTTTTCCATTCTTGAGGCCTAATTTTAGCTTTGACATGTTATTTGGCACAAGGGTGGACTTGCTCTTACAAGCAAGAGGAATAGGTCTAGTTTAATGTTTCCTCGTAGATTTTAATTTTTAAGTGGTTTATTTTCTTATTATTCAAGCTGGGAGATTAAATGTTCCCAAGCCTTTGTGGTCCTTGGCACTTCTTGCAAGTATCCTCATTGATTTCGTTTGGTTGAGTTAGATTTCAAGTGGCGATGTTGTGAATGTTCTGCAGTGGATCATTCTCTTCTGATGGTTATTTCTTGGTTAGTCTTTTGCTTTTCATCTTAAACTCAATCATACTTGGCTAAGAAACATGGATACCGACACGGACATGCGAGCACATCATTTGTTCATAAGTGAGGATACGGACATGTCGTGGACATGCGCCAAATAAAATGTATATTTTTGCATTATAGCCGTATCTTATGAATTCATATAAAAGGTAAAAACATCATTTTTATCAAATGGGGAGAAAACCCACAAAAAATATCATCATTATGAAGATACAAATCAAGTGTTACCATGTAAGTATTCATGAACTAACCATCAATTGAAGTTTTGGACTCTAGACCAAAGTTTTAAACTTTACATTTTAACCTCATAATGTGTCCTTCAAGTGTCGCAAGAGTGTCCCTATTGATCCAAGAGTGTCCACAACGTATCCTAGTAAAACCAATGTAAACAAAATTAGACTCATATTTAGGCGTGTTTGACATGTGTCCGGAGAGTTTTGTATCGTTTCCGAATCCGACATGTGTCGCACAGATACGTGATACCGTTAGACGTGTCCGTACTTCTTAGATACTTGGCTTAGGATATCCTTTGTTGAAGAGAAAGGTAATTAAGAACTGATATTAATATTGCCAAAGCGGCCAATTCTTAACTCTTCAGCTTTTATATCCGACATGCAGCTTCTCAAAAAATCACTTCACTTGGCCTCGTAAATTTTGAGTGAATCAAAGAGCATATTCATTTGATACGCTGCATTTCATTTGCTCGAGAGGGGAGCCTTGAGCCACCTGGCCTACTCAACCGTACCATAACCCATACCCTGTCAAAAAACCGCATGTATGCAGGGGACAAAGTGTCCTGTTCTCAGCTCTTGTAATCCTGCTTATGGCATATGTTCTTCTGGCTATAAGGGTTGTACCAGTTTTTTGTATGTTTGTTTTTCGGAAACTGGGGATACGTGGTGGAACACCCCTTCTTGTATTTAAACGTGCTAGATACATCAAGAAGATTTCTTGCCATCTATTGGGGATTGTAGTTAACTCTGCTGTTATTTCGGAAATGTTTACCATCTTCCATTTCACAGGGGACAAGAAAGTTCTCTTTGCCGATAAAGTTTTGAAGTTTACTGGCTCGGGGAAGATGAAACGGCGCATTCTGTTAATTACTGATTTTGCCATTTATGTGGTTGACCCGGAGACGGCTGTGCTGAAAAGGCGAATTGCACTGGCGGCTGTTGAAAAGCTTTGCTTGAGTGAACTGAGTGATAACTTTTTTGCAATTATCATTCCAACTGAATATGATATGCTCATGGCTAGTACCCGAAAGACTGAAATTGTAACCGTGTTAGTTGAAGCTCTCAAGAGCAGATCTGATTATGAACTCGAGGTGGAGTTCTCCAATAGGTAAATGGATATTGTGCTATGCTTATAAGTTAAACATTGGTTTCATATACGCATGCATTGATGCATACATATTTCGATCAGGAAGTTTGATGGATTTCATTGGAGGACGTTATCAACTATGGGCACTTACTTTTCACTTCACAGCTGTAGTTCCTTCTTTTTTACTTAGGGTGTTCCACTAACAAAAAACTGTTTTTTCCAAACACCGAGACAGGTCATTCTCTCACAACACATCACATAAAAAACCGTGAAAAATCAGTTTTTTCAAAAAACTAGGTTAGTGGAACAAGAATTTTTTCTAGTTTTGATTGAGTAACTGGCTTTATTTGTGTGTGTGCGCACGTGTGTTGCTGTAAACTTCATGTTTCCCATGCTTTTGCAGTTTCGAGTATCATGCAGCTGCTGATCTGGTGAAGGAAGTCCAATTTGATGAAGTTGAAGGTTTGTGACACCATCTCTAGGGGGCAATATTTGGCCCTTCGATTAGGTTTTTGTTCAATTGGCATTTGCTAAAAGCTTTTCGTGTTTTTCGATTTCAGGTGGTGTTAAAACAAGAATTGTACGGAAATGAGTTGCCCATTATGCTTGGCATCCAAAGTTTCAATGAAGTGAGTTGCTAATACCCGTCGTATAAAGTTGATCGTTTCATTTGAAATCATGAAACCGAGTTCTGCCCAGCATCAAAACCGTACCACACCAGATACTGTATTCTATAGTTTTCATCTTCAGTTTGTATTTCCTGTAAACATAATCGGATATGGATGTACCAGTTTTGATTAATAAGATGTTTCAGTCGATATGAAAGAGCTTTCCACTGCAGATGATGCACAAACGGAACATTTCTTAGTTTCCAAAGTGTCACTTTTCTTCTAGTTGCTTATTTTTTGATAAAGATGTAATGTTATATTGGTAGGAGGAATCAACTTGGATCTATGAACTAATCAACGTACCGAAACTAAATGTTCTATCTAGTAATTTCATCGCTTGGATCTAGGAACTTATTTCTTGCTCGCCGTGAAGGTTTTGTGTTCAACGTTCCAACTGCTCGAACAACCTGAAGGATTTAACTTTCAGTTTTGTAGTTGAGCCACCCTATACGATCTCCGTTCCAGTCTAAGAAAGCAAATATGACAAGCTAAATTGCTCGCGATTTGTTAAGAAACCATTCAACTCGAGCACCATACAGGTTTTTACTTGAATTGATTTCGTTACATTGTTCTCCATGTGACATAATGAAAATAACAGAGACCCCAACCCGTGGGAAAAAGAATTACAGAAGACCGACCTAAATTTGAATAACAGCTGGATCACGAAAAATAAGAAACTAAATAGAGTAACGTAAAGCACACATGCCAATTAATTTATCCCATGAAAATTCTCTTAACCTAATTTCGCCCGACAATATTTTCACTTATGAGCAGAATAGGATCCAGCTTCTGTCACTATTGGCGTCGAACCTTCTGATCGAGTCTCAACCGAGGGGCGGTTGCCGGTATTGACACTCCTGATATCCTCCACCCTTCTTACCACATCTGACATTTTAGGCCTCTGCTCTGGCATCCTAGTTGCACAAGCCAACCCTATTTGTAACATTTCCACCATCTCTTCTTCAATGTTGGGGTACCTCAACAGCTCGATGTCAAATACTTCGGCGGTCCACTCCTCTCTAACCACAGAATGAACCCATCTCACCAAGTGCACCACCTCATCACCCCCCAAGGCATGGATAGGAGACTTCCCGGTGAGAAGCTCCAGCAGTATGACTCCAAAGCTGTAGACATCGGATGGCTGGGATACTTTTCGGGTGTCTGTTACTTCTGGTGCCCTGTATCCTGTATTTCGCATGGCTGGTTGGGTCATCGGGCTCGCTAGCGTTGCCAAACCGAGATCAGACACGCAACCATAACCTTGGTCATTCAGGAAAATATTTGAAGCTTTTACGTTTCCGTGAACAAGCTTCCCATCTTTTTGGGTGTGGATATGAGCAATGCCTCTTGCTGCACCAATCGCTATTCTTAGTCGGGTTTCCCAATCAACAGGAGTTCGACCTTCGCTTCTTTTAGCTGCAAAATGAGGATGCATTAGAAGATACACTCTCCTTGCATGGTTTCTAATATGCAATTTGTCCTTCATTACCACAAAATGTAACGTACTAGAGCCAAAATCTAAGCCAGACTGAACTACATCTTAACCTTGTCTCAATGGTTGCATTTTGCGTGTGTGCTCAATGGCATACGCAATGTGCATAAATACGTAGGCTGAAAACAGTTATGCCTTCACATAGAAAAAGAAATTCTGAGGAGGGTGATGAAACTTTTAGAGGAACAAAGTGAGATGTACTTGCATAAGCACGACAGAATTCCTGTGGTAATTGAAGACACCCAAATCTAGATGCTACTTGGCCAACTTGATCAGATTATGAATACCGCGTAACCAACAGGAATTTGAAAATACGAAACAAGAAAAGGGGGAAGATCGGAAATAGCTGAACCCTGCATCTCAATTTTTGCAAATCCAGAGTAGCATTAAAGCATCAATTTCTGTGAAGTGTATTAAAATCACTAACATCTGTGTTTCTGCATCGGTCGGGTGAGTGTATGGAATTGATAGAAGTATTGAGGTAATAAAGCAAGACAAATGATCGTGTGTGAAAATCATTAACGTACCGTGTAACATGGAAGATAGGCTTCCCTGCCTGAAGTAGTCATACACCATCAGCTTTTCATCCTTGGAATAGTAATATGCTCTCAATGCAGCTACATTAAGATGCCTAATCTTCGCGACAACTTCCATCTGCTGCTCAAAGTCTCTCTTTGGCACGCTCACGTCCTTCAACCTCTTCACCGCTACCGTCGTTGCATCTTCCAATGCTGCCTTATACGTTGTCCCAAACGTCCCCTTCCCGAGCACCTCAGCAGAAGCCCTCAGCAAATCTTCCAGGTCAAACGCGAGAGAACAACCCTCAAAAAATACAAGACTTTGACTTCCATCTTGGTTCCCGGAACCAGCTTTCTTTACAGGCCCTTCTTTCTTCTTCAGCTTGGCTACGACCCCTTCATTACCATCTTTCTTTGAGCGACAAACAATCATCAAAACAGCAAGTAGCACAAACCCAAGAGCAGAACCACCAATGATGATTCCTAGTATCGCAGGTTCACTGAGTGTGGGGGATTTATTTGATGGTTGGGGACTGGGCGAAACAAGAGGAGGGACCGAGATTTCATTAGAAAGGTTGTTCCCTAAGAATGCCCAACTTGGAAATCTTTGAAGAGATATAGGGACAGTACCGGTGAGATCATTGTTGGATAGATCTATAGCTTGCAGGGTAGGGAGATTCAACTCGGGGATTTCACCAGAAAGCGAGTTGTTAGCAAGAAAGAGAGCTGTAAGGTGAGTTAAATTCCCAATTGAAGATGGGATACTACCATTAAACCCATTGTTGGATAAATTGATGATTGCCAGGTTGTTCCAAACAGTGAAATCCAAAGGCAAGGGACCACTAAAGTTATTTGACTGAAGGTAAAGAGCAGTCAAGTTTCCAAGGTTGGAAAAATCAGAAGGGAAAGGACCTGATATGGCATTGGATCTTAGACTCAAGGTCTGAAGTGCGGATAATCGGCTAAGAGTGTTCAATGGGATCGGGCCGTGAAATCCCAGTCCAGGTAAACGGACAGAGATCACTCTTGAATTATCATGGTCACAGGTCACCCCAATCCAGCTACTGCAGACCGAAGAGTTCGCGTCCCAGTTGAGAGGGCGCCAGTGGGAAATGTTCTGTGCGAAATCAAGCAAGGCTTGTTTATCTTCAACTGGCTCTGAATTCACCAGCAGTAAAACAGTTCCCAGCACCAAGATTGCCCTTAAAATGAACTTCACACCCATCTGCTCCATCAAAAACCAAATATCGCACACCCCTTATCGACAAAATGTTTTCGCGAAACACTATCTCATCTGAATGAATTCACAGGAAGATGAATCAGAACAAGGTTCCAAAGAAAATTGCTTAAAAACAAAAAGAAACCTATAGACAAAAGTCTAATCCCATAATTCAGCCTTTTTTCTTTTTGTAGCTAAAGTGTCCGTGCCAAGCACTTGAGAGACCAACTGCTCACTAACAAGACCCGATTAAAGTCGGGGCAAATTCCGTATGAAATAATTCAGCCTTTTTATGGGGTTTAGGAAAAACCTTAGTATAATAGAATTGGGGATTTAGTTCAAACGCTTTGGTCAAAAGTAAATACCTAACAAAATGAGAGCATTTCCTCCGTCTTTTACTGACTTCGGCGAAAACAGGTGGGGGGAAAAGAAAAGGAAATAAAATTCTGGTGATAAACACGACAACAATAGAGATTCGAAATCTGGATTTTGTTTTCTCTCTTTTTTTTTCCCTACCAAACAGATCCTAAATTCGAAAAGGAGAGTTTGAGAAGCAAACGGAACTGACCTTTGAGGGGCGAACTTTGTCAAAACAGTGGTAGTTGGCCTATCAGCTGATCTCCCTTTCTCTCTCTCTCACCAAACACGGATGTAGCAACTGTAATTGGCAGTGACTTGGAATTGAAGGAAAATTCAGCAGAACGACAGGGTACATTACAAGTTTCTTGTTTCAGAAACCGTTAGAGAGAGAGAGAGAGAGTAGTACTTGATCGTAGAGATGATGATGATGAGGTGGGTTGATTTTAATCAGGGGACAATTAGTGAGTAAAACATGAACAATGATTGAGATTCTTGAGAGAGAGAGAGAGAGAGAGAGAGAGGTTAGTTGGTAATGAATAAGTTTGAGGGGCGAGAAGCAAGGAGGTTTGCATGTGGGAAGCTAACGGAAACAGCTAAGCTTTTAGAGAGAGAGTAGAGTAGAATTGAAGTGGAAGAAATGCGGGGATCGTGACTGACTGATTATGGGAAAATTTTTGTATACCGTGCGGGTACCATATGGCCGAGCTTATGTGGTACCTGACCGCTGTATTCGGGCCGTCTAAAAGCATTTTGAACAATCCAGATTGAAACTCTCTCTCTCCCCTTACTCTCTCTTGTTTCTCTCCCCATAATCCAAACCGTCCAAAACTGAAATGGACTGTCGGATGCACCGAGGGCGGTACGACGTGGTACATGCTCGGCACTGAAAACTCGTTCCTAATTATGGGAGTGGGCTATCTTAGTTCGGAGTGATTGTTCATCAGAACACCGCGTCTTGATATTCTAGAGAGTTTTCCAACTAGATATCGATGTAGAAGTCGTCTTTTTGTATTATATAAAGAATGATTCTGGGCTCCATGTGATCTTCGGAGAGTAGTTAATAAGTACTCGTATTTCCTTAGTGGGGACACCATTTTCCCACGATTTATGTGAAGTCTAATTTCATTTTTTTTTTTTAAGATTAGTGAAGATCGTTTTTTGGTTTTTAAGGCTTTGACTTTTTAGCTGATTAAATAAATCAAGTGGTTTTTTTTTAGCTTTTGACTAAATAAATCAAGTGGTTTTTTTTTTTTTCTTATTATTGGTTTATTGTTTTGTCTTGATGAGAATAATCAAAAAAGTTATAAAATTATTAACTAAACTTAATTTTTTGTAAGTAAGGACAAATATCTACTAAATCACAAAATAATTTGATTATTTTTCTCTTTAGTGAACTTTTTTTTAATTTTGATCATAATTTTGTATTTTTTAGATTTCTCTCATCGAGACGAACTGATAAACCACAAAAAATCAACAAAAAATTTTTTTTTGAATAAAAAAAAATCATTTTTTATTTATTTAGCCAAAGCATTAGTTATATTTTACAAGTGGGAGACTTCCTAAATAGTTGCTATAATTGTTTTACAAGTTGGGGTCATATAGAAACCTCATCCAGTAGGATTCTTTACATTTTGCATCAATTACTAGGCGGTAGGCGGTGTTCCACCAACAAAAAATAGTTTTTTTTTTTTTAAATCGAGACAGGTCATTCTCTCACAATACATCACATAAAAAACCGTAAAAAATTAGATTATTCTAAAAACACCCTTAGCAAACACTTCATGAATTGGCCAGAACAGATACCAAATATAATCAAAGACTCTTCTCATAAAGTGGCTGGCCTCGAATTCTTAGTGACGGTTTTGTGTGATTCAGAATTCAATTTTGCAAGCACCTTTGGTGGGGTACCAATTACCTACTTTGTGTTTGGTTAGGCCGTCGTGGTATCAGCTTAAGGTTATGTTTGGGGAACTAATAAATAGTAATTAAGCAAATCCTTACATGACACGAGATGGTACCTCGTCATTGACTCATTAATTGGAATGATTTTTATATCTCAGGCCGATGTCTTTTGTTAGACTCCTTGCGAATGGTTTCGGTAAAAAAATCAAGGAATTTAGATATTGGTAAAGACTTGATCCATCCACACCGAGAATAGTTGAGGTAAGTTTTTTGCAAATGGTAAGGAGAGCTGAGGGAAGTGCTTCGCAAGGAGTACAAGTTTTTAGTTCGCCCATTGAAGGCGAAGTTCTATCAGGCACCCTTTTCGTAAACGAAAGTTTCTGCCAAATAGTAGTTGTCGAAACAGACTCTGATTTATGGTGTCGATGAGTCGGTCTTAGTCACCTGCAAGAATTTTGATACCGGTGTAGTGCCAACCAACACCCCTCCGATACTTAAGTCGGTAGATTTGTGGCGAAGTAGAGTAAAGCTCAAGCAAGTCGAAGTGCTTAAGAGTTATAGTATGTTACATATCATTGTGTGATAATTGATTATATAGGCAAATTATGAGGTAGAATTCCTTTAAACTAGGGAGTAGGATCGTCAGGTGATGATAAGGATGGCACTCATGGAGTCCAATGACCGTAGTCCTCCTATCCCATCGGGAAAGGTGCCTTGATAAGGGCTAGAATGTTTGTGGTTATTCCCGTGGTGGTTTAGGTAGTGTGAGAGAGTCTCAACTTACCTAGAAGTCTTGTTGGAATATGGACCCGAAGATCCATAGTTATCCGACGTGTTTGGAAGTGAGAAGCCAAGCAGACCAGTTATGGCCAAGCATATCATCCAGTCGAGCTGAGCATGCCTGATCAGTTTATACTTATCAGACGCGTTAACGCATTCTACGATGGATTAGAATCGATTCCAATTAAAAACAAATCACTACGTCCTTCTAAATTAACAAAAAAATGTTATATGAACTTCTTACTTTTCTTATTGGGAAAAGCCCCCCAAAAAAAATTTGTGGACAAAGAAGAAAAAATCAAATTGAATAAGATTTTAAATAAATAAAAAAAAGGAAATTTTTTTTTCATTAATTTCATCTTTGATCTACTTTTTTTTTTTGGGCTTTGAATCATAATATTTTATTTTAGATAGTTCTCATGAAGATGAACATAAAAAGTACAAAATTTTGATGCAAAATAAAAACTATATTTTTTAAAAAAAAATCAAGCGATAACTTATTTTTTTTAGAACAAATAGACTACTACAGTAATAAATTCCACCTGATGAGAGAGAGAGAGAGAGAGAGAGAGAGCATGGATTATTAATGCCGACTGGGCACCGCCACAAATACTTAAATGGCCAATCAATAAGGGCAATACTTAGATTTTGGCATGGCGTACTTCACGAAGCACGTGGTATGAGTTCACCTGCTCGGGTATTCAATTACATTCATTAATTCTTCTAAGTAGGTGAATTGAATGAAATGTAAAAGTAAAACCAAGGTTTTTTAATATTGTATTTGTAGCTTTTTAAATTGTATGGTACGTACTGGTACTGATGATATTGGTATAATTTTGGATACCGTTTGAATTTTACGATTTTGAATAATGGTATATAATAATATGTATACTAAAATGTATGATTAAAAAGCTTATATAAAAATTAACCAACATGAGAAATACATTTTAGCCATGATTATGAAACTCATATGTTAAGAATTAGAAGAAAAAAAAAAGATTATACATTTTTGTACAAAATGTCTTAATGGTGGAATTACAACCATTAATATTTCAACCGGAATGAAATTAGAAAGGTTGGCTGCTAATCTCAAGCAAATCCTGTATATTTATTGGAAGTGGGATTCCGTATCTTCATACTCGGCTCTTTGTCAACCATTGATATTTATTGGAAGTGAGATTCCGTATCTTCATACTCGGCTCTTTGTCCACCGTCGCGTGATGTTTTTGTCGATTAGTTTTATGAAGTAGAAATGAAAAGTGGCACTTTTTAGTGTACGAATTAAAAAAATTCTTAAATTGACACTTTTTAGCGGACAATGAGATTTGCCTTAAAAAAAAAATATAATACACGTAAATTTAGTCAAACATCTTAAATTATCTCTTCAGGATTTGGCCCGAATAATAAAATATAAGACACAGACAATGTGTCACTTCCGGCTAACAAAAAATTATTTTTTTCAAAAATCGAGACAGGTCATTCTCTCACAATATATCACATAAAAACCCGTAAAAATTCAATTTTTTCAAAAAACCACCTTAGTGGAACACCCCCTAAATTAGTACTGTAAAAAGAAGGCAGATTGCTAGTCACGAGATCAACTTTAACTCTCCCTCGGGAAAAATTCAAAGCCCATTACAGACGGCTGGTTAGTTCAATTGTCACCATCGTTGACTTCCTTTGTAACAAATGTGGGGAGGGAATTACTGTCGACCAGGGCTTTTAGATCTGGTACTTGTACTACTTACTTACTTAGTGGATGTGTGGTAAGACTAGACGAGATAAAATTAGAAATGAAACAGTTCGCGAGATGGAAGGTGTAGTACTTATAGAAGAGAAGTTAAGGAAAATAGATTAAGGTGGTTTGGAGTAGTGAGGCGGATGCGATAGTTAAGAGAGTGGATAGGATAGCTTTGGGTAGAAAGCATAAGGAGGAAGGCCCAAATTGACATTAGATGAGAAAAAACGCAAAGATTTGAGTATACTAGGTTTTAAGGCAGCAAAGAATTGACAAGAGATGATAAAAAAAAAAAGAGAATGAGGAGGTTTACCTTTGGGTAAAAACGCACAAGGGAGGGAAGGCCCAAATTGACATTTGCGGTTTAGTTACGCAAAGATTTGAGTATATTAGGTTTAAGCGATGAAGCAACATTGGGCTTGGTTTCAACAGAGGAAAATAATTCAGTTTGGTGAACTACGATTGATTTTAAGCTTCCATTTTTTTAGTTTCAGAGCTGACTTACTTAGGAGCTGGGACATTCTAAGTTTCAGATGATTGAACAATATCAATATGCTTTGCAGTAATATACATTAACATCATGTCGTCTGGCAAATATACATACATACATACATACATACATACATATAAGAGAAAAAAACAAGAATTACTACCACTATAATGTTCCATTACTATAAGCTGGTCACAATTCTACTCTGAGGTTATTTACAGATTGAGAGTGTTCAACCATTTCATCTAAACTACTAGCCTTGTTTCAAAAACGGACTTAAGTCAGGAATTGGTTTAAGTTGACTTTTTGAGTTGATGTCTCGTAAAACGCAATAAATCAGTTTAGAAATAAGTATGTTTCTAGAACAACCCTAAATTTATATAAATAGTTAATTCCATGAACTTTTAAAAATTGTGTGTGAGTCAATGCCAGGCTCTTGTTTATAATAATTACATAAAATCTACCAGCCAGCTCTAACCAACCCATGTTCCAAGCAAATTCGTTTTCCATATTTTTGTTTCCCCCAAGCAAAATTTCTCAAGTCAACGTCCATAACAAATTTGACTTCTCAATGTTGCAGAAATTTCTTATTGCAGGATAGGTGCAGTAGTGCTTTTTATTTTTATTTTTGGATAATAATGCAGCAGTGCATTACATTTTCAATAATTTTCTTTTAGTCCACAACACTGAAATTGTTGGAGCCTTCTGAACGAGAAATTATTATTCCCACCACCAAGTATATGACTCTCACAAAGCAATTGGAGCGTTGAGTAACCACTCCTCAACAGTCCATTAGCAGCTAGATTGTGCATGCAATTGGCATTATATGGGTCCATTCTCAGCCCACTTCGGTTGTTGAATTAACTGTTTGCCTTATGGGTTTTAAGGTTAGCTTACGCATACTTCGACTAACTCCGAAGTTTTGGTACAAACCAAGTCCCATGCAAAATTAAACCACTATGGGAGTGTAAAACCATGGATGAAATAAAAAAACAATACGTGAAAAGTTTTGAAGATTTTCAGTGGTGCTGGTCAGAAACCGACATATACTCGTTTGGCTACTATAGAATCACGAGGAATGGAGAGAAGATCCATCAAGAAGAGGAAAATTTTTTAATGGAATGTTTTGTGGAGCATTTGTGCGCACAAGTACTCAATATATAGACAGTGGCAGAGCCAACATTTTGGTGAAGAGGAAGCACTCAGACTACTATATCAACAATTAGATAGAGACCGTTCAAAAGCCCCAACCTATCCAAATTTGAATTGAATTTGTTTAAAATTTAATCTATCCAAATAACTTAAGTTAGAAAAGTACTAATTCTTACATACAATCAATCCATTGAGTGGAAAAACCAAAGGGTCTAATAAACTATCAATCCATTAAGTGGAAAAACCAAAGGGTCTAATAAACTAACAATCACTATTGAAATCCAAAATTCAATAGCCCTACGTTTCAAAGAAAACATTTTATTAGATTAAAAAATGTAAATAGGAGTGACCACTATTCCTTTTGGAGGTTTATAAGACAGGGCACTAAAGTTAATATTTAAGGATTAATTCCAAAAATTTAATGATGGAATTTTATAGGGGCGTTAGTGTAAATGGCCGGGAGGGGCACATGATCCCCTAACTCTTCTTTAAATCCGCCACTGTATATAGATAATGAGAGTGATATATAGATAATGAGAGTGATGAGTAAAGTTCACGTATTTTCAAGTTTCAAAGAAGGCAACAAAATTTGTTATAAAAAATTGCTATGCCATGTTTTGAGTATAATGTGAACTGTTACTAGTACTATATTGTAAGAGACATAACATGTGGGTTTTATCTCACCGATAGACTAGTGAAAGAATTCTTCTGACATCTAAAATACGATCACAGAGCATGCGTCGTAAATTTTAAGGAAATGGTAGCAAGAAAAGGGATTACGTCCGACTCGGACGTCGAGAAAAATCTATCATTTCGAATTTGTTAAAATTAATTGAAGTGTGTGCGAGGCAGCGAGGGAGAAGGAAACAAGGGAAAAAAGTGCATATACTAATTATTTAGTTGATGATTCGTGCCCTTGTTGTTGTACGTGGATAATCTGTTGGTCCACGTGGACAAGTGAAACGCGATATATCGCCGTCTACTTTAAAAAGAAACATTAGGAAAATACTCCGTAGTTGAAAAAAATTAGAGACGAATTTAATTGAAAAACACGAAAGAAAAGAAAACGAGAAGTGAGTATGACGACATGAGGAGAGAGAGAGAGAGAGAGAGGGCCCCTTAAATAAAAGCCCTAACCCTCACAAAATATCGCGATAAATCACCAGATTTCCAAGATCTGCAACTTCCGAGGAAGGACCCGACGAGTTCTCTCTTTCCATCTCTGTAAGCTTTTCCCTTTACTTATTAATTTCTCGCTGTTTTTCTCTTTCATCGTTTTTCTTCTCTCTCCACAAATATACGCTCCCGCGCCGAAACAAGTTCATATATGTATATATCGTTATACGTATAGGAATCTCTCTTTGAAATTCACTAAATATGGCGCAAGTTGTGGTAGGTTGAGGTTCGAATGTATGATTAGAGAGCTTATTAAAGAGATGCTCCGTTCAAATCTGCTAAGTAAAATTAGTGAACGAGTTTTGAGTTTCACTTCTGAGTTTTGTTGAACTGGTGGATTATTATTATTATTATTAGGTAATTGATATTATTTCGAATTGATAACCGGATGTCTTTTTTTTTTTGTGAAGATTTCAAATAATTTCAGGTCTGGAAATCAAAAAGTGTAGAAAATCACTCCCTATTATTATTGTTATTATTTTTGATAACCGGATGTGGGGACTTGTGAATTATCTCAAATAATTTGAGAACTTTACCAACCGAGAAACCAGTGGCCCAAGAGTTTACTACCAAGGGAATTAAACATGAGAACTTTTAAGGGGAAACCCCCCAAGTCCCAAGGAGAACTCTTGGATTATTGATCACAAGATTTAAGTAGTCTAGATTTAATAAGTCGACTAACGGGTCGTGCGCGAGCGTGAAAGCATCTTTCAAAAACCTCTCAAACTAATAAAACTCACCGGACGAGGAGAATGTATGATTAGTAGCCTTGTGCATTTTGTTGTACATGGGAAATGAGTTGTCACATAAAGTTACTTAAATGCAAAAGCATGAGAATGTTACTAGGAGAATTGATCAACTGGTGAGGAATAAAATGATGGCTTGTGATTCAGTAGAGGAATGGTTCTAGACTGGGCTTACAGCAACTGTGTTCCAAGAGCAAGATCTGCTTGTTTTGGAGCTAGACATACTTCCTATTTGCATGACTGCTGGGGTGAAGGTTGATTGTAGGAGAGATTTAAACCATTTAAGTGCAGAGGAGGTAGACATTTATTCAGAAAGCCATATGAACTGTGTTGAAGGGACAAAAGTCTCAAGGAACACATATTGTTTTGGATAACAACTTATACAATCAATCGACATACTTCTCAATCGAAAATCGTAGTTATACAATACAATAAACCAAATATAATCCATTTGATGTCATGTCATGTTTTATTGCTATTACCATGTAGATCTGCTAGGCAAAACCATGCGTGTTGAACACTTTGGGAGGGGGCCCTTGCTGCTTTTATGTGAGCAAGTTGGAGGTGTATGATTGGGCCACTTTTCACGTACGAGGCTAACAAGTGGCGACATGCCTATATGCGATGTGGTGGTGGTGTGGAGACACCACAGTGTTGGAGCCAGATATATGTACCTAAAATTTCTTGCATTGTGTTTTTAGCGTGGCTACTTGAGTACTTCTCTTTGATTGTCTCAGAATCTTAATGAGATTCTTGGAAACAAAGAAATATTCTTGGTTTCATGATTTTCATGTATTTCCCCACCAGTATGATGTTTATCCATTTGTCGAAGCATGAACACTTTTTTTTGTGAATATTAACTGAATTGCTCTTTGTATAAACTTTGATGAGCCTGCCCATTCTATTTTTCTTTATGATTATGCCATTTAGTTCGACATAACTTTATTGCTGATAGCCTAGCCTTTTCTCTCTTTTCTTTTTTCCATGTATGTTGCTCATATTTATCCTGCAGGTGTTGCTTGAAGCCTTGAACGCTTGAGGCTTTTGAATGTTGATTGTGTGCACCTTACCATATTCCTTAAAATTTCGTACGAATTTGTTAATATCCTGGATCAGATTGCTCTATAGATCGCTGTTGTTGCCACTCTTGCTCTCTGTTATCTTGGTTGATGCTTGAGCTACTTCATTTTCATTTTCCCCGTCTGTAGTTCCTGAAAATTGTTTGTTGACTTAGATCTCCTTTCTGGTTTCAGCAAGTGCGTAGGGCAGAAGGGCATCTTCATCATCAGTAAGTCCATGCCTTTTTCTTGTTCAAATTTTGTTTTAGAAAAATAAGGATTACAAAAAAGTTGCACGCTAAGTTGTCCCGAAGCATGGCTATTGTAATAGATGGGGCTTATCCACCACATATGTTAGCATTATTGTCAAATTTCTCCATGCCTTTAGTAGTTTGAGCTGAGGTACCCTTGCATAACTTCACTGACCAAAGGAAGGAAAAGCATTTTTCGTGTAATTACACTTCTTGTGAACAAGTTTCTGTTACAATAGAAGACGGGTAGATTGGTTAATACAGTTAAACAGGGTTTTATGTCCCTCTGTTATAAGTACTGATCTTGTGCTTTTGGAGTTTGTGACTCTCAACTATAATCGTAAAAGGTAGACTGCAAATTCTGGGTCATGACTCATGAGTTCCAGTTTTTTGTCCAGCCACACCACCTGGCACCTGCAGAATTCAAGAGAAGTCAGTATTGACTTTTCCCAGTTATCTAGACCAAATGAGGCGTTGCTTGATAGTCTTTTGTAAAGTGCTCTAGTGTAGGACAAGAAATCAACAATGTTTGAGTTTCAAGGATTGACCTTAAGTGCACAGATATTCTTCCAAAATGAGGTGATTTTTTCATTTGAGAATGTGTTACTCTTCTTCATAAATAAGTTTAGTTGTCTGGGAGTCTTTAGATAAGTTTAATTTAAGGTTGAATAGTGGAGAGAAGGAAATCAGCTGTAATAACTTATAGTGAATTGATCGGTATTTTTGTGGCAGTGGTTCGAGAAAAAGATGTTTGTTGGGAATATGCTGATAAGTTAGATGGAAACAAGGTGAGATGCAAATTCTGCTCCAGAATTCTAAATGGCGGCATTAGCAGATTAAAGCATCATTTATCACGAATTCCTAGTAAAGGTGTAAATCCATGTAGCAAAGTCAGGGATGATGTTACTGATAAGGTGAGGGCTATAATAGCATCAAAGGACGATGGCAAAGAAACTTCTACTGCTAAGAAGCAAAAGCCAGTAGAAGCAAAATCTCCTGTAAATTCTTCTGCAAGCAAAGTTCTCATTTCCATGGACGCACCATCTCCCATTGCAAAAATATTTCCACCCCTCACAATGGTGGCCTCATCCCCTGGAAATGACCAAGAAAATGCCGAGAGGTGTATTGCTTTGTTCTTTTTTGAGAATGAACTGGACATCAGTGTAGCTCGTTCATTATCGTATCAGCTCATGATTGATGCAGTGGGAAAATGTGGTACCGGATTTAGAGGTCCATCTGCAGAGACCATGAAGACTATGTGGGTGGAAAGGATCAAATCTGAAGTGAGCTTACAGTCGAAAGGAATTGAGAAAGAGTGGGCTACAACAGGTTGTACTATAATCGCCGAAACATGGACAGATAACAAATCAAAAGCTCTGATCAACTTCTTAGTTTCATCTCCTTCCAGGACTTTTTTTCACAAATCAGTAGATGTAACTTCACATCACAAGAACATAACATTCTACCCTGATTTGTTTGACTCCTTGCTTCAAGATTTTGGCCCTGAGAATGTTGTGCAGATAATTGTGGATAAGAATCTTAACTGCAATGGTTTAGCAAACCATCTCCTGCAAAACTACGGAACCATCTTTATGTCCCCTTGTGCTTCCCAATGTTTGAATGCAATATTGGAGGAGTTCTCTAAGGTAGATTGGGTGAACAGATGCATAGCGCAAGCACAGGCTATTTCCAAGTTCGTATATAACAACTCAGGGGTTCTTGACCTGATGAAGAAGTTCACTGGGGGGCAAGAAATCATTAAGACTGGTATCACAAAACCTGTTTCCAACTTTCTTTCGTTGCAGTCTATATTGAAGCAGAGGTCAAGATTGAAGCATATGTTCAACAGTCCTGAGTTTTCTTCGAACCCTGTTTATGCAAATAAATCTCAAAGCATAACTTGTATCGCAATACTGGATGATGGTGAGTTTTGGAGAGCAGTTGAAGAGTGTGTTGCTTTTTCTGAGCCATTTTTGAAAGTGCTTAGGGAAGTATCCGGAGGGAAACCCGCCATGGGATTTATATATGAGCTGATGACCAGAGCCAAAGAATCGATAAGGACATACTACATTATGGATGAGATTAAGTGCAAGACGTTTTTAGATATTGTTGATAAAAATTGGCACAACCACCTCCATTCACCTCTCCATGCAGCAGCAGCGTTTTTGAACCCTAGCATCCAGTATAATCCCGAAATCAAGTTTCTTCGGTCTATAAAAGAAGATTTTTTGAGAGTTCTGGAGAAGCTACTACCTACACCTGAATTAAGACGGGACATTACCAATCAGATTCTTTTGTTTACAAGGGCAACCGGGATGTTTGGTTGTAACCTTGCAAAGGAGGCAATTGATACAGTCTCACCTGGTAAGCAGATAATTTTCCGTGGGGTATATGGTTATATACGAACTTTTAGACATGAGACTGTTGTTTGCCAGTTCTTACAATATGTTATGGAACAGTTTGAGAATCAAATTCATCCTCTATGTTATCCATAGCGACCTCTTTTGTTCCAGTCACAGTACATGATCATTTATACAGGTTCTTCTCTCAAATGTCACTTTGACTTTGGTTGGCAGAGATTGAATAATATCTGATGGTTCTTAAAAAGCTGAAATTATTATTTTAGAAATGTTTCTTTTACGTTTCAATTTTAAAAAAAAAACCTGGGTTGTTGCAAAGTTAGATGAGGTTTAGATATATGTCCTCATGAAATGAATTCAACCACTCTTAAGTAGTAGTACTGGACTACTCTGGTACAAGTTCGTGCAGGTTAAGCTGTTAAGCTATTGATTTGTTCTCGTCGTTTCTCATGCATGCCTCATAGTAGAAGCCTATAGTATGGGAGAAGAGTGAGTGTGTGTGTGTGTGTGCGCGCGCGCGCGCTCGCCATATGCATGCTTGCGTGATTTTCATGTTTGTGTATGGTGTGAATTATATGTTTTTTATTTACCATTCTGCATATACATTAATGCAGGGCTTTGGTGGGAACAGTACGGTGATTCTGCTCCAACGTTGCAACGCGTTGCCATTAGAATACTCAGTCAGGTTTGCAGCATTCCTACAGTCAAGAAGCAATGGAATACGTTTCAGCAAATCCACTCAGAGAAGCGCAACAAGATTGATAAGGAAACACTGAGTGACCTCGCCTACATAAATTACAACCTCAAACTGTCCAGATCGACGAAGTCCAAGTCTCCAGAATCCGACCCACTTCAACTTGATGGCATCGATATGACTTCAGAGTGGGTAGAGGAAGCTGAAAGTTCCAGCCCCACTCAATGGCTTGATCGGTTCGGTTCTGCTCTGGACGGGAGCGACTTGAATACTAGACAGTTCGGTGCTGCTATATTTGGTGCTAGCGCCGACTTATTCGGTTTGTAGTCTTGCAACCCCCTGAGCTAGTTGATCTTATTTCGTTTAAGTTTAGGCCTTTTTGCAATCATGCTTTGATAGAATTTGTTGTATGAGCTATTAGTTTGACAGTAGGTCAGTTTTCTTTGCTCATGTTGTTGTAGAGCTTGATAGTTTTTACCTTTTTGTAGATAAATACATAATACAATCAGCCAGTTAGCCAAGTATGCTTATCCTTTTGTCTTCCCTTAATATTATGAGTAAGGATTCTCTCATGTGACGATATCTCGTGATCCCACGTCCACAAAATTGGATCCACCGCAGTTAGAGGCGGATCTACAGTAGGGCTGGGTGGGCCATGGCCCGCCCGCACTTTTTTCTTAAAAAAAAAACAAAAAACAAATTTGCAACGAATAATTATAAATATAAAAGAAGGAAAGATGGAATATGTATTGGGCATTGGCTCAATGGTAGGAGCTGCGTGCTCCATGCTCTCCACCTGAGGTCGATTCTTTCTAGGTGCAAAATTTTGTATTTTGTTACTACCATCTAGTATGACTCTCTCTCTCTCTCTCTCTCTATCTCTTTTACTGCCATCTATGACACTCTCTCTCTCTCTCTCTCTCTCTCTCTCTCTCTCTCTCTCTCTCTCGGTTTGTAATTGTTTTTTTAACTAAATAGAGATAAACATGACATCTTTGAATATTAAATTTTTTTCTCAAAGTTTAACATTTTTATTGCATATTTCTTTACGGACTATGGTGCTAACATAGAGAGGGGCGAATAGGTGTTAGCCAGACTTTTTATTTATCGGTATACAAAAAAAATCTAATACATTGTACAAAAAATGAAAAAATTGCAATTTAGAGCATTGTCGGTTGGGATCAAGAAAAAATTAGTATCATAATGTCTTGTATTTGAATACCAAAAGAAAGTTGGAAGAAGACTTGATTTATTTTTCACAAAAAAAGCCCATAACAAAACCTAATTAGATGACTTCCTAGTAAAAAAAATTCTTCATTTTTTTTTATACAACATGTAACTAGTTTCTTATTGAATGGTGCAACCCCCGTGGCCGAATCCGAGCTCTGTCTCTGATTTACAGTGTCTCAAATTATCAATGTTTACATAGCTGTCAAGTTTGCAGTTGTTAAACTAATTTGACAACTGTTATAACTGATCTTTTTAAGGATTGAGGACGAAGGTTAGTCCTCTCTCCACAATGCCACCAATGAGTGGGCAATTCTGGCCTCGTCGTAGGCATCAGAGCTATCAAATGCCTGTGGCTAATGGCCCCCCCAGATTGGAAATCCTGGCTCCGTCACTGACACAATCAATGCCTTACATTTTCTCACCATGATATTTTACTCATCCGCGCATAGAATTAGCTTTTGATCAGACGATGGTAAAGCTTGGTCAAATCAGATCTATTTTCGGTATATTCCAATAGACACCAATACCAGGTCAACTTGATTTTTTTTCTTATAAATGGTGTACAAATCAAAACTTGCAAAAATAAATGGTTCGGATCATCAAATGAGACCCTAATGAATCTCATTGTGCATCACATGAAAAGGTTATGATTTAAAAAATTTGGGTTTCATCTGGATTTTCATACAAAGAACTAGAATGAGATAGATATTGAAATATATTATCGGTATTTGCTGTCATCAAGCTGAAGTAACTGGTGTTCCAAACTTTTTAGCCTTTTACCGGGAGTAGAAGAATCTTCCAATTCTTCAGCAACAGTGAAGATGGCAACGGAGGTGTCCATGCTGAATTTTTCCAACCCCACTTCCACGAGGAGAAATAGTTTCAATTTTTTGTGTCAGTGTTCTAAAGGTGGTCTGGAAAACCGAGTAATAGCCGCCTAGATGCTAGAAGGCCCCTTGCCGACTAGCCCGACTAGGCGCCGAGTACTCAGCCCTAAAAGCTAGAAGGTGTCTGACCGCCCTAGGAGCGCCTAGCGAGTTTTAGAACCTTGCTCTTTGTTTAGATCTAGATCTTGTTTTTTTGTTTTCCTTTTTATGTTGTTGCAAGTCTCCACCCAAAGGTGCCCTACGAGGGCCCGTCACCGTGGATAAAGTCAATTTGAATATGGTATGGGTGACGGGGAACCGGGGCCCTGTAGTGAGTGAGTTCACTACATGTGTGTAGTGAGCTCTCTCGGCCGTCCGATCCGAGATCAACAGTTCGGATTATCTTACACTTTAAAAAGCACTTTTACATTTACTTTAACTTCAATTTATCGGGACCGTTGATCTCGGATTAAAAGAGCTTACACACATTTACTTTAAGCCCCCGGATCAATTAGTGACTACATGTGTAGTGAGTAAATCTCGGCCGTTAAAAGTGTTTTGAACGGTTCGGATCTAAAATAGTGAATAATGTAATTGTTCGCGCGAACAATTCAATTAACATCCGGACCGCCCAAAACAAGAATGGACGGATCCGGGAGACTTCACTACTGTAGCACCTCATAGTGATTGCTCTCTGGCTCCCGGTTTCCCCGGATCCGGGTTACTTCAGCGTTGTAGCACCTCATACTCGAACATTGGCTCAAGGATTTAGTTTCATATATTGAAGTTCTTGCTCTCCCAAAAAAAGAAAAGGTAAAAGAATGAATCATTGAATCTACTCCCTTAGATATTCCCACATGAGACAGGTAAACATTAGCTGTAAAAGATTCTAAAACACATACTATTTGTGGTCTACAACAACATTTACATGTGATGAGCATAGTCAACTCTAAGACTATTTGCTTCATTTTCTTCCATCTGACAGGCATCATCCTAGTTAAAATCAACTGCTGATACAGCTTATGCTTCTCTGTGTCTACTCAAAAGAATCACGAAATAGCACCCTTGAAATATTTCCCGAAGTTGTACTTCAAGTTAAATATTCGTCTCCTGACAATTCGACCTATTCTGATTATACACCAGCGCAGACGGCTCCTGAAACACAAAAAACAGCTTGTCCAGCTCAAAACAGTTTTCTCAAATTGATCCATTGAAAGTAAAACAATATGATAATAAAAGCACGGTTCATTCGTCATGTACACTCTGCTTTTTTCGAGAGAGAGAGAGAGAGAGAGAGAGAGAGAGAGAGAGAGACCTGACGACCAAGATGAGGATGAGCAGCAAAAAGTTTTCTCATCAACATGTTTAACATCAAGCGCAATAAACCAGGAACCAACACTAATGTCATCATGGGCATAAGTACGAAGAATAGATCTGCCAAGTCAATAGTTCAAAGATCTGTAACTGTTCCACCTGGTAGTGCATTTTTTTTTTTTTTTGATCAAACCTGGTAGTGCATGATAATCAGCAAAAAAATGAACTGACCTGTTTATTGAAATAAATTTAGCCAACGCTTGGGAAATGACAAACATCTCGCCTGAAGCATGACGGAAGTACCTGTCACATATGAGAAGCCAATCGTTAATGAAAAGTCCAAACCATGCAGTAAGACCAAGCATGTCAGTAGCATCCGTGTTTAATGAATCGGGTGTTAATGAAACATAATGTAACATGAACTGTGAAATAAAGAATCATATATTGCTTTTCAAATGAAATTCACGCAGTTAGTTCCATTTATCATGTGGGGAAGAATAAGGTCAATGACAAGCCAATAGAATTCCAGTCAGGAATCAGGACTGCAAAAAAGCATTGTGCCAGAACTAAGAAGCTGCATTGAAAATCATGAACTGTGAAACTTCATCTTCACACGACTAACAAGCCATAATCAGATCCAACACAACTTACGATTTTCCATTCCCAAATTTCCACCAATCCGGTTCATACCACTTGTGGCCCCTGCCAAATTCCAGAAAAGGCAAATTCGGAAGTAAATAATTTTATAGTCCCATTCTACACTCAATTGTTTCTAAACCATATTTGTCACTGAGCTAAACTTGTTAGCCAAAACTCACTGTTCAGAGAAAACTTCTCCTGATTTCATACACCCAATGTATGCACGAGGCTTGTCCAAATGAGCTGCAAGTGTATTTCCCAGGGCATCTGCACAGGGAAAAAAATTTAGGCATCACAATCCAAGAACTTAAGCTCATTCATTTGGCCATAGCATTTTCATGTGACCAGGACAAGACATCATTCGAGTAGAACTCTTTACAAGTTGAATAGAGCTTAGCTGGGTTTTGAATTGAATTGAATTATTGAGGTAATATATACTAGTAGAAGCATATAAGGTTAAAAGACAGGAGGTTTCAGTTGGAGCCCCTTTCCAAAGTTCTTTAGTGTTCTACACCAGTTCCTAAATATTGGAAAAACAATTAAGCAAGAAAAAATAAGACTAAGAAATCCTCGATTACCAACCGATATTTACATAAACATCGTCATTGACTTTAGCATAGAAATCAGCATCCCATTTCTCTGAGGCATGAGCAAAGAACAGCTTTGTCTTCTTTGGAAACTCCTCAGGTGCCTCTACATGGTCCTCCTATAAAAGGTAACAATAAAGGAAAACAAATGCCAAGAATGAGCATATGTTGATTGGAATGTGCCATGCAAGAGACAATTATGTCTGCTAAAGCATGATAGAAGTAAGAAGCACTATAAATGCAACTCTGAGTTAAGGTAAAGCAAGATAAATGCATAAAAATAAAGGTCTTGAACATACAAGAATAATGAAGTCACTGGTCTGCTTATTTTCACTGTCAATGCCCTTGTCCAAACTGTCACCACGGTTAGAGCTGCATGTTAACACTCACCACAAAATTGAGCAACAGTTAGCTAACATATAAATTAGGCATGCTGAAAAAAGAATAAGATAAAAGCAGACCTTCTTCCAATGACGAATCTAACAATGATGCCCTTTTGATCTTCCATCTTTTTCAAAGCCGAACCTGAAAGATGAGGAGCACAGTTTGGTACTTGAAAAGATGATAAACATGCCGAGTTTATACTTCAATAAGCCAAACAAATTTGTTAAAAAAACATCAAACCAGTTCTTTAGTACAGGGATTTGTTTTATGAAAACATATAATGAGAAAGTGTACCAGAGCTGTTTTTTTTTTTTTTTTTTTGGAACAGCGAAGAAGTGTCCCAGAGTGACGAATCATAGAGGAGATATAGTCACTGACAAACTCTACCAAGAATATTGTGCACAATTGTTCACTATTACGGAAAATGTCATTCAGGGTAGAGATAATGTCAGTTTGCAATAATCATGATGTTTGCCGAGTCAAACTTAAGCAGCACCATAAGTGAAAACAAAACTAAGGAATGAACCTCCTGGTTAAAGCGGATGAGACCCTGCAGGCTCATAATGATTTCCCTCGATTATGTTATAAATCACCAAGATTTTGGTAAGTGAAGGAGAATTTCAGAATACTCTTTTCTTTTCTTTTTTTAAAGCAGAAAAGAGACTTGAAAATTGAAAAGAAGAAAATTAAGACTTCACATGGTTGAGAAGAATGAAGAGCATAACCCGTTGTCTCAAACCCGTCCTTATCCAGTTAGATGAATTTCCCTTGGTTTACCATCACACGAGACATCTGTACTATATCCAACAGCACTGACGCCTCATTTCACCTTTTCTATCCATCTCCTTCACTCACTTCTATGAAGTATATAATCAAATGATTAACAACTGCTTTTCTGTAACTAGGCTCATAAAAACTGCATACTCTAGTCCTATAATCTTTTGTAGTAAACATTGTCAACCAGAAATACATCTCATAATCAATCTCTGCCACAGAGAAATCAATTTTTGAAGTTCAGATCATTTAACATGTTCATTCATTAGTATCTCTTCCCGTATATTACAACACAGAAGTGGTAGTGCAAATGAGAAATGGTAACATGTATCTTTCTTCTTTGAATGTAATCCGTCATCACATTCATATTCCTATTATCAGCATTCAGCATATAATCACTGGATATTCAGTAGAGACCCAGATTCATAATTCTGCAGCTATAAATTTATCTGCGTTTTAACACTTCACCCTTTATAGTTAATAGAATGTCATCATGTGTATGACAGATAAACAAAAAGACATCAGTCCACGATAAAGGAGGACAAAAAATCAAGTGACATGGAAGGATGGTACTCTACCAGTTCTCATCCAAGCTTTACGGATTGCATCTCTATTGGTCTTGCGGCCAAAGCTCGTCAGTACTCCTATGACAACTAGAGGCCTTTTCTTGGGTAGCCTATTAGTCACAGGCAAGAGGTTCGACATGAAACCCTCATGTCTGGCAGCGGCCAGTTCCATCTCAAGAGCTGATAATTTCTTCTGTTGTTCCCTGACAAGCAAAGATTCTTTTACAAACTTGTTTGAAAAGAAAAACTAATGCAACTGTAAACCATTTATAAACTGAATGATAACCATAACTGAACCATTAATACACCGAAGGAGAACAAAAACTGATCCTTTTACCTGCAGGCTATGATTTTCAATGTATCATCCACTGACACTGCAGATTGCCCCTACAAAAGGAAGTGTTAAAATTTAACTACTCCAAAGAAAGCTTTATGCATACATGAACATGTCCATGCAAGTGTGTGCACGTGTGTGGAAAAGCACGCTTATCAGCTTCAATGTGAGCAGGCACAAAGGCAGGGTTGTAAAACCCTTATAGGTGCAGAATCGTGCACTTCACAAACACCATCACATTTACAGTCAGGCAGAAAACCCCTTTGGACCTTATACCAACTATATGAACCATGTATAAGTTTCCAAACTTGTCAATCATGACTAAGATCCTAAAAAGGGAATGGGATTTACGTAGATCTTGTATTAGAATAACAAGAGCTAAATCATCTCAGTTCTCAATGCATTGCAGTTTGCATATGTGACAGATCACATGAACTTTTCACTAAAGGGTACCATGAAGTGTAATTTGCCTGAATACTCAAAAGCCGAGTTATGATGATTCACGCCTTGACCATAAAGGCATGCTTTGCCTGTACATTGCGACCTAAATTTTTCTCCATTATACACCACTAAAAAAAGATTCAAGAAAATAAGTCAATCACTGTTTCATTACCTGCCCAGTTATCCTATCAAGCTCTTTGATTATATATACCCGGTTCTCTGCATCCTGCCACAAACTATCTCCAAAAAAATAAAAGAAAAACCCGAAAGACAAAGTCAGTAAATCAGATATTACAAGGAAAAATGTTGTGATGAAGCATTCTAAATGTGCTGAGCTGTATGAGCTATTTGAAATGAGTTTGATCACCACAATTCCCTCTTTGCCCTTTTCTCCAACAGGTGACACTCACATCTCAATTGAGTTCACTTATTACATTGAAAGATGTCTCCATAAAGAAACTATACATTTCACAGAAGAAATATTCAAGTTTTCTAATTTTCGTTTGCTTTATTGAAGCTCTAAAATGAAGACAAAAATGCAAGTGGTGCAATGTTCAGGGCTTGGTGAAAATGAGTAATGGGCTTCAGCTCCACATTTATTCATAAAACTCCTCCACAAGACATTTCATGTTTTCTAACTTCCACATGCTCAGAAGATAGTGATTGTAGTAATAAGCTTTTAGCTTCACATTTTTTGAAATTAGGAATTCAAAAGGAAAAGAAAAGCTACTCATCAGTGCAACTATTTGAGTTACTTACCCAAACAAACAAACAAAAAACTGTCATGAAAACTGTCAACATTCATTTAACTTTAAAGCTAAAGTTCCATCGAGCTAGATAGAATTTCCAAAATGCCATTGCAGCATCATCCTTGTGCAAACTTATGTATACTATATGAGCAATGCAATGGTGACCATGTTTTGGGTAGCATGTGAAGTGTCACCATAGCATTGGTAGAACAGTGAGTGTAGAACGCACTCACTGTATGAAAAATGAGGCACGTTCTACCAATACATTGGGAACACATAACATGGTCACCATTGTATTAGTGTTTTTAGTAATACAGTTTCCTTAAATGCATACACTATGTGCAAATCTTCTGTATATTCTCTAGACCCATACTTTTTCTTTTTTTTTTAACAACCAATTAACATGGAAAATAAAAATACGAGAGAATAGACTATAAAAAGAGTTCTACGATCACACTACGTGTGACTACACATAAACAACAGTCCAGAACATTGCGATTCAAAAATACCAAAACAAAGAAAAAAGACTAAGCTAAATTACTGAATTCAAGTAACAGAGTGTGGTCAAATAAAAAGATACGAAGAAGAAGAAGAAAAACTCACCGGCCAGCGACGTAGAAGGAGGCCATGGTGGCGAACATGGAGAGCAACAGAGTTGCAATTCGAGATCCATAGATTGAACCAGACAGCCGATTGTTCGATCCCTTGCTCTGCATGTTCGTTCAATCGAGTTGGAGTTTTGTTCAATCGGTACGAAGTTTCGTAAACGGAAACAGATCTTTCTTCTACCGCCTCACCATCGCAGCCAAATGACTCCAAATTTGATACTCCCAGTAACAACGCGGAGAGAGAGAGAGCAAATTCCAGATGGGTCTCCGGGATTCAGAGAGCAGAGGAAAGTAAGAGAGCGGAAGTTGACCCTGCTGTTCGAGCCCGGAAGCGTATTGGGCCGAACACGGAGTCCAACGGTTGAAGAAGGATTTATAAAATGTTAAGTGCCATTGTCAACTAGTCCCAGGGTGCTGGCCCGGCCCATAGGCTTCTTTTTTTCCTTTTTTTTTTTTTTCCGAAGAAAACCCATAGGTTTATCTAGCAAAATCAAAACTTAATCCGTCGGTTACATGTAGTCCCCCGTCTGAAGATGTACAATTTAATCCTGGGGTAAGCTCAAAGAGGAGTGAGTTGTGGAATTTTTAGTCAAGGCAAAATATTTCGGACACCCTTGATAAGCAAAAATAACCAAAACTTACATGCTGTCCTTCATCCCAAAATATACCGAGCCTGAGCCCGGTAACCTCAAGGAGAGTGAGATAGAAATTTTAGTGGAGGCAACATGTTTGGAACACCCTTCATAACTTGCTACATGTCATCAAATTTATTTATGATTCGTAAATTAATTAACACTTTTGGCACAGTGGGCCCTTAAAATAAAAAATAAAAAATAAAGGGGTGGTCTACGGCCTCCTTTGGGTAATAATCCAGATTATTGGATTATTCGTTTGTTCTTATTCAATTTTTTTTTGCATTTGTTAGTTTTGCATCAAGATTTTATGGTTTCTGGATTCCTCTCGACGAGACGAATCTAACAAGTATAAAATGGAAAATAGAACAACGGATTTTTGTCATTTTGGGTAACGGATTTACAAGCCCTATTCCGCTCATTTTTTGTTTTATTTATTAAGAAAATATATTCTAGACTCCCAAATAAGTGAGAGCAAATAATAAAAATTCACAAAATAACTATTAATAATTAACCAAAATCTACTACATAAAAAGCAAAATGGAAAATAGAAAAATATGAAGTGGTATTTTAGTAAATTGGGTAAAAATACAAGTATAAAAATAAAAACCAATGTATAATAAGTATAATGAATTTTTGGGGCGGGGTGGTGTCTACTCCAAACCCTACCCGAACCCGACCGAGTTTCTTCAATTCATCCCATATCCCAACCCCTATCCGATACCTGAAAAAACCCGCCCCAATCAGGACGGGGCAGGGTGAATTGCCATCTACTTGCCACATATGTCACCAAACTTGCTATGGGAGAATTTCACTACTCCAATACTTCATTTTTTTCTTCAGTTTGAAGGACTATTTTTATGCTTCAAGTATGAAGAATCATCTCTCCAAATGAAGAACCTTCTTGATTTCCAGCTTTGGCTTGTTAGGTGTTTCTCTTGGGTTCGCTTTTTGTTACCCTTTAAGTTGGTATTCGGGAGGCATTTTCGCCGATGTGCCCTTGATCCATTAATCTTTGTACTTTTTCAAGGATTATAAAATTTCTTTTATTGAGCAAAAAAAAAAAACTTTAAAATACTACTGTATCATTTTATATCAAAATTTATTTATAATAAAATTAGTGTAATTAGAAAGAGATTTACCATACCTTTAAAAATGAGACCAATCATCAATATATTTAACAAATTTTTTTAAACAATTCAATTTTAAATTTTGGAGAAAAAGTTGAGATTTGGAGAGAAATGCATGAAGAAATTAATAAAGCATGACGGTTGGAAGTCATATAAATAGGAGTACTACTCTTCAAAACCACTTTTTGAGTTAAGCATATTATTTTCATTCTTCAAAATGAAGAATTTTGATGAATTAAAGATGCTCTAACAAATAACTTAGGTCGGTCTCTTTGGGGGCGGTACAACGGTGGTTTCCAAAGCCCTGATCATCTTCCCCCTCCCCTCTCCTGCCTTCGTCATCCAACTACTGTGCTTCTTGCGGTTCTTCTCGTTGCCGCAGGCCTCACTGCAAGGTAAGACCGGTTCGGGGCTTAACAGCTAGGCAGCGATGTATGGATGTATAGAATTGATCTCCGCCTCTTCCTCGTTGATCAACATCGCTTCACCGGTGGTCTGCATTGTTGGATGTGACCGAATTTTGGGCCTAACGGTGTGGTGTGGCTGTGTTTGTTGATAGTGGTTCGGTGGTGATTGAAGCTGTTTGATGGTGGTGGGGTGGGGTGTGGTGGCTGTTTTGGTGGCTAGGGTTCTGTTTGGTTTGTTCGCTTTATTGCTTTATCTGGTTTGGCCTATTTAGACCTTTAGGTGTTCTGAATTTGGTCCTCCAGTGTTTTTGGGCTTGTCTCATGAGGTGTTTTTAATTTCAGTTGAAATCTCCTCCCCTCTTCTATTCTTCCGCCGTCTTAATATACTCTTTGTGAAAATTTCACTAATAATTTTTTGCCTATAAAAACAATAAATAAATAAATAAACTCACGTCCTTGTCAATTAAGATTCGCAATCAGCATCTTTTCCACCCATCCGTGGCACAATTAAGAGCACATAGTCACACCACGGCAGGTAGCCAATAAATGTAACCAAACAAACAAAAAAAAGATTTCCTAGACCCACGTTTAGCAAAAGATTTCTTCTAAAGTGCACTTTGTCTTTTTTATATTTTCGGTTGCGTAATAAAGAAGTGTTTATAATTAGTGGGCTAATTACAATTATTTTTTTTTTGGGATAATTGATTTGATTGCGGAAATTTATTAATTTTGTTTTCCAAAATTTTTAGTATTTTTTTCGCCTATAAAAGGAGTTTTTCTTCAGTCATCTGAGACCACCCAAAAAAAAAAAAACATTTTATGGAGTTCAATCTAAAGAGCAAGGAGGTCGATTGTATTATGTATTTTCTTGTCTTCTTCCGTGCAAAAAAGATCGAGACATATGCTGTATTTTGGGTTGTTTTATCTTAAAGATGGTATGGCTATCACTGCTTGCAAAGAGAGAGAGAGAGAGAGAGTGGAGCCACGAAACATCTTAAAGAGAGTGACATAATATGCGACTGAATACAAAAACAGTAACCGTTTTCATTTTGCTAGCTAATATGTTCTTCTTTAATTTACAAATTGTGAGCTAAAGCGTATCATACTCTCTGTCTGCATTGTTTCCAACATAAACAAAGATCCACGAAGATTAAATTACAGAGATACAGGACCATAAGACGCATGGAAACAAAGCACCCGAGCATTATTGGTCTAAGATACAGATCATTTTAGGTGGAAAATTTATTGGAAGCACTCCTCTTTAAAAATTATAGATGTGTGGACCTAAAAATACAATGAATGCTCTGATGATGGGTAGATATCAAAATACAAATTTTACATCAGTCAGCCTCAAGAAATTTTCTCGGTCAAAAAATGCTACGTATCAGGAATTTCTTACCCATTAACCATCCAAAAAATTCTAATTTTCGTAAAAACAATATATATTGCGCATCCGATCTATTAACTTTCTAATTCGAGTAAATGTGTCAAACAAAATTCCTCCAACGTATAAATGTTTGTGAGTTCATGTTCTCATCATCCTCGTTGAGAGTCACTCTGCAAGGCGTCCTGTAGTCTTTGACAACAAGCAGCGGAATAGCTATCCCAATGCCAAAAATACTGATAGTACTCGCTAATTTTTACTGTTGGAATGTAACAATGTAACGACTCTCGTCTTTTTGACGGTTTGTTGGCTTTGTAATTGTATTCACGTGGCCAATGGCCATAAGAGAATGAGAAAGAATTTTCCTTTTTTTTTTTTTTCCTGTCTGGGTAAGTGAGAATGAGAAAGAGTTAACAAGTCAGCCGTTGCACAATCAATCCAAAACGGACGGAGTACGCTTTGGAAAGAACTTACGGGTTTTTTTTTTTAGGATAAAATAGTTTTAAAACTAAAGGTGTAAAAGATTATTTCAAAAAAATAATACTCCCTCTGTCCCAAAATTATTAGTCCTGGCGGATTTCGATGCAATTTTTAAATTGTTCATATTTTTCAATCTATAACGTATTTTATGTGTACCATGAATCTTATTTGATAAATGTCAATTAGTTCTATTTACACAAAGTTTTTAAAATCTGTAAAAATATTATAAATTGAAAGATATGTACAATTAAAAATTACATCAAAATCCGAACAAGACGAATAATATAGGAAGGTGGGAGTACTAATTTTGCGAAATTTTCAACATCAAATTAATTAAACACCAGAAATCATGTAGTGTATAAAATCTTTTGGTAAAGATATTAAAATAATAAATGTCACCCCTTCTCTCTGAGTGTACTACCAAGGTACAACAAAGGCGGGGGAAAGTTCGAGCAAGGGAGTGAGGGTGACTTTCTTGTCGTTCTAGTTGAAAACTGACCAGATGGCGCAAGTGGGGAATGACAAATCTCGAATGGAATCAAATATTGTACTTATCTTTGATAACGTATGGACAAATGCGTTCGTACTTATTGTCCTTGTTACTTTAACACCGTCCATTTTATCTATTTCAGACCAGTTTACACGTATTTCGATTAATTTTTTTCTCTGGTTCAATCAAAGATACATTTATTCACGTTAAAACTAAGAGATTCACGAGAAGTCACGCGCTCTCATACAATCTATCTCAAGAATAGAATTCAAATCAATAATGTTACGAACAAAACCACCGACCAACTGAAGTAACATTAGGGCAAGTTTCTCTCTGTCTCTATCAAGCTTTGAGAGGGATTAGTTTTAGAAGAGGCTACCACAAATCTAACTCCAACAAGCACATGGGATCCTTAATTTATTGTAAACCGACCTTATTATGGGTAAGTCTGGGTACCCAGAATTGATCCCGAATTGAAAAATCAACGGCCCGGATTTAATTCGGGATCAATTCCGGGCCGTTGATTTTTCAATTCGGAGTCAATTCTGGGTACCCTTTCTGTGTACGTAGCAGTGCTCCCTTATTATTGTCTTTTCCACCCATCTGTGGCACAATTAAGAGCACATAGTCACACCACGGCAGGTAGCCAATAAATGTAACCAAACAAACAAAAAAAAGATTTCCTAGACCCACGTTTAGCAAAAGATTTCTTTCTTGATTTCCGTTGCAACAAAAAAGGGCAAAAGATTTCCTCTATTATTTGCCTTATGTTATGAAATCAATGTGAGGATGTGGATGACCCACTTCAGTTACTTTGGTAGACCACTTAAATATACTTTGGAACCAAAATATAGTTGGCACAGTAGCTATAGTTATTACTTTGTAAATCATTTTCCCTATAAATACTGAATCGAATTGATCAGTTTTGTACGATTGAAAAAGCAGAAAGGAACAAGAGAAGGGAAAGAAAAGAATCATACAGAAAGGTAATGAGAATAAGATCGGTCTGGAAGATCGATCCCAATAGTTCTTGAAGAACTATTACACATATATATCGTGTTCAATACTTGTCTTACTTTTATGCAAAGTTCTTTTATTAGTTGCTTAGTTTTATAACACGTTATCAGCACGAAGCTCTAACCAGAAAGGGTGTCCTACCAGAAGTAGTGTACCCCTAATACCTGAAGTAAAAATACCAGAAGTATTTATATTTGAAAGATACTTGCAGTATTCTATTCCAAGAAAAAAAATGGATATATCAGTTTGTTTTTGTTATTAATTTCATTTTATCCATGTATACTGTTTTTAAAAGAATCATGGTAAAATTTGTTGGTAAAAACCTAGAAAAAAGGTAACGAAAGTTTGCGGGTCTTCAGTTAAGAATCCACCACCCCGTTTCGAACCCGTGACCTCCTTAAGGGAGGGCACTGAGTTTGGCCATCAGGCTAACCCCAGTGGTTACTTTTATGTTTCCTTATTTTTATATTTATACAGACTATAATTTCTGTGTGTACTGTTCAGGTTGTTATATAATTTATTTATTTGACCCGTGCACTTATCTCTTAGTACTTAGGAGAAAAATATCATGGGCTAAAATTACTTGTTTGATTAAGGAACATTACTTCATTATTATTATGAGTAGTGTAAATTGTAGACAAGATATGTTTATTACTTTATGTAAAAAAAAAAATCTATTTACAGTTACATATGTGATTGTCGGATAATTATTATGGAAGGATCTGTTTTGCTCTTCATATCAATGAGTCAGGATCAAAGAAGAAAAGAGAAATTTTTGTAAGATTCGTATTCTGTTGAAAGTCTCAATATTGGACTTTTCTTTATACATATTACACTTATCTCCCTTGAGACTTAAGAAATCATTATTTAGTCCGCAGAGTTGTGATCATTACATTTTAGCCCTTTCAATTTTATTACTGTTTAAACCTCGGTTCTTTTATTAAACATATGTTATTGACTTGGTTAATTCTTATTAAAAGTTTATCTAAAGACATATTTCTTGTTTTATAGAAAATGTCGAACATCAAAAATCTGAAATTTACTGCACTTCATATCTCGGGCAACAATTATTTATCATGGGTTCAAGATATTGAAATCCACCTAGATGGGATGAGTCTTGGCCACACCATTGAGGAGAACAATTTTGCATCTTTGGAGGATACAGCCAAAGCTATGGTTTTTATCCGTCGTCATATCCACGAGGATTTGAAATCCGAGTACCTAATGGTGAGAAACCCAAAGATTTTATGGCAATATCTAAAAGACTACAGTTAATTGCTCGACCTCTTCTTATGAAAACAAAACTCCCTGTTTCTACTTGGGAACATGCCATATTACATGCTGCATCTCTAGTTCGTGTTAGACCAACATCATATCATAAGTTTTCACCATCACAACTAGTGATTGGTCAACAACCAAATATTTCTCATATTAGAGTTTTTGGTTGTGCTGTATATGTTCCCATTGCACCTCCCCAACGCACTAAAATGGGTCCTCAACGTAGACTTGGTATTTATGTTGGATTTGACTCTCCGTCAATTATAAGATATCTTGAACCTGTAACAGGTGATGTCTTTAAAGCACGTTTTGAGGATTGTCATTTTAATGAAACAGTGTTCCTGCCATTAGGGGGAGAAAAGTCACGGCCAGAAGCAAAAGTACAGGAAATTACTTGGAATACCTCCTCGTTAGCTTATCTTGATCCTCGCACTAATCAATCTGAACTAGAAGTTCAAAGGATCATTCACTTGCAAGGTATTGCAAATCAATTGTCAGATGCTTTTACCAATACAAAGAAAGTGACAAAGTCTCACATTCCAGTTGCTAATGCTCCATCAAGGATTGATATCCCTACGGGACAATCCACTGAGAATGTAGCTAAAACGTCTACACCACGACAGAAGCGCGGAAGACTTGTCGGTGCAAAAGATAAAGCTCCCCGGAAGAGGAATGTTAAAGGCAAATATATTAGTGCTCCTGCAGAGGCTATACCTATGAATAAAAAAGTTCCAGAAGGGCATATAATTGATTCACCCAAAATTTCTCCTAATAGCTCCCCTGTAGAGGAATTTCTTGAAGAAAAATCTCTTGAAGAGATATCTCCAGAAGAAGATCACGTACGTGATAATAATGAGATCTCAATTAACTATGGAGAAATATGGGATAGAACAAAAATTATTGTTAATGACGTATTTTCATTTAACGTTGCTCTTGACATTACCAGAAGTAATGATGGAAACTTTACTAGAAGTAATGAAGAAATTGAACCACAATTCGTCGAAGAATGTCGACGTAGAAAGGATTGGTCGAAATGGAAAGAAGCAATTCAAACAGAATTGAGTTCTCTTGCGAAACGACAAGTATTCGGGCCTATGGTTCAAACCCCTGAAGAGGTACAGCCTGTTGGCTGCAAATGGGTATTTGTGCGCAAGCGAAATGAGAAAAATGAGATTGTGAGGTATAAGGCACGACTCGTTGCACAAGGTTTCTCGCAGAGACCTGGTACTGATTATGAGGAAACATACTCTCCGGTAAAGGATGCAATCACGTTTAGATTTTTGATCAGCTTGGTAGTAAACAAATGTTTGGATATGCGTCTGATGGATGTTGTTACGGCATACCTGTATGGATCACTAGATAGTGACATATACATGAAAATTCCTGAAGGATACAAAATACCTGAAGCATGTAGTTCAAAACCCAGAGCAGTTTACTCTCTCAAGCTACAAAAATCTTTATATGGACTTAAACAATCGGGTCGCATGTGGTATAACCGCCTTAGTGAATATTTGCTTAAAGAAGGATATGAAAATAATCCTATTTGTCCATGTGTTTTTATTAAGAAATCAAATTGGATTTGCTATTATTCTTTGTATATGTCGATGACTTAAATCTTGTAGGATCTCAGTAACCGACAAAACTGCAGATTATCTAAAGAAGGAATTCGAGATGAAAGATCTTGGCAAAACCAAATTTTGCTTGAGTTTGCAGATTGAGCATTTGTCAAATGGAATCCTCGTACATCAATCAACATATACAGAAAAGGTTTTAAAACATTTTTACATGGATAAAGCACATCCCTTAAGCACTCCTATGGTTGTTCGCTCACTTGACGTAAATAAAGACCCATATCGTCCTCAAGAAGATGGTGAAGAATCCCTGGGTCCGGAATTTCCATATCTAAGTGCAATTGGTGCTCTTATGTACCTTGCTAATTGCACTCGCCCTGATATTGCTTTTTCCGTAAATTTGTTGGCAAGATACAACTCGGCTCCAACTCGACGACATTGGAATGGTATTAAACATATATTACGGTATCTTCGGGGAACTACAGACATGGGTTTATTCTACTCAAATTGCTTAAAGACACAATTAATTGGATATGCTGATGCTGGTTATTTGTCCGACCCACACAAAGCTCGATCACAGACAAGATATGTATTCACTTATGGCGACACTGCCATATCGTGGCGCTCTGTGAAGCAAACTTTGACAGCCACTTCATCTAATCACTCTGAGATTCTTGAAATCCATGAGGCAAGTCGCGAATGCATTTGGTTAAGATCTATGATCCAACACATTCGAGAAAGGAGTGGATTATCATCAATCAAAGATAGCCCAACTATTTTATTTGAAGATAATGTTGCATGTATAACTCAGATAAAGGGAGGCTACATCAAAGATGACAGAACTAAACACATCTCTCCAAAGTTCTTTTATACACATGACCTTCAGAAGAGTGGAGATATTGATGTTCAGCAAATACGTTCAAGTGATAATCTTGGCAGATCTATTCACCAAAGCGTTACCGACATCAACATTCAAAAGGTTGATCCACAATATTGGAATGCGTCGGCTCAATGGTTTGTTATGCAATATTGAGGGGGAGGAAGTAACATGATGTCATCATCTAGATTGTACTCTTTTCCTTCGTTAAAGGTTTTTTCCCACTGGGTTTTCCTTGACAAGGTTTTAATGAGGCAATATGAAGACATTCAAGGAACACAAGGATACTGTACTCTTTTTCCTTCGTCAAAGGTTTTTCCTTGACAAGGTTTTTAACGAGACATATTCTTAGTGTGAGGTCATCCAAGGGGGAGTGTTATGAAATCAATGTGAGGATGTGGATGACCCACTTCAGTTACTTTGGTAGACCACTTAGATATACTTTGGAACCAAAATATAGTTGGCACAGTAGCTATAGTTATTACTTTGTAAATCATTTTCCCTATAAATACTGAATCGAATTGATCAGTTTTGTACGATTGAAAAAGCAGAAAGGAACAAGAGAAGGGAAAGAAAAGAATCATACAGAAAGGTAATGAGAATAAGATCGGTCTGGAAGATCGATCCCAATAGTTCTTGAAGAACTATTACACATATATATCGTGTTCAATACTTGTCTTACTTTTATGCAAAGTTCTTTTATTAGTTGCTTAGTTTTATAACACCTTCTCTTTTTTGCAAAAGATTTCTTCTAAGTGCACTTTGTCTTTCTTATATTTTCGGTTGCATAATAAAGACGAGTTTATAATTAGTGGGCTGATTACAAATTTTTTTTTTTTTTGGATAATTGATTTGATTGCGGAAATTCATTAATTTTGTTTTCCAAAATTTTTATTTTTTTCGCCTATAAAAGGAGTTTTTCTTCAGTCATCTGAGACCACCCAAAAAAAAAAAACAACATTTTATGGAGTTCAATCAAAGAGCAAGGAGGTCGATTGTATTCTGTATTTTCTTGTCTTCTTCCGTGCAAAGAAGATCGAGACATATGCTGTATTTTGGGTTGTTTTATCTTAAAGATGGTATGGCTATCACTGCTTGCAAAGAGAGAGAGAGAGAGAGAGAGTGGAGCCACAAAACATCTTAAAGAGAGTGACATAATATGCGACTGAATACAAAAACAGTAACCGTTTTCATTTTGCTAGCTAATATGTTCTTCTTTTACAAATTGTGAGCTAAAGCTTATCATACTCTCTGTCTGCATTGTTTCCAACATAAACAAAGATCCACGAAGATTAAATTACAGAGATACAGGACCATAAGACAAATGGAAACAAAGCACCCGAGCATTATTGGTCTAAGATACAGATCATTTTAGGTGGAAAATTTATTGGAAGCACTCCTCTTTAAAAATTATAGATGTTTGGACCTAAAAATACAATGAATGCTCTGATGATGGGTAGATATCAAAATACAAATTTTACATCAGTCAGCCTCAAGAAATTTTCTCGGTCAAAAAATGCTACGTATCAGGAATTTCTTACCCATTAACCATCCAAAAAATTCTAATTTTCGTAAAAACAATATTGCGAATCCGATCTATTAACTTTCTGATTCGAGTAAATGTGTCAAACAAAATTCCTCCAACGTATAAATGGTTGGGAGTTCATGTTATCATCATCCTCGTTGAGAGTCGCTCCGCAAGGCGTCCTGTAGTCTTTGACAACAAGCGGAATAGCTATCCTAATGCCAAAAATACTGATAGTACTCGCTAATTTTTACTGTTGGAATGTAACAATGTAACGACTCTCGTCTTTTTGACGGTTTGTTGGCTTTGTAATTGTATTCACGTGGCCAGTGGCCTTAAGAGAATGAGAAAGATTTTCCCTTTTTTTTTTTATCTAGGTAAGTGAGAATGAGAAAGAGTTAGCTAGTCAGCCGTTGCACAATCAGTCCAAAACAGATGGAGGGTACGCTTTGGAAAAGAACTTACGTTTTTTTTTTTTTTTTTTAGGATAATATCGTTTTACAGCTAAAGGTGTAAAAGATTATTTCAAAAAAATAATACTCCATCCGTCCCAAAATTATTAGTCCTGGCGGATTTCAATGCAATTTTTAAACTGTTCATATCTTTCAATCTATAACGTATTTTATGTGCACCATGGATCTTATTTGATAAATATCATTTAGTTCTATTTACACAAAGTTTTTAAAATCTGTAAAAATATTATAAATTGAAAGATATTTACAATTAAAAATTACATCAAAATCCGAACAAGACCAATAATATAGGAATGTGGGAGTACTAATTTTGCAAAATTTTCAACATCAAATTAATTAAACACCAGAAATCATGTAGTGTGTAAAATCTTTTGGTAAAGATATTAAAATAATACTAATGTCACCCCTTCTCTCCGAGTGTACTACAAAGGTACAACAAAGGCGGGGAAAGTTCGAGCAAGGGAGTGAGGGTGACTTTCTTGTCGTTCTAGTTGAAAACTGTCCAGATGGCGCAAGTGGGGAATGACAAATCTCGAATCGAATCAAATTCTTATCTTTGATAACGTATGGACAAATGCGTTCGTACTTATTGTCCTTGTTACTTTAACACCGTCCATTTTATCTATTTCAGACTAGTTTACACGTACTTCGATTAATTTTTTCTCTGGTTCACGTTAAAACTAAGAGATTCACGAGAAGTCACGCACTCTCATACAATCTATCTCAAGAATAGAATTCAAATCACTAATGTTACGAACAAAACCACCAACCAACTGAAGTAACATTGGGGCAAAGTAACGGAACCTGGGGGGTGCTGTGCATCCCCATGCACAGCACCGTGCTGTGCAGCCCCGTGGCGACGCCGTGCCGGCATTTTTTCGACAATTGGAGACGTTCACCGTGTAGACCTCGTCGAATACTACAAGTGTGCCAAAAATCAACTTGATCGGATATCTTTTAGTGACTCATCGGAACACAAATAGCATGAAAAAGTGGTTTTTATCCAGTGTTTGTGTCCATTTGTGTTCCATTTGTTTTCAAAGTATTTATGTTCCGATAACCTACTTAAAGATATCCGATCAAGTTAAGTTTTTGAATACTTGTAGTACTCGACGAGGTCTACGCGGTGAACGTCTCCGATCACCAAAAAAATGCCGGCGCGGCGGCGCCACGAACTGCACAGCACGGTGTTGTGCATCCCATGCAGAGCACCCCCCTCAATCCCAAAGTAACATTGGGGCAAGTTTCTCTTTGTCTCTGTCAAGCTTTGAGAGGGATTAGTTTTAGAAGAGGCTACCACAAATCTAACTCCAACAAGCACATGGGATTCTTTATTGTAAACCGACCTTATTATTGTCTTTACGAGTATACGACTAGGGTTGCAAACGAACCGAGCCGCTCGCGAGCAGCTCGTGGCTCTACTCGTTAAGGCAAGAAGGCTCGGTTCGATAAGTAAACAAGCCGAGCTCGAGCTCGATTTTCACAAAAGCTCGGCTCGTTTAAGGAGGCTCATTAAGTAAATTACACTGGCTCGGCTCGATAAGGGTTCGGCTCGTTTATGGCCGAGCTCGAGCTCAAATTTTCAGCTCGTTTACTTAACGAGCCGAGCTCGAAGACTACAAAACTCGGCTCGGCTCGGCTCGTTTGCACCCCTATATACGACTGTATAACCCTAGCTACCAGCATACGTCTCTATTACTCATTGGTATTTTAGAGAAGGTTAAGGCTCTGTTTGTTACGTAACAAAGGGAGTAATATGCGAATAGTGCATAAACCTTTGGCGAAAATATGTTCGCCTTACCCCTCTAAATTCTTTATTGATGGGAGCTTTGCCAAGTCTAGTATATTTATTTTAATTTATTCTGTCTAACAATAAATGTATTTTTTTAATTTTGCCTCAAATTTTCTGTATTATTTTTTTCCATGGATACGATAGCTCCTATATAAACATAGCTTATCAATGTGCGTTCGTGCTGATCAAAATCTGTCCATATGAATAATGAAGTAGTACCAAAAACAAATCTTTTTGATCCCACATGTGTCAACTTTATTTTTGCAATAGGTTATAATTTGATTTATAAAGAGGCGCCGGACCTGGAAAATATATCGACCACTCAATACTCTGTCGATTTGAAAATGACGATTTTTTTTTTTTGGGGTCAGTCGTCATTCCTAACATATCAGATGGAAAAGGGGATAATGAAACTCGATCTCCGAATACAGTATGAGACATCCAAAAACTATACCGCATGAGCTAGTCACCACTTGCTAAAAGTGACTAATTCAATCATGTGGAGTTTAGAAGATTTGGGTTCAATAATTTTTAAACATCCAAACTTTTGATGCTAACAGCACAGCTACCCCTATATTTGGGTCGTGATGAACTGCTTTCCAATTATGCACAATTTGGAGAAAATTTTGGGTGTCGGATGGATATCCTGTGACAGTACCTTCCATGCATCTTAGCCGTTTAAAAGTGTTTTGGATTGTCCAAATTTTAAAGAGAGAAATAAGGGAAGCAGAGGCCCTGTAGTTAGTGAATCTCACTACAGGGTGTAGTGAGATCTCAGTCGTCCATTTTTGTTTTGGACACTCCAGATTTTAAATAAACTATTCGAGCAAATAAATTAGTGAAAATCCGGACCGTCTAAAAAACTTTGAACGGCCAAGATTCACTCACTACAGGGCCCCCGGTTGGAAGAAATATGAGCCGTTCAAAATACCTTTGAGCGGTCGAGATATGCGCGCTCGACACCACGTGTATTTCTACCAGCTCAGCACACATGTTTTTCTGAAGCAATATTCTTTTTTGTAAACAGCAAAAATTATACTCCCTCCGTCCCAAATTGTTGGTCCTTCTTTCCTTTTTTGACTGTCTCAAAACATATGGTCATTTTAAAAAGTTAACAAAGAAAAGTGTGTACTTCTTTCCTTTATTGGTACTTATCATAAAAAGTTGAATTATCAAAGTAGGACCAACAATTTGGGACGAAGGGAGTACTATTAGAGGAAACTATGACATGACATGCATTAAGTGCTCAATGCAAATACTCCTAGAAAAAAAGATCCAAAGTAAAACAATCATTATTCCTCTCCGCCTTTCTTATTGTATCAGTGTCTTTTAAAGATAATGTACTATGATTTACAAAAGCTTAAATATTTCGAAACCAGGAGTGCTACATACACAAAAAACTTACCCAAAACGTACTCAGAATTCGAAAATAAGTGGCTCAAAGGCATAAAAGTCATAAAAGTCTGGTAAGATCTACTAATTCGGGGATCATTGAAACAAGTTCAAGATACAAATTGTATAATTGCACAAAGAAATTCAAAATAAATTCTAGTTGACCATTAAAATATTTAGACAAATTTTTAACCTTATCCAAATTTTAAATATTTACATCATATCCCTCCTCAAACAACATAAAATTAATATTTTTATTTCGTAATTCTCCGTAAAATTTTGCCTCAGCCGCCAGTGTCGATGTAAAGTGTGATGTGTTCAAAAAAAAAACAAAGAAAAAAAAACGTCATATAGTAATAAAGCTTTTTCGAGACGAATAATCCCACACTTATTGACTAACTAGGTTCATGGTTTTGTGCGTAGCACGAGTCTGATGCCCGTTGAAGGTTGCTTTAAATTATAAGGCAGAAATAGTCATGTTCTAAAGTCCGGGGCCATTCTGTCATATTTTTAAAGTTTGTTTTTGGGTTCAAACTGTGACAAATGAATCTCTAGTGTTACATACACTAAATCTTCTCCAAAAGTCCACAGTAGCCTGGTTTTCTTCGAGGAATTCACCAACGGCAATTTGGCAGCCGAAGATAAAGTCGAAACTCTGGCCATGGGATCTTAAACCAACGTCTTCTAAATCGTTAAAACTCTAGCCATGAGTCCACGTCCATCTCAAAATTCGTCGGCTTCGTCGTCGATTTCTATTTCTCAGACCCAATTCCGGCCATGGGTTATCAATCACACAGAGAGGCGGGCAAACACGCATCGTAGGACCTATTTGATACAGTAGAAAAATCAGGAGAAAAGTAAAGCAGAAGAAGAAAACATGAGAGAGAGAGAGAGAAGTCGATTTCTGCAAAATAATGGAAAACGCGTCTGAGAACAGTACACTTGGTACCCACGAAAATTCCCTATTCACCACACTCACATAGTAAGGGACACAGCGGGAGTTTTCATAAGATTCCTCAAGACCTTTTTGGTAATTGTAGAAAACACGATTGAAGGACGAAATCACCCCTGATGCTATAACTGGAGCTAGACCATTTGATGGGTAAATGTGCCCAAATTGGACCAAATGAGCATACCAAATTGAGGAAAACCCTCTCATATATGTGCTCTTCGGTTATGGAGATATGGATTACCCTCTTGCTGGGAAATTTATTAGAAAATGATTATTCCATTCTCCTTCTATCCAAGTAAAATGACAAAAATGCCCTTATGATGTGAAAAGGGAGTAAAAGCACGGGAGATCAGTGTCATCTCAGAAACCTCAGGGGAGGTATCTGTTTGTGTCAGAAACCTCAGGGGAGGTTAATGATAATTACCCTTTGTAATTTCATGTTGATAAAAGAAAAAAGTAAAAGTGCATTGTGGATAAAAAGGGAGTTCAAAAATAAATTTTCAAGTTATTAGGCTCATGACTATTTATTTATACAGACTCTACCGAAGCTTGGTTTTTTTTTTTTTTATTTCTTTTGGGTACTACTAGCTAAGCTAATACCATCTTGGTATTAAAAGTGTCAAATAACGTATTATGCACATATCTCTCATACACTTAATTTACAGATTCAATAATACATTTTTGTCATACAAAAAATACAAAAAGCTATAAAGAGCGGCTCAAACACCCCGTACAGCCTCTATAGAAGCTTGTTTGGGTTGGAATTTTGAGACGACATGCGAGACCATCATGTCTTTGGAGCACTAAGTAGTGAGCAGTTCATCCATGGGTCGTCTCTGCCACACACTTAGGTAGTGATTTGTTTTTCTCCAGTCTCTCTCAATTCAACCGTTGTTTTTGAAGCACGGACGAAAAAGGAAGTTTCCTCTTATTTTGGAGTGTACTATCGAGTGAACATGGACGGTGGTCTAATCACAATCTTGTGATTCCTTTAGACATAGCTATGGTAATCTGTAATCATACTGGATATGATATAAGTATATGGTAAGCCTGTTCATCAGATTTTACTAAAATGTAAAATCAAGAATTTGGAACTAGAATTTAAAATCTATATCTACATTTATCACAGATATGTCTTATAGTGGGAAAAATTAATTTTTATGTTTGATTCCTGGTTATTTTTTATTAGAGCTGCAAATGAACCGGGCTGCTCGAGACTCGACGTGACTCGGTTGTTTGACTCATTTAGGAATCGAGTCAAGTTCGAGCTCAAATTTTAGGCAAGCATAGTAAACGAGTCGAGCGTAACACTATAAAGCTCAGTTGGTTTGTATAGGTTCGGTTTGTTCGCAGAGGCTCGTTTTGTTAACTAACCGGCTGGCAAGCCAAGCTCGAACTCAAATTTTGAACAAGCAAAGTTATAACAAGAGTGAAAGTTCTATCCGGATCATCCGGAAATATGGGGGTTCCCGCCTCCACCTTTTGTGGGCCTCACCATGCGTTCATGGCGGTAATTAATCTGAATCGTTCATCCCGTAGGGATCACAAAGTAGCATATCCACGCAAAAAAATCAACTTTATTGGACATCGATAGGTATGTCAAAAATTAAATTTTTGTTTACAAAATGGACGGTCTGATTCTGTCGATAGTTTTTTAAACTAAAATTCAATTTTTGACATCTATCGATGTCAAATGAAGCTGATTTTTTGTATGAATATATTACTTGTCTGTCTTACAAAACGAACGATTCAAGTTACCACAATAAACGCACAGGGAAGCCCACGAAGAATCTCTCTGGGATAATACTTACAAAACTCTGGTTAATACTTACAAAACTCTGGTTAATTTGGAATATTGGACATCTATCGTCTCTGCTGCCACACATCGTACGAAGAATCTCTCTGGGATCATGTTTCACTTTCCTCCACAGCATAGACTTTTGTAACCATCTGAAGTTTTTCCCGTACAGAGGATAGTTACGGAACCGTATAGATTGAGACAAGTAACGAACGGGCCTACCTCAGTTGGACAGGGCTCTTGCATCTTACTAGAAGATTAGGAGTTCGAATCGTGCGTGCGTGGTTTTTCCTTTATTTTGTTTTTTTTCTCTTTTATCCGCATAATGCGCTTATTTCTGTGTATTGATTAAGTTATTGGGTTTGGTTATGCCGTGAACTAACTCATAATAATTCATGAATAGTGTAGATTGATCTTTGACTTCATATGATGTAATTGATTTCTGCTCTATCGATTGACAAAAAAAAAAAGATTGAGACAAGTAACGTACATCGTACAAAAATCTCTTTCGTTTTCTCAGACTCTGCCAATTCAACCGTTACTTTTGAAGCACGTACGTACAAAAAAAAGGAAGTTTCCTCTACTATCAAAAAGTGAAAAAGGACGGTCTACTCAGGATCTCATGTGATGGTCGGCTTAAGATACAGGAACTGTCTGTTTGTGGACGAAGTGATTAGATGTATTTAAGCCAAAAATTAGATTATTGGATTATTCGTTTTGTTTTTATTTAATTTTTTTTTGCATTTGTTAGTTTTGCGTCAAGATTTTGTGGTTTTTGGATTCCTCTCAACGAGACGAATCTAACAAGTATAAAATTATGGTCAAAACTAAAAAAAAAACTAATAAAGCCAAAATTAAACCAATAAACTGGTTTATTTTCAGCTTTATTCAAAAAACTATTACTTTTGACCATAATTTTATACTCTTTGGATTCGTCTCGACGAGAGAAAACCAAAAACCACAAAATCTTAACGCAAAACTAACAAATGCAAAAAAAAAATTGAATAAAGACAAAACGAATAATCCAATAATCTAGTTTTTGGCTTTTAAGCCAAAGCAGTTCAATTGAATTTTGAAATAGTCATTACTGATATCTAATTGAATTTGTTTTTTTACAGATACTCATAATAAAATACTTTTAAAGAAAATAAGTCGTTTGAATTATCTTGATGAAACCCGGGTGTGCTCTCCCGTGTATGCTAACAGACTTTCCTCTTTTTTTTTCTAATCATTTGAACAAATCGAGGGGATTCATATTCTGCGTCCGTCCTCTTTAACACTCCGATATAAGAGTGCAAACGAGCCGATCTCTGGTAATTCATTTAACGAGTCTTCTTAAACGATTCACCCAGGTGTGCTCTCCCGTGTGTGCTAACAGACTTTCCTTTTTTTTTTCTAATAATCATTTGAACTAATCGAGGGGGTTCATATTCTGCATCCTCTTTAACACTCCGATATAAGAGTGCAAACGAGCCAAGCTCGGGTAATTCATTTAACGAGTAACGAGCCGGGCTTTTGCGAGCCGAGTTACCCCGAGCACGTTTACTAAACAAGCCTAAAATTCAAGCTCGAGCTCATTTACTAAATATGCCTAAAATTCAAGCTCGAGCTCGACTCGATTACTGACCCGACCTGACCGGGCTCGACCCGAGCCTTAACGAGCAGCTCAGTTCATTTACAACCCTACTCCAATGTATATATTCTCATGTGCTGACAAAACTAACTCAAGGTATTCTCATTATCTGGGCACCTTAACTTATCTTCGAAATTAATACACCAAAGTTAACTAGTGAGAGGCTTAATTATTCAAAGTAAGGACAAATGTCCATTACTATGAACTAGTCCCATAAGAATTAGTAATGCTTAGAGATTTTGAACTTGAAACTTTACCAAAGGAGAGCAAACCTGGCTAACTATCAAACCATCTCCTGAAAAAAGAATTCAACATAGAACCTCAACAATTAAGAAACAAATTAACCTCAAAACCACATGTGTCGACCACTAGGCAATTATCATTGATTGGCACAGGTTGACCTAGTAATTAGTGACCTCCAAATTATCAAATGAAAATTTTCGATGCAGTACTTTTAATTTATTATACACACAGACAAATGGATTTTTACGTGGTTCCCTAAACGAATTGGGTACCTCCACGGAAAATTTTCACTGTAAGAACTACACACTCAATAGTGCATGCAGTAGGTCTCGGCCGCCTATCGCCGGCGAAAGCTTGTAATGGCGTTTTCACAGATAATGATATTAATTGCAAATTTGCAAACTTGTTTACTGAGGGAAAGCTAAAGGCTCCTACTTCTTTCCTATTCATGAGGTAAGTTGTCCAGTCCTCCCTTGCCAGATGCAGTATGATTTTTTTATTTCTTTTGAAAAGCATTCATGATCCTCTGTGGATTGAATTATTGAATTATTTTCGCTTTTTTTAGGGCTTACAAAGCGAAAATATAATGTGGAGTCTTTTTTTTATATATATAATCAGATGTGCGGGCCAGCTTGAGCGCACCTCAACTAATTCGGGGGTCCCAAGAGTTTGCTGGCAAAGGTATCAAGCTTGAAACCTCAGGTGGGATCAAATCATCAAACAGCTAAGTCCCAAGGTAAGACCACTTTGTCAGTCCCTTGGGATTGAGTCTATTTTTGTTGGACTATTATAGGGTATCAAAGTAGAGGGTCCCTAAAATTCATAAATTTTCAGGGGCCTAAAACGGCTGTACCTCGATCTTTAGCTTTGGCTGACTGGCTCTTCCCTAGAGAGAGAGAGAGAGAGAGAGAGAGAGAGAGAGAGAGAGTGATTTGCTAAGCTCAAGCAAGCTAGCCCAGAAGGGTAGTGTTTGGTGGAAACAAGCCCTGTAGGGCGACATCCGAGCCGTAAGATGTGTTTTAACGGTCCTTAGGATAGAGTAGATTAGGATTAACGAATGACAAAAAAAAAAAAAAAAAGAAAAGCCAAGTAGTCAAACCGTCTAGGGCCCGTTTTACTTTTTGGATGTTCAAAACGAATCCAATATTGGGAATTTGTTTTTTTATTCTTACGAATTTATATAAATTAACTGTGAAAGCAAAACTACAAGAATTTTGAACACGTAATTATGAAAATTTAAAATTATATTTCCCAGTTTAAGTATTTTTCTGTGGCCTTTTCCTTTTTCCAGGTTCAACGTTAATGTTAGTGATTCCAGAGGATAATGATTTTGCAATCTACTTGTTTACCTATAAATGCATTTCTAAAATTTCATGACAACAATACTCGAAATTAAATTTTCACTTTATCAAAATCGTCTCATACAAACTCGAAAGACTGAATTCAGTTTTTTTTTCAAAAAATCATCGAACTAAGATTTTCTTCAAATTCGGCCTCCTCCGACTTCGATTCCCGGCTCCGCCACACGAGTAACGAGCAATATCTCTCGCTCCATTATAAAAATGGAGATAGAAGAATGGAAACATGCACCAGCCACAAACACATATTTACTAAAACACCATGTCCAAACACACGCATGTTAGTTGTTACATGTACCTAGCATACATGCCATGCTGATGCTATATATAACGATCCCAACGCTCTTTTCGGCTTCCATCCAACACCTTCGCTCCACGCCTTAAAATTCTTTTCTGGTTAGAAATTTGCTTCCTGATCAATCACTAGTATCGAACAATTCAGTTATCTCTTCAAACGAATTATTCCCGATTCCTTCCTCATTTTTTGTTTATCGTTTCAGATTCTCTCTGTATTTTCTCCATTCAAATTAATCTACTGTTTCTTTTTTTTTTTCCGGTTGGAATTCGCACATTGTTCTTCCCAATTTTAATTTCACCATGTCATTCTCTCACTTGGTCGATATATACTATATATATTCATATTATGCACAAATTCTTATCGTGTGTTTGGTTTGTAAGCAGGACTGGGAGTCTGTGATCAATCGGGCGTTTGGCAATGGAGATTGGTTCAGTGTGGATGCATGTGCAGTTGAACTCGTGTTTGATGGTCAATTGAGCTCTTTGGTAGAGAGAGAGATTGTACCAGTAATTTGCAAAAGAAGGCTTTGGAGTGGGAAAAAGCAAAAAAAACGGCCTCTACTTTGCGCAATTAGGTCAGTTGTCCTTCACATCATTATCATTCTGTAACTGATTTTTAACTTGTATAATCTTTCACTTATCTCCTCGAAAAATTATGCTAGTGCTTTTGGTAGTAAGAAATGATCAAACTATCACTTTCGTATGCTGGGGTGGCTCCAAGATTTCACTTTAGTGATGGTGACAAAATCGCACAGGAAATTTGGTAATGCGAACTCTAGCTAAAATAAAAAGTTTTTTGTTTGGTCAAAAATTTGGACCTCATTTATTTTGGTACTCACAAAATTAAGTAAATTTTCATTAATATTGGCTATGCAGGAATGACCCAGTGCATAACAATAGTGTAAAAAAAAAAAAAAGGCAAATTATATTTGAAATTTTTTGAATCTTTGAGTGTGTGTTTTGAACCTGAGGGGGTTCGGTTTGTTGGAGATATACCTTGAATTCAAGACGGTCGAAGAAAGGTGCAAAATTTGGTGCGAAAAGTCGTTTTCTGGACCTATGGTCCGGACCAAGGAAAGCCCCGTCCGAACCAGTGGATTTTGGGACATTTTTGGACATTCTACCTCGGTAGTCCGGACCACCGAAACCCCGTCCGGACCACCGTTACGCGAATGTGTGCGGCTGCGCGTTTTAAATAAGTTTTGACCTAATTTTTTGTACTTTCTTATAAATAGGAGCCTTGTGGCCTCCTAGGATTTAGTCTTGAGTTGGGATTTGAGATATCTAGGGTTTGTGTGTGTCTCTTTCAAGTGTGAGACGTTTGATGCTCTATAGGTCGCGCCTCAGAGATTTGTCCCTAGTTATTGTGTGGATGCTTCAAGTGAGAGTTACGGGTATAGCCGACTCTGTGTATTCCTCCCCGTTTTTAGTGAATCCTCTTGCTCTTTCCCCGTGGACGTACCTCCAGAGCTCCGTGCTTGGGGGAATCACGTAAATCCTTGTCTCTTGTTGCTTGTGTTTATATTCTCTACTTCGGGTTTCGGCACAACAAATTGGTATCAGAGCTCCGGGTTTAAACCGAGGCTTGTGTTTTCCGCTGCGTTTGTGTATTTGGGGTCGTTTTCAATGGCGACTCGCTTTGAAGTTGAGAAGTTTGATGGGCAAAGCGCTTCTTTCAGTTTGTGGCGTATCAAGATGAAGGCTTTGCTAGTGCAACAAGGAACAAGCAAGGCTTTGTTGGGGGTGTCGAAGAAACCTGCTGATATGCAGGATAGTGTGTTTGAGGATCTTGATGCGAAGGCACTCAGTTCAATACAATTGTGTCTAGCCGATGATGTGCTTCGCGAGGTTAGGGAGGAAGATTCGGCAGCCGGTATTTGGTTGAAGTTGGAGAGCATCTATATGACGAAGTCGCTAACCAACCGGTTGTACTTGAAGCAGCGCCTTTATACTTTTCGTATGAAGGAAGGTACGCCCATAAAAGACCATTTAGATGAGTTCAACCGAATTATTATGGATTTAAAAAATATTGAGGTTGTGATTGATGATGAAGATCAAACCCTTATTGTGTTTTGTTCTTTACCTGCATCATATGAACACTTTGTGACTACTATGTTATATGGGAGGGATACAATTTCCATGGAGGACGTAAAGTCTAGTTTGTATTCTAAAGAATTGAGGAAAAAGGTATCCGGTGAGAGTAGTGTTCATGATGATCAAGCTTTGGTGGTGCGGGGAAAGACTGGTGGGAGGGATTCGGGCAGTAGAGTGATTTCTAGCTCTAAAACCACATATATGGATGGAATACAGTGTTTTTACCGTAAAAAATTCGGGCACATGGTGAAAAATTGTTCGAGGGTGAAAGACAAGTTTGTAGAGAATGGTGTTGCTGGTTGTGTCGAAGATGATCCGGAAGGGTTTGAGGCTGCCATTGCTTTGGCAGTAAGTGATGTCGATGTTTGTTGTGAAAACATGTGGATTCTTGACTCTGGATGCTCCTACCACATGTGTCCGCGTAGGGATTGGTTTGATACATATGAGGCGGTTCACGGTGATACAGTTCTTATGGGGAATAACATGCCCTGTAGAATTGTTGGGGTTGGAACAGTCAAGGTCAGGATGTACGATGGGATTGTGAGAACATTGCTTGGTGTTCGGCATGAACCAGATTTGAGGAGGAACCTTGTCTCTTTTGGCGCCCTTGACTCCGTGGGTTGGAAGTACACTACTGAAGGTGGAGTCTTGATTGCGTCGTTGGGTGCTCGGGTTTTCGTGAAGGGTCAGAAATTGGGTAACCTCTATGTGCTTGATGGTAGTACGATTGTGGGTGCTCCATCGTTGGGGTCTTCATCTATTGAGAGGAATTCAGGTTCAACTATTGGGAGTATGCAAGAGGGCATACATGGCTCTGCGGTAGAGTCGGTTAACTCCAGGTGGAGTTTGAGCACATCTTCTTTGGCATCAGTAATGGATGCATGTGGTCGACATTTGGTGGAAGATGGTTGCTCGTTGGTGATTAACTTCGTGAGGGGAGTTGCGGTGTTAAGCTCAAGGTGGAGCTTGTGGAGGCACGTGTGGCTGGGTTTACTCAGTAGTGGAAACAAGGTCAAGCAGAGGTGCTTGCACCTTGTTTGTTGGTGCCATTGATGTGAGCCCCGGGTGGGGCTGCCCCGAGAGGGGCGTTGAGGGGAAGAGCGAGTGTTAAGAGGATTGCACTATGTTGTTGGCTTGGAAGGGAATTCAAGTCAAGGTGGAGATTGTTGGAGATATGCCTTGAATTCAAGACGGTCGAAGAAAGGTGCAAAATTTGGTGCGAAAAGTCGTTTTCTGGACCTATGGTCCGGACCAAGGAAAGCCCCGTCCGGACCCGTGGATTTTGGGATGTTTTTGGACATTCTGCCTCGGTAGTCCGGACCACCGAAACCCCGTCCGGACCACCGTTACGCGAATGTGTGCGGCTGCGCGTTTTAAAGAGGTTTTGACCTAATTTTTTGTACTTTCTTATAAATAGGGGTCTTGTGGCCTCCTAGGGTTTAGTCTTGAGTTGGGATTTGAGATATCTAGGGTTTGTGTGTGTCTCTTTCGAGTGTGTGAGACGTTTGATGCTCTGTAGGTCGCGCCTCAAAGATTTGTCCCTAGTTATTGTGTGGATGCTTCAAGTGAGAGTTCGGGTATAGCCGGCTTTGTGTATTTCTCCCCGTTTTTAGTGAATCCTCTTGCTTTTTCCCCGTGGACGTACCTCTAGAGCTCCGTGCTTGGGGGGAACCACGTAAATCCTTGTCTTTTGTTTTCTTGTTGCTTGTGTTTATATTCTCTACTTCGGGTTTCGGCACAACACGTTGACCCCCTAAACCATTAGTAAAGCCGCCCTTGCTCGTATGCCTCAGGAGTAAAAAAGTAACCTCTAAATTAATTTGGTTCATCATTTTCTCTCTCAAAAATTGCCTCTCTACTTATCTTTTTTATTAAATAGGACAAATGTTTTTGTGTTCTATTATCCTGTAACTATGCATCGGTTTGCTTGATTTTCATGTTGAAGAACAATTTTATCTTCAGGACTTATGAAATAGGACCAACAAACAACATTGGACTTGATTTTGGAAACAAACAAACAAAAACTCTAATAAGTGTCCCACTTTACTGAACTTGTGGTTACGCGGCTGATGGTAAGTGTTTTCGTACAAATAAGAGACTCCGTCACTCTGTTCAGGAATTCTAGTTGTGTACAATGCTGTTTGAGCTTTTCTGGTTCTTTTTCACTCGGTTAAAAAGTTTGACGTTATACTCTATTCAGAGCCTCCAATGATCTTATACTTGTAATTGCTCATGCACCTTTTCAACCCATTCCCTTGACAAGTGGAAACAATAGAGCAGACCTTAAAGCCTATACATATGAAAATGGCATCAACCAAACTTAAGATTAAAACCAAGCCTGATTATGTCGAACAAGGATATGGCAAGATACAAGGCATAATGTAAGGTCAACAAATTAATGAGTCATAATGACAGTTAGAGAGGCAGATTTCAGACACAGATACAGTAAAAGGTACTTCTCTTTTGTTGTGCAATCCTAACCGTTCAAATGTGTTATCAATGGTCCGGGTTTTTTGAAACTATTCACGCGAATAGTTTCAAAAAATCCGGACCACTAATTTCCGAGATGGACGGTCAGGATTGCATAGCACATAGCTGCACAGCACGCCCCCAAATCCTTATTTAATGTGGGGATTAGGCAAACTCATGGCCCATGCATTTTGAAACACATATTATCCCCCAAGAGTTAGTATTTCTCTTTTCTTATTTTAGGAATCCACTTTGCATGCCCTCCCACTTTCTGATTTTCTTCTTTAAAACCTCCAATGGTCACAAACGTGTAATTGCTCACCTTGAATTCCTTCCTATGCAGAGTTTGCTTGACAAATAGTTGAGAAAATAAATGGAGGGCATATGGAGTGTGTTTTGTGGAGAATTTGGCTGTCCGGCTGGAGATGGGCAGCCTTGCGGCCTAGATTTTGCGTTTGTGACAAAACCTTCGTCGTGCATCAACCATGCATTGGTCATTTGTTTCGACATATTGATCATGATCATATTCATGTTCAATATATTTCAGAGGAAATCATCTAAGTCTGCATACTTGCCGACTCAAGCTCAAGGTAGTTCCCTGCTGCAGATAATTTCTGCCACTTTCAATGGTGTTTTGGGATTGGTTTACTTGTGTTTGGGTATTTGGCTATTGGTGGAGAAATTGAGGTCGTCCCAAACTATTTTTCCTCTACATTGGTGGTTATTAGTTCTATTTAAGGGAATCATATGGTTGCTCGTAGGCTTAACCGTAAGTCTCAGGGGAAATCATTTCCAAAAAGGCCCCTTGCGGTTTTTGTCCATTCTTGCCTCCTTTTTTGCTGCAATTGCTTGCGGCTTATCTCTCTTTGCTGTCTTAAATGAAAAAGAAGTGTCGACTAAGGTAGCTTTAGATGTACTGTCTTTTCTTGGAGCAAGTTTATTGTTACTTTGCAGCTACAAGGGCTTCAAATATGAAGAACTTTGTTACTTGTACACCCCCTTGGCTTGTGAGATCAGTAGCAGTAGCAAAACTCAAACTGCTACTGTTACTCCATTTTCCAGAGCTGGGTTTTTCGGTAAGATGTCGTTTTGGTGGTTGAATAAAATGATGAAAAATGGCAAGGAGAAAACCCTTGAGGACGAAGATATCCCCGAATTGCGCGAGGAAGATCGAGCAGGAGCTTGTTACTTGCTGTTCATGGAGCTATTTAACAAGCAAAAACAAGCTGATCCATCATCCCAGCCATCTGTTTTGAAAACAATAGTTTTATGCCATTGGAAGGAGATTTTTGTATCCGGATTTTTCGCTCTTCTAAAGATCACCACTTTATCCGCCGGCCCGCTACTTCTCAACGCCTTCATCGAAGTTGCTGAAGGAAAAGAAAGCTTCAAAAATGAGGGTTATGTGTTGGCTGCAGCTCTTTTCGTGGCGAAGAGCCTAGAGTCCTTAGCGCAAAGGCAGTGGTACTTTAGAACCAGACTCATTGGCCTAAAAGTGAGGTCTTTGCTTACTGCAGCCATTTATAAGAAGCAATTGAGACTGTCCAATGCTGCTAAGATGAAGCACTCAGCCGGCGAGATAACCAACTTGGTCACTGTAGATGCTTATCGGATTGGAGAGTTTCCTTTCTGGTTTCATCAAACTTGGACTACAAGCCTCCAACTCTGCTTCGCTTTGATAATACTTATTCGCGCAGTAGGAGTTGCAACGGTTGCATCATTAGTTGTTATAGTCCTCACCGTGCTTTGCAACGCTCCCCTGGCAAAATTGCAACACAAATTCCAGTCTAAGCTCATGGTGGCGCAAGATGAGAGGCTAAAGGCTAGTTCGGAGGCTCTTGTGAACATGAAAGTGTTGAAACTATATGCATGGGAAGGTCATTTCAAGAATGTGATAGAGAACTTGAGGCAAGCAGAGTATAAATGGTTATCAGCAGTTCAGATGCGTAAATCGTACAATAGCTTGCTATTTTGGTCATCACCTGTGTTGGTGTCGACTGCCACTTTTGGGACTTGCTATTTTCTTGGCATACCTTTGTATGCTAGCAATGTATTTACGTTTGTGGCGACGCTACGACTTGTTCAGGACCCTGTTAGGAATATCCCTGATGTAATTGGGGTGGTGATTCAAGCGAAAGTAGCATTCGCTAGGATCGTGCAGTTTCTTGAGGCGCCTGAGCTGGAGAATGCAAATGTCCGGCAGAAGGGCAATGTGGGAATGAAAACCCATGCCATCTGCATTAAATCTGCCAATCTTTCATGGGAAGAGAATGCATCAAAGCGTCCCACGCTCCGAAATGTAGATCTGGAGGTTCAACCTGGTGAAAAGGTGGCTATATGCGGCGAGGTCGGTTCAGGAAAATCAACTCTTCTAGCTGCAATCCTTGGAGAGGTTCCAACTATCCAGGGAGCTGTAAGTTCTTCTTGCTTAATTTATTGTTGCTAAGCACATATTAACTGTAGAAACTAGAGTTTTTCTTTTTATACACACCCTGCACTATCATTCATGTTTGTGTCCTGTTATATGGATAATATTACATGGGGTCGGGTATGAGCAAATGTCAAATTGCCAGCTCATCTATTTGTGTCAAGGACACTGGACAGTGCAAAATATTTCATTTCCCATATTTCTTTCACCGTATCAGCTTAGTGTCCAATGTGGGTCTGTCATACATTTTAAAGAGTCCATGGAAAGTAGAATGGCAGATGTGTGAAAGGGGTAATCTAGCACCTCTGACATGAAATCCGGAACATTTCATTTTTGACGGCCTTGGTCCCTTTTTGCTCTTTTCGACAGATTCAAGTACACGGGTCTGTTGCCTACGTTTCTCAATCAGCTTGGATCCAGACGGGATCTATACGAGAGAATATTTTGTTTGGATCTTCCTTGGATAACCAGAGATACCAAGAAACGTTAGAGAATTGTTCCCTGGTGAGGACCTTGAGGTGTTACCGCATGGAGATCTTACTGAAATAGGAGAAAGAGGTGTTAATCTCAGCGGTGGTCAGAAGCAGCGTATCCAACTCGCCCGTGCACTATATCAGGATGCTGATATATATCTGTTGGACGATCCATTCAGTGCTGTTGATGCACACACTGCTACAAGCCTATTTAATGTACGGGTTTTATTTCAAAATTTCACTTCTGTTTTCAGATTTTATCCTGTTTGCTGCTATCTTATGCTGCCAGCTTACGTGATTGTGGCAGGAATATGTCATGGGAGCACTTTCAGGGAAGACGGTCTTATTAGTGACCCACCAAGTGGATTTTCTTCCTGCATTTGATTCTGTTTTGGTCAGTTTATTTTTCCTACTGTATGAACGGTTCTTTACAAGTCGGTTTATTCTCGACACGATTCATTTTAGTTGATAAATAACTAGACATGTTTCATATGCAATAGATTAGACTGACAGATTTCATAGCAACATTAGATTTTGTGATCGGCGATATTCATCAAATTTGGTAACACTCTAGCCGTTACACATTTTGTTTGTCCAACAAGGAAAAGTAGCCTTAAAATGAAGCTAGTAATTTTCTCATGGTTTTTTCTGTGAAAATGGGTTCTTACATTAATATTTACAGCTCCAAACTTATCAGAACACCAGTTACCTAGGTACCACACCTTTTGTTAATCTTAAGATACCAAACTCTCATGTCCTTGAACCTGCTTGCTTCTAAGTAAATCTAGTATGGCTCTGATGTCGTGTTTCAAGAAAGAACAAATTCGCTATCCTTAATTTTAGCTTACTGGCTTAGTGTTATCAGGCATAGATTTAGGGAACTGAAGTTATTTAGTATGCATAAAAGTCTAGGGTTCACATCCAAAGAGAAATATAGAAGGATCATTAATGTTCATCATTTCTGCTCAATCAATTGTCATTAGTTTGCTTTTCTTGACAGTTGCTTTCTGATGGAGAAATCCTACACGCTGCCCCTTACCACCAGCTATTGGCCTCAAGTCCTGAATTCCAGGGCCTTGTAAATGCACACAAAGAGACTGCTGGTGCCGAAAGGCTATCAGAGGTATCTTCTTCCCAGAATCGTGATGCTCCAGCCAAAGAGATCATCAGCAAAAGTCGTGCTGATAAGAAACCTAAAACATCTCTAGGCGATCAGTTGATTAAGCAAGAAGAGAGAGAAATCGGAGACAAGGGTTTCACGCCTTACATACAGTACTTAAATCAGAACAAGGGCTACTTATTTTTTGGGACCGCTTGTCTCTGTCAGCTTGCATTTGTCACTGGTCAAGTACTCCAGAACTCCTGGATGGCTGCAAATGTAGAAAATCCAGAAGTCAGCACATTGCACTTGATTACTGTTTACTTGGTGATTGGATTTGCCACGATCGTCTTTTTGCTCGGAAGATCCCTCTCCGCAGTTGCTTTGGGTATGCACTCCTCCAAGTCCTTGTTTTCGCAGCTATTGAACTCCCTTTTTCGTGCGCCCATGTCATTTTATGACTCTACGCCTTTGGGAAGGATACTGACTCGGGTATGTATCTCAAACATAACCTATAGTTGTGTTTGGTTATTAAGATAATTCTTAAAACCAACATTGCAATTCAATGGGTTTTATTTTATGCAGGTATCATCAGATTTGAGTATTGTTGACCTTGATGTTCCGTTTAGCTTTGTGTTCAGTGTTGGGACAACGACGCAAACCTATGCCAATCTAACAGTGTTAGCTGTTATTACTTGGCAAGTCCTGTTTGTCTCCATACCAATGGTTTATTTCGCCATTCTCTTACAGGTAATCCTTTTTCCTTAGGAGGTGCTTCACTGATGGTTACTTTGTGCCATTTAAATCGCGCGCACACAAAAGATGGTTATAATAAGTCCATCAATTACATGATATAATAATTACAGAAGAATGCTCCGTTTTCTGTCTCGGCACTACTACCACACCACCACCACCCCCTACCGCTGCTGCCATCACTACCAGAATTTGTTTAGCAATAGTTGTTACCTGTGATTCTGTGACTGAAAACTCAATAAGGTAGCAGTTGAGGTGGCAAACATTATCATTCTGTTCGCGTGTGTTAAATCTTGGAATGTCAACTACTAAATTTGCTGCAAACTGGAATTTGTCATCCACAGAGATACTACTTTGCCTCTGCGAAAGAACTGATGCGGATCAATGGCACGACCAAGTCTTTGGTTGCAAACCATCTTGCTGAGTCCATACAAGGATCTATGACAATAAGAGCTTTTGAGGAGGAGGATCGATTCTTTGTGAAGAATCTTGAACTCATTGATGTTAATGCTAGTCCAAATTTCCATAGTTTTGCAGCAAATGAGTGGCTGATCCAACGGCTCGAAACACTTAGTGCAGTTGTTCTCTCCTCATCAGCACTCTGCATGGTTTTGCTTCCTCCTGGAACTTTCACATCTGGTGGGTATTTTTCTTTCCTAGTTCTTTATAACTTCATCCCACTCATTAGTGAGCCTTCGAAAACAAACTATCTTTATTTCTTCTTACATGCGTAGTGCATATTGAGAGGTTTAAGATAACGGGGAAGAAAGGTGAAACGCAAAGAGAAGCAAATAAACCTAGACTTATTAAACATTAGATCTTCAACCAAATCTGAAGCAGAAAGGAAAAAAATACTGAAGATGATAGAAATTTAAGGAGGACGAGTGAGAAGGAAAAATCAAATGGCATATCCATATGTATGTCATGCATGTTATGAAAATAAATATTATGTAAGCAAGGCTGCTTTCACAAACTGGTAAGATGTTGGAAATAGATAGAACTTTAATGAGCCAGCGATTCTTTCAAGTGAGATTTTCATTACTGGTGTTATTATTTGCAGGATTCATTGGAATGGCTTTGTCCTATGGCCTCTCATTGAACTTGTCCCTAGTTTTGTCCATCCAAAACCAATGCACTCTAGCAAATTACATTATCTCTGTGGAAAGGCTAAACCAGTATATGCACATACCAAGTGAAGCTCCTGAAGTCATAGAAGAGAACCGGGCCCCAATCAGTTGGCCTAGTGTGGGTAAAGTGGAGATCCAAGATTTAGAGGTAAAATTTTGTGAGCATTAAAAAACTTAACTGAGAATGATTGTTAGCACACAGACTAAGAAAATGTTACGTGAAAACAGATCAGGTATAGGCACGATGCACCGCTCGTTCTTCGTGGGATAAGTTGCACATTTGAAGGAGGGCATAAAATTGGTATTGTTGGGAGAACTGGCAGTGGGAAGACTACTCTGATAAGCGCTCTATTTCGTCTGGTGGAGCCTTCAGGGGGAAAGATTGTGGTTGATGGAATTGACATAGCTAAGCTTGGACTTCATGATTTAAGGTCACGCTTGGGCATAATACCTCAGGATCCTACTCTTTTTAATGGAACAGTGAGATTCAATTTGGATCCCCTATCTGAACATAACGACTATGAAATATGGGAGGTAATGCTTGAAAACTTTTCTTGTAGCTCTGAAATGCTCCTATGAAGATAAGGTCATCTTCTTTATCTATATTCGTTTGCAATTGCTAATTCTGCGATGGTTTTTCCTCTGTTCTGACAGGCGCTTGGAAAGTGTCAACTTAAAGAGGTCGTTCAGGAGAAGGAAGAGGGCCTAGACTCCTTTGGTAAGAAGCCAAACAATTTTGAAACAAAGTGTAGCTTTTACGGCGCTGTCAAACGGGTTCTCACAGCGGAAATTTGAGTTAAAGCTTATTGAAGGGAAAATTTCCCTTCTTACTTGTCTTTCCACATATTTCTACTTTTGGTTGACTTATCATCCCTAGTCCAAATCACAGTGCAATTTCATTTCACTAGAAATGTAGGTCAACTATTTTCTATCACCTATGCAATAGAATAAAAGGAAACTATTTTCTACCTGACAACCTAAACTAGCTACCCTCTAAATTCAGTTGTGGAGGATGGTTCGAATTGGAGCATGGGACAGAGACAATTGTTTTGCTTGGGCCGTGCCCTTTTGAGGAGAAGCAAGATACTAGTGCTCGATGAAGCGACCGCATCAATCGACAACACGACCGACTCCATCTTACAGAGAACCATCAGGACTGAATTCACCGATTGCACTGTGATCACAGTGGCCCACAGAATCCCAACCGTCATGGATTGCACGATGGTTCTAGCCATTAGTGATGGTGAGTTTTGTACCTTAAATCCTCACCATGTCATAAATAGTAGCCATATCCTGCAGTTCTCTCAAGTTTGGAGCATTGCATGATTTTGATACCAATGTTTTCCATCCTCTTACAGGAAAACTGGTAGAGTATGATGAACCGATGGAGTTGATGAAAAGAGAAGGTTCACTATTTGGACAACTTGTCAAGGAATACTGGTCTCATTATCACTCCGCAGAGTCTCATTGAAGCTTTTCCTAACAAGAGAGTGCCTGTGAGGAGTGTCTCCATGATTGCTTGTGATAATGTGTGTCTCGTGTTTCCAGTGGTATATGATCAAATTCCATTTTTGCAGTCAGCTCATGCTCTGAGGTTGGAAGATCGCATAGTTGAAAGTATACATGGTCATTGAGAATTATCATCCCTCGCAGGGGTTTCTACTAAGGATGGATGTATATCATTCACGAAGTTTAGCAGAATCCATTTGAGCTGGGTGAAACTGTGTAGTAGTAGAAAAATTGTGTAGTAGTTGAAAAATAATTCAGGCCCCATAGAAGTAGAGAATACCGGGACCTGAAAGACTTATTCTTTAGTGTACTATTAGTGTAGTAGTAGAAAAATTGTGTAGTAGTTGAAAAATAATTCAGGCCCCGTAGAAGTAGAGAAGACCGGGACCTGAAAGACTTATGCTTTAGTGTACTATTATGTATATTGCCTTAATGTGTGTTTAATGTAATGTAGTGTATATTGCCTTGTTCTAGTGGTAATCGCCCATTCTTCTGAGTGCAATAACTTGAATTGTAATGTATCTCTGAAGCCCTAGGCTTATGAAATGCCATCTTGTTAAATTTTCCTAGAGACTTCCCACTTAATGTCAATGTATTAGTTTTGAGCCAATGATGGAAATTGGAAGCAGGTTTACATAGTGCATTTTACAGTTTTGATGACTAAAGAGGAACATAGAAATTGGAAGCAGGTTTACATGGTGCATTTTACAGTTTTGATGACTAAAGAGGAACATACTAATAACAATAAAGATAAACCCAGAAAGCTTTCAAGTATATTATTGATAGCAGCAGAAAACTGTTCGATCTATGCAACAGAGGAGCCAAAAATTACGAACATAAATGTAAGACAAACAGACACTGCAACTATGGAGTCTATCTAGCAACAGCAAAAACGAAAACCATGAATACGAAGCGGAAGTCTACTGATCATACTATTATCCTTACGGTCCTCCAAGAATCGCATTCTCAATATCCTCTCTACTCAGTGCATAACTGAATCTCCTCTCCACATCTTTCTCAAGATTTGCAGGTCCACTCTTCAGGTACCTGCATTTCAATCAGTTCCATCAGTCCTTACTGATTTGTTGGGTGTCAATCAAATGAGAAGGCTGTAGGACTATTGTAAGTTCACAATTAAATCTGAAAAGCACTTTTGTTCTCCTTTCACGTTTTTCTTGCCCTTGCCCTAGAAATAGGATTATTTCCCAGATATATATATTCACGTCATTGTTTAATAACACTAGTAGATAAGTGAGCAAATCAAAACAGATGCAACTGGATTACTGCATTGCTAATCCTAATCAATCGATTGCCAGAAACCCCAAACTCCTCCATTCTGAAACAAGTTGAAAAGCCCCATCAACGCGATCCAGAGACGGAGCCTTGATCCGGGTCGGGGAAAGAAAAAAAAAACTAATTTTTATTGCAAGAGGAGTGTTATTCTTCAAAACACGAGTATTATTTTTGGTATTAAGCATATTAATAAGTGATTAGTCCTCAGTTGATGATGAAAGTGTATAATTTTTCGATATTAAGTAGTATGATGATGGATGATTAACTTATAAAAATGTGTATCATGCACTAGAAATAATTGATCTTTGAACAGTGTACTTTTTCTTACACTAATTACTCCGCTCATAGCGATAATCCACAAACAAAAAACCTCCAATTTTTTGGATAAAAAAATAAAACACTTTTGTGCATAATTTCTTACATTTCTTGATACAAAATTAAAGAACTGATTGAGACTTTATCCTTCACGTCGTTTTATAAGAGACTATCTTTGGGGGACGGACGGAAAGAGGAATAATATTAATTTTGGGTGCCACCTCGAAATCGAAATCCTGGCTCCCCTAACGCGATCAATTGATCAACTCAAGACCCTACCCTTTTACTTGAGACATTAAAACGTGAAACAAACCTTATGTAGAGGTCGGTAACATCGAGAGACAACTGAGCGTGCCAATCGGGCTTCTCAACGAGCCAAACAGCTCGATCATCTTTAGACTGGTAAAACCCTAATTGCTTCAACCACGCCTCAATGCAGGGCAGGCTGTGAGAGTACAACGGCTTCTTCTTCTCGGGTAATTTCTTGAGCCACTCGTCTTCTTCTGCTGCTGCTGCTGCAGACACCTCCGCTTCATCCGAAGGCTTCGAAAAAACTAGGGTTCCTCTTCTTCTGCTTCTGCGTGTTGGTGTGGAAGAAGATAGGGGGTGGGGACAGGAAGGGAATTTGCAGAAAATCGAAGGGTTTAAAGCGGAGAATGTGGAAGTCGAGTGTGAAGGTGAGCAAAGGGGAGAAGAAGGTGGAGTGAGGTCTGGGGTGATGAAGGTGGAGAGAGAAAATGTGGAGAGAGAAATGGCGGACATTTTTTTTTTTTTTTGGATAGGGCTGTGGACTGTGTTGCGTGTTTGTTATCATGCGCAGAAGGAGAAATAAAAAAATGTAAAAAGATAAATCTAATTTGGGAAAAAATTAAATAAGAATAATGAAGGAAAAAAATTATTTCAAATTTTATCGTCTTCAATTATTTTCTATTTTTGCATTTAAGTCTCCTCGTTTAGATCATTAGATGAATGCCTAATCTAAAAGGTTTAACGTTAATTTTAACAAATACTCAGGAAAAATGGAAAAAATAACAATTTAGAAAAAGTTCAATTCATATGTGCCTGAGAATTATTCTTATTTTTTGAATTAAAAATGACTCATAATTTCAAACGTAGTAAGAATCGTGGGATGGAGGAAGTGAAGAACCCATGTGGGGTGGTAGCCCAACGATAAACACAAATCATAATCACCTTGTTCGGATGGGTTTCCAAAACCTAGTCCCCAATTCAAAACCAGTGGGACCCTCTGAAAATCAACACATTTTTCTCTCTCCTTCCCACTGGTGGTCGTCGACGATGGAATGTCTCGTGATCGTAGACTTCAATGTGGTAATTTTCATAGGGTTCCACTGGTTTTGAATTGGGGACTGGGTTTTGGAAACCCATCCGAACAAGGCCAATATATTCTCTGACATTTGTTGGGGTTGAAATATTACTAACTACAATATAAAAAAAAAATTGATAGCTTGTTCCACAAACCGTCTTTTTTCACTAAAATTGTACTTTACTGCCTTTTTCCCCCCTTTTGAGTTGATGTATTATAAGAGATTGACTTGTCTCGTGCAAAACAAAAGACAATGGTTGTGTTTGGTTATATAGTTTAGTTTAGTTTTGATAATGTCATCAGGTGTAATGAGTGAAGAGAGATAGAGAGAGAAATGAGGGAAATGATGATGTCATCAAAACTAAAACTAAACTCGGAAACGAATAGGGCCAATAGATGACAGGGCCAATAGATGACAGTTTGCAAAAGAAAACAGTTTTTTTGGACAATCCTTACTTTCGCCAAGGGAAAAAAAGAAAAGAAAAGAAAAGGAGTGAAGAACACACAGGACTCATATTTTTATACCAGTATTAGTCACCAACCTGCGAATGTGTTCTCAATGGTTACACTGTGCTTTCGCTTTCAATCCTCGCTTTCGCAAATTTTAGTAGATTGAGATATGTTCGAAGACGCTTTTACATTCACTCTCACTCTCACTCTCACGCACGCGAATTGAGTTTAAATTATTTTCACCGCCGGTGGAAATAAAAGAAATCGATTGAAAGTCCGCTTTCTATTATTTGAGACCATTTTTTTAGACACATAGCGCTAGGCACATCCCGTGGTCGGATCATCCGATCCGCCAATCCACCAATCCGAACCGATCCGAACCATCCGTTGATCCATCCGTGAATGTTTGGTTCGGTTCCGGACGAATTTCTAAAAGGATCGGATCGGATCGGATCCGTTCGATCCGCTCAATCCGCTCAATAAATATAATCATTTGGGGCCTTTAATATGTCAAACCACCGATCCGATTAAAACGATTCCAATTCCGATCCGTGAATGTTGATTGATTCAGGATCAAAAAAAATTAATCACACGCAAATTATGTGACTCCGTGGGGTTCACATTTTCAACCACCTACTACTAAAATTCCAAAAAAATTTCCCGCGAAGTTTCGTGTGGAACGGCGCCATGGCCACCTACCACTTTCCGCCAAACAAAATTCCCAAACTCCCAACGGCGTTAGCCTTCACCCCAAATCATTCAAACTCCCCAGTGCACGTTAGCCTTCACCCCTTTTACCCAAACCTCCCCTTTCCCCTCATCTTCTCCCTCCATTTCTCCAAAATCTCAGATCTCCAATGGCAAACCCCACAAATTACTCCCACACAGAGCGCATCGTCCTCCTCATAGACCTCCACCCCCTCCTCCAAAAAACCCTAACCCTAACCCTTACCTCACCTCCATCCTCGCCGCATCCCGAACCCTCCTCACTTTCCCTCCTCTCTCCTCCTCTCTCTTCGCCTTCAAGCTCTTCTTCTCCTCTCTCTCCCCTCTCCTTTCCTCCTCCTCCCTCCACCGCCTCCTCAACAAACCCTCCCCCACTTCTCTTTCTTTCAACAGCCCTCCCGAAACCCTAAGTTCCCTCTCCAAAACCCTAGATTCTCTCTCTAACTCTCCAATTACAACTGAATTGGCGAGTTCCCTGCCTCGTGCGGCGCACGTGACCGGTTCTTTGCTTCGGATCGTGCACGATTACGGTTGGGAGCTGCAAAGTGAAAATCTTTCAGGTACATTGAACTTTTCTTCCCCCGTTGTTGCTCGATCGAATTTGGTTCTTCTGTTGTCGCCGATTAGTAGATCGTTGAGATGTTTAGCTGAGTTCATGAATGTTGATATGGACAATGAATTATTGTTGAACGTGGATGCGTTTTGCGAGAAATTTCGTGAGACTTTTAGTGCTGTGAATCATGCTTATGTTGATAGAGATATTCACTGTAGCTGGATTGATGTTAAGTTTGATGTGGAGTGTAGTGAAGAAAAGGCGGAGACAGATGAACCTGTGTTGGAAATGGGGATTTTTAGAAATGGGATTAGGAGTTTAGGTTGGGGTTTTTGTTCATCTGATTCAATTATATTAGGTTCTGCTCTTATCCCCTTTGAATTGATTTACTCAACAATTGGCATTTCATTGAACAGTCTGTATTCTAATGACTTGTGTAAACCTATCAATGCACAACTCTCTCTTGAGATCTCCGATGTAAGGGGAAAGCCTTTAGAATGCAACTGTTGTGATCTTGAATTGCTCAATTTGAAGAACCCAGCTAGACTCATGCCAGCTGATATTGTCCATACCCTAGAATTGGGAAACTTGGAAAGTGAAGCACTTGAACAGGATAAAAGGTTTCATGGACGATTTGATCATGGAAATACAAAGCTTCATATTAAAGCTGTTCAGGAATGCAATGAGGATGTGAGAATCACGGCGTATGCATCTAATCTCATTTTAGTACAAAGCCACTCAAGAGAATCGGGGAAAAGTAAGAAGAAACGTTGCAGCAATTTCTTTGCTGATAGGGTTCTTGATATACTATCGAGTGAAATGGGTAACTTCATTGATAGAGAAACCACACCTATATGGCATATTCTGTTAAGTTTTCTTTGCAGAAAAGGGTACAGAGCTCTAGTGTCTCTTTCAAATGGAAATGGGGAGTCATTCATGGGTATCCTCAAGCCTTATACAGCTCATTTGGCTCTTCTCTCTATCCTAGATGATGGGTATGTCATGGAGTCTCAATTTCGGGGATTGGAATTTCCCAAGTTATGTGATAATGTTTGCAAGCTCTATGCTGTTATGGACAATGCAAATAAAGTAAGCTCTCAATCAGGAACTTTGTCATCCAAAAATAACGTCCCACTAGGTGATCCAAACAGAAAAAAGAATAGAAAACACGTGTACCAGGACTTAACCTGGATCTCCTTCTATAAGGCAGCCTTCGAATGCTCTGGATTGGAGTTAGAGGAGGCTTACTTTACATGCAATTCTACCAAGTCAAAGAAGTTGAAGTTTTTGAAATGCTGGATGAAACAGATCACCAAGGGTAGCTCTGATTGCTTAGCAGAAGCAGATGAATCAAAGTCAAGTCATCACATTGGAAGAGAAATAGAGGAAAGAGTAACGGGAACAGACCAAGACAGTGAACAATCAATCCCATTGTTTTCTTCAGATGTACCTTCTAAAGTACAGGCGGTAACTCCTTTAGTTTCTTGTTCAGAGACTTCGGAATCCTTCTTCAGTAATCTTCCTACGAGGATTCGAGATGGTCTGGAATCCAAAGGAGTGGACTTGCAGATATTGGCTGAAAGAGTTGTAAAATTGTCCATTTACTGGTTATACCAAAAGTATGAAGCTGATAATAGCATGGAGAACAGAAGCCCAACAGTAAAATCAGATGATTCTCGTGACAAGATAGTTGGTGGTAAATTGACAAAACTTTTACTAAAGGAGCCCAAGGAAATGAAGGAGAAGCACAAGGATAATGATCCATCCATTTCAGTGTCAGATTCACGATCTACAAGTTTTCCTTTGGAAAATATAGTTAGAGAGTATCCTTAAACCTCTTTATGCACATACATATTGGTAAAATCTAAAGATTTCTTTATTGGATTATTGATTTGAGTCTGCTATGAGGCATACATTGGTGCTCTTGTTAACTTGATATATTCATGCAAGATAACAAATTTGCTCCATTTTTTAAAGCATTTTCCTTAATTAGTGCAAGATATGAATTGCAAGTTTTACTTCGGATGGAGATACTCAGGTCAGAAGTTGCAGCGACTATTGATTCATCTACAAAACGCAAGCTTGTGAAGCAGATATGCTTGCTTTTAGATATCATTCAATATATTGTGGAAGGAGGCTTTCATGGGCATCTGAGCCTGCATGATTATGTTGAGAAAACCATAAAGACCAGGTATGGTGTGTGTTAAGGACCCAAATTAACTAGTACTTGAGCTTCTTTGAATTAACATTAGCATTTCTTTCTTGTTTTGTTTACTTGTCAAGAAACACGTTGCTTTGCATTCTTAGTTTAACTTGCATGAGTATATGCATGTTTTTTATATGCATGGAAAGCATGCAGGTGTATACAGGATTGAGAATAGAAACTTGATCTATTGAATACAATTATTTTCTCCTTTTTTGTATTTCAAGGTATGTAAGCATTCATTTTGCTTGTATGAACTTGATCTAGTGATACAATTTGTTTCATTCTTAGAATTGGTAAAAGAAATTCAAACTTAAAATACATCAAATCTAGAATACATCTCAATTAGCTCTATAAAGAGCCTTTTCCTCATTGGGCTCTGAATCATGTTAATCTCCTTCTATGTGAATCTGTTAACAGGTTGCCAATTACAAATTGGACTTTTAAATTCTTATAGCACAAGAAAGTCTAGAAAGCCAACCATGGGATATTGTAGTACTGAAAATATATTGCTCAAAAGGAATTTGTACTGTTCTACTGGATATGGCTGGTATATTCCTTGTTCTAAAAGTATATTTCGCATATTCCTTGTACTACGAAGTATATTTTGTGTAAAGCATACTAACAGCCCTGGTGACATTAAACGTCATCACTAGTCTCTAGTTGTTTATAGGTCCTTTGGCAAGATTATAAGCTTCATTATGTCAGTTTTATGTTTGCAATATGCTGGTCATTATTCCATTATCCCCTGAAGTTAGAAACAGTAATTAGATTAAAGTGAGGTTTGAATGCCTAAATTTGCAGGTACTCACATGTTCTGGGAAATGTGGTAAATAAAATCTATGCACAAATGGATCTGTTGCCGTATAGTGATGAAAATGAATACCCGAATCTGCTACTCAACAGCGAGGACAGTAATCACTCTTGGAGAGAGAAAGACAGATGTGAGACGGCTGAAATTAACAGAATTCCCAATTCAATCTCAGCAGATGACGAGTCTTCCCAACCACTGGAACTTGATTTGGAGAGTCCCCCGGATGTCAAGAGAGTGGAGCATGTCCGCAAGTTAAGCGAGGCTCAGGAGAGGAGAGAGAGGGCTCGAAGATTTGTTTCCTTCACAACATGGGTGCCAGATTTGCAGAGAGTTTGGGCCCCCAAGCAGCCCCCAAAGGCAATAAAAGCAAAATCTGATTCTTTGAAGAGACGACCAAAGAGGAAGGAAAGAAGTAGGGGAAACCGCGATGTAGTGTGTGAGACCCCGGCAGTGTGTGAGACCCCTATGATGGGGAATAAGCATAACGGGACTAACACCTCCATTTCTGTTTCTAAGGCCTTGTTTCAAGATGACGGGTGATGCGAAAGGTCCAGCAACATTTCTGATTTGCCAGAATAACGAAGTACACACAAATTTGTATGTAATAACAAGTAGCATCACATGCATACCATAGTTTCAACCCAGATTAACCGATATTTACCCATTAGAGTTGTATATCTTGTGCCACTGATAAAGTTTTAGTAATCTTAAAATTGTTTGACCTCAAAATGTTGTATCACTGGGCTTATATAGTTACCATGTACTTCAAGTATTGTATAATAAAATGTATCTTGGATCTAGATTTGAACGGCTTGCTTTCTTTATCAGATAGTCATCTTGTGTCACGGAGTAATTATTCATAGTCCGGGAGCGTGGCGATGTTCCAGATCATTCTAACACAACACGTTTGAGTGGGGTTCATATACTTAGTCGAGGACCCTAAGAGAATGTGTGATGTTGAAGTGTCCCCGTAGCACCACATGATTGTGCTCCGGGAGCACCGAGTAAATAGATTTTGTCATGCGTGCTTATAGATTCATCGAGGGAGTTCACGGACGGCGCAATTTGGAGGAGTTGATAACACTCCATGTGAAATAATCTTGCAAGGAGTCTGAGTGAATTAATTCAAGTACTGGTTATAGTGTCTCAGCTGTAGCAGATAGACAAATTCAGGAATCTGAGTTTATGTTGGCTTGTTCTTATTGCTAACCGGGGGAGGTGCTGCAAAACAGGACCAAAACTGACTGGCCCAAAACTGTTAACCGAACATGGCCAAAATAGTCTTGAACTACTATTAAACTCATCCAATTTATAATGTTTCAACAAATTAAGTTATTTAAAATTAAGACGCGTTTGTATTCAACTCGATTAGTTGATTAAAGTTCTTTGCATGAAAAACATTTTGGACCACTTGAAAGATTTTTAAAAAGTTGTTTTGAACCTATTTCAATTGTTTTTTTGACTTAAAATGGACATAGGCTCGGTCCGACCAAGTCCAAAAGACCAAACTTGGAAACTCAATTTCAGACCCAAAAGTCAAGCTTTGCAGCCTTATTAAGGTCTTGAGTCTTGATTATGGTGCCACAATCTTCTACGTCAAACTAGAGTTGTGTCTGTTCAAAGTATATGGCAATAAAAAAAATTTAGACTGTTTATTTTCCGTTCAGAGTGAAAACGGGCACAATACTAGTTTAAAGATCTATACCCACTTATATTTTGTGGCAACTGAAAAACTGTTAGTGGAAGCAGGGACGGAACCGAGATTTTACCTTTGTGGTGGCGAAAATATGTACTATTTAAAAAATTAAAAGACATTGTATTATGAAGATGAAAGATTAGAAAAATCTAGTAGTGGCGAGTATATATACTTCGGGAATAAAAATTTATTTTTTATATAATAATTATATTTTTTGAAAACTTTTACGGTGGCGGCGGCCACTACTTGTCCTCCCCTGGCTCCATCCTTGGGTGGAAGCTATTACTGGACAGAAATAGGCAAAATGATGTTTACCCGATTGTCCGATTGTGGAACAGAAGAGTCGAAGAGAGGATGGTGAAAGGCTTATAGTGTAGGTTGGTAACAATAAGTCTACATACACAAATTCGGGGTGCTGTGCGGTAGATATTGTGCGCTTGTTTTGCGGCAAAACTAGGGGTGTTACACTAACAAAAAATAGTTTAAAAAAAAACCAAGACAGGTCATTCTTTCTCAATACATCACATAAAAAACCGTTAAAAGCGATCCCTTAGTGGAACACCCGGTTCGTTTTACTCTCTTTTTTGGTATACCTCCAAAACTTCCAAGGATCCTGTTTGGAGAGCTAATTTTGGAGTAGGGTATAATGGACACTTTAGGGTTTAGGCAGTTTGTAGTGGTTTAATTAGGTAGCTCCGTAGCTGTAAGTAATCAACTTGACTGCAAATCTACTTGAGACCTACAGAAGGGTAAACTACAACAGGAAGTATGACGGAAAAGGAAAAAGGATCTGTCCTACAATTTGCACCCTTCCAAAGTGCTGTTGACGAGGGTTTCTGGCATAGATTATCTTCACTAAAGCTCAACAAGTTCGGAATTGATGATTCCCCTATTCCTATTACTGGGTATACATCCTTACTACCTTTTTCCATAAAATTTCTTTTAATAACTGTATTTTTTGAATTATGATTGAAGTATCGGATCACTGCAGCCACGTCGTGCCTGACCTGAATTTTGTTGAAAATTCTCAATTGTGACATGGATGGCAATCGTGGTGTTCCATTGGCAAATGTCAATTTTGCTTGAGGCACTGGCATTTGATTTGTCACTTTATTATTTTCTTGGTTGAAATTAGATAGCTGGGAGACCTACTGAGACTAATTTTGGGTCCCTTTCTCTTCAACGTATTTTTTTAGAGCAAGATATTGGCATTAGGTAACTCTTGAGAAGCTAGCAATGTATAGTGGTGAAACTAAGTCTTCAGACGTGATGCTCTTGAAAGGAGTTTAATTTTTGTCGTGCGAGTTTAGAAACAAGAGCTTGGCATAACCAACAGGAGAGTTATTCCTGATGTGACCTATTATCGGCAAGATCTCGCATGAGTCATAGTCAGTTGATATCAGGCTTCGGGGAAGTCATGAATTGATATTATAACTTTGTGGAAAATCCCCTTAGCTGACCTCAAAAGTGGGGATTACTCTTACTGTTTTTAGGTTCTTTTTCTTTGAATTCTGTGATACAAAATTTAAAAGGTTTTTTCAATTTTAGAGTTTGGGAAAAAATGCTGACTTGATTTTAATGTCCAACGCAATGTATGTGAGAAACAAAATAATCATGTCATATACGTTCTTGATTTCTCGATATTGGGTAGCAATTTGTGATATGTTGATCAAGATAGTGTTTGGCTTTCCTTTTTGTCTTTGGTGGATTTCTTGTCCCCTTCCTCTTGTATCTTATAGATCTTTGTAGAATGTTTTCTTCTCATATAAAGATATTAGTATATAATCTGTGGCAGGTTTCTACGCGCCTTGCACCAATTCTCGAGTATCAAATCATTTAAGCCTTATTGCTGAATCCCTGCCACCTGAACCAAGTGAGCAATCATCAGGGACAACAAGCCTTGGCAACAGGAACAGATGTTCTGTCCCTGGCATTCTATTTAATACAAATACCCTGGAGGGTTTCCATGCCCTCGACAAACAGTGCTTGTTAAAGGCAGAAGCAAAGAAGGTACTTTGTTCAGTCAAGTCTTACTATAGATTAGCACTTGCATTTCCTATTTTTTTACCTAAAGTCTGATATTTTCACATTGAATATCAGATTTGGGATGACATCCATTCAGGAAAAGCTGAGGAGGACAGTGCAGTACTTTCAAGGTTCCTTCTTATATCATTTGCAGACCTTAAAAAGTGGAGCTTTCATTACTGGTTTGCGTTCCCTGCTCTGGTGCTTGATCCTCCTGCAACCTTGGTTGATTTAAGGCCAGCTTCCCAGTGGTTGAGCCTAAAGGAGGTGCTGGGATGTCAATGTTTCTTTCTTTTGTTTTTTTGATCAGCTGGGAATCTCTATGTTTCTGCAAATGTAGTTCTCAATTTTCTTAGCAATTTTAACACAGAGGTTATCATGATGGCATGCAGGCTGAATCACTGTCAGCAGCTTGTAACGAGTGGCGTAGCTCAAGTGTAACAGCAGGTAATGATCCCGGTATTATTTAAATCTCATTGAAACAAATGATGCATGTCGTTTTTATCTGTATGAATTTCTAAAGTGTACAAGTCTGCTGCAGATGTTCCATTTTTTCTGGTCTCTATTGCTTCAAATTCACATGCTACTATTAAGCATCTGAAGGAATGGAGATCATGCCGGCAAGATGGCGATAAGGTCTGTCCACATATTGGCTTTTTCTTGACAAATGACTAGGACAGTTTGTTCAAGCACTCAGTGCATTGAAACCTGATATGTGTCAAAATTTTACTTCATTGCATGTTACTGGCAGTTCCTATTTGGCTTTTACGACCCATGTCATCTTCCGACTAACCCCGGTTGGCCTCTACGCAACTTCCTTGCTCTTATTTGTTCAAGATGGAATCTAGAGAAGGTTTGCTTCTTTTGCTATCGTGAGAACCGTGGATTTGCTGATCTCAGCTTGTCCCTCATTGGTGAAGCCCTGATATCAATTTCACAAGGTAGAGCAGCAAAAATTGGGTAAAACCTCTCTTCTGATTAAAACTTCCTCTTTTTATCATTGAATTTGGTTTCTGCACAGGCTTTCCTGAATACAGGAACAATATTTCTTCAGGATGGAAAGATCCTCAACAAGTGCCTAATGCGGTGGGATGGGAGTTTAACAGAGGGAAGAAGGTGTCAAGGTGTATTAGCCTTTCTCAATCCATGGACCCAATTAGGTATATTTGTCGATTTTCCCACTCTATAGTCCAGATTAGTATTACTTAGTTGCTTTCTAACATTTAGAGATAATATGTGAACAGGTTAGCAATATCGGCTGCAGATTTGAATTTAAAACTTATGAGGTGGCGTGCTTTACCATCCTTGAACTTAAACATCTTATCTGCAACTAAGTGTCTTCTCTTAGGGGCAGGTACACTTGGATGCCAGGTTGCTCGCATGCTTATGGTGAGTGAATGAGAATTTAACATTAATCTTCCATTCTATTGCCCGTATAACAGAACTTAACGTGCAACTGCAGGCTTGGGGTATTCGAAAAATTACTCTGCTCGACAGTGGCAAGGTGGCCATGTCTAATCCATTGAGGCAATCTCTTTACACATTTGAGGAATGCCTCAATGGTGGCGATTTTAAAGCAACAGCAGCAGTTAAAAGTCTGGAGAGAATCTTTCCAGCCGTGGTAATTGACATTACTGCATCTGCCTTATTCAGCCTGGTCAATTTTTAGTGCCTTAATATCATAACTAGCCTGGTATAATTTTAGGGCCCATTTCTAATAGCTTAAGATTGTCGTACGAGTGATGGCTTAACATGGTATCGGAGCTGGTTTCTTAGAGGTCTTTGGGTTCTAGTCTCTCTATTTGCATGTGTTCACCTTTTGCATTCTTCTTCTCTGTTTTTATTTCGCTTCTCTGTGAATTGAATTGGATCGTTGCATCTCCACATTCAAGACTGAGGGAGGGCGTTGGTTAGTTTGATATACAGGCCCAGTTCTTTAAAGCTCAAGTGTTTCAGACAATTGGTTACTTTACATAAACAGTCCATCTGTGTTGGTTTTATTCTCAGGAAGCTGAAGGTGTTGTGATGGGAATTCCAATGCCTGGGCATCCGGTGCCAAGCCAAGAAGAGAGAAGTGTGCTTGAGGATTGCAGACGCTACAAGTTTTAATTGATTCTCACGATGCTATTTTCTTGTTGACTGATACTAGGGAGAGTCGATGGCTCCCTGCTCTTCTCTGTGCCAATTCTAACAAGGTTGATGTCATCTATTCAGTTCTTCGATGGCATTTTACTGTGATGTTTTCCATCAAATTCCATTGTCTTGCTTAGTGGTCCCAGCTCCCTATATTTTGTTGGGATGTTTTTAATTAATGGTTCTTATATTCACTTAATCTATTTCATTGTCAGATTGCTATCACTGCAGCTTTAGGGTTCGATAGTTTCTTGGTTATGCGTCATGGCGCTGGTCCTATTAACACTGTTAATGACTTCAAAGCCGAGGATATGATAAATTTGTCTTCTGAAATGGGGAATATCTCCCTCAGAGATGGAGACAGAGAGCAGAGATTGGGTTGTTACTTTTGCAATGACGTGGTCGCCCCTGTTGATGTAATATGTGAATCGATATCTAAGTTCTGACTTTCACCCAGTGTAAATATATCTATGTATGTATCAGCACTGAATGCTCTCATCTTGTGCAGTCAACTGCCAACCGCACTTTGGACCAACAATGCACAGTTACGCGTCCAGGGCTTGCACCTATTGCGTCAGCACTTGCTGTTGAACTTTTAGTGGGTATTCTGCATCACCCTCATGGGTAAGAACTTAAACCTGTGTTAATAAAGCTTAGTTATTTGCTGATTTGTCTGAGTTTAGAGAAGAATAGCGGATGGGGGAGTTTTATATTCGGAATTCATGGAAGAGAGAAGAAGATGAAAAAGAAAACCCACAAGAATAGTCCAGCTGTTCTATGGTTGTCACTAGGAACAACCGTAAATCTGGAGGTCTTGTGTATGCAATGACTTGCGAGGGAAATGAGTTTCCGCTTGTCTTTTGATTGACGATTTTTCCTCTTCTTTTCAATCGGAAACCAAGCAAAGCAAAGAAGGAAAGAGGAAAATAAGGCTTTCTTTTTTCTGCCTTCCTTTCTCTTCCATTGTAGATGACCAGATCACACCCTTAGGTTTTATTTTCAGGTCCTTGTCTATCTTCTTATCTTTGTCCCCCTGCAGGATATATGCCAAAGCTGAGTTTGCCAACTCTACTGATAGTGGAAGCACTGAGCAACCTCTTGGTATTTTACCGCATCAAGTTCGCGGATCACTCTCACAGTTTTCTCAGATGACACTTGTGGGCCACTCCTCGAGTAGTTGTACTGCCTGTTGCACCAATGTAAGTTTCCTGTACCATGAAATTTTGCTGAAGTAACTGTTTTATTTGTCTTCTTATTTTCCCTTTTTCGTTATATTTCAGGTGGTATCAGAATACCGTATAAGAGGCATGGAATTTTTTCTTCAAGCCATTAATCATCCTACATATCTGGAGGATCTGACTGGACTAACAGAGCTGATGAAGTCCGCGAGCTATTTTGAGCTGGACTGGGATAATGAGGTAGATGATGATGATTGTATCGAAATCTAGGCGTTGGTTTTGTAATTAGAAGAATCTTTATTACTACTATCCGCCGCAATAGTTGCCAATTGTACAGAAACTGAATGGGAAAGCAATTGAAATTCACATTATTTTCTTGATTTCGGGATTCTTCTTTCACATGGTGTAGTGATCCTAACGTAACGTCTACATATTTCGTAGGACATTGTAAGGAAATGTTTTTGTTGTATTTCGATGAAATCAAAAAAAAAAAAATGTGTATTTGCACCCCGCACTTGGTGGTGCAAATACGTTAGCATGAAAATGAACTACAGTATAGGTTACAGAAAATATATTTCCTTTCAGCTCCTTTTCTGGTTGATTCTGGTGCTAACTTCTCATTTTCTGCATATTAGAATGCCGAGTCTTGCTTCAAGGGAAGCTAGCAATCCACACAAAATTGATGAACATTTGTCAACATAATATCCTGAACACGGTTTTATAGATACTTTCCTGGCACAAAATTTTACTATTTTTTTTGGGTTCTGAAACCCATATTCAGGTCAGCACCTTCGATTAGAAAATGAGAAATACTGAGTTAATTGGATTGAGTTTTGCTTGTGAATTTAAGAATTTTTCAAGTTCATTATTCCTAGGATTTCTCTTTTTTGTTAGATTGAGAAATTCTCATTTAGTGGCAATTGAGAAATTCTCAATTTTCTCGAAGTGATTGAGTTCTTTTGAAAGTGTAGTTTCTCAACATTGTCAAAATTATGGTTGCAAATATTTGGAGAGAGAATTTCTCCCTTTCACGAAGGTCTGAGAAATTCAGCCCAATAACTGAGGAAACTATGGAGTGTGATCAGGAGAAGGATATTGCCTTGAACAACGACAATAACAAAGATCACTCACATAATAGCAAGAAAAAGGTTTATCGGCGACGAATGAAAGCATCTGAACTGAACAAAAATGTTGGCGCAGAATCCGGGCCGTTCGTTGCTTGGATGGACAACTTAGATTTCAAACAAAAGAGAAGAACTGTTTGCACGAACAATTTATTTTCAATCCGAACCGTTACAAATGCTTGTGGACAGTTATGGTTCTGCGCAGCGTATGCCGTGCACAGCAGGGCCCCGGGTGAGAAAGGGGAGAAGCTTAAACAGAAGCGTTCGTGAGAAAGTATCATTGCCAAAAAGAAAGAAAGGATAAAAACTTGTTCGGTAGCTAATTAATGCTGGAGATCCTAGAAGTCATATGAAAACGTTAGTGTGTCAATGAAATAAAAGAGTAGACAACAAAAAGCTACTTCTTCCGTCATTTTTTAAGTGATTCACTTGAAAAACGTGTATTTTTGTGGATGTTTAAAAATGTACTTACGTATAACGTTTTTAAATTTTTGAGAAGAAATTAACCTCTGAAACTCAAGTTGTAAATCAAATTAGTAGGATCGCTCAAAGACACCAATCAAACTCAGAATTGTCAACCAAGTCTTTTTTGTAACGGCCCGTCTCAGCTGACATGTTAACCCTTAGCCTAATTACGTGACTCAAAAATTAATCTCGAGTTATTCAGTAACTTCTTAAAATCGTTTATATTTAATTTCCACTTTCCTATCCCACCAATACGGGATTGGGGCTTACATCTTTCATCTCGTTAAAGCACAATATCTGTTTGTTATTGGTTTAATAACAAATTTACCAATGTACACGACAGAATGAAGAAAACTTCAATTATCATTAAGGTGTTCCACTAACAAAAAATTATTTTTTTCAAAAACCGAGACAGGTCGTTCTCTCACAATACATCACATAAAAAACCGTGAAAAGTCAATTTATTAAATAAAATAAAAAACACCTTACTGGAACACTGGGATGGGAAGACTTGGGTTGTGTTTGGTTTGGGTTTTGAGTTTTGGTTTTTGTAATGATTAGAGGAAGAAATATGGATAATAATTAAAAAATACTCCGTATTAATGATTGGAGAGAGATATAGAGAAAAATAAAAATAAAAATTATAAAAAAGGGTAATAATTGAATAATAATTGAGAAAACCGGTTCTTGAAAACCAAAACAAACCAGGCTCCCAAGTTTCCAATCAGCAAAATATGTCCCAAAATTACTGATACATCAAAGAACAAGACAGACACAGTTTCACATCTAATTATTACTAGTAATTAGTACACATCATGGATTTAGCAAACCGAAATCGAATCAAAACAGATGAACCCAGGTCAAGGACGTTTTCCACCATTGGGGTTGGACTTGGGGCAAAGGACTCATCTTCCCTTTGCACGTCTACCCTTCAACACCGCCCTACCACCGGTGGTAGCCCTTCGTTTGCGAAAGCCATGAACTCTGGCCTGAGACCTTCGCTACCTATGCCTTTTGGTTTCCCAATCTTGATAGTTTTAGACCTTACTACGAGACTGCATGCGGCTTTTCTCTCTTCCCAAGCCATTCTTAAACTTCATTTCCAATCCCCGCGACCAACCTGAAATTTGAGAGTAGTATTCTAAATGCATCAATATTGCATTATCCATCACAATTTAATATGCCAGTGCAACGAGGAATTTAATACGTCCCGGACAGGCATTGCCGCATTGGGGACAAGTGCCGTGAAGCTTTATATGGAGTACAGAATCCAAACTCTTTGACGACTGATGAAACTCAAAAACCCCCTTGGTATTCCCCGCCGCTTCCAACCTCCCAAATTTGCTCCAGAAAATGCACCCCTTGTTAACGAATATACATGTCGCCAAATTTTGGACGCACGCCCAGATATCAGCACATTGAAAAGACTCCATTCCAAGATCATCCTTGATCAAACCCTACGCTCAAACCCATCCATTGGCGTCAAACTTATGCAAGCTTATGAGGCTTGCGGCCAACCCAGTATTACCCACCACCTATTCGACGAAGTTACCGAGAAAAACATTGTCTTTTTCAATGTCTTGATCAGAAGCTACGTTAACAACCGTTTGTACCGAGATGCTATTCTTGTATACAAAAGCAAGTGTAGTTATGACATTAACCCTGATCGCTATACATTCCCTTGTGTTTTAAAAGCTTGTTCTTTGTCCAAGGATTTGTGGGTAGGCATCCAAATTCATGCTTCTGTTGTGAGAGTAGGACTTGATTGGAATCTGTTTGTGGGTAATGGTTTAGTTGCTTTGTATGGGAAATGTGGCTATTTCAATGAAGCTCGTAGGGTGCTTGATGAAATGCCTAAAAGAGATGTTGTTTCTTGGAATTCATTGGTTGCAGGGTACACGCAGAATGACCGGTTTGATGATGCGTTGGGGGTTTGTCGAGAAATGGAGTTAGAATTTGTAAAGCCTAATGAAAGCACAATGGCTAGCCTATTGCCTGCTGTAACTAATACAACTGCTGAAAATGTTTCGTTTGTTAAGGAACTGTTTGAGAAATTGGATAAAGATAGTGTTGTTCCGTGGAATGTGATGATTGCCATGTACGTTAATAATTCTATGTCTGTGCCCGCGGTTGAACTTTATTCAGAGATGGAAGCTCATGGGATAGAACCCGATGCAGTCACTGTTGCCAGTGTTCTTCCTGCTTGTGGGAACCTTTCAGCTCTTTTGCTAGGGCGGCGGAATCCATGAGTATGTGGAAAGGAAGAGACTTCGACCCAATCTGTCCTTGGAAAATGCCTTGATAGACATGTATGCAAAATGTGGATGTTTAGATGATGCGAGAAAAGTGTTTGATGAAATGGTGTACCGGGATGTTGTGTCATGGACTTCTATGATTTCTGGTTATGGCATGAATGGAAAAGGTCGTATTGCCGTTGCACTATTTTCAAAAATACTCGAGTCGGGTCCCACTCCTGATCACATCGCCTTTGTTTCAGTTCTCTCTGCGTGCAGCCACGCAGGATTGTTGGACGAGGGAAGATATTGTTATGCACTAATGACCAACAAGTATAGGTTAATGCCAAGGTTAGAACACTATGCTTGCATGGTTGATCTATTTGGACGTGCTGGGCAAGTAGATGAGGCCTACAGTTTCATCCAAAAGATGCCGATGGAGCCAAATGAGAGGATATGGGGGGCTTTGTTGAGTGCTTGTCGAGTTTATTCTAACATGGATATCGGGCTTAGAGCTGCAGATCATCTTTTTCAATTAGTTCCCGAGCACGCCGGGTATTACGTCTTGTTATCAAATATTTATGCCAAGGCGGGTAGATGGGAAGATGTTACCACTATTAGATCAATCATGAAGGGCAAAAGAATCAAGAAAATGCCCGGCGTTAGTAATGTTGAGCTAAATCGTCGGGTTCACAGCTTTCTTTCTGGCGACCAATCGCATCCACAAGCCAAGAAGATCTATGAAGAGTTGGATGTATTAGTGGGGAAATTGAAAGAGGTCGGGTATGTACCTCAGACGGTCTCTGCCCTTCACGATGTAGAGGAAGAGGATAAGGAAAAACACTTAAGTGTTCACAGCGAGAAGTTAGCAATCGTCTTTGCTATGATTAATACGGAACCTGGGACACCAATCAGGGTTACCAAGAATCTACGCGTGTGTGGGGATTGCCATATTGCCATTAAGCTAATCTCCAAGATTATTGGACGAGACATCATAGTCAGGGATATGAATCGCTTTCATCATTTCCAAAATGGCATTTGCTCCTGTGATGATTACTGGTAACCCTAATGAAGAAGTTCTCAATGCTTCTAGGCTCTAGCTAAGGAACGACAGAGATCTTTGAATGAATGTTTTCTATCCACTAGGGATGTTGTGAGCATTATTCTTGAGATTTTTCCCGGAAGCCAACACATGGCTGCTGAACCTATGAAGATTATTGTTATGAATCGAGGTGATCTTTACTTGACATGAGTATCTTTATTTTCAGCTCAAATTCTCATTCTAGAATGTATTTTTGTAATCCATGTCCAATCAGTATAATACAATCACTTCCTCAATTTGTTGCGAAATTACAGTATTGAGCAAGAACTGTAATTGAATATGGGCAATAAAAGATGTGAAAATATCTCTTATTTACACAGAAGGAAAACCATCCCACATCTGATGAATTCTCTGTTTTGTTTCTTTTACTAATATTCTTTAACCTCTGTCACTGTTTCTCTGATGATGGTTTTATTTTCTTGTCCGTGTAGGAAAGTGATGGCTGTGAAAAAAATAGTGGGTGGGATCAGAAAGAGAAGCTGAGTGATGTTAACTTTTATAGAATAGAAGACAGACCAATCAAAAGCTGTCTTCATGACAAGTGGCAGCAGCAATCAATTGGTAAATTATTGGACTGTTACAGGGTCACCGTACCCTCATTGATTGTGATGCTCAATAATTAGCTAGTGTCCAACGAGGCAAAGAAAACCAAAACCTCAGCTCTGATTTCCGTACCTACTCCAAGAGAGAGAAATAGACAAAGAAAGAATGAAAGCGAGAGAGGTCAACGTACGTGACATACAGAATTACAGAGGTATATAGTGAGAGAGAAGAGTAGATCCGTCAATCGCCATGGCACAAGCTTATGGAGTAGCTGGGGTTTCTTCAATGGCACAAGCTTCGTCAGTGCCTCGACTCTTTGCGACCTCGTTCAAACGCCTTCCTGCTTTGCCATATATTTCACCTCGCTCTGCTTCTTTGTCTTCCTCAGCTTCAGCTTCTTTTAAGAACTCCTCAGGTATAAAGCTCTTGTTATCTCTAGCCAGCATCGAGCAATTCATATGAATATACTCACATTCAAATGCAGATACTTGTCTTTCTATGTATGTGTCTCTTTATTGATATGCCATGCCGATGCTTTTGCAAAATCAAATTATTGCGAATTTCTTTTTTTTTTGTTACTTATTAATAAAAATGAATTCATCATGCTTTAGAAAAAAAGGATTTTACGCTAACAGTATATAGTTCGCGCCTGTCAACCATAGCTTTCGAGCTGCTAACTTTCTTTGACTTCTCCAATTTTTCCGGGTTTCATTTAATTGGCCTGTTTTGAGCTAAAAAATTTCGATTATTCGTGATTTACGAGTTCGAATTAAAAGGATTGGGCAGATCTAAGGTAGGCTATCTAAGAAATTAGGTCCAACTGCTATGTGGAAATTGTGAATTGGACAACTAAGAGTTCATTTCTCTCTTTCATTTTGTAAGAGTAACATGGAAAATCTGGGTTCTTTGATTGTTGCATTATTTTCACAAGCCTATATGTTTATCTTGACACCCACTTAGCTCTGGGAAAGTCAAGAACAAAAATATGAAAAATATGTAAAATGAATATGAATGGAAAACAAGGTTTCTAAATTATACAAGTTACGGAGGGCAAGTGTGATCAGGCCGTAAGTTTGTCCGATTGAAATGCAGCACAATTATGTTGTCAACTGTTCATATCTTCAAGTCATATGTTCTTGTGGATGTTCCTGAAGGATTTGTACATCATGTGCATATAGTTGGTTAGCTGCTTCTCTATGCCCTTTCAGCTGTTACTTCTACTTGCTTAATATTTGCGGAAGCAAGAGTGGGAAATGTACGGTCTCTGGGAACATGGTGGGCACTATAATAGCTTGAGACTTCCGGAGGTGGAGAAGGAGAGAGCTCAGGGCAACCTTGCGTATTGAATGCTTGTCTTCAATGATACATCAACTCCTCTTTGTATAGGAGCCTTGGAGGAAGGGAAAACCAACTGATTAGCTTCCTTCTCATAGGTCCAACAGAGGCTAGTCTAACAAGGTTTCTCCTTGTATGATCAAAAAGTTTTGTATCATGAGACTCTCAAAGATGGTTGAGACTGGTGTAGTTATGATACGGGCTCCCAAGTGTCAGCTGGTTGTTGTCGGGTTGGTTGTGATATATCTTCCCAGGTGTCAAATGTTGGTTGATGCCTCTCTCTCTCTCTCTCTCTCTCTCTCCCTGTGTGTGTGTGTGTGTGTCGCCTGTCAAGGCGGAGCTCCCCTCGTGGATTTGAGCCTTGACAATCCCTTTGCTCTAGCCTCCAAACCATATACCTCCTTAGGTCCCGAGTCCGAGCAAAGTACTTAAGCCTTGTCCCGGCTTGGATGATGTTGGAGTCACCATAGGTTATTGTGAGCTCGTGTTGCTATCAGTGTTTATGAGTCAAACAAGATCTCATGTAGAGCCGGGGACGGAGCTACTTGGTGGGGCGGGGTGGCACGTACCATCCTGGTTCCAAAAAGAAAAAATCTACATTAACAGATTAGGCACCTATCCGTATCTAAACAACTTGATTTTTCGTGCAAACGATGTTAAAATAGCGTTTTAAAAGATAAATGGTTTGGATCATAAAAAAAATCTCAGATTTACATTTAAAGACCAAAGGAGAATTGAATAAAGTTTTTGTTTTTGTTTGACAGAAAATAAAGCCCAATACAAAGTCTTACTTTGCAATTAACATTTCTCTTCATACTTTTACTTTAAAATATATTCTCTGCTAAATATATACAGCAATACCAGTAGACTCTCGTTAAATAGCGTCACCCCTGCACCTTTATCCTGGCTCTGTCCCTGTAGAGCTATCCTTGGCCAGCCCTTTAATTTAGACGATTGGGGCAAGCTCAACAATGGAGCTCAATGGTTGCCAGCTGCAGTGACGACCTTCTGCGGTACCTTTTGGCGGAGGACGTTCTATACCCACAATATGCCTTTGTAATGTTTCATGTTTAAGGGAAATCAATCTCATAGTGCCAGCTTTTGGAAACAATCTGAATTTTATATGGAAAACCAAATGAGTTATATATCTTGGACCATAGACAGGGTCATAGGATACAGGATCCCACATGAACGGGGTGACTGGTTATTAAATCTCTTCCTGTGACTGGAAACTTGATTTGTTAAGCACCCAAAAAAAAGCTTACAAAAAGAATTTTATTGTTCATGTGATTTCACTGTTTGCATTGTAGAACTCCAGAATGGTCTTGGAAAGACGCCAGTGAACATTATCGGCATAACTTTATTTCCTTTGAAACAGGTTCCAACAAGTTGGCACTGTTCAAGGTCAAAGCCTCCTCTTCAGAGGAGTCATCTGGTTCTGTTGATGTTGGGGAGGCATTCTCAGACATAAAGGAAAAGGTTGGCTTTTCTATTCCATGTGTAAGATTTTTGTCTAGTCTGTTCCTACCAATTCAATGGCTGTTGAGCTGTGTCCTGTGAAAGTATTAGTGAAGTTTTTGACTTAGAGAGCATGATTTTATTCCATGATTCAAATCCTTTTTCGTCCTTTACATTTGACAGTGGGATACAATTGAAAACAAATCCATGGTCATTCTCTATGGAGGTGGGGCAATAGTTGCTCTTTGGCTGTCTTCAATCATTGTTGATGCCATCAACTCGGTTCCTTTGGTAGGTGATTTAGCTTAACTAACTGTGGTTGCCCCTCATCTAAGAGAAACAATTTTCTTGTCAGTAACTTGGAACAAATTACTATGAAAGCTTTTGCCATCAGTGCAATCATATTTCGTTTGTTGGTAAAAAAAATCCCGGGATATTTCATTATATTGTTCTGAAGTAGTTTCTCTATTGTAAAATACAACCAGCTTCCAAAAATCACAGAGTTGGTTGGGCTTGGATATACTGGATGGTTTGTGTACCGGTACCTTCTTTTTAAGGTAAACTCATTACCAATCAACATAGTTCATGTCCAAATTATATTCTGTTTTGTTGTCATCCGGAGGTAGTCATAAGAAAAGATAGCTTCGGTTTGATGCATTTTCATTTGATTGTCCATAAATTGGAGATATTGTGATACAGTTTTGGCTGTTCCAATTAATGCTGCAAATACTTCTAAGAGATCTACTTATTTTCTCAAGCTGTGCAAAATCATGTCGGCTAATTTGTGTTTGTTTTTCTAGCTATGACTTCTGGCATTATTTCTAGATTAAGCCACATTTAACCAAAATCCCACCAGTCCGTATTATTATCTAGTCATTGACAAGTGACTACGCTGCTATTCTATGTTTCAGTCAAGCAGAACGGAACTAGCAGCTGAAATTGAAGCTTTGAAGAAAAAGATTGCTGGAAGTGAATAGATCCACATCAGGTGAAGTGCAGATGGGAATTATGTTATCTGATTGTACAAATTTCTTTCACAAAAGTCTCTCACTTGTGTATACAAGGGCATTGGACAGGAAAAATAATGGTATTATTTGATTTTGCTGTCATTAATTTGAGTTAGAGGTGAATAAATGAACTGGTAGTCCGGTTTGTTTTTAGCCGAACCGAAATAAAATGATTCGGTCTGGTTTGCCACCATCCAATCCAGTTTAACCCGGACCGGACCAGATTTACATACATACATAAAAACAAAAACATAGGGTGTCTACTGCAACTTTGTAAGTATTCTTCAACATTTGATACTGTTTTTCCTTTTCTAATGTTGTTTTTAGATGTTAGTTCTATCACCCTTTAGTTGTGTTTTAGTGTTTTGCTACCGCTAGTTGGCAAGAAAATTTTGCTATAATTCTGGAGAATTGATATTGGCACTCCCCTTTTCTCTATTGGCATTTTTTTTGTCTCTATTCATAAAATGCAAGAGTAACTTTACCTAATAAAGACACAAAAAAAGGAGTGCAAATAGAGAAAAGGGAAGTGCCAATATCACTTCCCTTCTTAGAGAGCAATTCTTGTGGGTTGCTACATCTGTTACTGTTTTTGTTCCTAGTTCAACATAAACACGTGTGTTATTTGTACAATGCATAATCTTTTGATTGGCGATAAATCTACGGGTACAGAACTAGGTACAGAAATTGTACCGTCTTCTAAGGTCCACTTTTGAGTTTCACACGAATGATCCGAACCCTTTATATTAAATTTAAAATAATTTTTCAGGTGGACTCAACAAAAATCAACTCAATTGGATATGCGTAAGTAGTTGATCTAATATTCCCATGTTTCATCTAGAAATATTAGATCAACCAATTACGCATATTCAATTGAGCTGATTTTTTGCAAAGCCACTTGAAAAATTATTTTAAAATTAATGAACTGGTCGGATCATTCACGTGGGACTCAAACGTGGGCCCCACAAGACGTTGGTACATTTTTTGTACCCCTTGGGTCTGTACTCTGTACGAATAGTCAGTCCTTGATTGAGCAAGGTTGCACATGAGTGACAAACCGGTTTTCCGATTTAACCTATGATTTGCTTCGTAAAACGTCCAAACAGAAATATGTACGGTTTGGTTCGAAAAAATGTCTAACTTAGATCAAATCGAAGCATTTACACACTCCTGTTTGATACCAGGGTTGGAGGATGGGATTGGATTGAGAATCCTGTGGGACCTCTAATACTTTGTTTGGTGTTGCGAAAAATGGGAGGATTGTTAATACCATGGGATTATGAATCCCACAAAAGCATGGGATTACCCATCCCAAGGGGGGTTGGGTATTGGCAATCCTATCCCATGGGATTGGAAGGATTCCTCTCCGGTGTAAACCCCTCCCAACTGTGCAAACCACCAAACCCCATGATCTAATCCTATCCTAGACAAAACAAACATGTTATTAACAATCCCATGATCTAATCCTGTGTAAAAACAAACATGGGAAATGATTTGTCTCCTCATTAATAATCTCACCTTATAACCAATCTCAATCATAATCTCATCTCATTACCAATCCCCCCAAAACGAAACCTCGTATCAAACGGGGCCTTAAGTTTGAGTCGACTGACTCATGAACTTTCCCTTAGGGTTTATGTCTCGTGTAGGGCCGGTCCTAAAATTTTCGAGACGTAAGACAAATTTGTAAAATTGGGCCCTATATTTTCTTTTAAAAAAATAAAATAAAAACTAACCTAAAAAAAAAAAACTTTCCCTTTGTTTTGTTTTCCATGATTCATTTCATTGTTTCGAATAAAACTAGCTTTTGGTTATATTATTTTTTTGCACCAATAAAAAATACCTATCTCTTTGGAACTGTGAGTTTGGAAGAGGAAAAAGATATTATTGTAGAGAAGGAAAAAAGAGACCTAAGAATTGAACCTTGTACTTATTGAATAAGGAAACTAAGTTTTTTCACTAGGCTAATTAGCTCATTGACTATATAAGGTATAGATTAAATACATATTACATATATACCTGGTTGTACCAATCCAGGGCTCTAGTTTTAAAAAAAAGAAAAAATCAAGAACTTAAGGTGGTTGCCTTGTTCGCTTTAACTCAGGGCCGGCCCTAACCGAAGTGAATTCTTTTCAATACCGTATTCTTTTCCCGTTTGGCTTTTAGCATAAAAACCCTGTAAATTAAACCAAATATTAAAATGGTCCCTATGTCGGTGTGTCCAAATCCTATGGTCCCTATGTCCAAATCCATTGTATTGGTGAATCTATTACTAACATATCACACAAAAGTAAAATATCTTCTGTAAGTAATTTTGATAAGACAAAGAGGGGTTCCAAAGGAATGGGAATAATGCCCAAGAGGTGCCCTTCCACATTCCTATTGGATCTCAAAGATTAAAAAAAAAAAAAAAAGAAGCTCGTCTCAGGTAGCCCGGAGCAACCTTTTGGGACTAGACTGTAAGAATTTCTCTTGTAAATTCTCTATTTTCGGTGTGGTTGGCCTGCCTATATTTGGCCCGGAAAAGAAATTTAGTGAAGATGCACGCAAGTTACCCCAGAAACCTCTCACCGCAGAAAAGAAAAAGAAAGCTCGCATGATCCCAACCACATTTTTCCAACGTAAAAAGGGTTCTCATGATTCCTCCTTTTCCTATCCCTTGCTGCATAAGTAGCATTATGACTACTTTATGTAAAAATATCTTTCCTTGAAAAGTAAATGCAAACAAACAAGACCCAGAGATTATTTTTGTGTTTGTTAATTTTTACACTACTTTTTTTATTTTATAAACAAACTATTTTTTTTGTCTTTTAGTGAATTTCTACATATGAAAATTTCACAAAAAAGGCAAAAAAAATAAGGTGTATTTATCAAAAAAGGGGCGTGGAAATCGCATTATTATTATTATTATCTTCTTATGTAGGAACATTTGGCTTTGTTATGCCTCCGTTGTGCCCTTCAAAAAAATTATACTATAATAATATATAATTTTTTAATCTAATTTTGACAATTTTATTTAATAGAGTTAATTGAGATCTATTAAATAAGATTCATATTGCATATAAAAAGTATTATAACTTAAAACACATAGACAATTTTGTAAGAGGTTCAAAATAGTAAAAATGAACAAAGAATATGAGACCGAGGGAGTATCTTTTTGTGAGGATCCAATTAGATACATGCACTACACTAGTTTGACAATTTCTAAATTTTCTATTACCTTTTATTATAAAATTAGCACATACTCGAAGGGAATTCGATAATTTATTGTACAACCCCAAATAAATTTAAGCAAAGTCCCCCCTGGACTACTTTTCTTTCTAGATTCAACTATCTTCTTTTCTGGCTCTGATTCTGGTGACGACTATACAATAGAAATGTATAATAAACGCACATTCTACAGATATCAATACGAATGAAAGATTCTCGTGCACTTTTTCAAAGATACCGAACACTTTGCGTATATTATTTACCGCCGTAAAGGTACATTAGTATCTTTCTATAATTAACAAATAGAGAGGCTCTTAGTGATGTACGAGAAAATAATATCCACTTTCTTATTAGATCTCAAAGACAAAAAGATCCAAACCCCAATTTTTTTTTTCCCTTAGTTGATGTACGTGTAAGCTGACAGATAACTTGATTTACGCGTAAATTGACAGAAGTTACCTAAAAAAAAAAGACACAAGTTTTAAAAAAAAAGACATACTTTATCCTCCTTTCTCCTATCTCTTTCTACGTTAAAACCAAGGATATCACTACAACTTTATGGGAAAATCTTATCTTTCCTTGAATGGTAAATGCAATACAGCTAAACCAAGTGATTAGGTTTTTTGTGTTTGCTCCATATTGGTTGAATATGTTGTTTTCATTTGTTTATTTATTTTATCCACAGAGAAATATTTATAAGCATACAAGTGTTGTTTTCATTTGTTGCTTTTTAATTCTTTTATCATCCATTGGTCTTCTATTATTAATTTTTTGTGCATCTCAATATCTTCTATTATTAATTTTTGTGCATCTAAGTGTTGTTTTCATTTGTTGTTTTAATCGGAACGTCATCCATTGGTCTTCTATTTTTTTGTGCGTCGGCACCGTTTTGACGATCGGAGACGTCTACCGTGTAGAGCTCGTCGAGTACTTCAAATGTACCAAAAATCAAATTGATTGGATATCGTTAAGTGCCTCATCGGAACACAAATAAGTTGAAAAAAATTGGAACACACATGTGCTTGAAACATTGGATGAAAACCATTGAAACCATTTTTTTCAACATATTTGTGTTCCGATGAGACACTTAACGATATCCGATTGAGTTAATTTTTGTGCACTTACAATATTCGACAAGCTCTACGCGGTGGACGTTTCGATCGTCAAAAATAAGTGCAAAAATGTGCTCGCACAGCACGCTGCGCAGCACCCCCTGTTTTCTAAATATCTTCGGTCCACAAATTTGAGAAAAGTTCAATTCCCAAATTCTCCATTTTAGTTTTGTTTCAACATGATGGTTTGTTGACTGTCGTCAAATACGCGTGAATAATACATACATGCGAGGGAATATCAATATCCATTCACAGATCGTTATGCAATACTTTCAAAAGGCATCACACGCTTTTACACTTCACCAATCTATTTGGATCGTGATAGGCGTACAGATTTTTGGAACCAGAAAATGTACCGATCTGCTTGGGGGACCCACTTTTGGGTCCCACACGAGCAATCCGAACCGTTTTTTTGATTGAAACGGTGGGACTTCGGTTTACACACTTTTAACCGTCCGATTGAGCTGAAATTTTGTGGGGGCCTTCGGAAATTGTTTGGTACATTTTCTGGTTCCAAAAATCTGTACGCGTAGGATTATCCAATCCATTTTGCGAATATCAATATCCATTCACAGATCGTCAAGCGACTAGCTATTCTTTTGAAACTTTTTCGTGTCGATCAAAGATATTTTCCATCCTCTAATTCGAGAACGACACAACTACCGAATTCTCCATTTTTATAGTCTCTTTAAATTAATTGTCAGCATATTTAATTTTATGAAAAATGAACGGATAATTAATTTTCCCTACCCACTTAAATATTAATCCTAAATACTTCCTGAATGTTACCTATACACTTCTCATTAAATTGTATATTCTCAATTCATTCGAAACACTTGGTTTATTGTAAATTTGTAATCAAAATATCTTAAAATCCCAAGCATTTGTTTCCTTATCAAAAAGATTTTCTTTCAATATTGCAAGATTAAATAACTCTACTACTTCAATTATTGCCAAAATATAGCCGATTTGATTAACGAACAATTTCATTATCAACTTCTTTGAGGTCAATCCATATATAATTTTACTCCATCTTTAATTGGACTTCTTCCTAGTGGGCGGTGGGATTTAGCCCTCCAGAATTGATCGAAATGGGTGTAACATAGTCTAGAAAACTGGAGAAAAACTTGAGTGTATGTGGGGTATGGTCACGTGGTATCCGACCACGCATCTTGGCCGTCCAAAAGTATTTTAGAGGGCCCAGATTTATTCTTTGTTTTTCTCCCGTTTTCTATTTGCAATCGGAGCCATTCGAAACACTTTTAAACATCGAAATACGTGATCGGACACCACGTGGTCATACCCTACAGGCCTACACGCACCCAAGTTTTGTTCCAATAACAGAGGTTGACTTCTCCGATCTTTCTCTGATATGGAATGAAAACGGACCCCACCTGATCTCCACCATTGACTGTTACGAGCTGTAAGTCGTAAAGAGAAAGATCTTCACGTCATTGCTTACGTTGTGCTGCCGGTCCCAATCCAAAACCGTAAAAGCCGTTAAAGCCACGCTATTCTGCGGACAGGACCTAAATTCATTTTACAGGATTTTGTCCACGTGTCATGAATTTGTTTTAACTGCTAGCCGAATTGCCACGATTGCCCAGCTGGAAACGACCTTGGCAAAACGCTGGCTATTACGGTATTGACACGTGGAGAGTGCAGAAAACGAGCCCCGTGCTCTACGCATAGGAAAAAATTGCCTCGACCAGCCGCAAAACAAATAATCTTAAAATGTCAGATAAGTATCTCGTACTTGAACAGACACTCCTATACACTCTGGAGCCTGCACTACTGTCACGTACGTAACAAATATACTCCAAATTGTCGAGTAACTGTCACATACGTAACAGATATTTGAACACGCACTCATTTACAGTGGAGTACTACTGTCATATACGTAATTCATATATGAACTGTCACATAGGTAACTCAGATTTTATCGCACGTTCATATTCATATACAGTGGAGCACTAGCGTAACATGCGTAACTCATACTCGGACACACTCGTATAAGTTAGGCCTGTCAATGGGTCGGATCCGATCCGGATCCGAGAGTATCCGAATCCGATCCGGATCCGATAAGTTTGGATCCGAATCCGGATCCGATATCCACAAATCCGAAAACGTTAATCCGGATCCGGATCCGAATTCCGGATATCCGATCCGAAAATCCGAATCCGATCCGGTAATTTAATAGCTAAGCTTGCTTGCTTACGGGTCGGACTTGATCCGGATCCGATAAGTTTGGATCCGTTCCGGATCCGATCCGGATTTTATTAGAATTTTCGGTTCCGGATTATCGGATATGAAATATTGGATTCGGATCCGGATTTTTCGGATCGGATCCGGATCAAATCCGATCCGTTGACGGGCCTAGTATAAGTCATAAACAGTGGAGTTGTCCATACAAATTGCACATAAATTCATGGATAAAAGATTATTAAAGCCAATAATAAAAAAAAGGTTAATTTCACCGACCTCATCTGAGCTTACAGACAATTTCACCGACCTCCCCTGTGAGTTTGAAAATTATTGTCACCTCCCGTACTTTACAAACTAATAATTTTTTTGCTTTTAGAATGTTTTAATAACTTGTAGCCCTCCTCTCTAAAATATAGTGCATTTTTAAAAATTTAGTCCAATTATGATTCTTGTTTCATTATTTGGTGATGGATGTCATAAGACTTAGTTATTGACTGCATGGAATTAGGAATGACTTTTTTTTTGTCTTTGAATCTTAGATTTGTATGAGAACAAATTATGATAAGAAAGTAAATTCGATGAATCAAGTCTTTTGGTTACTCTTTTGTGGCATTGAAAAAATTATTACTTTTTCGATTTGTAAGACTCGAGCATAATAAAATAAAATAAACTTTTGGACCAACTATGAAAAATACACTAACAATTTACAAAAACCCCAAAAAGTTTGATAGTTTGATTATTTTCTTTAGCATTTCAAAAAATGGAATAGTCTTTTATAGTTTCAATATATTAATGCTATAACAATATGTGTCAATATAAAATATGAAAAGTTAATGCATAGAATTAGTTATATTAAGGGTATATTAGTTTTTTATTTATCAAATTTAACACCATAAAGTAAATTTTAATGGCAAAGGGAGGTATGTGTATATAACTTTGTAAAGTAAGGGAGGTGAAAGCAATTTCTGAAGCCAGAGGGGAGGTCAGAGAAACTGTAAGAAACCTTAGGGGAGGTCAACGTAATTTACCCTAAAAAATGAACGATTGAAATTATATAATTAACATGTATATTGTTTCTTCATTAAAACATGGAAGAGTCAATTTATGCATACACGAATCCTCGATAACCCATGCACAATAAAATAGTTTTGCCCATGGAAAGGCAATAATGTCTTTGATTTAAGTTATTTGATATAAGATTAATTTGAGATAGTAGTAGTACTAAATTTTCCCTATATTTTTTTTCAGTTCATCCCTGTCGGATTAATAATATAATAATAGAAAGATAACAAATATTGTCACATTTTGCTTTGTATATACCTTAATTGTGAAATGATTGTTGAGTTTTTTTAACACAATAAATTAAAAAGATGCCCAAAAGTCTTCTTGGTAATAAAGAAAGAAAAAGGGGAACAAAAGGTAACATAAAAACATTTATTTATTTATTTGACAAGAAAATTTGGATGAAGTGATGTAAGTAATTGGGTGGATGAGGTGTAAAGGGTGGTGATGAGTCAAATCGTTGAACACCAGGTGGAGATATGGTTAGCTCTGGCTGCTCCGCCCAAACGTCAGGAGGAGATAGCCTTCTTCCACCCCAAGATCACACCAAATCCCCATTGGCTAAGAAGTCAATCCATTTTAGTCAAGGAAACGATAATTAAGGGATTCTTGTCCCTTTATTTGATTCACCCATGAACAATATAAATGGTCATAACATATCCGCCAAAGAAAATACGCACTTTGGTTTTCATCGATACAGATTATACGTGCATTCTATTTCTCCGTCTATTTGTTCATTCATCCATTCATACACTTTATTCTCCATCTATTCGTACAATCCACCGATCATTTTACTTGTTTTGCAAGAGCTTCTTGGATCGCTAGAGAATTGCAACTCCAGTTTCCAGCATTATCAGGTGCCATTATTTTTTCCGATTGTTTTGATCTTAAGTAAAAAAAAACCGTTTGCACTTAATGTGTAGTGTAAAAGTACAAGTTAAAAATTACTCGTTTTAAGCTCAGATTAGTTATTGCTTAAACTGATCTGAGCTTAAATCAATTATTGTTTAATTTTCGATGTATCAAAAAAAAGTTATTGTTTAGTTGGCATCGAATTGATTCTTTCGCGGTCGATGTAGAATGAATGAACACTAGAAGTAGGGGCAGTGGAAGCAGGGGATGGCTAGAAAATAGGTCTTAAAATTCTTAACAAAATTAGGCTTGATCTTAAAATTAATTGATTTTATCTTGTTCTTGAAATTTTTCTTAATCTTGTTTAAAATACAATTGTGGCAAGAAATTTGATGTATTTGGGGATTGTAATTTATTTATAATCATTGTACTTGGTGTGTATAAATATGTTTATATTTTAATGCTTTAAGTCTTTTAGAAGTATAATTGACTATTATTTCTTAGGTCAGTAATTAAGTTTGAAAGTGAAAGGTCATCAACTTCTATTCATTATTTTTAAACAGGAAAATCTTTTTAGAACAATTAAAAAGGTCCTTCTATACACTTTTTCCTTCTAGCAATTAAGTAGCAATTGAGCTTATAATAAAATAAGAACAACACAAAACACACACACACACACTTCAAGAAACTTTCCTCACTTTTTTATATACCTTCGCATTTCTATACATCTTTTCACCCATTTTAATATACTTTTTAATCTTCAAGAACAACCTAATGAGCTAATTTTAGAATTTTCCATATAAAAAAAATAGAATCAATAGCTGGGAATCTCACAAAAGATTTTAGCACCCAGTTGCTTTAATTTGGTGCGAAAAAAATTGAAAAACGATACACCGAACCACTTCATTTTTTGATTTTAAATATGGTCATTTTAGCAACTGGGTGCTAAAATCTTTTGGAAAACTAAGCCTTAAATGGGTGAATTTTAGCAAATGAGTAAATCATTTACTAAAATCAACCAATTTTAATTTGCTAAAATCAAATGACAAACAAGGCCTAAATTTTTCTCTTCTTTAGCTTCAACCTCTGAGTGGTAAAACCTGAAACTCAAGGATGCCCTAGTAAGATTTCAAATTCAAAACTTCTCTGTTGTTATTAATTCTTTTGGGATTAATTTACGTGTTTTAATTGAGCTCTTCATAAGTAGGCGTTATGATTGCATTTTTCATAATTAATCGAGGTACGTAAAAACTGGCGAGACACTACATTAAAGAAAATTCTTCATCTCACGACCGCGAGCACATGATTCCCATTTGCCACGAACTCTAAAACGCGCCTTTTTCTCAGTACTACTACTAGTCCGCCCTAGTTGTTTTCACCGCATATTCCAAGGGAAAGTACTACTTGGAAGAATTTTCCCCATCAATTTCCCCACCGCCGCCACTCTCTCTCTCTCTCCTCCCCCCTCTCTCTCTCTTCTTGCATCTTCCGGCGGCGGACGGAAGCCCTAGTTCTCTCCTTCCAACAGAAACAACGGATTTTGAAGGTATCTCTTTTTGTTGCCCTATAGACTAAAAGCGTCGGATTTATGCACCTTGTGTTTTAATGTAAGATCCGAGTCCTTCGTTTACTCTGCCTTGCTCTATCTTCCGTTTGGAGCCTTTGCTGCAGTTTTTCTGTGCTCCTACTTTTCACAAAGATAGCGCTGAACTGCTGATTTATGAGAGTTTGTTTCTCAGTTTAGCTTAATATCTTGGAACGGATTGTTTTGTATTTGGGTTTGTTTAATTCTACATGGAAAACTTGTTTTTTTTATTTGTTTGCCTTTTTGTTGAATTTGAAGTAGATAGTATATTGACGCTGAAGTATTTGCTTCTGGAATGTCTGGGGAGCTATCACTTTACTAATTGTGGCAATTTAGGGATTGTTCAAAGATCATAAAAGACTCAAACCTTGAATCAAATTCACGAATAGTATCGAATCTAGAGAAAAACAATTTACTTTTACACTCACAAAATAGAGGCAAGATGTTAGATGTATCTACTGCACTCACCTATCTATTCATACTAGTTTTTTTCTTACATGCCCACAGCCTTTAGACAAGGGCCATTTTTTCTTGAATGCTAGGGATTCCATTTTCCACTGGATTTTAAGCCTTTTCAAGCATATGAATGGGGCAGCTTGTCAATCTTATTTGTTTTTTGGTCATGTTTTAAGCGGGAAGAACCTTTGCTAATCATATAGATGTTGGGTAGTTCTTTTTGTGCTAACTGCAGATCTCTTTACCTTTGTAGATGCAGAATATGGATTATTGTAAGGTTTTAATGTCACAATATTGTTGTTCTTCTGCTGAAAAGTGTTAGCTCATTCAAATTGTGTCCCTTCCTTCTGCCACAACGTCACCTTCTAATGTTTTTTTTTTTTTTTTGTCTCTGGAACAGGTTTCATGTTTTGTTGTCACAGAGGATATGAGTTCTTTCGGATTAATGGTTAATCGCTGCTTGTAAATTGGTCAAGTTGTTTTGATTTCGCAGAATGGATCGCTGTGATACATCAGGGTTTGTTAGTGGTGGGTGCAGTGTAATCTTTTGAGGCTCCTTGAACCTTCCATTGATATTGATTTGGTCAAGTTATCTTGTCCCAGAATGGATCGGTGTGATACATCAGGGTTTGTTAGTGGTGGTTGTGTGCTTTAGTATTTGAGGCGCTTTGAACCTTGTACAAATATTGTCATTAGTTAAGTTATTTTGAATTTATAGAATGGATCGCTGTGATACCTCAGGATTTGTTAGTGGGGGTTGCACTCTGATTTTTTGAGGCTCCTTGGAACCTTGTACAAAATATTTTTTCCCAACCCTGAAGTTAGACTAAGTGTCAAATAAGTGTGAGTAGGTTTTGGTAGGTAGCTTTCCACTCTGAACTTAGATTAGATGGACAACACCCCTCAACATTTTTTTGCTAATGTTGCTTCAAATATGTCTGACAATCCAAGCAGAGTAGTTGATACACGAGTTGTTTATTCCCCCGCTGCTGCTCGGCGGCTTGATTCCCCTGGATCATCAAGTTCTTCTTTTTCAAGCTCCAAGGGAAGCAAGAGAAAATGGAGTACCAACGATGGTTCTCTAGTTTTTGGCTTGGGCTGTTTGTCAAATTCATGTGGTACCATGTCCTCTGGGAATGAAACTCACGAGTCTACAGTCCATCTTGGTCTGAGTATCAACCTCCATTTTCAAGACGAGAGTATGGCTAAACGAATGAATGTTTCCTGTGGGACTCTGAAGGGAAAGGAAGTGGAAAAACCCAAGCTGGACCTTGAGCTGAGTCTGTCCACTGGGGCTGCTGATTCTGGTAGCACCTCTGTAACCCAAGGATTTTCGTCTTTTCAGAACAACGTGGAGTCTGCAGACAAATTTGGTGCAGTACACCTTGTGGATGAAGGGTCAACGTCATCGCGATGGAAACTAGGGCCTCTTGTGCAACCATTGCATGCATCACAAACCACTGAGCGTGTGATTCCGTCCGTTCATCCTCAAAGCCATATGAATCCTAATCCGGTTGTCCCAAATCTCACGCCAAAAAGCTCAGTTGGTGGTGCTTCTGGTATAACTTGTAATCAACAACAGCGACGCAATGCAAGTGTGAAAATCTGTCAGTTCAATGGATGTACAAGAGGAGCAAGAGGTGCTTCTGGCCTATGTATTGCCCATGGTGGCGGCAGGAGGTGTAAGAGAGCTGGGTGTCAAAAGGGAGCAGAAGGAAAGACAGTATTCTGCAAAGCCCATGGGGGCGGCCGCCGTTGCCAATACCTTGGGTGCACAAGGAGCGCTGAAGGCCGGACGGACTACTGCATTGGCCATGGCGGAGGTAGGCGGTGCAGCCATGAAGAGTGCAGCCGTGCCGCTAGAGGGAAATCTGGTCTGTGCATAAAGCATGGTGGCGGTAAGAGGTGTAAAATGGAAAACTGCAGTAAGAGTGCTGAGGGCATTTCTGGCCTCTGCATCTCCCATGGTGGGGGCCGGCGGTGCCAGTATCCTGCCTGCACAAAAGGTGCCCAAGGGAGCACAACGTTTTGTAAAGCGCACGGTGGGGGAAAAAGGTGCACGTTTTTTGGGTGTATTAAAGGCGCAGAAGGAAGCACACCCTTTTGTAAAGGCCATGGTGGGGGGAAAAGGTGTTCATTTGAAGGGGGGTGCACGAAGAGCGTTCATGGGGGGACCTTATTTTGTGTGAATCACGGTGGGGGAAAGAGATGTGCCGCGCCTGAATGCACCAAAAGTGCTAGGGGTCGTACGAATTTCTGTGTTCGTCACGGTGGAGGAAAAAGGTGCAAATCTGAGGGATGTCTGAAGAGTGCACAAGGAAAAACTGATTTCTGCAAGGCACATGGTGGAGGGAAACGCTGCTCTTGGGGCCAGTTGGGTTCAGAGTTTGGCGGCCAATGTGGTGTTCCTTGTGATAAGTTTGCTAGGGGCAAATCTGGACTATGTGCTGCCCACAGTGCCCTGGTGCAAGACCCATTCTGTTCTACAGTGGAGAAGATACAAGCGGACAGCCGTGTCAATGGCATTAAAACAGCTGGCAGCGTCACTACATCGATTGATTTTATGGGTTGTGGGCATCATTTGATTCCTGTTCAGGTTCCATCCCACGAAAATTTGTCTGCTGGAAATGCTTTGGGTCACTTCTCACTTCCTGAAGGTCGGGTGCGTGGAGGAAACCTAATGGCAATGCTAAGTGGGAATAACAACTTTGGAGCAGGTAGCTTGAACTTGAATGATCAATTAGTTGATGGCCCATCAGAGCCAGGTAAACCGTATCATATGCCTCATAGCTGGGTGTAAGCAAACCTCTGGCGTTTCATTTGATTTGGTCCTCGTAAAGGTTCTCGTAAAGGTTCTCAGTGCTAGTATTAAATATTCTGTGGGTTTTTTCAGTGTCTGGCTTAGAGGTTAGTGATTATGCATGAGAAAGTAATTTTTTCTCATCTCATTGTATAGCATTGTGAAAATTGATTCCCTTGAAACCCTTGTGAATAGTAGTGGGAAAATTAGCTTGGGCATGTAAAGGAAGGTTGGTTTGTTCATATAAGTGTTCTCTGTACTGCAAGTATTTGTTCTCCTGTAAATATTCGTATATGATTAGACAGAAGATGTTGTAAATACACGATTTCTGTTTCCCTTATTTTCTTTTGTTGATGAAAGTCCAACGGTTCTGAATTCTGATTGATGTCGCCATTTTTTTGAAGATTAGTAAATAGTAATCAGCTTGAGAAATCAATATTAAGGTCTCCTTTTTTTTTTTTTTTTTTTTTCAATAGACAATTAAACAGTTTGCATGGATTAAGCAACACAAATATAAACACAGAAATAGTAAATCATGCACTAGTTCTATTCAAAAGGTGCTGATTGCTTGTAATCGGAGAATACGTTAATGACATCCGAGCCCTCCTAGCAAGATAGCGGGCCTTCCTAACAAGATAATGGGCCTGATGAATGTTCTTGCGCTTTAACCTTCGTGATATTGCAAAAAGATAGCTTGAAAATCCCTGTAGGAGGTTAAGCAACAAAAATCTATCAGCAAATAGACAATCATTCTTCCCTCTTATCTGCATCACGACATTTAAACAATCAATAAAAATATGTGCTGCGGTGAACTGTGATGTATAGACCGTTTTACAGCTAGGAGAACTGTTAAAGCTAAGATCTCTGTTTTGAAGGGGACTTGAGCTGTAGCATGACAGAGCCGTCTGGGTAGCCACTGGCTACCACTCCAAAAGTTCCCCTCGTTCCGGCCGCCAACCTCATGAAGATTATCCTTGAAGCTCCATATTAATACGAGAGGACCAAGAAGAGGCTTTTTTGGACCATAGAGCTCTATCTTTTGTCATTGGAGTGTCATTGGCAATAAACTGGGTATTATAAAAGACATTTTGATTTCCATGCTTTCAAATTTCCCAGAGGATAACAATGAGGGTGTAGAAACGGTCACCTGATTGATTATCATTGTTTGAGTTGAGGTACATGACACAACAAGAATGGAGATCGACTCGTAGAAGATACAACAGCTTTTTATTATGGATATAGATGCTCGCTTGTCACCACCACATTTGTTCATTCAGTCGCGTCTGTTTACAAAAAGCTTAAAATGGACATGGAACGAAAATAAATTGACTGAAAAAATAAAAAACCATAACAAAGAACGCAGATACAAAGTAAAGATTCAGCGAAAACAGACGTTCATACAAGCAAAAATTACAATCCAGCAAGAGTAATGGCGGGAATAAATATGAAGGCTCCGACATTGTAGTCTGCCAGTTCCATCTAAACTTTCCTGATCTGAATGTTATGAATCGATTGGGAGCGCCAGATGGGTTGCCTTCCACTCTTAACGAGAGCTACGTGCTCTCCTTCCTTCACCATCCCTTGCTTCTGCACATTAACCCGTTTTTCTTTATTAGAATGATGGAGAAAGAATTTTATGTTGGCAGTTGTATAGTGAGACACTGAGATTCACTTCGGCCCCCAAATCAAAACAGTTGTTTTAAAATGTGAAAGGTGTGTCAATTCATTGATAGAGAGCACAGGAAGCCAACTCCTATTCCAGTGCCACAACCATGTGCTGCAAATTCCAGTTAATAAGATTATAGGGGCTGAGAATTGTTCATTCATAGTGGGTCAGAAAAAGCCCAGCTACGTACTGATCATTATTACCCTGCCATTTTATACGTTAGACCAGTATATGGTGTCACTATCTAATTAGGTTTAACAATTAGGCCAGTGAAACCTCACCTGAAGAACAGCCAATGCATTTGCGAAGGTTTCTTCTGCATCATCTGAGAACTGCAGGTATATGGGACATACACCTTGGTATAAAGCCAGTCTCTGTTGGATTCTCTTCCTGCATGGCCGTCATGCCCATTCGATGAGTCAAAATTGAAAAGATATGTGCTTGGTCTAAGCCCAAACACTATTCTCGATTATAATAATAACAAGCCAATATGTGATGGGATGTTTTTTCATATAATGCTTCTAAAAGCAAAACTTAAATGGTACAATACCATGTCATCCCATAAGGTATACACCTATTCAATGAAGTTGACAGGATTTTACGGGAAATGATTTTAGGTCTAAGGGTTAAGTAATTGTCTCAACCAAGATACGATGACTGTTTACAAGTATGATAAAGAGAAAAGAAAGCAAGGTAACAGGATTCATGCATGCAGCTTGATGAATATATGTGCAATTGAATACCACACAGGCTAAATTTCGTCCGGTTGAGGAGAAACTAGGTAAGGATTCATTTTTTATTCCAAAGAAGTTTACAAGAATGAAATGCAATAATGGAACTGGGAAGGATAAGCAACACTGTACTCATGAAAAGTTTAGGGTCAACTGTTATTCTAATGTATCTTCCTTTAGCTGATGACACACTGATCTTTCTCGACAAGTCTTTGGGGATCTAGGAGTACTACATTATGGTCCTCCCTATTACTCTTATTATTCTGTATAGATGATTTACGTACTACATAAAAATGTTGCAAAAGATGAATATTAGTGGCAAAAAATACTGTATGAAAATGTTTGATTGCTGTATGAAGTTCATTGTAATGCAATAATTTTTTTGTAGATTTTGAAAAGATCAGATGATTTTTGTTTCAACGGATGCCAAACCACCAAGAAGGTGCTTCAAGACTTTGTAAGTGTGGTACGGCTGTTGAAACTTTACAAAATAACAAACCAACTGTCCAGCTGTCAAGCTAAATAGAATAGAAGAATTGATGTAAGTTATAACATGAAACTCACTCATCTGTGAAGGCAAATATGGTGCTAGAAGGTCGGTAGTGGCTCAGTAAAATGGCCATGAAAGCAGTTCTTGTGAAGACAACAATTGGTGTTCCGAGAGTGTTAGACATCTTTGTTGCATAAAATGCGAACATCTCACTTGTATTGTTCTGCAGGATACAAGAAGCCGAGTTGACATCTAATAATGATTTGAATTTAGGTCTATTTCATATACAAATTAACAAGGAATCCGAAATTACGAGTAAGGATGTGGAAGTAACCTCAAAGGCTTGGCCCAGATTAGAAGGTATTTCCCCAGCAACCATGGCTGATTCAGTCCGTTTCGCTACAGTGTGCATAACATTGACAGCTTTCAAAGGGAACCTGAGCAGTATAGGATTAGCCCAGTATAAATGAAACAGTTAAAGCTGGATTCACTCTTACTTTAGATGTTTAATTTATATTTCATTTATCATTGCTACCAAAAGCTTATCATTGAACCAAACTTTGAACTTGACAACTTGTCCAATCCCTATATTGGTTTCTACACACAAATTTCCCTGGGTCCATCAAAAAAATTGTTAGATTTTGCAAGACCCACTTGACTGGCTAACTATACTGGTATACCTTGAAAATACACTCGGTGGGCCCTTCTGTAGTCCAGGTTCTAAAACCTAGTACTCCCTTTGTACCCACTTTTTTTTGTCCATTTTTACTATTCTGGAGAACTAAAATAGCATCCATGTTTACTATTTTGTTGTTTTTTAATTGTCTAAGAGAACTAAAAGAGATCTTTCGATCTGTGAAAAATATTTACAAGTTTGTTCACAAAAATTGATTTTTTTTTATCTGATTAAATGGAAGAACTGCCAAAAATAGACATAAGTACATGAACATAACATACTTTCCATGAGCAGTTTCTCCAGAAAGCATAATTGCATCAGCGCCCTCACGAACAGCAACGGCAATGTCGGACACCTCTGCTCGCGTAGGTGTTGGGTGGACAATCATGCTTTCCAGCATATTTGTTGCCACTATGACAGCTTTCCCCATGCTACGGCATATCCCGATTATCTCTTCCTGCATGTATTCAGCAAAATGCTTACTGAATGATTCAACTAACTTTGTACCTACACCAAAAGGGTGTTTGAAATGAAGTTATCCCCATCATCAATCTTCCATCGGTTCAAAGACTACCTGTAACTGTGGAACTTCCTCAACTGGTAGCTCTGCACCAAGATCTCCTCTTGCGACCATTGCCTGATATCATAAGATATGCTACTTCAATATTTAAGGGATAAGTAGTGCAATAATGTGCATGGGAAAGTGTGGGGACCAAAAAGAGCAAGAGGTAAAATTGAACTAACTAAAGACCAACTTAGATAATGGGATAACCCTTGTTGAGACCGGGGGAAGTTTAGGAGAGATGGGGAGACCCAGCAGCTACCGGTCGGGGCGGGGATAAACTTGCTTCTTCACAAGCTTATCCCCCCAAAAACCTACCCTATAGAACTTCATTTGGAAGCAGTTTCCAAATCTCTTCCCTTATTTTTCAGCAGTTAAATGAACCCCAGCACAGTGGAAATTTAACAGCAAAAATCAACCCAATAACATCACCAGAGAAATAATCAGCCGTTTTTGTTTCAATACAAAAACTGCCTAAATAATCCACTGGTAAGGAAATTTTAAGTAAAGAAATAAATGAAATTTTCAACTTACTCCATCAGCTGCTGTGATGATAGAATGCAGATTTGGAATAGCATCTGCACTTTCAATTTTCACAATAACATGTATATCAGCACCGTTACCTGACAAAGCAATAAGATTGGGAAGAAAAGTTAAACTTTTGAGGTTGAGCACCTATCATGCATGCCGACAATGTTTATTCCCTGTGTGTAAGAAACTCATTATTCAAATACTTTGGAGGTAATTCTTCAATTCATAGACTACTGCAGCATCTTTGACAAAAGAAACAGCATAGAAGTCAACTTCATTGTCAACGCCAAACTTGATGTCATCCCAGTCCTTGTCTGTCACAATCCATGAAAACAGTAATGTTCATTTGCAAGACTTTCTTCAACAAAACTACTCAGTAATCCGGTACAAGGAGATAATTTTTGGGTCAACCGATTCTAACCAGTGATGGATGGCAGTGTAGCACTTTTTCCTCGAACATTGAGATGTCGTCTGGATTGAAGCTCTCCTCCATCAACCACCTCACATTTTACTGAATCTCTTGTCTTGGACTTCACCATGAATGACATCATGCCCCCTACAACATAACCGGGAGTGAATTATTCTTAAAGATGGTAGCAAGAATTTCCTTCTGGCTTATTGGAACCCGATATGTTGAGTATCCTTGAAAGTGATTCAATCATGTTGTCAACAAGAAAAATATGAGCTGATACCTAACCTTGCAAATAAAATATCACCAGATTTCTCATCTACTGGAAGTGAAAGCTATGATATAAACCTCAACCAATGGTATAACCTTTAAATTGGATACAGAAAATTTTCCTTCTTCAGATCAGCAAAAACATTTTTCAACATCTGCCCACAGAATACTAATTTTATGTTCACCTTGGATTGAACTGAAGAATAATTTCATGATAGGCGTAGGCAAATTCCAGGTTTCCGAATGAAGTAGTAATTCCTTGATAGGTGGAAGACAAGACTGCCATTAAAAACTCTGTGGAAGATGCTTCTTGTGTGTGTGTGTGTGTGTGTGTGTGTGGTGAGAGAGACAAAGAGAGAGCCTAGCCACATACCATCGACCAGAAGCATGTCACCCGCCTCTACATCATTGACAAAATCATCATAGTTAACACTGACACAGTCTGCGGTACCAACTCCTCTTCTAATTGTGAAACTGAATTCTTGGCCAGGTACTAATGTGATTGGTTCGGGCAAGTCACCACTCCTAACCTCAGGGCCCTACCAACAACAAAACCATAGCAACACACACAGATAATGAGAAACCTGGCAAAAGAAGTTGAATTTGAAATGTACCAGACTACCAACAAAAATTTGAAATTTTTTAGTGGATCTTTAATAGAGTGCATTTGGCATTGCAAAGTCAATATCATTTACAGTTTTAAAAAAACGCTTCGAAAGAAATCTCAGTTTTAAGTTAAGAGAGACTAGACACCATTGAACAATTTACTTGGTATAAGGTGATTTTGAATTTCATCTCAAAGAAGGAACTTAAGCCTATATACAGTAACTAAAATGTCTACTAGTTGTAACAATTATTTGTGCAAACCAAAATTCTCGATACCTAATTTTCATTTCTAATTAAATTGAAAAACCATGCAGTTAAACAAGTTGCTACAAAAGAAGAAGACGAATAAAATATATGAAGGAGAAGTTTCTACCTTTGTGTCAATCATGATTGCAATGACATTCTCTTTGCATTCAGCATTGTATTCTTTAATCAAATCAATAACTTTCTGATGAGATGCATGGTCCCCATGAGACATATTCAGGCGAGCAACATTCATTCCAGTCTCAGCCAACTTCCTTATCATCTCCCTGGTGTTGGTGGAAGGACCAATTGTGCAAACAATCTTTGTCTTCCGTCTAACTACAGGCTTTGACCGCATAGTCAATGAAGGGTCACCAAGCTGCTGAATTTGCTCTTCTGTCTGATCAACGGCAAACAAGAATAACAAGAAAAATGAGCCATACGTACCAACCAGGACATTTTCCATTTGCAACTAGAAGATGCTTCCACCACACATATATTTTAGACGGCAAATATGGTGCACAAATTTTCGTCAAAAGTAAAAGAAACCAGCAATGTTTCCCTCGACACTTGTAGTGGCCCGTTACGCCAATCGCCTTCAAGCAGGCCTAATCCGGGCGGGCGTAGTCATCATTGACAACCCATGACCCAGGTGGGCTAAGTAGCCTCCCAGCCCTTATCGTCAAGGCTGGGCTGGGTCCTGCATCCAGGATGCAGGGCCAAGGTAGAGATAACAGTACAAGAATATTCGCCTCGCCACATGGCACTAATCTCTACTTGGCACCTAGCACTACCTATGGCCCAACTGCAGTGCAAGATTTAGGAATCATACGGATCGGCCATGTGGCCAGGGCCTCCCGCATGGCATGGTCGTGGGTACTACCAACACGAAGTCGACTGTCGTTCAGCCCGGCCAATTGGCATCTGCATCTCTACACTTTGTCCATTTAGTCGGGTAGCTAGTCCAACCAACGCACAGCGCTTGCGGATCGTCGTGCAGGGCGTTCGGTTAATAGGTGGTGGTCAAGAGCTTGTCGTTGAAGTCACCTTGGTACGATGACGGGACGTGCTGCCCTGACCTCCAAGGCAAGGCACTCGTATAAATATTACGGTGATAAACCCTAATAGATAAGTCATTTTTTCCCTCAAAGCTCTGTCTTTTGCTTCTCATTTAGGGACTGAATTAGCCATTAGAGTGCCTTCCAGTTGTCAACGACCAGCGAGGCACTAATGTGGTTCTCTCTTTTCCAAAGTTGGGTGGGAGAAGGGCTTGCTATTTCCATATCCGACTTGAGAGGTTAAACCCAGGAGAGCCCAAATTGAACACCACCCTACAACACCCAAGTGAAAACGGCTACAATAATGTATATTGTATCAAGGACCGATAAAGTAATAAGTAAGCAAGGATTGTACCATATTGGTACTTCTATTTGAATCAGAGAATCATTCTAGAAACCTCAACTGTGTTCAAAACTCATTTGGCACCAAACATCTAGGGTAGCAGTCAGTTTTGCCTCCAACTTCCACTACCAGGGGTAACAACCACTCCAAAGTCTTGAAGGGCTCGTTAGTGGAATTCATTATGGGTTTTCTCAAATTTGATTAGTTTGAAACTTTGAAATGAAGTTTTTTGTGGAATTTAAACATCGTAGTCCTTATATTGTTGGACAAATTAATATATTAACATAGTTTTATGCAGATTGAGACAGTATTTGATAGTATACAACTTGACTAGATCCTTTGATGTATTTCGTGTTCGGAGAATGGCTTTTTAATTCCCTCTTTACAGTCATTCTCTGGTAGTAGGAATTAATGCAGTATTCCATACTTTCGTGACTTCCTTTGGTTACATATAAACAATTAAAATCCTGAGACATGGTTTTAACTTTTGAGCACCACAACCAGAACTTATAAAATGAAACAAACACGAGAGTGATTCAAAACATAACATGAAAAAACAAAACGTGACAAGAAAATCTAACGGCGATAGAAGTAATAACAATATATACTACAATTGAAGCAGAACAACCCCAGGAATTGAAAAAAAAAAAAGAGGTAAAACTAAAAGGCACAACCTTTGGTACATCTACTGGTGATACAGGAATGACCTCTGAGGCAGATATCTTCGCAGCGATCGTCGACCTAACGCAAAACGATCTGTGGCTCTTTCGTGGTTTTTGATCCAGAAATTTGGAAGAGAGAGAAGAAGGTTTGATCTTCTGGACTTGGCTTTGGAGAGATCCAGAGCTAGGGCTCGCTAAGGAGCTGTGAATCGGTCGAGTGGCCGCTACTTGAGCCATAGTCGGAAGAATTTAGAGAGAGAGAGAGTATGGAGTAACGAATGAAGGCTTTGTTTGTATCGAAGAAAGGGCGGAACTTTTTGTGCAGAAACCGTTGAGGAAATGTTTGTTAAGTAGGAAGGTTTAGCGCCAATGTGGTGAACGGAAAACGACGGCGTTGCGTAGCATGACATAGTGGCCTAGTGGGGTGACCTGATACGTTAGCTCCATGGCCGGCTTGACCGTCCGCGCGGGTACAGCTTTTAGGAGGCCTTGGTTTTAAATGCTCCACTGTAGCAAGGAGAGCCAATAAGAATTTTATACACCGATTTGCGAAAAAAAATTGGGTGCCGAGTGGGTATTGTCACTTGGTACCTAAGCATGATCCGAGCCGTCTAAATGTATTTTGAGCAGCCTAGATTAATTCTCTCTCTCTCTCTCTCTCTCTCTCTCTCTCACACACACACACCCAAACACTCTCTCTCTTCTTTTTCTCTCTCTGAAATTCGAACCGTTAGATCACGTTATTGATGCTTATTGGAGCGTTATGATCACGAGCGAAAAATTTCTCCTGATTTGCACCTTAGATCTTGGAATGTTGCAATACTAATTGGAAAACCAATACTCACTCGTCACAGAAAAATTTCTCCCGATTTGCACCTTGCAGGATCTTGGAATGTTGGAACTACTAATTGGAAAATGTTTGTGGGTATACCGTATTTGCACACGATATTAGGTGGCATCTGACTGAATTGAAAACGTGGGGCCCACCAAAAAAAAAATTTCCATTTGAAATTTGAGAATTCACCGGGCTCGGGAATGGGAAAGTGTTTAGTACCAAAAAACTTTCCCATTAACTCACCTAGAAAATGCATCTAATGGGTGAAATTCACCCGGTACAGTTTTTGAACTGTGTATCGGGTGAATTTCACCCGTTGGGTGCATTTTTTTGGTGATTTTATGGGATAGTTTTCTGAAACTTTCCATGAACCAAGTAAACCAGATTTTGGAACAACGATGTCGAATTCATGTTGAACCTCCGACCCAGGGGCAGAGGGAGGAAGATATAGAGGGGGTCAGTTGACCCCCCTAAGGTCCAAATTTTTGTAGGGATAGTTATAGTTTTGCCCAGGTTTTTGCTATTTGACCCCCACTTTACACCTTTTTTTTTCCCAAACCTATTAAGAGTTCAAATTTTGACCTCACTTGCCCAGGTTTTTGCTATTTTTACCCCACTTTACATCTCGTTCTTTGCTCAAACCTATTAAAAGTTCAAATTTTGACCCCCTGGTAAAAAATCATGACTCCGCCCCTGCTCCCACCCAAAATGCCATCGAACCCCACCCTCCACCGTCGTGCTCCACCCCTGCGCCAAACTAAGAGAAAATCGATTTTGACCCCTCCACGCCAGGACTAGATTTCGATCTCATGTTCGCTCCCTCTGTTACACCATTTCCAAATAGTCTTTGTACCTATTTACGTGTTCATTTTCCAACATACAATTAGCATGATTTTATTTTATTTTTTTACATGGTTGAATGTCTCAACTAATTCTATAAAATGAACAAATTTTAATTACTTGAATTAGGCCCAAAATATATGATACTTGTTAAAAATGACAGTCATTTTCTTTGGAGCACGTGGTTAGAGCATCTCCAGGAGTCTCGCTACTCCCTCCAAATTGTCGCTTTGTCGAGGAAAACCCACAAAACCCTTACCCAACAACTCAACTCTTTCATGGTAGTTCCTCTTGCGCTATACTACCTCGACACAGGGGGGTGAGCTACTATAGCCCTTGCCTCCTCCTCGTCTCTCTCTGCGCCTTTGTAGCTACAACGATCATCATCAACCATTTTGACTTCAATAGTATGCTGGGATTTGGTTTCAAGCGATTTGGAATCGACGGTGACTACAACGATTGTGTTTTGTTGGCGACGATAATTTGCAACTTCGGCAATTGGGTTTTTCAAGCGATTTTGGTTTTCAGGTGATTTGCGACTTCGACAACAATTTCGTTTCAGGCAATTTCGCGTATGCATGTGAATAAATACATACCATTTTTGGGATTTTGTCAAGTGAAATGCCTAAACTGTTGGGTGTTACATTGATTGGTGGCTAGACAAAGGAGAAAATTGCACTTTTCTCAGGCAAAATGGTGCACTTTTCTTAGGCAAAATGGCTAGTGACTGCTCGAGATGCTCTTACATACTACTCCTATAGTCCTATGGAACTACATGCGGTTCAGCAAATTTTCCTAAATTGGAGAGGATCCTCCATTTTGGAGCATGTGGTAGAAACAGACGGACATGATTGTGCCACATCATGGATATCTAGCTGACCCAGCTGCCGCTGTAGTAGGAAATCACTGCTCCCAAAAGACCTCTTAGCGCGGGAAAATTCGGATGTAATTGGCGCCAGAAGAAAACCCTAAATGACAGAGAATCAATCACTTGCAGTGACTTGAAAATCCTATTATTTTCTCCTCTCGCTCTAATGTACTCTCGCATCTGATCAATCAGATTCTCATCGCAATTTCCAGTTTCTTTGCTTTTCTCCCTCATCAATCGAGCTGACAAGCCCTAGATTAAACCCTTTGGATACCCTAATTCAAACGATTTAAAGTTCAGATCGACATGGAAAATCTATCCGTCATTTGCGCAGGTCTAGGAATCGTAGAAGAGGACGAGAATGGCAATCGCATCGGCTACACGAAAGGCGAATATTGCTTAGGTATCACGTGAATCTCCATATCCCCCTGTTTGGCTCCTGAGAAAAATTTTGGGCATGAGAAGAAATTGATTTAATCTCGAGCAAGTGCTTTTTATTTTTGAGAAGTTGCATGCTTGATTTGTTACTTCTAACCCGCAAGAAGGATGGTCGAAGGGGTGCACGAGCCCAGATGACCGCCCTACCCACATTTGAAGTTTTTTTATTAGGGTTATAGTTGTTTTTTTTATTCTCAAAAACTTTGTTCTTATGATGAACTACACTGTTTTGAACAATCTAACATCCGCCCAGCCAAGAGTTTATGAGAAAATAATGTTATCTTTATCAAACTCCCAGTTTTTGTAATAATATTTTACTTTTTATAAGGGATAGGGATGCAGGTAATTGTAAGCAGTTACAACTATAGACGACCATGTCATAGCAATTCAATAGGTTGATATAAAATATGCGATATTTTTGGTAGTATTCTTACCATTGTGTCACCTTTTTTAGGTTATCCCACCCAACCTTGCGTTTCCCCCTTCTAACACGTCCTTGTGTTGCAGATAATTTGAAAGATTTGTTGAGGTTTCTGAGGCGGGACGACCCGCAGTCCCGAGAAGTGTTCAAGCAGGTTTGCAAGTGGAATATTGTTGGCAAGGATTTGATACCAATTTTTGAACACTGCCAGGATGATCATAATTTGGTGCTAAATGCAGGTATAGCAACTCATTGCTTAACCATAGATTTATTATTCAATGTAGGGGTTTATTATTTTCATTTTAAAGTAGTAGTTTTTGATACTCATTACTGGTAGTAATTTAATCACAGTGAAGGTGTTGGTGTTTCTTACTATGCCTGTTGAACCCACATCCAATGACATCCCTCAACAAATAGAGTACCTTTGGGCTTCGAAGTCTTCAATTACATTCAGTGACACTATCCCAGTGATTGTCTCACTTCTAGAGAGCCCACTGGAAAACTTAGAAAGGTAAGTGGGATTACTTTTTCCTCCCTTTGTTCTTTGGATCATATTTCCTTCTGACATTTAGTGGTTCCTTTCATACACTAACCTATTTATGAACCTGCAAGCAAAATGACTGATGGAGCATTATAATCACGGACGACTAGCTCTTCTGTTACAGAATATTGTCCCCGTGAATTTTTAAGAGCAGTAATGAAACATAGCTATGCTTTTGTGGGGCTGAATTGAAACCTGAATTTCGTCAATGATTTGTTATAGACTCATGTAACTAACCAAATATGAATTTGTGCTGGATATGGGGCAATGTCTGATAAGTTTCATGCATAACTGAATGTCTGGGCTCTTTACTTCGCAGTGCTATAAAGCCGACTGCTTTGCGTATCTAGTGTCGTTTTCTTGTCTTCAAATTTTATGTTTGTTTATTTCTTTTGCATCTGCATGCTTAGTGATTGTTGTAATAGCTTTCATTTCTTACACTAACAGTGTTCTCATGACTTAATTTGTTGCTAAGCAGTGAAACTTTTACAGAGGATGACTGGAAATTAGTCCAGCTGGTGCTTACTTTATTTCGCAACATTCTAGCTGTCCAAGAAATCCCTCCGCACCAGAAGGCTGGGGCATCTGCCTCACAATTCTTATCACTCAGAGATAAGTTTTTAGAACTACTGTTCCGTGAGAATGTGATGGACTTGATCTTAGTTTTAACACAGCATATTGGCGGCTCTTCGAGCTATCTCCGTCAAGATAACTTGCTTTTATTGGAAACTTTCCATTACATACTTATGGGTCAGGAGCCAGAACTGATTGCTAAAGCATATTCAAAGGGCTTGAAGGTTGGCCTCTATTTGATAATTTCAGCATTTTAAATTTCAAATAGCTTGTGTCATGCTTCAAAAGAGAAATGCTGTTCTGGATGAATTGGGAGCGAAGATGCATTCGTTTCTAGTCCCTAAAATTTTTAGCTTGAATGTAAAAGAAAGCAAAAACAGAATATTTGGTAGGTTTTTTTAAATTTTTTTAGGACTACCTTGATCATTTTCCATATAACTTCATATCATTTGCACCTTGCTGCGTCACCTATGATCTAGATTATCAATATTTTGATCATCTCGCATGCTTGTAATCACCAGTCTACAGTAAACATAGTCAAATGTCATTGCCATCATATACTGATTAAGGGGGGATTCTATTCATTAGGTGGATGAAGATGCGGAAAATTCTATTAACAGTCTTAGATCGATTATGGAAGAGGAAGCCGAAAAAAGAAAGCTTACCAGGCTACGCAATTTGGGTTCTTCGTCACAATTTAGTGGAACATTTACTCGGCTAACCATGGTAAGTTGTTGTTACTTGCTGGATGCATGAGGAATTAATTACAATATCTATTAACTTCAGTAGTCCTTTGCAACAGGATGGTTCTAAAACATTATTCAAGGGAAACCCATGTTCTGCTTCGCATGACAATCTGCTCAAATCTCATAAAGTACAACATCGAGGTCCACTCAAAAGAACGGTGTGGGACTATGAAAGATTGCCGTCAACAAAGGAAAAAATTAGAGAACTGCTTCATGATTTTGTTAACCAGCTGGTCTCAGGGGGTTACAATGGTACAATTCTGTAATTGAATCTGGAAAATTTCTTCCATAACCTTTTCTGTCTTTAGTCTTCGTAGATTTATGGTGCATGTTCTCACTCTGCTCTAAATCATTTCAGTTCTAATGCGGTCCATACGTGAAGATATTGAAAAGGAACATCATACAATTGAGAGTAGCGACGTTGTCATTTTCTTTCTGGTTGCTCAATTTGTTACATCTTTTCAATATCAGAAGTCCTTGCTTTTGAAGGTGAGGAGTTATACTGGGTAACTTATATCTCAATTGTGGCATCTTATATTCTCTATAACACATTTAAATCTTTTTGGGGTTGGACCAATATTTTTCATTTACTCCAAACCTTGAGTTCATCATTAATGATGGATGCTTGATAATGTCAATGGCTTGCATGTATTAAAATATGGCATTGCTGATGCAGGCCTCAAAATTGATCGTTTCCTGTTTTCAGCTTTTACAAATTGTGACATGTGTGCCTGTTAAAGGTGATTATATAGTCTCATTTTAGGAAATTCTCTAGTTCTTTTACTTGAATGCACGGGTGATTAATAAATTTTTTGAATGCACGAATAGTTAAAACATTGGTGGTTGACTATCATGGTTGATATGGTGACCAAAACCAAGAAATGCCCAACGTATGAAGGAAACCTACTTTGGTTTATCGGAGGAAACCTACGTTGTCTTGAAATACATGTTTGCACCAACTATGGCGGTAACTTGTGTTTTTTGATGCGGAACCTTTTGAAGCTCATGGTGAAAAGACAACAACATACTATGATTTTATCCGGGCTGTTGGTTTCTGCACATGAAAATAGTAGTTAGTCTGTGGTGATTGTTTAAAGGCTAGAGAAGAAGATAGATTTCTGTGTAGCATATATTGGCTCAGAAATGTTGCCAAGTTTGTTTAGGAAGAGAGCTCATTGTGCATCTCATTTTTGTTGATGGTAAAATTTAACAGATGAAACTAGAGGAAGGGTTACGGTGAGCCCTACCTGAATTACTTACACGGGAATGGTGAAAATTGGTGGTATGCTACCTTTGGATTCAGTACCCACATGGAAGGAAGATTGAAACGGGCATTATTGCTAATAAAAATCTGGTGCAACAGATAAAGTGAAAATTTTGCCTTTTAAGTGTTGATTACATTGTAAGTGTTTTTGAAATGATCGTTAGTGGATGAAGAAAGGTCATATAGAGCCAATCGTGGGAGGTCAAATAATATAGCTGACCAAGTGGTGTAAGCGGCAAATATTCTTACATGACGGTGAATAATACTCCCTCCGTCCCTTTCTAAGTGTCCAACTTCATGAATCCAACTTTTTATGGAGACATCATAGTGACACCTTAGAAATTGCAACCCTAAAGGGATGAAGAGAATAGTTCATATCGTTCGTAATACTGAGAAGAGTTCATATTTAAATGTTACTGGACCAGAGTATTTTGGCATTTGAGATTTTGGTGGGTTGAGGATTGTAGTTGTAAAGGTGTACTTGATGTAATTCTTCCAATGATTAGGTTTTATACAATCAAATTTTCATTAAAAGCATCTATGTTTCTACATATTTCGGATTAGAAAATCATTCCGTATCTCAAACAGTTTCTTGCCCGCCGAATTTTACTACTTACTACTCCATTTGCCCATTCAATTCATTTTCTGTTGCTCAAATAGGTGCTGTTTTTTTTGGTTGTCTCAGTATAGCGTTTCTTATGTACGACAGCTTTGCTGCTCTCACGTGGTCTCTCTTTGCTTCAACAGCCTGAATCAAATGCTGATGATGCATTTGAAGCTTCCTTAAATTATCATGCTGATAGTACACTTTTTAAAGGCAACATATGTGGGCCAATTGCCGCATCGATGAACGAGTCAATGTTCCTCTTAGTACTTTCAAAGTGGCGTGATGCATATGATGGCTTGAAGGAGACAAAGAACTATAAGTTTGTATCGGCAGCAGGATCTCTAATGAAAATCATGGTAGTCATTACTTGTTTTATCTTTTATGTTCCAATTATTAATTTTTTTAGAACATTTTCAACTTGCATGGATTTTTGTAAATTACGAATTATTTTCAAATGCATATGCTGGTTGGAATTCTAACATCGTGTCTTATAAAGAGTAGTGATACACCAAAAATGGTTACTGTTGCATATTATAGTTGTGAGTACTACTGATGTGAGGACTTAAAAGCTTGTCCAGCTCTTTGTGGTACGAGTACCTGGCACTTCACTATCAGTATATCAACATTTTCTACAGTCTACAAATTCATTCTGTCCTACTTTTATGCATTCTACATGGAGGAAAATTTTTGGGTCTTTTTCTGGCTATCGTCGTGGATAACTTGTTGAAGTTGCAGGCTGATTTTTCTTGGATAAGACCATCTATATATATACTGTCCTTTTTAACCATAGAAGCTATGTTCTGTGTAGATTCGGATGCTGGATCTAGTGCTTAAGGCATCACCTGAAGATTCTAAGGAGCCTCAAACAGCTCGCATTCTTCTTTACAAGTTATTTTATGATCAAACTGATCAAGGGATGACGCAGTTCCTTTTTAACCAGATCAGATCATTCGACATTCACAAACAGGCAAAAAGGTTTATTCTTGCATTTATCTGCTTAAAGTATTCATTTGTGGTCGATGGCAAATTTTCTATTGTGTAAGGTACTGTATCTTTAATTTCGTGTCATGGAACTATAATGTCTGTGTTCGTTTCCCAGTTTTAGTTTAGTTTTAGTTTTGATGGCATCATCATTACCCTCATTTCTCTCTCTATCTCTCTCCACTCATTACACCTTTTGACATCATCAAAACTAAATTAAAACTACCAAACGAACAAGGCCATTGAGTTATGACTAACGGAAACTAGAGAAGGCATTTTATTATAGAGCTACATTGTACCATATACATCAGAACAGGGGAGCTTGTTATAATGCACGGAGCTGATAAAATAATTATCAGTGTGCGGGAACTTGTTTATTTGAAAAGGTCCACATAGTAGAACTCTTCAATGTTCTAGACCTGCAAGATGATAGCTTCCTGGAAACACACACACACACACACACACACACTTATATATACTTCAGTGACCATAAATTCGTGCTTTTGCAGCATTTTGCTGTGATGTGTAATGTGTAAGAATCTATATGCCTGCTATTTCGGCCATTAGGGATCAAGAGACATGGAAGCTATGCTATGCTAGCTTTCTTGATAGTTGTTGTTGGAAATTATCAAAATAAATGGGTGTTTATTTGGGGTTTTATCAAAATATTCCTTGTGCTCTTTAGAAAGTTTTTTTTTGTTGTGTTTTGGTTTTGTCCCACATTGGCTAGTGAGGAAAAGGTTGAGTGGTTTATATATGGGAACACTTCTATAATGTGAACATAAGTGTTAAGTGGCATGGCACCTATGGTGCTACGTGTTTTACCGGCGTAGCCGGTGATAGAACACCCGCACCCGCGCGCGCGTGAGCGTGGCAGTGGGCTGTGTGGCTGCAATGTGGCGCTTTGATGGCGCACTTTGCACTTAGCACGTCGGCGCCCTTTCTTATTGGATTGGTATTGATACAAGTGATATTGGGTATCAATACCTTTCGGCTCTCTCGCGAACAGAATGTTTCTGTATCAATACCCCGGTTTGGAGGTATCAATACCAACGGATCTGCGCGCGGATTTCAGACATGAATCAGACAATGGTTCGTGGACGGATGCAACTCAAAACGGAGAGTTATGACCCAAACTCAAGTCTATTCACTAACGGCCCGATTGGATGCCGGATTAGTTTTAGGGGTATTAAATATGGAGGGGGTATAAGATAGTAGGGGGTAATATATATGGAGGGTGGCCCCACAGTGATGTGACATTTATGGAGGGGGGATTAAGTAGTACTTGGTTTGGATGATTTTGTAAGAAGGGGGATTAAATTTGGGTGGATGATGTAAAAAGATGTCAAAAGACTTTTTTGCCCTTGTGTGAATATTCGTATTAGTTATGTGTTTTTTTAATTAGATAAATCTAATAATTAATTAATTTATTATTGAAACTCAATAACTAATTAAGCTATAAGATTTAATTGTAATTAATTTTTATATTAATTGTTTTATTATAAAAATTAATTTAGATGTTTACCTTTTAGTATAAAAATTATTGAATCGGATCATCTTTTAGGAGTTTCCAAAAAGTATGTCAAAAAACTAATGAGATTTTTGGGTAAAGAATGTATACTAACGAGATTTTTGGGTAAATAATTGTTTTATTATAAAAACTATTTTATTTTTTTATTTTTTTTTGGGTAAATAATACTCCTAATTTTTTAGTACATTTTCAAATAATAAAAAAGAAAACACAGCACATGCCAATGTCTTGGGAGGGGTATTGGGAGGGGGTATTAAAAGGGGTACAATGGTCATTTTCCGGGGGTATTAAGGGGTCATAAATATGGACACCCCCTGGGGTGCCCATAAATAACATCCCTGCAGGGGTGATATTTAGTCCGGGTGATAAATAACACCCCTGCACTTATTTTTGGCAAACCATTCCATAGTTGTGGGCCCGGGCATAAATAAGAACCCCCATATTTATGCCCCCCACTAAGACCCCATCCAATCGGGCCGTAAGGGGCGTGTCCTAAAGTGAAAAGGTACATTTGGGTCTATAAATAATACCCAAATCACATTCATTTTACACCGAATTCTCACCTTGTTACTCTGCCAAAATTACTACAGATCGCTTTCTAGTTTTTGATGTACCGTTACTCTGCAGAAACGGTACCAACAATTCCTTGGTTCTTTCGATCCTATTTTCGACTCGGTATTCTGTCTGTCCTTCGTTTGTGCGGACGCATGTAGAAGATCATTGAATTGATCGGGCTTCGTTGTATCCTCGAACAGATTCGCTATCAACTCGGTGCACACCAAACGGTGGGGGCGAATACTGTTTTCGGAAAGCGACTCAGTAACGTGCCTCGAAGCAAGTACCATCATCAAGCCGTTCAGTTTCTCGAAGACTCCCGGATTTTTGCACCAACAGTTGTGCCTATGATTTTTAGTTCTTTTTGCCTCTTCCTTCAAGGACACATCCATGGTTATATTTAGATGCCAGTTTTCTTCTTTACTATTTTGATTTATTTTCTTGTAGTCGTACTCTATTCCTTTTCCAGTTCCATATGAAGCAGCATGGTCTATTTGTCATAGCAGAACTTGTAATGCTGATAACTGTGCACATGAGTGATTGGGGCTAAAAGTACATCATGAATAGACTTGTGAATAAGTTATTAGCTTGAAATTAATCATCTTTCCTGTGCTTAACATTCTCCAGAAAGCAGGCCCTGCATACTGTGGGAATTCAACAGTTTCTATTTTCAAGCCATTTTGCGGTTTCTTTCTTTTTTCTACATATGAAACATTTACTATAACTGATGATGAACAAAGTGACGACTGAGATTAAAGTGACTATGGAAAAAAATTGATGCTATTTTGTTATTTGTTTGTGCCAGTGATCTCTCTGACTTGATAGAAACAACACATGTAGTTATAAGGCTCATGGAGAAGCTTCAAGAACGAGGCACATTGAGGGTACGCATGTCCTGTTTTACTGTATTTTCAATTGCGGTTAACACTAGATAGGTACTTTTTTTTGTCTTGTCGTCATAACTTTCAACATTCTTTTTACTGGAAAATGTAATTTGTCTGTAGGGCAAGCAGATGGGCCATATCTTAGCTGAACTTAGAAAAATTGGTCTAATAATTGAAATTCCAGTTTGCGACTGCTATCTATACTGGCCTTATCAATATCGACATATGGCAGCTTCGAATTTGATAGACTTGGCTCCTGCCAGTTACCGAGCTTGTAGCAACCTGAAAAGCTTTCTCTGATATATGTATTGCTTAGAAGTTATATTAGTCCTCTAGTCAGTTTCATTATAGTAAGTTAAAGAACGCAAATAGCTGAATTTTTTTGAAGTTTACACATTGTGTGGATATGCATTATCATGTCAAACAAGATAGTATTATATTGTTATCTGTGTCTGAGCGAGTGACCATTGATTCAATGTCAACATGCTCCTTTTGAGGTATGAATGCCATATGTTGTTTTCGAAGCAGGTTGTCCGTCTATATTTTGGTTTTGGCTTCGTAAAGTGGCTACAATAACCGCACAAGAAAGGCCTCTTTATGTATGTATAACTGAATTTGCCAATTCAGTGCCTGTCTCCTTTTTACTTTAATGACTTGTCAATCAATGTGTTTTTCTGATCAGCTATGCCTTTTACTTCACTAGCTATATCTGAATGTGGAAATTTTCCTTTGGATAAGGTTTCTAGAAAGTCTAGGAAGAAGAGAGCAAAGAGAATGTTGAATGACAAGAGTGATGACATTGATCAACCAGTTGAAGAGCATAATCCCCTTCAGAATGAGGTTCGTAACTCTGTTTGTGAACCAGCTGGAGATCATACTCCCCTTCAGAATAAGGTTGGTAGCTCTGCTTGCGAAGAGTATGCACATTCAAGCATTTTATCTGAGGAGAAGTTGAAAACTCCAATTTCTGATGCGAAACCGGACGAAACTGGGCCTGAAACTTACGAGTTAGAAACATCTAATCATGAAAGCAATCTTCCGGAGACGAAAAATAAGAAGTTCAATGAAAATAATGGTGATCTTCATGATGAAATGGGTGATTCTTCTGGTGATGAGCAGCTAGCTGCGACTGATGAAGTGGATTTTAAAGTATCTACTTTGGTTTCTGCCCTTGCAAACAACAGTATTATCCAAAATTTGTGTTGGTTGCTGAAGTTTTATAAAAGTAATTCCACAAGTACAAACCACTACATTCTATGCATGCTGCGGAAAATTTGTGATGATCTGGAGCTTTCTCCAATGCTATATCAGGTAAAGACCCCAGACATTTTAGCTTTCTAAGATTATTGAAGGGTCATAACTGGTGACATTATGTGTTTTTCTTCTCAAAAACTTGCAGTTGTCCCTCCTAAATATATTCTACAGTATCCTGGATGAGCAGAAGTCAAGCCCATGCAAGGAGCATGAAAGCATTGTTTTATTTCTAACAAGCTTGGTTAGGAGAATGCTTAGGAAAATGAAGAAACAGCCTCTTCTTTTCGTTGAGGTGCTCTTCTGGAAGACACGTAAAGAAAGTCATTTAATCAACTGTGAATCTTTGATGCATGACTTGAAGGGAGAAAGCGAAAAGTGGGGAAGTGTTTCTAATGACGCAGGAATCTATTCAACTCAAGGGAAAGGATGGGCTCATAGGAGTATAGCAGATGCACTTGGTGATGATGAAGCTGACTTTGTTGATCCAAATGAGATCAATAAGCAGAGGTAAGACAAGTCTGATAATAAGCTTAACATCTGTTGCAAAAGTCTGTCTTTTCTGTCATTTTCTTTCATCTTCTTATTCGATTTTTGCCTCCTAGATCTGATAGTATAGGTTTACCCCCCCCCAACACACACACACACACTGACACTAGTAGGCTGTAACTCCTTATTGGGAAATTTAGGCTGTGACCAGACATATTATAGCACTTTGAGGCAATAAATTGGGCATGATTTAGAGCTCAATAGTATGCGATTACATTTTTTGTTAAGACAGTTGCATTCATCAAAACTATGATAACTGGTATGGGATTTTAAAAGCATGAAGAATTTGTAGTTTGTTACTAATTGGAGCAAGTTTGACAGGCATTTCAGTTTCTGAGATTATTTCTTTATTTAACCACAGGGAGGAGGACCCTTATGAGATCAACAATCAGAAAGTTTTTCAAAGAAGCAAGGGAAACAATGGACAAGTGAAGGAAAACGTCAAGTCAATTTCTAGTGGGGGGAGCCAAAGCAAGGAAATTTCTGATAGGTAAGGTGTTAAGAATTAAAGCCCTTGGAGAAAATGCTTAGTTACTTCATCTTTTGCTTCGCAAAATTATTTCTAGTATTTATTATGGCTATTGCAGTGAGGGGATTATTGAACACGAGACTGAAGGGGTATCTAAAAGAAGGAGAAGCCTTGTTCTTAATCAAGATCTAGAAGAGAAAATAAAGGGCCTATATGACAAGTGAGTGTCATTTCACGTGCATGTTTTCTATTATGAGGATATGGTCATGAAAAAACTGTTTTTTATTCTTCTGAACATCTCAATCATTAAAGACTTTACATTTGGTAAGTGGACTGTCGATGCCCCGACTGATCAAGAAAGAATCTACATGCCATTTGAAGTTATAGGTGTACTTTCATTAAGCTAGAAGTAGTAGAATACGATGATCATTTCAGGAAAATAAGATGGTTTTTGTCTCGGTGGAAAACGTATCAGATACAAGGACAATCGGCATTGCAGTCGTCTAATTGCTGAAGAGCTTGATCCAGATGGAAAAGTTTCGCCAGTTCAGGTTTCCAACAAGCTTAGACGGCTTGGGCTGAGAGTAACACAACAGAAAAGGAGGCTTCAAGCTGGGAGCCCCATTCAACTTGAGGAAGAAGGGGCAAGGGGAGATGGAGATCTAAGCAAAACTCAGTTTGAGGAAAGTTCTGCGCTAAGACAACCTCTGTACGTAGTATAACACTTGGTGATGTAAATCTGTTATTGTTATACCATGCATCTCTGTTGTTGAAAGCAATTAGGTGAATCAGCTAATCATTTGTGTTTTGTTCTTAGGCACACTAGAAAAAGAGTACGTGCTTTTAGCGAAGATCAGGAGACGAGAATCAAAGCTTTATTTGAGCAGTGAGTGCTTCACTTAATGCTTACCAGAGTCTTAAATTATGTTTCTCGGGAAGATTTTTTTTTTTAGTGAAGAAGTGCGTTGTATAAATAAAAACAACTGCAGGTTTAAGGATCATAAGAGGTGTAGTCACATGATTGCAAATGCAATGGATGCTGATGGCATATTCACCGCAGCACAAATTTCACGCAAACTCAAGAAACTTGGCCTTCTTGTTCCTAAGCGCAAGAGATCCAAAGGCAACATACATTCAAGGGATGAGGATTCTGTCAACTTTTCTGCAGAAAGCGCAGAAGACTCTGACAATGAACCCTTATTATCACTGGTAAAAAGGTATGCATCTGTCCTTTCCGTATAATGCTGCAGGATGTGTGCAAGGATGTTGTAATTTAAGCTTATGACTGGAAGAAGATAAAAACATAGTGAATTGCAAGACCAAAGACGTGGATCTCCATGACTTCGAACTCAATTCAAATTCACCCTCTCTTTAACATCTGGGATTAAGTACTGCCTTGTTACATATCTATTCTGGTGGTTCACTTGCTATTTGGTATTTTAGGAGCAAAAGCAAGAAGATGGAAAGAGAAATTGAAAAGGTGGCAGAGGAGAACACTGATGGAAAATTGTTACGAGGCAATTCTGACAGCAAACTTCTAGGTGCTGCTTTGGGGTAAGTCCAATCACTCTCGGCGCAGACTTGTGATCATGCAGTAACTCTGATAAAAAGTGGATTTCACGTTTGATTGAAACGTGCAACTGCTTTGAATAGATTAATTTAGCGCTGTTTATTTCATTATGATTAGTGCATTACAACAGCATTGAGTTTGAAAATAATTCTAATATCTATTTGACAGGGATGGAGAAGAACAATCCAGTGGGATGGAAATTGGTGAATTTGATAAAAGTTCTGTCAATTACACTGCCAATGCAGAAGCTGAAGCAAGTATCGTCGGCAGCAAAAAGCAAGTAGGTGCTCCACTTGATGATGATGCAAATCGACTGCAGCATCAGCAAATGCCTGACGACCTGGCTGATGAGTTATCAGATTTTGGAGACGATGAAGATGATGCGACAACTCCTGTTGCATCCGCAAATGATGCCGTATTGAGAAGGAAGATGAGGGTAGTACTTGATCTCGAGGACGATGACTAGGACTGTTGTCAGGGGTAGTGTTTTTTTTTATTACCCGTCTTTCAATTTGTAATGCTTTTCATAATTTTGTGAATTTTGTATAATAAAACTAATTCAAATCTATCAAAATTCATGGGTCATTCGGTCCATTGACGTTGCTTTCTGAATTCTGACAAAGGTGAAACTTTTATTCAATCCACTGACGTTGCTTTCACGTTTCAAGGTCGGTCAGAAAGTCCGACATGTCGCTTTCAAACTCACGGGGCCAGGGACCACGTCGCTTTTAAGTCACACCACGTCGCTTTCTTCCGCGCCCGCCCACAGTATTCATTAAGGGTATTTTTGTCTAGTTTTGTCCTTGAAATCACATTGCGTGAGCATCCGCAGGGACCATCGCAATGCTTTGTTTTAATTAAACAGTCGGATTCCCCTTGTCCGTACCAGTTCTGAGTTGACTGTTCGACGCCCGGGGAAGGCCCCGAAGAGCCGAGCCCTCAAAATTTTTCTATCAATGTATTGGAAGCATTAAAATAAGTTAAACTGGACTAAACACCATTTAAAGCCCCAAATTAGTCCTTTATACCAATTTTTTGTTTTTTAAGTTCTATATTGAAAGATATAAATAATAAAAAATGACAAATTTCAAAAATGGACCTACAAAGGCGGGGATTACCATTTTTGAATTTCGTAAGATGGTATGCAAACAATCGATCAACTCGTTGTCTTATTGTTAAAAAAACTGGACAAAAATATAACCCTAATAAGAATTTCTGTGGAATCTTTGCCTGCTGTGAATATTTCCTGCTACACTAACTGTTGTTTTAATTACACTGATAAATGCTTACAACAAAAAAATTGGACAAAAGGGCACAAAACCAATTAGGACTGCCACGTATTTCATGCTATATGTCACTCTCGAAAGCTAGAAATAAATGAATAATCAGAAAGGAGAAATCTTCAAGATATTGATGTCACACGAACTGAGTGATCGGCTGAACCGGTCAGGAATATGGGCAAAGTTGGGTGCCAATCAACAGTGGTTATAGCCGCACTGTGAGGAAGGGTTTTCACTCCATTCATATGACCTCTAACCTGCAAACACGGGATCTTGCCTCAGGAGTAGGGAGATTTAAGAGCAACTAAAAACTCTGCACGTGTGCACGCAGGAGAGAGAATGATAATGGAGATTGACCTGATATATGGGTGCTCTCACTGAACCAGATGTCACCAAAAGTCTCCTCCCAACAGCATCTAAAGCCATTTCATGTCTACAGTGTACTGAGTTCTCGTGATTGCAGAACCTAGGAAACAGAATAACCCTGATCTCTATAAGTTTGTTCATAAAACACAAGGTAAAATTCACCAATGGGCCTGCGTATACAATACAAAAGGCATGCCCTCTTGATCCCAATAAAATTTCAACTACAAGTAAGCCAAGTAACCCGTTTTTTGATGCAAGTACCTGCTGCAGTTTCTTGACCAAAGAACTTTACCTTGGTTTTGCAAGCTCCATTCAAATATCTGCAGTGGATGCTAATTTTGCTGAGATCCCACATAATAATAATACAGTGGAAAATCCAGCTAAAACAAGTGTCCAAATTTCAACGAATAACACAACTCCTAAGATATTCAGGCATACGCCAATCTCATGCCAAAACCCAAAAAGGTGCGGGAGGAACTTGCCTTCCCATCAATTCCCAAGCTAAAAATGCTAGTCTCATCAGGCCCAAAAAGAACGGAGCTAATAGCAGAATCATGAGCTGGCCATCCAGTAATTTGTAGTCCAGCAGACATATCTTTGCCAAATTAAGGTGTATATACTTCTTTCTTCATGTCTAGTGTGCAAAAGCACTCTTATTTGCAGAAGTTCAAGGCGATCATCCAGCTAGGGAAAAAGGTCCCTTCCCTAGGAGAAAGGTATCATTTCCCTACCCACTGCCCCCAAAAGTAAAAATGTTGTAATCCTTCTCTTCATTTATTTTAAAACCAACTTTGCAAAACGACTAGTAAAACCAAAGGGTTTGTGATTCATCAACAAACTCATTTTTCTTTTCTTTTTTGTCTAAAAGGAAAGGTGATAGCAGTTAACAATAAGGATACCAAATATGTGAATCATTCCATCAGTCGCAGCAGCTGCCAAAATCTTCCCATTATGGTTGAAGCATAAGGAAGTTATTGCTGGTGGATCTTCACCAAGAGGAAGGACTGTCTTCAATAAAGGTGAGATATTATTAAGACTTCATGGCTGTTCTGAGAGAAAATTGACTCCTAGATAGATGCATGATTTGGGGGACAAACAAGTTCATACCATTGCCTTCCAGGTTTTCATGTTCCAGACAGTTAAGTTTGCAAATCCCAACTTATCCATATAACTTGTGCCATTCCTACAAGGACGAAAAGGTCTAGTAAGAATGCTTTAAATCCATAGTCTGAAACATGCAAAAAAAACAAACAAGTATAATAATAACTGATGTAACATTGAGCTTTCTACCAAGAGTGAGTGAGTGTGTGTGTGTGTGTGTGAGAGAGAGAGAGAGAGAGAGGCACCACATTTGTGGTAGAATACAACAGCAAACTAGAGACAGTGGTAGAACCACAATTTTTTCCCCGTAGAGAAAATTATGAGCTGAATCTGCCACTCTCTTCGTTAAAGAGGATTGGAAGTGTATCATTAAAGATTCAACTTGTGTCCTCCTCAGAATCCCTCTATAAGACTGACACAAGGTACTTTTGACATGTTGTTTGATACAAAAAACAATTCAAGAAGAATTGTCATACCCACTTGGCAAAAAATTGAATAAGGTTAAGAAACTCTTAGAAGAATGGTAAGTCAAGAAAAACAAACCCTCTGGATGATGCCGCAGAAACAAAAATTGGTTCCACAGGACTGCATTTCAAATCCAAGACACTGCAGTACACCAAACGCATGAAGATAAGTGCAAGCAGAACCACTGTCTCTCTCTTTTTTGAAGCAGGTTAAAATTGTCCAAACCTAACCTCGGAAATCCTTCAATTGTGTTGAGATCACAAACAACTCTCTTGGCATCGACATTCCATGCTTTAATGCCACCATCAGCAGTCCCGATCAGAAGCTTTTCTCAAACAAAGAGTGAAATTACAAGTATGAATTCCACAATTCAACAACCGGAATCATCTCCGAACACAAAAAAAGTCTGAGAGACGTTCGTATGATGCTGAATGACATACCAAGCGGTCTGATTTACAATCCCATTCAAGCGACATGATCTCTGCCCCACAGTATATGGTCGCATTTCTTGATGCTGGAGTTGCTGAGTCATATGTCCATATCCTTCCATCAACACAAACAAAAGACATAATGCAATTGCAACAATCTCTAGAGCGAAGAGTAATAAACTACACATATGGTCAAAAAATATGCCACCTCTAGGTTTGGATATCATGAAAAATGGACCACATATCTTCCCAAATCAAGAAAAGCAAAAAAATAAATAAATAAATAAATAAATAAATGGAGGACCCAGAAAAGCATTCTCATCAGAGGGTTAGAATCATGAAATTCTTTTGATAACATGGCCAAGTGGGATAAGGATATCACCTCCAGGCAAATAAAGAAAGAACACATCCAAGAAACAAATAAGTAGCGAGTTCATCATTGATATGAAGTAGATATATCAAAACAGTGTATCTGCCTTGTCCATTACTCCTCTTTTTAGGTTATCTAGCATGTTACCAGAAATCATAAATACCTGACTGTGCCATCCACAGAAGCACTAGCAATATTGTTCCCAGATGCAGAAAAGCGGCATCGACTGATTGGACTTGTATGGCCCAGGAATGTCTCCTGTATCAAATTTTCAAACAGACATCAAAACTAAACGAGCAATCAAATGCAGTAAGTAAAGACGACAGATATAGCCAAAAGTAAAAAAAATGATTTATTTTCACCTGAAATTCTACTTTCACTTCTGGAAATTCTTCTTCTCCCTGCATTTCCGTGCTAGTTTCTGTCATAAGATGAACACAAGTTACTTTAACATCTAAAGCGAATAAAGCACTGCATCATGCTTTAGCATTATTGTTAGAATAGGAAACGGCCCTCATCATGTTTAAAGACAATCACCTGTAAATAACATAACTACTTTGCTGGAGAAGCCATCTCCATAATCAAGGTGTAGGTAATGCACAAGTCAAGCAAACACTTGAGAGTTGAGACTATCCAATATAAGCTAGGAAAAGAAAAAGGTCATGAAAACCACTTTTGAGGTGTAGGAAATGCACAAGTCAAGCAAACACTTGAGACTTTCCTAGGAAAACAAAGAGGTCGTAGAAACCATGGAAACTCACATAGCTAGTGGGAATCATTTTGGGTTTCTGGGGGAACACAAGTATATTTGCTATAAGGAAAACAAGTTTTGTAGGCAGTGTTTGGTTAGATAGTTTAGTTTAGTTTTGATGATGTCATAAGGTGTAATGAGTGGAGAGAGATAGAGAGAGAAATGGGGGAAATGATGATGTCATCAAAACTAAAACTAAAACTAAACTGGGAAACGAACAGGGCCGTAATAATTTTAAATGTTGCATTTAAACATTCTTCTGAGAAGAAATGAAACAAATGCTGAGTTCCCATGCTCATGCTAATGCCCTGCTTGTTTAAAATTACAGTGTCAGAATCCTGTACTGTATTCTGTATGCATCATGTCTCCATCTCCTTGTGGCATTAAAAGAGCAAAAGCCATAGTCTTATTTAATAATGGACAAAAGAGAGACTAATCGCAATCATTGCTTACCAGTATTAAAGCCATCCTTGAACGTTTCCAGAGCATCAGTTGTCCACCCACTCTCCCCGACCTCCATTTTTGAGCTTGAGCTTTGAGCAACCTTAGATGAGGCCAATTCTGGAGCACCCTGAGCAAGTCCACCAACGACCCTATCCCTGGCTGATTCTTTTTCACTTAGAGGCGTACTCACAGGTGCATAAGTTTCATGAGAAACCCTGGGTAGAAGAATATCCTCTTCATGACTACCATTCGATGGAGTCCAGGTTACAGAGTTGGTTGGGCCCACACTTGCTTTCAGTGTTGATGAAGCATAACTGACCTCAAAACAATATGGTCAGTAAACCAAATTTTGATAATCATACTAACAACAACAACGACGACGATGACAACAATTATTCAGAGAGCAGCCACTCTGTGCATATTGCCAAAGGTTAGATCTGTCTCCAATCATGCCCGCCCATACCCCCAATGATTGGGGACTAGATGGGTTCTATTATTGTTGTTGTTATTGTATTGTTGTACTATTATAAAAAGAAGCAAACAACCAGATAATGAAAAAATGGCGTATACAAGAATCTCCATGCAGAAATCCCTTACCTCCTCGATCTACGTAAATGAGCTTCCTTTTCCTCCAATAAAGCCTGAAGTTCGGACAATTTAACATTAAGCTGCCTAATGTCCTTTTTAAGACGGTTGACGGCAATCTTTTCAGAACAGATCTTTAGAATAGCAGGGACGCGTAGATCAGCTAAGGAAAACTTCTACGGAATCTCAATGTCATGGTGACAATAAAACGAATAAGAAATTAAACACCATCGACGGTGTGTAGTGAAAGTGACCGGAAAGGTCTACATTAGTTTCCCTACTTACAAGTGCAGGGGCATATAAAGTAAAATAAACCAGGTTTCCAAAACATAAACGCACACTTTTCTAAATTTAACAATGTATCTTGCAAGTTGTGACCATAATCTATAAGCTGTAAATCTTCACTTCAGATGCAGCTTTCACGGAAATATTTATTGAACTGTAATTGTTAAACTTACTGCAGAAACTGTTAATTTCCGGTCAATAATGAATGAAACACGTTATCATAGACCACATTAAAGAACTAGAAAGTAAAATTAACTTTAAATAATTGGTAAGATCAGAAGTGCAAAGAATATCCCCCTCATACTGCAAATTGACGCTCTGATAAGGAATATATCAGACAGTAGTAGCTGCCGTAAGATGGCCCACTGTGCTCAAATTCAGCCTGTCACCCAGTGGAAAACAACTGTGCTCAAGTTGCTTGCTTTTTAATTAAGAAGGAAATTGAACTGCCATGGAGATTTAAATGAATGACCAAAAAAGCTATAGCTCTATTTTTGGTCAAATCCCTCCCAACAGACTGGAATGTTAAGCTTCCCTTAATGAAAAAGGGGTACACCACTGGTCAATGCCAACAGCAGAGTGCAAAAGATGTATTTCTCAAGTAGAAACATAATTTAAGAGCTAACTAGTTTAATAGAACACCACAATAGAATAACATTAACTTTGCAAATATTGGAGAGAAGATAATATGGTTCCAATTATGACTTTTGGTAGCAATTACTCCCTCTTGTCCTTAATGTTGGTCTCTTCTGGGAGTTCCAATCCAACTTCTTAAGAAGACGAGCAAAGATTCCAATTAAATTCATATCTAAAGACATCATTTCCATCATTACCCTTTTATTTTAAGTATTTTGAAACACTCAGTCACTTGGAAGAGATAATTTTGAGGGGAAAAAAAAAACTTGGACCAACATTTTGAAACATCCCACATGGAATACGGGACCAACAATTAAGAACAAGAAAGTAGGGCTAGCAAAGATGGAATAATGATAATTAAGCGCAGAACAAGCATGGACAAATATCTGAGAATTTGCTCAAGGATATGGGTACCATTAAACATCTCGCTTAAGAAGTTCCTAACTGACAGATGCAGGGCGTTAAACCACTCCTGTGAAAAATATATGCGAAACTGTGGCTCCAAGCTGGGGTTCTTAATGTATGGGATGGCTGCATGAAATATAACTAATTATTAAACTTAGGATAAATAATCGAAGAGAGCATCAAGAACAGTATAAGGAAGAAGAAAATCCTACCAAACCATGAAGTCCAATCCTGGTCTCTTTGCAACAAATCATTGCCATACATACCGAAAAACTCTACCACTTTGTCCTTCCTTCCTGATAGTATGGCACGTACTACATAACAACGGAGAATAGAGACCTCTAGTTTTGATAGTGTAGAAATCAATAATGTTTCAGATGAAGAAGAAAAGCACCGCTTGAAAAAGCTCAGCACCTCAATCAAATCTTCTGCTCTAAATTGGGGAATGTAGACTGAGAATATTAGTTCCAATATCTTATCTACTTGAAATCCTTTGCCTATATCAGTGACTAATTCTCTCTCAAAAGCTTGCAAAGTACTTGTAAACCCTCTGAAGACAAGAAACTCCTTCACAAGCTCCTCAGCATACTGCATATTCTCCATCTTGTTCGAAGAGTCCTAAGAGGAGAGGTATAGCTTCAGCCTGCAGGATCCCAACCTGCAAGTCAATTATCTAGTAACAGTAACGAGCCTGTAAGCACAACATTTGCCACATAACTCCTATTAGTGCACTAGTTAAAATAGAAATACAACTTTCCCAGCGAAAACCTGTTGATTGCATGTAAGCATTCCACAAATAGAACGAGCGAAAGGGGACAAGAGGTGCACCTGCCACCCTTAAAATCTTGGAAAAGGTTGCTTGCATGTATTTTTAGTTTTCTTATGCCACATGTGTGGTGGCAATTTTGTAGAAAAAGGAAGAATGTGGGGATTAAACAGACAAACTTTCCCACCTCTTCCCTCGATTCCACTCTTCAAGATTAGTCATTAGGAATCCTCGTCTTTTCTTCTTCATTTAGGTCTCCCGTTCAGGACAATCCGTATTTGTATCAGTAACTGTTTGGCAACTATGGGAGAATGTCATGCCAAAAAAAATTGGTGCTTTTAAGGGTTTTTGAGAGATGACTCAAACAAACAGTATATGCCATGAATTTCGCCTACTAATGCTCATTGTTAAAAAGAACTACCTGCACTTTGTAATATTTAGAATATGGATTTTAGACCACCTAAGCCACTAAGCAGTAGCGGTGTTATGATGGAGATCATAAACATGCTTAAGGAGGTGAGTGTACAGTAAACAACGAATGTTGTAATGACCAAATTTCAAAAATTCTGACCATTTAGCTCTTTCTAATGATGTCAAAAAACATCCAAATTAACTGAAGGGTAAGCAACTGATGATTTGAAAGAATTTGAGCATTTATTTTATATTACTAATAACGAGAGTTTCTTTTAGTAGTTCTGGCAAACTTCACCAAATGTATCAGGTCGTTGGTTTTCCTAGACTAGACAAAGGAAAGAGTAAGTTAATTGATCAAGTTTAATTAGGTGACGAATCAATCAAACAACAATCTACACTTCCAAAAAGTTCACGAGGCAGTTGGAATTTCGAATCACTATCTCATCTTCCACACGGCGACTTAGGCCTCCTTTGGGTGAATTGAAAAAACTGGTTTTTTGGTGGTTTTTTGGTTTTTTTGGTTTTGTCCTTATTCAATTTTTTTTTGCATTTGTTAGTTTTCGGTCGATGCTGAAAAGCCTTAAAGTTTTGTGAATAAAGACGAAAAATAAACCACAATGGTTTTTTTACCCAAAGGAGGCCTTAATTCAATGCTGAAAAGCCAGTTCAATTTGACAAGTTTGTCCATGCGATTTTGGCTTTTCAGATACAAATTTTCAAGCTCGATGCATAAACTACTACTCAGTCAATCTACGAAATTCAAGATACCTAACAGTGGAAATTAAGCAATTGGTATTCCAATTGAAAACCCTAGAATTCATCAGAAGGAAATCGTACACGCAGTACCGAATCCAACAATACAAGCTAGTAGAAGCTACACATAAGTGGAGGGGAAATCAGTTCGTGGGAACAACCTCAGTCGATTCGTTTGCCCGCGTTCAGCTTCACTTCGTCCATCTTTGTTCATCCGTCTCTCAAGCTTTTATGTGTATGTTAACAAATTGGATTCCACAATCGAGGAGATTTCTCCCTTCACATAAACGTGGCCTCGGGAGATTCGTGAAGTTGTAAAAACATACAACTCCGGATTTGTGGCAGTGTTTTAGGAAATAAAATGGGGAAATTTTCATATAAACCCCTAACCTTTTGACTAAGGGTTTCTTTGGCTAAAAAAACATCTTTAACCGGATTTGTGGCAGTGTTTTCAAAAAATAAAATGAAAAAAAAATTTGAATAAGGACAAAACCAAAAAAAAAACCCCTAACCTTTTGACTAAATGTCCCATAAATATTTGAACTTCAAAAAAAGTCAATTACACCTCTGACCTTGACACCCGGTACCAATTCCCCCCTCAATCCATTTTCTGTCCAATACTTAACGGTAACTCTCAAAACGACGTCGTTTTGTGAATTTATCATGGGTTTCCTTTGTTACAGTTGTCTTGTGGGGCCAACTTTAGGGTCCCATACAACGATCTAAACCGTTTAATAATTTTAAAATAATTATTCGAGTTGTCTTGGAAAAAATCAGATCCATCAGATATTTATAACTAAATTATCTAATTAGTATTTTTTAATTTAGAATCAGGACCCTGTAATTTAAAAGAATTTTGAAAAAAGTTAAATGATTGTGGGCTCGTTATCCCCTTTATTTGAACAGTAGATATCGTAGCGCTTATTGAGATTAACCTTCACTTAAAAAAATTATCTTGATTGAATATCGATAAATATGAAAACGCATAAATTATGAACTATTTTGATACATATCAATGTCCGATCAAAGATAGTTTTATTAGTGAACGCTTATCTCCACAAACTTTACGATATCTACCGTTTAGATCAAGGAGATACCGAACGCATAATTATATAGTAATTTTTTTCTAAATTCTTTCAGATTATAGGGTACTGATTCTGAATAAAAAAAGTAAACTAATTAAATCAATCATTTATAAATATCTGATGGGCCTCATTGTTTACAAGAGAACTTGATTAATTATTTTAAAATTATTGAATGATTCAGATCGTTTGTGTGAGACTCCGAAGTTGGCTTTACAAGAAAACGTGTAATGAAGAAATTTGGAAGCCCATGACAAACCCACAAAACAACGTCGTTTTGTGAGTTTCCGTTAAGTATTGGAAGGAATATGGATTGAGGGGGGAATTGATGACGGAGTGTCAAGGTCAGTGGTCGAATTGATGTTTTTGAAAAGTTGTTTTTTTAAAATTTTCCAAAAAAATCGATGATAACATATGTGGATTTACTTTTCTGCCCTTCAATTATTAGCTTTGCGTCATCTTCCCCAACATCTCTCTCTCTCTCTCTCTCTCTCTGCATCATCTTCCCCAACAAATCTGTCTCTCTCTCTCTCTCTCTCTCTCTCTCAAACAAGCCCTAATCTCTCTTACCCAAAGTGTTGGCGGTGGGAAATGGCGCAAGTCGGCGTCGCAGAGAGGGATATATGTCTCCAGGTACGAACAGTATTACAAATCCATTTCAAAATATTCAGACATTTTCTTCTTCTTTGATAAGATCGACTGGAATGAAAAGATGAAATACCGTAACATATTCGAACTTCGAAGCTAGATTTGTAGTATGTCATTCAGCACAATTTTATTTGATCTTATTTCTCTCTACTATGTCAATGAATATAATCCTCCGCACAAAATTTTACACATCGAAGCCATTTGGTTCCATCCAAAGAAAATAATTAGACTGTTTGGTCAAAACCATTTGATGAACTTGGAATATGAATTGCACATATATCTATCACTTCTTAGGTAGACTTTGGAAGCATTGTGGAGCTTCAATATAATCTGAAGAATTCGTTTTCTCGTTTGGAGACCACCTCGGTTCTATGTACCTTTGTTGTTATTCTAGGTCCCCTGGAATTCTGTGTCCTCAAATTTGTCTTTACCAGTGTTCTGGTACATTTTCAGCCATTACGTGAGAATCTCTATCTGGGTGACATGGTGGAATAACTACATGTAGCCTTTGATGATGATGGATTACTGGTAATGGTGAATGAGCTGAACTGATTAACCTCTCTTTTCATGGCTTTGTATACATGATCCAATCCTTCTTCAATCAACTCCAAAACTGTCTGTGGCATTGGGGGTACATTGATGTCCACTGATCCTTCCAGCATCATTACCACTTCCCCCATTGAAGGTCTCATGCAAACCTCATCTTGAATGCACCAAAACGCAACCCTCAGAGCTCTCACAAGCTCTTGTTCTTCTACCGTTCCTCTCATTCGTCTATCTGCAACTTTCAGTGGCGTTCCATTTTCCATCTCCTGCAAATATCATAACTGACATTAGATGGGGAGGTGCGTTTTATTAAAAAGGAAAAGGAGACTCATACTAGTTAAAAAACTGAGCGTCGAACTAGGTCTATTCTTGTCTGTTGAACTAGGTCTACTCTTGTGGATGTTTTGATGAACGATTATAGAATCCAGTTAAATCTAAGAGAAGAACAATGGGTTACTTTACAGAAGAAAGACATGTAAATGTGATATCGACAAACTACAGTAGTCAGTAGTGATTAGGATTTCCCAAATTTCAAGACTTAAAATGTGCTTGAGAATGAAGAATACCTTAAACGCCCAGCCAGGATAGAAGAAGTCCTCTGCATCACGAGTCATGTCTAGGTTTCTTCGGCCACCAACAATCTCTAGAAGAAGCATTCCATAGCTGTAAACATCAGCCTTCACAGTTATGGGACGGTTACTGACCCATTCCGGGGCCAAATAACCTCTGGTTCCTCTTACCATTGTGACTACATGTGAGTGCTCTCTTGCCATCAACTTAGCTAGCCCAAAGTCTGATACTTTAGGGCAGAAATTCTCATCTAGAAGAATGTTTTCCGGCTTAATGTCACAGTGTATTATCCTGTCCCGGCATTGCTCATGAAAATATGCAATCCCTTGTGCAGTGCCAATGGCTATGTGAAAGCGAGTGGACCAATCTAATAGCCTTTCCTGGCTATTACGTGATGGGAATATCCATTTGTCCAAGGATCCATTTATCATGAACTCATATACGAGAAGCCTGCAAAAGATCATATTTAAAAATATAAATTTCAGAACAAAACACTGGGTTCTAATGTTGTGTTTACTACTAAGAATTACAACACTAAGTTTTGATTTACACTATTATATACAATTTGAGTAATATTCTGGTCCATAGAATTAGTTTTCTTAGAGAAAATGTGAATACCGCTGTGACCCCTCAGAACAGTACCCACAGAGACGAACTAAGTTCATATGATGCATAGAGCCAATAGTATTCACTTCAGTTATAAATTCCTTCTCTCCGTGAGGTAAAACCTTGTCAAGTTTCTTCACTGCAATGAAAGTACCATCCCCTAGGCTTCCCTTGTATACACTTCCAAACCCACCTATAAATAACAACATTTTAATCCAAATGGTAAACAACTGCTAAAATAAATAAAAATCCACTCATTGAAGCAATTCCTCTTCTTACAAACAGATCAATATGTATGCTCTGACCTGTTCCAAGCAAGTGTGAAAAATTGTTAGTCCTGGATTGTAGATCCCGGAAGCTGAAATTTACAGGAGCGCCTGAAACAAGCAAAGAGTTTTGGAGTGCTCTTTTTAAGGATCTCTTTCTATGAACAGTGATGTACAGTAAGCAACAGAGGAGTCCAATCAGAACTGTCATGGTTAAAACAATAGGAAGAACCACAATCTTGCTGTTAGGGGCCTTAGAGCTACTATTGTTTGAATCCCCAAACCCTCTCGTGTTGCTTTCTGGGTTCGATGAGCCATTAGACTCAACCTTCACAAACAGGGTTGAGCCAGTGTCCTCGAATCCCCCAAACTCCAACCTTCTCAGAACCCAGCAGTAGGCCTTTTCCTCACTAAGTCCATAAACTGAAGCAACACACTCACAATCTGACAAACAAGCATCGCCGCACTTTGAACCTGTTTCCATATCACTATAGTTTGCTATCACTGATGAGTCAGAATAGTAGTAATTTGTTTGTTGGACGGCTGCTATTTTGAACTGAGACGTTAAATTCTCATGTTGAGACCCACATTTTCCTGCCACTGACGAATTTCCATAGCATTGAGTTTGAGTTTCTGATTTCGAAGAACCTGGCAAGCAAGTGCAGGATGAGTTTGTCATGTTGTTCTCCAAATTACATATGCCATTTCCACATACACCTGCAATGCTACAAGGGTTTGACACTGCTGCCCATTCAGGGACCCACTGGCGCGAGCCATTAAGGTTGTCATCCCAGCGGTAGAGACGCAGATTTCCATTTGTCTCTAGAGTTATCCTGCGGAGAACTGATGGGCTGATAGATTGGTTTGTAGCCGAAGATAGTCCCCCATTATCGGCGTCGTTCTTGTACACATAAACAGCCCCATCTGAAGATGCACCATAAGCGACTCCGAAGCTACCTAAAATTAATCAAAATACCCGATGCTGCGATCAAGACAGAACTATCATGCTAATATGAGAAAATATTTTCTTTTATACAGGACAACTTGGATGGGATCATCATTTGTTTTTGAAATCAGAGCGGCCACTTGACTTGTATGACCAAAATTCCAATACACTATCACATGGACTTGCGACAAAAACAACAAATAATTTGATTTATGTCAAAAGTTTTAATACCTGCATCATCTAGAAGGGCGACAACCTCGCCGGTAACGTTAGATATGTCAGGTCCTGACCAGTAGGAGTAGTTGTTGTAAGAATCCGGTGAGGAATCATAAGACTCTGGCAAGTTGTAGCTCAGGGCGAGACTTAGCGAAGTGGGTTGTTGCAGCATATTCAGCGTGTAGTAACCTCCATGGGAAGAAGAATTTGAGGATTTCAGCTCAAGCGACACGGTTAAGGGTTGGCCGGGTAGGAGTGTGTCCGATGGGTGGGAAAAACTTTGCCACGCGACGTGTTGGTTGGCGGAGTAGAGGATGAAGTTGCCGGTTTCTGACATGATGGCAGCTTCGACACCTTCAGCAGAGGTGTTTGATGTCCACACGGTTGTGTCGCCATCGAGGAGGAGGAGATTGCCAGTGTTGTCGAAGACCAAGGTTGCAGATTTGCCGACGGGAGAGTTTCTAATTAGATTATTGAGAGAAAATGAAATGGTTGGCTTTAAGTCAGATTTACCTGCAAAAGCTTTCGTAAACTCTAGAGATGGAGAAATGGCTTGTGATTCTTCCAAATTGAAAAATCAGAAACCATAGAATATACTATTTTTTTTCCTCTTTGAATCAATAACAGTAGTTATGAACATTGTAAAAATCATTAGACGAATCAGACAACTGTGTAAGAAAATCATCCATTCTTGTTAGAAAATATGATGAAAATCACTGGTTTTTGCTTTGTTGTCCGAATCTAGATACTTAGATAGTGATTAAATGGTTAAAGTTTTAACTACAGATGGATGACACCTGATCATATGGTACTTATCAACATATAGATATTGTATCCTTTCATCTCCATTTCCATGGCGTGCTTATGTGATCCATGTTTACTCATGCACTTCTCTTTAGTGACACCGTATACACACTCATGAACCGCTTGCATTTCTGTGCTTAACTTGGTAACTGCTCCACTTTTTAAGTTTTTAGGGTTTTGCCCAAATTTTTTTTTCTCCCATGATGTATAAGTTCTAGCATTTCAAATGCCATATTTGCAGAGGCAAACATATACATGCGTATTACCCAAAAACATATACATGCGCGCAAAGAAAAGAGAGCAGAAAAAAGAGAGAGAAAACTGGTGCTAACCAGCCCTTGACAAAACATAAGCAGAGCTCATGAGGTAGCCAAACTTGTGCTAACCATATGATAGACTTCCTAAATTGGTTTCACTGTTAAGTTTGTAAGCTGGCATGCAAGACTGATACTGAAATCATACTAAAAAATTACATGTTATAATGCAGAGTTCTGGTTCATTAAACTCACCTATTAGCTGACCAAACTATTGTTCGATCGCCAGGGAGTTCCGCAAACCAAATTGCCAGTAGATACTGATCAGGGGAGTCTCCAGGAGTGAACCCAAATGCAAAGGTCCCATTGTCAGAAACCCAAGCTTGGTTCTGATCCTTAGCCAACAATCTCGAACCCAGACCAATCTGGCTCAATACGCACCGCCCAAACTCAGGTGCAAGCAAGAAGAACAAAACCCAAGTGAGAGAAGCAGCAGCAGCAGCCATGGTGAGCTAGCTCTAGCAGTCCAGGTTAAAATTGCAAGAATGAATGTGTAGTAATTTAAGGCATTTACTTATAAGAGTGGAAAGAGTTAATGTGTTAGGAAGACAAATGGGAGATCATAACAGGTGTCCAGTTGGTGGGTGAGCTAATTCGTTGAATTTCTTTTTGAGATGCAGTGGTCGGCTTGGATTTGGATATTGTGGGCACATGTTTGAATTTGAATGGCCGTTTTTAGGTGCCGAAAGGCCATAGGCCTATTGAACACCTCTGCATGCGAATTTTTCTGGTTTTCACACTTAATAAAAGGGAGGATTTTGATTACACATTTAATTGTACTTGTTCAAGTCTTATTATAGTCTGAGAATGGTATGTAACTGAAAAAGTTACCTACCCAGAAGAACAAGAACTGTAAAATTATTGTACAAAGTTAAGAGTTTAATGAATTTGTAGAACTGACTCATGAAGTCATGTAATGTTTGTAGAACGAGTTATTTCAGTTTTGCAAGTGGATTGGTAGCCCAGTAGTAAGCACCATGTAATATCATGCATGTTATTGAGGTTCGAACCTCACTAGCTCCAAGCCTCCAATTAATAATACCGACTTTCACCAAGATATTTCAATTTCTTAGAATTTGCTAAACCCAAATTTTTGGGATCTTAAACTAGGTTAGTCCTAATTTGGTTGACAAATTTCTAAAAGAAAGACAGCGTCTTGAGATTATTGAGCTCGCCTCAGATTCGAGGAATTGGGGGGCCTGTAGTGAATAAGCTTATTACATTACACCCGTGTAGTGAGCGATCACAGCAGTTCGTTCGGTAATTAACCGTCCGGATTATCTTACATAAAATATAAGTGTCTTACATGTAGGATAATTGCATTTAATCGAGACCGTTGATTGTCAAACAGATAGCCATGAATATCACAAAATAGTGCCACTAAAGCTCGTTTGAGACTTAATTGTCTTGAGATTATTGAACTCGCCTTAGATTCGATATGTTGATGAGCACTGAATATCACAAAACAGTGCCACTAAAGCTCGTTTAAGACTTAATTATAAAGATAACTGTAGATAAGAAAGTAAATTTTGGACACATTTTTTGAGCTTGTCAATTATTAACAAGCTAGATATGATGCAAATGGTAGATAACTTGGAAGTAAATGGTGCTCATCAAAGAAAAAGACAAGGCAAAGCTTAAAGTCAAACAAATTGGACTAAATAGCGAACTAGCAATGCTACTCACACACACAAGTCTACGCATAAAATTACAAATACTTGCATAAAATGGGAGTTTTTGGTAACAGACACATCAAAAATTGACATTATTCAAAAGAATTCGAAATTTAGAGATCATCTGCAGTTTTTCAACATTTCTGGAAACCCAAGTTTTTTTTTTTTTTTTTTTTCATCTGCAGTTTTTCAACATTTCTGAAACCCAAGTTTTAATCGAATTTTTTTTTTATCGTTGAACGTTAATCCTAATCTACTCTATGAGTATAAGGGATGGACCAACCTTGCACTCCACTCCATTCGTTTCTTCTGAAACCCAAGTTGGTTACGTGGTTTTGTAGTTGTGATTGATGGGCCAGCAAAGTAAGGCTTAGTTTCCATCTCTCTTAAAATGGACATTTGCTAAAATCAACTGGGTGAAGTTGGTTACGTGGTTTTGTAGTATTGTGATTGATGGACACTGATTTTAAAGAAAGTCCATTTTAGCAGATGGAAAACTAAGCCTTAGTATAACGACTTTTTGGCATCGGGTGCTAAACTATCATTATTTTAGGGATCAGAAAATAAAATAATGCACCTTAAATCCCAAATTTGGCATATAAAGTCAATAATCTAAATCAAATGCCCTGATTTTACGTCACTTGGAGCCCCTTGGTGTCAAATTAATTCAAACATTAAAAGTTACGTTGTCGATATCACCACTTGCATGCACATGTTTGTTGTTACTTGTTAGAGCCAGTACAGGCTTTGGGATAGAGCCCAGAAAGCTTGGGTTTTTGGCCCTCCCAAAAAGCCCAAAATTAGAGGCCACCAAGTATGTTAGGCGTTTATGTCACGACCCAAACCCGGGGGTTAAAGGTCTAGTGACTGGCCAATAAATCTAAGTCACCCTAGGCCTAAATATTTAAACCAGTTTAGGGAATTTATAAAAATCCAACCATCAAAAGTAGTCTTCTTTAAGGAAATTATACAAGTTGCGGAAGCACGATTCCAATAGTACCAAAATACACCAGAGTTCTACGTGACGTACAAAAGTGAACACTTTACAACACATATATACATAACCATAGCCTTGCTTGGCCGGGACAAACCGGCTACCAAAACGACAAAACTAAAAGTCCCCACAACACTATCGACGCATCAAAACCAACAACCGAAAAGACTTCAATAATCCATCTACTGCTGCGGACCTGAAAAGTATGATTTTTTGAAAACTCCAAAAGCTAAAGCTCATATGAAACACCGCATATCTTATACATATTCTAATCATGGATTCTGCCAATGCCGAGCAAAAAGTGTGAATCATACTTTTCAGCTACTAACCAATAAAACGATTCTTAGTAACAAGATAATAAAACTTTCAGTTCATTCATAAAAAAATCTAGCTTTTAAAGATTGAGCAGAAAAGCATCATGATATTTTAAATATCACATTTCATAGTACTCGTTGATTTCCCACATCTTTCAGGAACATGTTTCAACCAGAATAAAAGAAGAGCGACCTCTGCAATAAAAGGGAATGACGTCAAACCATCGAGATATCTGACCCGCATCTCCCACCCTTATAATACCAAACCGCTTTGTCTGTTTAAAGTCCTCAAGCCCGGACACATGTTCAGATGTATCGACATAAAAAAATATATATATAACTTTGCCAAGTTCATTTCGCATATCAACCAATATCCATGATTCAATTTAAAACACAATTTAACGTTCCAGCAGATATAAAACACTTTAAAAACAAACATATGAACAAGATATGCGTGTTTCACAATATTCCAAAAGACGTAGCCAACGGCACATACGTCCCGTACTTGTCCCAAATAAGTGGAAACAACCCCTTTAATTCAGTTCAACTTCAAGCTTCTACTCCTCACTGAAGTTCTTCTCCTCTTTCTCTTTCTTTTGCTACTACTTCTCTACTTCTCTACTTCTCTCCCCCTTTCTGTCTCTACGGTGGCAGCCAAAAACAACAACAAAGAGAACAAGGTGTTCTCTATATATATTCTCACACAAGTCCATAGAGTATGAGGTGTCAAAAGATATGTGCATATAGAGTGTCCTTTTTCCAATTGCAGCTAAAAATGCGAGCAGATCGATCTTCAAATGATACATTTTGAAGTGTTATATTTGTTTTTTTGGTGCTACGATATGATAATTTTTGCATTGGTGAACTTTTTGTAATGGTTATTTATGATGAATATTTGTTAAACAAAATTAGCTTGAAAATATAGAGACCCATTTTATAACTTTGCTTTCGGCCTCTAAAACCTTAGAGCCGGCTCTGGTTAAAGCTTGTCCCACATTGGTTTATTATAATCTCCAAAGCTAATATATGAGCCTGGGCGGCCTCTCTACTTATTGTCAATTGGTTTTGAGTCGAATGCTTTAACTATTAGAGTTGGGCTTTCGGAGGCTTATGGATAAGATATATCTTTGATGGTTGGTTTCCCCATTGTTTGTCGTTGATGATGGTTGATACTTGATAGTTGTCGTATGTGTGAATCTTTTGTTTACCTCTCCACGTTCAGGTCAGGGGTCGCCCGTGCGGGAGAGGGTTAGAGTTTGTTCCACATTGGTTGATTATAACTTTCAAAGCTAGTAAATGAGCATGTGCGGCCACTCCACTCATAGCCAATTGGTTTTGAGTTGGATCTTACATACATATGAGCTTTTCCGGATGAGTTTCCCGTTTGCTAAAATGAGAAATCGCATAAAAGTTGTGTTTTGAGGAGGGTTGATAAAAGCATTTTGAGTTCTCATTAGATAAAATCACTTGAATGTGTGAGGGCTTTAAGGAGGGTTGATAAAATCACTGGGGTGGATTTTAACAAATGAGAAAATATTTTGATAAAATCAATGATTTTATCATATGGGAAACAAGCCTGGTAGGAGTTTGAATTTTAGGTGTACATGCTTATAGCATCTCGAATGGACTCCTAAAATGGCTTCTAATTTGGCTCCCATTTGGCATGGATAAAGTTCTTTTTTCATTGGAGTGCTCTAATGGACTCTTCAAAATCGCTCTTAAGGTAGCCTTCCAAAGTTGGCTCCTAATTGGTGTGTTAAGTGTAGAGCGGGAGTTGGGAGTAAAGTGAAGAGAGAAAAAGAGAGAAGGAGAAGAGAGGGTGGAATTGTGGGACCCACTTAAATATTTTTTTTTGGTACATAAATATAATCTCGGGCATGTTTTTTATTTATTTTTATCAGCAATCTCGGGCATGCTTTAGGAGCTAATTTTAGAGAGTCCATTGAAGTACCCTCCACTCATAAGTTAACATATCCTTAACACACTTAGGCGTCGCTTGTAATCAGAGTACATGTGAACTTTAGGAGTCAATTTTATATAGTGCATTGGAGATGCTTTCCTTTAAATATTGAATTAATAATTACACTTATATTTGCATGTATTTACACACACTCACTAGTCAATAATCTTTTTAATTTTAGAAAAGGCATTATTTTTCTATGTATTTTGGCATTTAAAATTAAAAGATGCATTAAAGATAGATAAAATACTAATAGAATTTATAAGACAAGATAAAATAATCTTGTTAGAATGATCAGTTGAAGAATACATTAACTAATTAAAATAAAAATTGAATTCTTAAAACGAAAATCTTATATTGCAGTTTAAAAAAGGGGAAAATTACCAAAATCATACCGAGGTTTCTAAAAATTACAAATTGCCCTCTCATGTGTGAAAAATTACAAATTATCCACATTACATTACAAATTACTCTCTTGTCATGATGCAGTTGGTACAAAATTTGATAGAATCTGTATGATATTATCAAATCCTAATTACAATGATCAAATTATCCCTTTGTAACTTGTGAAAGATTGTACATGTGTGAAAATAGCTTTCCATACCACAAGTTACAACAGGACAATTTGGTCAATTATAATTAAAATTTGATGATTTCCTGACAGCTACATCACGAGTACACAATTAATTCAATTATAAATTACATATAATTGAAAGAGAAAGCAGTGAAGTAAATGAGTAGTAAACTCTTCTTTCCTAGAACTTAGAAGAACGCATTGCTCCTTTACTATTTTTTTATTCAAATTAAATAAAATAATCAGTTCGAACAATAATCAATTGGATCTTTTATAGACAAAAAATAAGAAACCTTTCCTAATCTCCTTTTATTTATTTATTTGAGTAACGGAACAAAAAAAAAAAAAAAAAGAAGAAACACATTCATTTTTTTTTCTCTTCAATACAACAAAGTTCTTAATTCTATAGGGTTAAATAAAATTTCGATTGACCGTTTATTATATTTATATTAAACGGAACAAAAACAAAAAGAAAACTCGGGTGATTTTCATTTTTTTTCTTTTCAATTAAAACAAAAAAACAAAAAAAAGAATTCTATAGGGTTAAATAAAGTGAGCATGGACCGGATTGGTTCGGTTTTGTAGCAAACCAAGAACCAAACCACTACCTACGGATTATGAATTTGGAGAACCAAACCAACCCACGAAGGGCATAGAACCAAACCAATCCAAACCATTAAAATACGGTTCGGATTCGGTTTCGAACCACGGTTTGCTTAAAATTGAGATATTATTTTCGTAAACTATTTAGAGTACTTAAAATTTTGTTTTACTACGTTAGGTTTATATAGAATACGAATAGGTCCTCATATATAGAAATTTAGTGTAATTACTCATGGTAATGAAGGAAATCAAGGAATAGGAATAGGAATAGGCTATGATCGAATCATGTATAGAAATTTGGAAAATAGAAACGTGTTGTGGAATCAAAATTGGAATAGAGAATTTCAATCACCGAATTTATTTGCTATGACTAAACCACTATTGGTGTATTGGAATTAGGGGAATAAGTTGTAAATCTTAAGCAAAATAAAATCTTGTCAGAGAAGGAATAATGAATAAATTAAATTAGGAAGTTAGTTGACTATGACTTATATATATATACATACATGGTTCGGATCGGATTGGAACTGGAACCATGAACGTAAATCCACAAACCAAACCATTGAGTACGGATTCTAATTTTTTTAAACCAAGACCAAATCACGCTACTAAAAAACCAAACCAAACCAATTGGTTTGGATTGGTTTGGACTGGATTCACGGTTTGACGGGTTTTCTGCTCACCCCTACTTTTTTTACTTTCTCATACACTTTTACACATTCCTATATACTTTTCACATATTCTCATACACTTTTTAAGCCTTATAATCTGCCCATTGGGTGGATTTTAGAATTTTCCAAAAAAAAAAAAACCCTTTTCCTTGGAAAAAGGGTACCTTGTTATTAGTGTTACCGTATATATATCCGCAGAGTATGTCGTCGTTGACGTGGTTACCACTTACATCCAGCCAACAACCAACTCGAATTTGCCTGGACTCCGGACCTCTCTCTCTCTCTCTCTCCAAGTTGGCAACACGGATTCACTTCTCTCTCTCTCTCTCTCTCTCTCTCACCACAGGCAAGTGGGAAGCTGGTTCAATCGTCGGAGCTGACGTTCTATAACCACGCAATTTAGGGTTTACGTAATTCTATTCTTTCTGATGCAAAGAATTAGGGCTTTGTCGCTGTGAGATGCAGCATGAGCAAAGGCCTCCCTATCCCCGGGTTGTAGCCAATCCGGTCTCCCCACGATGTCATCGGCCCCTTGCTGTCGCACCTTCTCTCATCCTCCCTCCCTTCTCTCTCCTCCTATCTCCAGGGCTTCACTCCCTCTGAATCGCACTGCCCGCCTCCTCGATTCCCTCTCCAAATCTTCCAAAAACGTTAGCCTTCTCTCTCTCTCTCTCCATAGGCCTACATGAGGTGTATGTATTTATTGTGGTGTACACCTCTTGGGAAGTTTGAATAGCATTAGCATAGTGATTGATAACTTGTCTGTTGTGTTGCAGAGATGGAAAGTTTCATGCTTTAGACGTGAAGAGACTTCTTCGGAATTCCACGAGTCCAAGAATATAGAGGATAAACTGCCTGAATGTTCGGTAGACCCGGAGCTCGATCAACCGGGTATTGCAAAAGAAGATTGGATTTCGAATCTTAGAAAGGTTTTGTTTGTTTCACTTTTTTTATTGGACTTATTTTTAGTGCATTGGAAGGGATATATCATCTAGTACTTATGTTATTGTGTACGAGTAGTTTTCGATAGTGGTGAATTCCCTATATATAAGTTAAACGTTCGAACGGACAACAATATATGAGTAGGGCTTTTACTCCCGGAATGGGGAAAGAATATGATCTGAAGATAAGACAGTTTTATGTTTTCTTTTGATGTTCCGGTTATTGATTATTAAAGTTTTATCCTAACTCCAACATCATTACGCCAAGCTCAAAGCTTGGAGTTATCTACCGAGGATGAGAGTATTGCTTTTACCAAGCTGTTTAGGTAATGCCATGATTGTTGGACTTGCTAGACAACATGTGGCCTTTCCCTAAATGGACACCCTTCGAGTTTAGGTCTAATTATCTAGTCACAGTTCTAAAAATCTACGGATCTTCTACTCTGTAGAGGACAAAAGCGAACCACACTAAAACTGGAAATTATATGGTAACTTAAAGAGTCACATAGTACATTTTTGCTCACAAGTTGGTGACCAATTCGCACACAATGTGCTTGGCTTGAGTAAGTTGGAGGGTAAGTGTAATACAGAGGTGAACGAAGAGAGGATGAGGAAGTACATTGATTATGGAGGGTTGTGAGGGTAGAGGGGGCCAAAGAGTTTCTGGTCTTGTTTCCCCGCAAAAAATGCAAGGAAAAGGAGGTGAATTGAAGCAATATTTTCTTTATGCCAAGAATACCCCTCAGTTTGTGATAAGACAAGTAATCTATCAGTCGATGCTCCTCCCCTATCTATAGTGTTAGTCGAACCAAATAAGAGGGGAAAAAATTCAGCCTTTCGTCCACTTGGTTAGGTATTTTCTTAACCAACAAGATAAAGATGCTTGTCCTTCTCCTTCCTTTCGTTTGCCTCATAAGTCATAACATACACTTCCGAACTTTCCTCACTTCACCTATTATTACCAAACTAATGCAGTTTTCAAGAGGTTTGTTGGGTTTAAGTCCAAGGGTGTCACCTGTTCGTCTTTCCCTAACTCTTATTACTTGCTTGTAATAAAGAATAAAGCATAAAGCCAAATCTTGACAGAATTGTCACAACTTGTGATTAATATGCTGCTTTTGTTTCAGGCTGCTAATGTGGTTTTTAGTTCAGAACCTTGGACAGTGCCATGGACAGCAAAGACCATTCTGCGGGTAAGGCATTTCTCTTTTTCATTTTTGTGCTAATAAAGTTGGTTCTACCACTTACAAATAATGGGTCAGAATGTCATCTTGCTCTAGCAAATATTTGTAACCAGCAAGTCATTTGCAACAAGCAGCCAGTAAACTACTGGTGAATGGATTTCAGTCTTTTCTGTCATGTGCTCAGCCCATATTTAGTTACAGGAATTGTTTTCATCATATACTCATTGATGATTGTAAGCTTTCATTTACATGTTTTTGCTCATCATAAAATATGTTCAGGCCATACTCAATAGCTATCATATACTTGCAAGTGTCAATAATACTAGGGATACAAAAAAATCTCCCATTGAAAGTGGAAGTTTTTCCCCCGAATCAATTAGCATTTCACTCTCTAAAAGGTCAGACACCCCATTCTTTTACCATTTTCTGTTGACACAAGCATGTTTACATATTTGTTTATGTATACATTGCTAATGAGAACCTAAAGATAACCCCTCTTCTACACTTTCTGTCTAAACAAGAGGCTCAGATATTTGACTGAAAATTTTCCACAGTTTTATAAATATGCAACTTTAAAATGAATATCATAAGAATGTATTAATGAACTGGGTTGATTGGTCATCTGAAAGGTTGTGTTATGTAAGAAAAGAAACCGTAAAATAGCAGAATTCAGAGAGAAAGCTTGTTGTATGGGTCTCTCTTGTTATTGGAACCCATCTTGCATGGTTTCTTCAAATCTGTTAATTGTGCAAAAACAGATGTCATGGTTGTTGCTTTCTGGAAGAATGCATGCATTGTGGTTTATTCGCTTGAACCTGAAATTGCCCTTTGCCTGCTGTTAGCGAAGAAATTGTGTTTGTGTTAGTATTGTAAAAACCAGTTGTTTATTGTGTATAACATCTGTTAAGAGAGATGAATAGGGCTGCCATTGAGCGAAGTTGTTCATGAACATGGACAAAATGAGCTCAGATCATCTAGGTCTCATTTAAGCTCAGCTAATTAAATGAATAGAGGTGCTCGACCCACAATTCTTGGCCCGTTGAATTAAGTAGCTGAGCCCAACCCGAGATTAGCGTGGCTCCAACAGGGTTATGAGGTGGGCATATCTCTCTTAATTTAACAAGTCTTACAGCTTTGGCTTTTCAAAGAAGTTAACTAAACGGAACACCGACTAGTAATGCATGCCATAAAAATCTTTACCACCACTTATGCATTTATTGCCTGCCTGATTTGTGACGGTATCCTGTTCATAGCAGGACAGGTATCTCTGTAAAAAGTGGAAGACAACCTTGTTATGCATGACGGGAATCATATATTTTCTTTATGCATCCCATGTTCCTTTTAGTGTATTCACTACATGAAATGGGGCTACGTAAATACAAAGATCAACTGACATGGAGCCATTCAATGCTTCACTAGTGGATGTATGTTCAGGCAGCTTGCTTTCCCTAGGCAACTTGAGCCAAGCTCTAGTATGATGTAAATGCATCGAGTCAAGCTTGTGCTTGGTTGTTTTGGCTCAATTTGAGCTCGAGCCGGGCTTGACCAATTCAAAACTTGGCTTGGCTTGGTTCGGTTCAGCCGTAGCCTCAAAGATGAAGTTTGAGCAGAAAGAATTTTGTTGATTCTCCAAATTATGCATTTTGCTATCATGGATATTAGTTAGCTCAACTAAACAAAGGAAATGGATTTAGCTTTTTTCCCTTTTATGTTAAAACGATCTTTAGCTTTTTTCCCTTTTCCCTTTCCTTTTCCTCCACAAAGGCAATATCCAAATTCCAAAGTAGCTTCAAAGAATAGTATGTAGGTATTGAGGTAATTTTTCCAAGTAGGACTTAAAAAGTCTTTTTTGCAACCACAAATCGATAGTTGGCAGTGGTGGTGTTTTCATCACTTCGCATCTCATTTTGAAGCTTTTAGTTGAACTTATTTTGACTGCCGGTAGAAATGAAGAATCACCGTTGTTGGAAACAAAACAAAATCATTGCACATCCTAATAGCTTTCTCCCCAAGCATGAAAGCATTTCTTATCATAACTTATCAACTTGAAGCTAAAATATTGGCAATGATATTACCTTTAGAGTTTATGATTGATGGAACCGACCATATATAAACAGTAGCAAATGAAGTTCTCTGTTGGTGCAGGTAATGCTCCTTTGGATCTCTTCCTTCTGGTTAGTAGGATCTTGGATAATTCCATTCTTGGCTCACACAGCAGGATTCAGAAAGGAAACCTTAACCTACAGAGGGCAGGCTTTATACAGTCTTTTGACAGATGTGGCTGAAGGTCTAGCTGGTATTGCAATCCTGCATCGCTGCCTTGCAAAGTTCCGCCCCCTAGCACCCGACTGGTTCAGGTTTAGCCTTGAAGGGAAGTGGCAGTTTGATGTTGTTTTGGGCTGTCTTATGTTTCCCTTGGTCAACAGGCTCTCGCACGTCAACCTAAATTTGTTGCCTATTTTCCCTTCTGCACCCATCACTGTCTCGAATGTTGAGCAATCAATTGTTGCGCGAGATCCAGTGGCAATGGTCCTCTATGCTATTGTGGTGTCAGTTTGTGCACCTGTTTGGGAGGAGATTGTCTTCCGTGGGTTTCTTCTCCCTTCTTTGACCAGGTATATGCCAGTGTGGTGCTCAATTCTTTTGAGTTCAGTAGCTTTTGCATTGGCACATTTCAATTTGCAGAGGATGCTGCCACTTGTATTCCTAGGGGCAGTGATGGGTGCTGTTTTTGCGCGATCGAGGAACCTTTTGCCATCCATGCTTTTGCATAGCCTCTGGAATGCATTTGTATTTTTAGATCTTATGAAATGACATTCTTGTTATGTAGTTAGATTTATTGATGCGATGTATTATCCATTTCTTGTGTTGGTGTACATAATTATAGTGCCGGTAAATAGGACTTTTGCTACGAATGTTTTAGGCAGATATTACCTGTTAATTTCATGTAACTTCCACGTCCTGAATGTTGATGAACTTTGAAACCTTCTGACTACCATCTGTATGGGGATTGTTGGCTGGGGCCAAAGGAGTTCTAATGATTTCCCTCTTTGACTCCTTGCACATGTTATCACTCCTGACGTAGCATACTATGCCAGGTACTAACTACTGAAAGATTTATATTTACGAACAGCTCTATACAGTCACGACAAAACTTTATTGTCTTTTATTTTGATTAACTAGTGAGATTTTCTTTCCTGCAAGCCTGTGAGTAGTTTTGGGTTTCGGTATTAGAGAAATTTAGACTTCTGACCTTTGAACTGATGAAAAATGAAACAGGGGGACAAGTCCAAGTCCTATAATTGATCTTATGTTTTTCTGAGGGTTATCCTACTAGTTTTAGTTTGCATTGTTATCTTGTCCTAGGTGATGGACACTGTCTGATAGGCTGCTCTCTGTGAATCCTAGTTCACTCCATTGGCTGTGAAGCGAAGTCCCACATTGCCTGGGTACCAAAGTAATATGAAATATATAAGCGTGAGGGAACCTTCACTTCACAAGCTAGCTTTTGGGGTTGAGTTCTATCTAAGACCGTGTAACATGGTTTCAGAGTTGGGTACCAGAGATGGGTAGGGTGCGTGTCTCTTGCCTGCACGCGGCAGGTGCTGCTGAGTGAGCACGTTCCGCGTGAGGGAGGGTGTGAAGTGAAGTCCCACATCGCATGGATACCAAAGTAATATGAAGTATATAAGCGTGAGGGCATCCTCACTTCATGAACTAGCTTTTGGGGTTGAATTCTATCCAAGACCGTGTAACATTGGCAACCAAAGAAAGAGGAAAATCTATTCCACATGTTGTGGTGATTGCATGGTCTTCTTTGTGATAAGATATATTACTGGTGTTTCTCCACCAGTTTATTAAGTCTTTCATATTTCAGAAAAAGAACGTTGGAGTGTGATTGTTTATGAGGTTTGGATGTCTTTGCAATTACCTTTTATCTTGAAGGAGAACATTATGGGGGACCGGTTGGTTTCAAGTCATTTTCGCTTTCCGGTTCTTGCCCCCAGAGCCTTTGCTGATGTCAATGTCTTTCTCCGACAACTCTGGGGACCCTTGCCTGGTATTTTTGTCACTTTGGATTGTATACAAATGATAATTAGTTCAATTTTCATTGAGAAGGACATAACTCTCTCTAGGATTTGAACTTGAGAAGAGTTGAACTCACCACCACTCGAACCATAAGTGGATGTGAAAGCCTGAAATTTCAATACCAGGAAAACTTTTGTGATATTTTTCACTCCATTAGATTTCCTCGTAATCTTTTCTTAGTGGTTCAATGTATGAAATATGGTTTTGGTTAGGCATCCCAAGATTTCCATTTAGTTGTGATGTTCAAAAGGTAAGTGTTGTTAGTGATCTAGCGAAGAAGTCATTTATCCTGTCCAAATTATCTTCTAACTTCATATTCTATATGACAATGCATGTGATGGAGGCATTTTACGTTATTTGAAGGCTATCGAGAGCATGTTACTTTTCATGCTTACCTTCTCTGAATGTGACATATATTGTGAGCAGCTGGTAACTAAATTTATATTCCGCGACATAATACTGTGTTTTGGTGAAAGCTTGCGTTTGAATAAATGTGCAGAATTGCACCTAGTATGGTGGTTGTGCTTTCTGAATTTGGTTATGCATTCGTAACTTGACGTGGACCCATTCTGAACCCAGTAAAGGGAATTTCTGAACTAAAAATGCGGTTTTATATTATGGACTTGTAGCATGAGTGTTGCAGCATAAGTTTACAATAGTTTCTTCCTACTCTTGAAATAATTGAAGAATCTTACACAAGCACTCCTTGAATACGATTCGTGCTATAATACAATAAAGTATTTATCAATTATCATCCAGTTAGAGACATGTGCTGCAGTAGTTGGGATGCAAGTATCGAAATGGTGAAATCAGTCTTTTCAAACCCAGTTCTACCTCTCCAGAAGTTGGTAAATGGAAATACAAAACATGCAGGATTGGGTTTGGTTAAGTAGAATCAGCATTGGAAAGCACAAGACTGGGACTTGATATTTAGTTGGTTTTCATTTTGGAAGCAGCCTTGAATATTATATTCTGTATGTATGAGCCTGTTTCCCTTTAGCTCTCATTGATCTTCCTTTAATTGTTTGTTGCCTATTTTTAAGCTTATAGGATATGAAAAGAAGAGGTCAGGGTAAAACTTTACCCAACGGTAAACTAAAGGTTCTTGGGTACAGCCCCAAGGATTAGTCCGGTTGGTTAGTGGATTTGCTTTCCCACAATTGACTAGAGTTCGATTCTTAGGGTGAGGCTATAAGAAAGTAATTTCTTCTGAATCTCCTAGTTCCGGTTTGGATGGCATGCCTTTGACCGGGCTGGGGAGGGGATTAGCTGAGGTACTTATAAGTTAGCCCAGAAACCCGTGACCTTCAAACCAAAGAAAGGTTCTAGGGTACAGTGTGGGTGGTGTGGGGCTCACAGTTGTCTTCTTTATACTGTTTTCCTTTTCAGCCATTAATAAAATTGTCTCTAGTCAAGACAACCACATACACGATTGTTCTCGAGATGATAGTAAGTTAGTTATTTGTATGTGCGAGTGTATATAAAGAACAGGCATATCTGCCCTTACAGGAGGGCCTCTTGTATACCCACCTTGTACACCTTCATCTGCACAAAAAAACCTTATTCCCCTCTCTTTCTGTGAATACTCTGCAAGAATGGAGACTTTCCAAACTCTTTCCATTGAAAGCTTCTCATATAGTTGGTTAGTGAACATAAATCCATCTTTTGATAGCCTAGCAGAGTCATTTAGGGCCTCCATTGATGCGTCCGATGAAGCTTCCTTCATCGAGATGGACCCGAAATTACCAGCCTCAAAGAGATTCTTCATTGGTTCCCAAGAATTCAACTTTGATTTTCCCTTATCAGAGTCTCCTCTAACTCTTGTTCATGCCGATGAGCTCATCTCCGATGGCTTCCTCGTCCCTCTTTTCGTGAAGTCGTCGAAGAACATGGAAGTTTATGATGATGATACATCAGATTCCACTCCAACAACCCCAATCTCTTCAAATGTCCAAAAGAATGGAAAAATTCGTCGTTTATCCTTAAGAAGGTGTCGAATATTATCAAAGCGAATTTTGGATAAATACTTGGAATTGATTAGGCCACTGTGTCAGAAATTACGACGCCGAAGATTTGCCTCCAGAATTGAAGCTGCTGATGATTCAAGAATGCAAGAAGTTGCGTATTCACCGGCAACTTCTCCCCGGACAAGTTCAGGTTACTCTGTTCGAAATTGGTCGATGTCTTGCGATTCTGAGAGCTCAATACATGAGGCAGTTCTTCACTGCAAAAGATCCATCGGTATGTTAATGTCCTTGTGCCTCTTTTTTTCTACAACTTTGAACACTTGTAGAAGTAATGGTGTATCAAGTTTCTGACATTGTGTAGAACTCTGTTATTTTTCAGGTAAGTAAATCAAGATATTGAGCATGCTTTTGGACAAAGGAGGAAAAGAGAGCAGTGCATGTGAAGAAAGGAAATGAGGGGTCTCAAGAAGATCATCAGTCACTTTTTCATTGCCTCTTTCTTATCTTTTCCTGGATAATTATGGATTCCTGTCCTTGGTGTAAATAGGGTTAGGCATGGAAACTGCATCAGTTGGGAAGAGGAAGAAGATTGATTTGAACAACTATTTGTCTTTTCCTTGCAACCAAATTTTTGAATTTGAAGTTAGAAATTTGAATATCATTTTTATCTTTCCCTTCCCACAAAATTCTTGAATTTCCCTCCTGTGAAGTTCTCAGGCAATGAGATTAGAGTTATTATCATGCATGTTCATGTTGACAGAATCTTAAACTGCAATTTTGTGGGGGTAAATAAGTGAGTGATTTGAGATTTACCAGATGAATTTATTTCACTTGGGGGGATATGGAGGATTTTGTGATGCAGTATTTTTGTTAGGTCATATGGTTTGGAAAAACCATATTGGATTCACAGTTAGGGCTGCTAAACAAGCCAAGCTACTAGAATTCGAGCACGTATTTGGTGGCTAAAAGCTTGTTCAATTCAATGTTGGTTTGTTACCTAAATAAACCAAGTTTGACCATTTTTTAAAGCTCGTTAAGGTTTCAAACCAAGTTTTAAACAAGTTATCACTCACTTCATTTGGCTTACAATGTAAAGAAAATTCAAGCTACTCGAGATCAGCTCAATTGAAACTCGTTCAACATAAACTCGTCTCATAAGCAAGTTAAGCTCAAACACATGTTCTAAACTCCTTAAATTTTCAAACCAAGCTTGATCATCGGCTCGTCCGGCTCATTTATCACCCCTATTCACAGTCAGCAACTTCCAATAGATGGGGGGCTAATGAATCAAAATTGAAGCAGTTTGGCAGCATAAATGTGATTAAGAAAAATGGGGAATCTCTAGTTGCACCTGCCTCTTGGATAATGGGGATAAACAAAGAGCTTAAGTAAATAATTTGCCACATCCAACCAAAAATCTACAATTTAATTAGGAGATTAGTTCTGGTTTTGCGCATGCCCTCTCCATTTTTTTTTAAAAATTCAAATCTAATCACACTTTTTTAGTCTGAATTCTTGTCACTATTAGGTCTTTAATTCTTGTCATCATTAGCTTTAATTTTGTACTCTGTTGCTTTCATATGCCAGGAGTCATTATCTAATCAAAAGAATTTGATTAGCCGCCACCACTGCTTTAGTTGCCTAACCTTTAAATATCCACTTCTCTTTTGGTGGTGTGATTGTCCACAACCAAGGGGACAAAAGAAAGCAAAGAAAGGGGAAACTGCTCTCAACTTCGCTAGAAGCCCAAGATTGAGAAACTCTCTACGCATCTTTGCAAAAAATTACTCAATATATATAAAGATTAACAAGATCCATGAGCAAGTTTATCGGAATTGATGTGACTTTAATCGGAATTTAAATTGGCAGTAACAAATAAAATTAGTTTATATAGCATTACAAATAAGTATGCTATATATCACAAAGAAGTTCGAGTTTAGCCCATTGAAATGAAACCTAGAAATTTCTTCGGGAGTAATTAAGTAGGCAATTCGTCTTGTTTAGTAATTGAGTTGAGTTTTGTCTTGATCTCGAGTTTTAGGCTCGTTTAGTAAGTAATTTCGATAAAGCTCATTTCATTACCGGCTTTCGGCTCAAAAGCTCGGTCGTTTATATAGGCTCAGCTTATTAAGTAAATTACCTTAGCTCGGCTCGTTAAGGGCTTGACTCGTTTACGAACTAGCCGAACTCAATCTCTACAAAGCTCGGCTCGTTTATGCCCCTAGTCGAGTGGAAGTATGACAACAAGTAGGAGTAATGAATTTATTATCCCAAAACTTGAAGGTACACATTCACTGCTAGCAGAAAATCTTTAGGGTCACTAAAAGTTTGCCTATAAATTAAATTTAAAACCACAAGATTAGTTAAAGTGCGTCTAAACTAGCCCGATAATCCAGTTAAAAAATAATGTTATTTTAGCACCCAAAAAATTGGGGTCCCCCAAAGCAAAAGGGCAAAATTATTGGTAAATTACCTCCTTTACATGGGTTCATTGAACTTAGGAGTGAGGATCCTTAAAAGTGGGCAATGGTTTGCCTAAAGGCAGACAACAAAACTTGGATCCTATATACTTGTACCAATTTGTCTATGCAACAAACAAAGGTCTATATTTCTACTAGGCATTCATTGCTTCTTTCTACAAAACCAATGCCTTGGGGATTGTAGGGGAAACAACCCATGTCAAAATAAAGGGGAATTTCGTATCTTTTCTTTCATCTTGTTGGAAACAAAATAATTTCCGGTTGTTATTTCAATGCTGTTTATTCGTTTTTTCTTTTCAAAAATTTAAATGTTTTGTAAAATTATTTTTTTGTAAAAAGTTAACCAAATTTTTATAAAAGTTTAGACACACCAAAAGGTTATGAATCATATTCTTTGAAAAGTTTGAGAAAAACTAAAAAATTTTACGATTCCCGATAGGTGAACGTAATAATGGGCCGTCTGATAATGGTGCGTATAGGATTGTAGGGGAAATAAGATGTCAAAATAAAGGGGGCATTTCCTCTTTTCTTTCATCTTGTTGGAAACAAAATAATTTCCGGTTGTTATTTCAATGCTGTTTATTCGTTTTTTCTTTTCAAAAACTTAAATGTGTTTTGTAAAATTATATTGTAAAAAGTTAACCAAATATGGACATGTTACTCTAAATTAGATTAGTCTCAAGGGTTAGTTCGGTTGGTTGATGGGTTTGCTCTCCACACAATTGATCAGGTTCGATATTTGAGAGTTGGGGTCATGCCAAGATAGTAATTTCTTTTAAATCCCCTAGTCGGAACGTAGTCGGGACGTAGATGACTTGCCTTTGACTGAACCGGGAAAGGGATTTTCAAAATAAGGGGGAATTTCGTATCTTTTCTTTCATCTTGTTGGAAACAAAATAATTTCCGGTTGGTATTTCAATGCTGTTTATTCGTTTTTTCAAAAACTTAAAAGTGTTTTGTAAAATTATTTTGGAAAAAGTTAAACCAAACATGGACATGTTACTGTAAATTACAATAGCAATTAGCCTCAAGGGTCAGTCCGGTTGGTTGGTGGATTTGCTTTCCACACAATTGATCAGGTTCAATTCTTGGGGAGTTGGGATCATGCCAAGATAGTAATTTCTTTTATAAGTCTCCTAATCTAGACATGGATGACTTGTCTTTGACCGAACCGAGGAGAGGAATGTCGAGGTGCGCATAAGTTGGTATAAACACCATTCATCGTGGGGAAAAAATTGGGATTGCCTGGTCCACCACGTGAGGGGTTCACATTTTGGGAATCCTTATCTCCACCTATTTTGGGCTTATTCGATCTAGCCACTCAAGACCTAAACATGTTACCGAATTATCAGTAGCTGAAAACAATTTATGCACTGCACAAGTTTACTGCACCCCTGTACTTTGGCTGCAACATTCCCCCATTCACTGTTCCAAAATTATGCGGTAATTAGTCCAAATTCCACGGACCTCGTGGATATTTTCACGAACAACTTGATTCATTGATCTATCAATCCCACTTTGCCGAGCATCAGATAAAGTAGATCAAAATGTAATACTAAAAGAATTGACGGTTGAGCCGTATGAAGTAGGAAACTCTCAAATAAAGTTCTACGCGAAAGGGATATTTGACCAGTCTATTCCGATCAGCGTAGCTTGTGGTTTCTAAATTTCATTTTATGCTTCCTATTGTTTCTTTGCATTTTCCAAGTTAACATTGACATAATTTTACAACCCACAAAAATGACTTCCTAAGAGTGAGAATGATGTTCACATGGTGGCATGAAGGAAAGGGGAACAGTGACAATATGTGATAGGAGAAAATGCCCAAAGGTTGATATCAATTTCCTGTATGTATGTGTCTAACCAATGATCTACTTCCTAGCTTTTGTCTTCTCTGTTGGATCTTCTCTTCTTCCGCTGAAGAAAGAACAACTAAGAGAACAACTAACTAACAGAGTAATTTCTTATGAATTTCCTAGTCCTGGCATGTATGGCTCATAGTTTTAAATGCAGTATTGGTGTACGGTATCGAGACATATCGGCGATACATTGCGGGAATCGGGTGTAGCGATTGTGAATTTTTTAACGTTTTGAGTGTATCGGCCGATACGGTACGTATCCGTATAGGAGCCTCCAAATCTCGAGACGAACCTGCCGATATGGTACGTATCGGCGGATTTTCAAAACTATGGTATGGCCAACCCACAAAAATGACTTCCTAAGAGTGAGAATGATGTTCACATGGTGACATGAAGGAAAGGGGAACAGTGACAATATGTGATAGGAGAAAATGCCTAAAGGTTGACATCAATTTCCTGTATGTATGTGTCTAACCAATGATCTGCTTCCTATCTTTTGTCTTCTATGTTGGATCTTCTCTTGTGCTGCTGAAGAAAGAAGAATAAAGATAATAATTTCTTATGAATTCTCTAGTCCCGGCAGTAATTTCCTGTATGGTTTTAAATAGTGGTATCGGTGTATCGGTATCGGGACGTATCGGCGATACGTCACAGGAATCGGGTGTAGCGGTTGTGAATTTTTTTAACTTTTTGGCCGTATCGGCCTATACGGTACGGTACGTATCCGTATTGGAGCCTCCAAATCCTGAGACGAACCGGCCGATACGGTACGTATCGGCCGATATTCAAAACTATGGTATGACCTACCTTTGACCGGACCAGAACACTCCTTCAGGGAAAAAAAAAAAAAAAAAACCAAGTGAACCTGCGTAACTTTGTTTTGCCCTTGTATGTTGTTTCTACATATCAACTTACAATGGGGAGTCGGGGACCATAAACTCCTAACTTGTCGCTAATATTCATTCGTTAGTCACTGTTAGTACTAGAGAACAAACCGCAGTTAGTGAGAAAAACTTGGGTGGCGGTACCAGCGTGCATCTCGTTAGTCCAAAAGTGTTTTGGTTATGTCCCATCTCGTTAGTCAAGTACAAAGTGTTTTGGTTATGTCAAATCTTGTTTTATTTTACAATGTGGCCAATTGATTACAAAACCTTAAAAAAAAATCTTGATAATTTGAAATACGATGGTGAAGTTGGAGGAGGATTTTGGGAGTGTCAAATTAAGAGATGTCAATTTATCACAATTAGCCTTAGGGAAAAAATTGACACCTCCAAATGTGAAGCCAAGTTTAGAGATGCTCATAGCCTCATAGAGTGCAAGGCAAGGTCACTTTGGGCATTCAAAGCAAAATTGATCATGAAGAGTGCTTTTCAAAAATGTAAGATTACAAAGCTATTAACTGCAATGCAATTTTAGAAACCACAAGAGAAGCTTGTTCTAGAAGACAACAAAAATGTATCAGATCCAAAAAAAAAAAAAAAAGTACGAAAAAGCTAGAACATGGATAGAATTTAGGGTCATTGACAAAGTAGCAGTTTTTAGGTGTTAAACACAAGGACTTGAGTTTGTGCAAAAGAACTCAATTCCACTGATAACTACCTAGAAAACCACTCTTACAAAACAATTGACTAAAAATTAACAGAAAATGAATGAACAAAGTGACCAAAGCAGAATAATCACTGCTTGGTTTTAAGGAGTCAATCTTCTCGAAGATAGAAATGATTATAGAGGGTTTTGCTGAAAGAGATTACAGAGTCATTGAAGCAAACAAGAAGTTGGACCAAAACCTTGTTTCGATTGCCGTTTGTCGGAGGCATTCACCCTAATTAAGGTCTTTGGTACCAAAACCTTGTTAGGTTTGACTATATACTTAGCGAAAATGAATTTGCACGGACACGGAAACAAATCGATCACGACATTCTATTTCGTATGTTATGCGTGAGCGGAGATATTCAAGCCGAAAGTCCGCTTGAGACCTTGATTTTTAAACCGATTTTTAAACCAGTTTGAAATGATGGCCTAGGACCATAAGCAAATTCGCTTGTGCGCCTTGATTGCGCTTGGCTGAAATAGAATTCCACTTTCAGATTTCCGGGGTCAATGGAGTAACAGGAAATATTCCTAAGATCTAGGGGTCAATGATATGGTATCGCAGGGAAGGGGGTTGCTGTAGTGCAGCCACCGTACGGTGCACATCCGGGCCGTCCGTTGTCTGGACGGATGGTCCAAATTTCATCTTGCATCGCACAACAACGAATGGTTCGGATGCGAAAGAACTGAGATGAAATCAGAACCATCCATCCAAGCAACGGACGGCCGGCCTGGATGTGCACCGCACAGTGCTGTGTGGTGGTTGCATGGCAGCGACCCCGCTTATCACGGATGAAGAAATTGATATGAAGTCACAAGAATTGGTAAGTTAAAGGGTAGTAAATTAGCCAAAAAAGTGCAGAGCTCAGTAACATGGGCTTATAACCAAGCGAGGCACTAAAGTAATTGTATGTTGATGCGCTGATTGCTCGTACTTACCCAATCCATCATGGATTGGTTAGCAATATGTATCTCAAATTGGCCGAAAAGTGAAGAACGGCATAACTCCAAACAGTTAGAGGGGAAAACTGCAAATGCTTGGGCTACCTTTACGAGGACAAGCAAGGCTGCAAATGAGTCGAGTTTTAGGATGTTCAAGTTCGTTTGTTTAGGTATTAAAAAATTTGACGAGTTGGGCTCATGCCGAGCTTGCCTAGCTTTGAGTCGAACTCAAGCTTGTTCACGAACCTTAATGTGTCAAAAATATTACAGTAGATACTTATACTATCATACAGGTCTAGAACTTCAATGAAAATTTTATTTTGTACATAAATAAGTACACACATGATTTATTTTTTTTAGTTTATAGTACATTTAAAAGTTTATACATGGACAAAGTTATAAAATTTTCATCATGTACATGTAAAAGTTGTAAGAGTGAAATTAGTTGGGTACGTAAATCAACAAGAAAAGTGATTAGGGATGAGAATAGTGAACCATTAGTGATTGGGACTGAGGAGACATCTGTGAAACTGGTGAAGAATAAGGCTAGAACAGTAGGAAAGAACCCTTGACAGGATTCCCCCTTGGATGAGAGTGAATGCTCGCTAGAGAATGTTTTTTTCTCTAGAATCACTCTCGAAATTTGTTTAAAAAAAAGGTCCCTAGAAAGGTGGGAGGGATGCCCTATTTATAGGGAACTTGGCCACTCTTTCTCGGCCGAGTCCACTTATAAATTCCGGACACGTGTCACATAGGTTGTGCACAAATATTCAGACCGCGGCCCCCGCAGTGATCCCACGGGTGCTACTCCGTGGGTGCCTTTCTGCGACGAACCCTTGTTCTTAGCCACCAATCCACAAAATCTCCCGTAATCCCAAAGGCGGTGTGGTCGTGACCACCTCGGTCGCGCTAGAACTGCGACCAAGCCTCTAGATGGCTTCCCCTCTAGCCCTGCCAAGTTGGTCGGACTAAGTTGTCCCGGTCTGATTGGGGGGTCGACGTCTATCCTCATCGTGTTCCAATTCTTCGAAGTATCAAAAATCGATCCCTTTGTCATCGCCTCTTGTCCGAGGACTTGGTGAGATAGGCCGTGGCGCACTCAGGCCACATTTTTCAGCCTATCTTTTATTCTTTTATCCAATTTATGATCAAGCCTCGTCGGGCCAAAGTTGCGTCACATGAATCTTTTTCTTTCATGCTCATACTCGCTTCGCGTGAGGTTCCATAGTTCCGGACCTCTAAACGAATTCCAAAATCTTAACCGAGGTCATAATGGTAATCCCAAATAGGTCATGCGGGTCAAGCCGTCAAGATGGGTCTTTTAGTCAACCATCCATGTGGTCCGAGTCAAAGTTCGCTCGTGAATCATTTGGCTTATGGTTAAAAGGAGTTCCACTGGGTATGGGTTTGTCGGGTCCAAGCATACCCTCATCGGGCATAAGCCTATCGGCCCAATGCCCCCATCGGTTTGGGCTTCTTGGTCTGGACTCCGTTGGGCTGGCTGCCCAGATGGGTCCATTGGGTTACCCCCATCGGGCTGGGTCCCCATCGGGCATCACCCCCAATCGGGTACCCCATCGGTCTGAAGGCCCATCGGCTCTAGCCCCATCAGTTCGTGCCTTCAGCCTAGCTCATTCGTCATAGCCCCATCGGGTTCACTCAATCGGGTTGAGGCCCATTAGACTGGACCATCGAGACACCTCCATCGGTCCATTTTATCGACTAATTTTATTTTTTAGTCCAATTTCGATAAAAAAATTCCATGTGTCTTTTCGAGACTCGTGCCGCGAGCCTAATCGAGAGGCGAATACTGTCAGGTTCAGGTTTAGCTCATTTATTAAACGAGCCTAAAATTGAGGTTCAAATTCGGCTCATTTAGTACTCGAACGAGCTTTTACCGAGTTGAACATCAAACAGTTCACAAACGGCTCGGTTCATTTGCAGCCCCAATGATAAGTTCAGCAACTAAAAGTCATAAGGATAAATTTCCCAAGCAATATTAGCAAAAGATTGCTTCAGTATTATAGACATGGCAACATAAACCACCAGTTCTCAAACTACATCAAGATCACAGGAATGGCAAAATCCTATTCCTCCCGTGTCCCCCGTTTCTCCCCAGATATCCGAATCTTCCTCAGAGGTCATGGTAAAATCGCGAGTCGTTGCAGTGTACTGTTGTGCAAGAACTGTCAACTGACTCAACTCCTTTAGGAATGCAGCTTGGAGGCATCACAGAAGCCTCTATATCCTTCCCGTCTGAGTTTGAAAATTTGAGGAAATTTTCAATGTCCTTATCTGAGCTTCCGGTTCTCCTATGGAACCATTTATGGTGGAGTGCTTTTGGCCTTTGGTCACTGATGGCAATAGCAATGTCATTCGGGAAAAGGTCACGTAGCAGAAAGGCGTGGAGAATAGTCGTTACAAGCAGCGACATGACGACGAGAGTGGAAATGGTAGAGAGTATTAAGGAGAGAGATTTGGTTACTAGGTTTGGTACCTCAATGGAGTATATGATAGTTGCAGTGGCAGCTCCAGTCATAGGGAATGTGTATGCCCACCAAGCCAATGAGAACCTACACAAGCCAACAAATGAGCCTCAGAAAATGAAAACACAAGGTCTACGAAGCACCAACACCTCTCGGGGTCCCCGTATTGCAGTGTCCGGACACGGGGACACGGTTGAATTACGGGTAGCTACAGGTACAAGTAATACACAGAAAGAACCATCAAAAAGTAGCTCTACCTGAATCCTCGAAAGAAATTGACTCGAACTGCCTGTGGTAACAAAGAAACATAGCGCACTTATTAGCGAGCCAACTATTACAGAATGAAATCTAACAAATACCAAGAACTGAAAGAAAGAAAGAAAAACTAAAACACTTCTGCCGTGGTGGAGGTGCAACTAACATTACTGAGCATGCTTGGAAGAAGTGACAAAAAATTGTGATAGCCCATTACATGACACCATGCATTGGATCATGTGTTAGGTCACTCGTGCATCACCCTATCACACGGGAAAGGAAATAAAAAAGAAACTCCCGATACAGTTTCTTGACCAAAAGCCTGACCAGGGTTCAAAATCTCCAAGACAAATGATTCGAAGGTCAGGGTGGGTTATTTGGTTCTAGATTGCCACAAATTCTTGCAGCCCTAATGAGCTGTAAATGTTATTCCCACTAGTTTATCAGGCGAATACGCTCTAGACACTCTCAATGGATGATGCAAGACAAGTTCAGGACTCTATATGTCCAGTGCTTGTGATAAACATGCTTTCCTTCACCATTGAGGTAGCTTTTCTGGTAGAAAGAATGAGACTGATTGGGAATGCCCATGCTCGTCTCATAATGATATATAACCCCTCACTAGACAAATTTTGTTCCCATGTTATAGGAACTCTAAGTTTCTAAAATAAATTCCAGTGCCAATAATGCAATTCGCAAAACAACCAATTCCAAAATGATACCATCAAAGGTATGATGCTGATAGAAACTCATGATCTGACTGACTTGAAGACTAACCAGTGAGAAATAAAGGAACAAGGCAATAAAGTAGGCAATTCGCGACCCATAATCAAAGGAACCTTGAATCCTCGCCCATGCCATAGAAGCAACACTGGGTGCAGCGACAAACAGAAAGAAAACTGGATGGAGCTCCTTTGGGAGTGTCTCATTCGTCGGAAGTCTTTGATAGAGAGTTACAAATAAGACTGTATAGTGAGCCAATCCAACTGCAAAGAAGAATATTGGTCCCTCTTTTAGCCCCATCGACGCACCCAATAAAGCCCCCACAAAGTTCCCCACAATAGCTAGGTGATTTGAAGGATTTGCCACCTTTGAAAGTCTCCTTTGTCCTCCTGACATCCACTGTCCATAAATCTTAAGCTCTAGGAAAAAGATTGGTGTCATAAGAACATACCAGAGAGCTACATGTACGTGTTGAGCGATGGATGGCGGGACTCCAAGAACTAAGAATAACAATGCTATCCATGGGGCGAAGAAGAAATTGACACGGACAGGGTGATAGTATTCACGGCGAACCACTTCAAAGTAGAATATGACTTTGAGCATGTAGGTGAGAAATACTATGGCTACCAGAGGAACAGCTATGCACCAAAGGACGAGGTTTACATCCCGACTTACATGAAGGAACGGAGAAGTGGCCAAGTTTTTCCACAGAACGACTTGGCTGCCAACCCCAAGGCAAATACCAAATGAAGAAATGGGAAAGCGTAGAAGAAACGGCCACTGCTTGTCTTCTGGAAGCAGTATTTCCTCCGAAGGCTGTAAATAGAAATTCATTGTTATTTCGGAACAGTAGTAACACTTTGATGTATATGTTCAGTGTTGACAAAAGGAAAACAAGTAAATGAAAAATTAGAACATGTTGGTTCATCAAATAGGAAGTATCGTGAAGGGATTAAAAACACTTTGCTAAGCATAGAAGAGGGCTTCATTCATCAAATATGAAATGATGTGTTGTTCTGCAATGAATCACCACCAACAGAATTGTATACCTTCGATCTATATTTTAACGTCTAATCGGAAAACTTCTGGGTAGGACTTGTTTCATTTACGTCGGAACATTGGCAAACGTGAAAGTTATACACCACATACACCATAGAATGTCATGTATAATGGAGAAGGGTTAAGGCTGCTAAAGACAAAATAACAAAAGGAAAGGTACTTGTTTCAAAAGATTTTGAAAATTGCAGGATGTATCCAACTCTAAAAAGTTGGAGGGAGAAGGAATTACATAACCAAATAACAGGAACAAAGTTACAGAAAAGAGCTTGGAGATGGAAAACACATACCCTGAGGGTGTCTAATTCTGGTCCTTCCAAGGCATCAAAGTATCGATGTACAGGCAAAGTCTCCATCTCTACATTCCGCTCAGTACGGTTCTCATCTTGTCCTACTTCCAGTCTCTTTCCACTTAAATTTGATAGCTTCCTTTCCAACTTACCAGACCATGTTTTAAAAGAATCAAACCTTTTGTCCTTTAGCCTTTCAATCCTTGGAATCTTTGGTGGGAGCTGCGGGCGGTTTCGATATAATTCACTTGCAACTGCCTCATCAAGTGCAGAACCAGCTGGCATTGGCTGAGAATGGTATTTCGCCAGTTTAGTGCCAGAAGTTGAAGGATTTGCAATGTCATTGTCGAAAATTGTTCCATCTTGAGGTCTGAAGAGAGCTCTTTTAGGGCTCTGTAAGTGAACTTCCATTGGGGAAGATGGCATACTGATAGAAACAGAATGGCTTTGAACAGCAGCTGTTTTGGTTTCCTAGCGTATTGAGAAAAGTGTTACACCAGGATGCGGTTGTCGTTTACATGCAACAAAATTCACAATGAAAGTGAAAATAGCAGAGCAAGTAAAAAAATTGAATTTATGCAATTCACAACGTCATTAACAACCTAATATCTCTACCTCAAGCTCAAGTAGCTTTGTTCCTATGAATACCACAATATGAATCATACAAGGAATGCAAATCTATGGCAGTCCAGCCCTGGGCATAAGCTCACCAAACCACCGCTTTGGGTCTCCGTTTTTTGGCCTAAAACAGGGCTCCCAAAGAGAATTATGTAAGTGCTCCTACCAATAGGTCGTGTGTTTGACCCTTCCTATCTTCATTTTTAACGCCAACGTATTTTCCAACTGCTATGAGAAAAGGTTAATAACTGCTGCCGGTGAGACTTGATCTCACCATCAAAGTTACCCAAAAATTGTTAAAAAAGCAATTTACCAATGCACCACAAGGCAATCTTGCTCCTCACATCAAACAAGCGACGTGTATAGGGCCGGCCCTGTCTATGGGTATCCTAGATCTGTCAAGAAGACTAAAAATGTGAAAGATGAGCAAACTATGATGGAAATTAATGCTTTCTCCCATCTGCTGGAAAGGAGAAAAACTGAGACTTACTGTAGCTGGGGGACTGAAAAACTGGAAACCAGTTTGTTGATGGTGAATATCCAAATTCTTGGGCTCTTCACCACTATCAAAGTCAGCTACTTCATTTGCAGCTGTAAATTTGATAAGTGATGGAAGTACTTCAGGAGAGTCCTGCTTTGACAAACCTTTTTCCATAACAAAGCAACTATATACCCGCAGCTGTAAACAGTTCATAAGTATTCAGGTCATTCTGCAACATTCAAACAAAAACAGTAAAAATGCAGCTGCCAAGAAATGAAGCGAGATATTCACACGTACCAGCAAATAAGTTGGGACTAACCCAAGATCACGTAGAAGACAATACCAAAACGAACCCAAAAATTGGTATCGGGTGATCTTACGATGTAGTAGTCAATATAATTACACAGACTACAAGAACTAGCAAATCTGAAAATTAGGTTCTGTCAAGAGAACAGGTTAATTTCCATAAATTCGCATACCTACTGAAACCAATTTGCCTTACTAGCTATAGTTACAGCGACCCAGGCCACTCAGTGACTCCCAAGCAGTACAAGATATTTTGTCTTCATAAGGTACAAGCCACTCAGTGACTCCCAAGCAGTACGGATATTTTATGGTTTCTCCTTGCTTTTATCTCATACTAATAGTATCCTAGGATTTGATTGGTGTATGATAATCCGGATGATTATTTGGAGGAATTAAAATGAAAATCTTTAGACCCGAAGAGAATTCCTCCGGTAAAGTCGCGTAAACTAATCATCAAACCCACAACATAAACAAATCTTTCTAGCAGAGAAGACATGAACAGTAGATGCAACAGGGATGGCATGAATTCATGGCTAACAAAACATGATGTGCACAATCTGTAAAGCACCAGTTTTCAATTTGCAAATACCATATCCAAATAAATCTGTTGAAATATAGATAGTTTTGAAGGAGAATGAAGCCATCCGTTAAATAACTCAGAATTGAAGATGCATAAAATTACTAACCAATCATGAAGAAATAAAAAACTTACCTTTGAACGTCCAGAGTTACAGCTTGTTGCGGAAAAAGAAGAGGCAGTTCTGTACCTTCAAATTCAACGCCCCTGAGAATTTGGGTTGATAGTTTTTAGAACTTTGCCTCAAAGCGCCAAAAAGGGTTTACCCTTTTCACTGCAGATAATGAGTTAACAAAAGACTGAGAAGGTTTTGTTGGGAGTTATCAAAAAATAAATTGGGTTTGTTTTTCATTGAGAAAGTTTCTTTTAGAGTTTTTGGGTTGTCTCACGTTGCTTAGATGGGACAAGGTTGAATGGTTTATATATTGGAGCACATCTACTAAATTCACTTAATAAATTGGGTTGTCTCACGTTGTTTGGCTCCTATGGGGCTTTGCACCCACGGTTTGCTCGCCGGCGCGTGTGCCTGAGCATGGTAGTGGGATGTGTGGCTGCAGTGTGGCGCTTTGCACATCTCGCGCCTGTTAGAACAGATCCGGTCGCAGCCGTAGATCGTGATCGAACAGTCCACATTGATCAGGTGTACCGATTCGGTGCGGGCAATTACAACACTGGTTTGATAAGGTGCAATCCGCACCATAGGATCTGATCTAACGGCTATAAAAGAATGGGTGTGATCCCATACGAATAGGTGCATCTGGGTCTATAAATAGAGCCAAGATCACAGCCATTCAGATACACAAAAAAAAAAATCTGAAATTCTCCCTTACTCTTATTGGTCGCTTTCTTGTACTGTTAATCCGTTACTCTATAGAAACGGATTTAACGGACCTTGGTTCGTTTGATTCTATTTTTTGCTCGCTATTAGTAGGCTTCGTATCCTAGAACAGATTTACGGTGCACAACAAACAATGGAGACAAATACTATTTTCAAAAAGCGAGATTGTACCGTGACTCGAAGCAAGTTTCATCAAAGCGTTCATATTCCGAACATACCAGATTGTGCAATTTGTGCTCCAAGAGTTTTTTGTTGAACCACGCCGTGCAGGAAACAAGAACAAGGGATTTTATTGTAAGACAAATATGATTCCCAAAAATACGGGAAGCAGTATAAATAGCGCAAGGCATGCAATGTTCTTGCGACAGCAACATCAACCACACATCATCTGTGATAAAAAAAAATATACTTTGTCATGAAGAGTGAAAATGATGTCGACTAAAAGACAACATAGAGAGAGAGAGAGAGAGAGAGAGCAAAGCAAATGTTGGGCTTGAAAATTTTGCCATCGTTTAAATTAATAAATTAAGGTTTGACTACATTCACTGGAGAGCCATGAGCCGAAAAGACAATGGGACATGTATGCATCTTACCATTATACTCTATATACTATACCAAGTGAGTGTTTTGCAGGCTCATTTTTTAATTTTTAATTTTTGACTTTTGAATTATGATAAGAATGTATTTTAAATATAGAAAAGTGAAAAATGAGAAAAGTGAAAAATGAGAGAAGAAATTATCCAAAAAAAGAAAAATGAGAGAAAAATGTATTTTGCAACACGAGTAGTGTTTGCGATATATGTGCAGAATACATTCTGTACGTGTTTTTGTTAACCAAAATGGAAAAAGTGAAAAATGAGAAGTATTCTCACACCCTACTTTTTACTTCTGCTCTCCAAATCACAAAAATTAAAACACATTGTGACATAATGAGCTTTTCATTTTCCAGCCAAATAGCCAAAACTCAAAAATCTGAAAATGAAAACGTGAAAAGTAGGTTGCCAATTAGGTTCTAAGTTTAAATGATGAATTAGTCCTGAAATTTCAAGAAATACTACGAGACTTTGAAAGGGAAGGGAGAGGAGCAACATAACTTGCTTCTTTTTTTTTTTAGCAACGTCAGTTGCTTTTACCAATGGACAAATATTGCTTCATAGCAGATCATGCTTAATTGCTTACATTTGAAATACAACTTTAAGCATCAAAAGACAGTCTCAAGAAGCATAATATAACTTCCACGGTTGACAAAGCGTATGACTCTATATGAAAAGTCATTGAGTTCGAATCTTAGAGTAAGTCATCACTAGCTAAAAGGATTCATTGACACTAACAAGAACACCGAATTAGGAGAACGAAACCTAGACTCTCTTAACGAGAACTTTTGAAACATTATATGATGAGCCGCTCAAATTATTGAACCTTATACGGTAGACTTAAAAAATTAGGAAGGAGTTTCTAGAAAGAAAAAAAAAGTATGATTGCACAATCAAATGAATTGATGAGTACAAAATCTAACAAATTGAGGAGTAAAAAATTTAACAAAACTGATGAGTGCAAAATAAGTAAATAAAGTCAAAGGATCAACAAGTATTCTACACACACACGGTCCTAATGGACGGCAACAAACACATGGCTGGGTGCCTGTCCAAAAATGAATTCCCCCAGTCTGACAGGAGACAGATCACAGATGCCTCCCCGGGTTGGAGAAGAATTCGGGTGCATGTAGTCCGTAGGTTACCACTTGGTATTTGACGTGGTACTCGTAATGATTTATCACAGCCGTCCATCTCAATAATCAATAATCAATAATGGTGCAAATTTTAAATAAACTCTTTCAAGGAAGAGTTTATTGAAATTCGGACAGTCCAAAATACTTTTAGACGAGGAATGGTTCAATACATGAAAACAAAACATGAAATTGGACATGAAAGTGCATCCAACGGGTAAGATTCACCCGGTACACTGTCAACATCCAACAGGTGTACCGGGTGAATCTCACATGTTGGATGCACTTTCATGTCCAATTTCATGTTTTGTTTTCATGCTTCCAACACTTTCCCAATAAGAAAGAAAGTCTTAAGGAATTCAATTTCAAATTGTACAACAAAGGCAAAACAAAAATGATATGGGTACATCACACTCGCGTATCCCAAAAGCACACCAACGCATCTCAACCGTCAAAAAACAATTTCGACGTTTCGGGTGTGCGTTTGGGATACGCGGATGTGGTATACCCATAACAGCGTTGAAGGCGAAACAATGATCACCTCAGGAAATCATGACCTATTGTTTCTGGGTATCACTTACCAAAATCATCTTCTTCCCACAGCCAATTTGGGGACCGCCTAGAACATATATCAAACACAAAACACGCACGAAACAACAATGATACATGTATAACAATGATCTGGAAAGAAACTTTTTCTAGAGAGAGAAAGTGATTGCTCCCTTCAACGGCTCTATGCATCCACAGTCACCGGTTTCGTCCTCCCTTCCGATCGGATCTTCAGCGGAAAACATCACCACTGAAGAAGAAGATCATCTCATTCGCAGCACCAAAAAAGTTAAAAACGACCACGATTTCTCGATAGATATGGCACAAGATCCTCCAAGCTCTGAGTTCGATGGGCCTATTCAAGATACTATAATGAGCAACGAAAGTGAGATTCATCAGGAACCTGTGATTCCCGAGAGCGCAAATCTGAAGGTAACCCCTGCTAAAGTCATTTCTTTCAAACAAGCTCTAATTTCTAACAAAGAGAAGGAAGTCCCCTTTTCAGATGATGTAGAAATTCTAAATTTGGGCGAGGACACTTCTGAAGGAAGTGAGTTAGATAATGAGGAAGAGGAACAAGATGGAATTCCTGTGATCCACTTACCTAAAAGTCTACTTGATTATGCAAGGAAACCATGGAAAAATGCGTTAATTGTAAAACCCATTGGTTACCCCATTGGGTATAAGTCACTCTGTTCGACAGGTCTACCTGGGACCTCCAAGGAGATTTTTCAGCCCTTGACATTGGCATGGGTTTTGTGGTGTTTAAGTTTCATATGGGTGCAGACCGCACCAACTTGTTAATCAATGGCCCTTGGATAAGGGGTTCTTCCAGGCCGCCCCTATTTTGACGAGTAGTGGAGATCTAGGTTCATTGTCAGCAACATCCTATCTAACTCCTTTCTACACGCGCGTCATACACTTTCCGCCCAAACCCTTTTTTCTTTGCATCTACGCGCGCATAAGATTTCGCTCTCCAACGTCACTCATCATTAATGTCCCTCTCTTTCTCTCTCTCCCCTACTTTTTGGTTCAAATGGGCAGTTAAATAACTTTAATACTATCTTCTTTTAATATTCTCTCCCTCTCTCTCTCTCTCTCTTATTTTATATTTTAAAGTAAAATAACTTTTGTTATACATAATTATTTTTTATAAAAATTATATATTTGAAATCTACTTGATGAGATCTTTCAAATAAGATCCCATTTGAATATAAATTTGTGTACATGTAAAAAAAAATTATTTTATACTCATTAATTAATACTAATTTACATCCCTTCTAAATAATTCACACCCCCAAATGAAAGATTCACAGACTTGAAATGCAGAATTCACATACATCATAACTCACTCTTCAAAATACACAATTCACACCCCAAAAAGAAAGAATTCACACTCTCAAATGCAGAATTCACACCATTTCTAAATAATTCACAACCCATAAATATACACAATTCACACCCCATGCAACAATTCACACCCCAATAGCACACAATTAACACCCATGCAACAATTCACAGCTGCAAATAGCACATAATTCACACACCTTCTAACAATTCACACCTCTAATAGCACACAATTAACATTCCAGTAACAATTCACACCCTTAATAGCACACTTTTTATTTGGGTGTGAATTTCGTAAAAAAAAAAATTGCATGTATACAATTTCCTATTAACAATGGATCTTGTTTAAAAGATCTCATTGAATAGATTTCAAATATATAATTTTTATAAAAAATAAATGTTTATAATAAAAGTTATTTCATTTTAAATTTAAAATGAGAGAGAGAGAGAGAGAGAGAGAGAGAGAGAAGGACAGAGAGAGAAACTCAATGTGCAGGAAAAGTAAATGCCGTGTATATAAGACTATAGAGCGTGAAAAGAGATAGAAAGGCAGGAGTGGAAGTGTGACACGCGGCAGCCTTTAACCAATGGAAAAATCTTCCCATGTGCGCATTAGGGCATATGCGGAAGGGAAATACAAAGATGGGCTGGCATGGGACAAATAAAAAAAAACGGGACCGGCCTGGAATTTCCCGCGTGGATAATCAATGATCAATATATCACAGTGAGAGCATGGGAGCCGCGATTCAAACCCGATGAAGCTGAAGAGATCAAAACTGCCGTGTGGATTTGTTTTCCTAATTTTCCCCTGGAGTACTAGTATGAGAAGAATATGTTCCGTATTGCTAAACGGTTGGGTTGTCCGATTAAAGCCGACTCGACTACGGTGGAAACCGAGAGAGGTCGGTATGATAGGGTATGCGTTGAAGTTGATCTTAGTAAACCCCTTAAATCAAGGGTTCTTATTGAGGAAAAAATCTATCGGATTGAGTATGAACACATCCCTCTTATGTGTTTTGGTTGTGGAAGGGTAGGTCACCGCCGTGACCAGTGCTCCTGGGCACCCAAAATAGCTCAACCAGAGGTGGGTGAAGCCCCCGTTCCACCAATAACGGCTAGTGAACCAAGCTCTGGAGTGAAGACAAATGCAAATCAGCCTGAATACGGTCAATGGACCATTGTCCAGAGGAAAACTAGAAGGCCCAACATGGGAAAGAGATCAGCGGACCGAAATCAATTGGCCCATGCCAATAAACTTGCAGGCCCAAACTCTCAAAGAATGGGCTCGCGAGAGAATCGTTATTCCCTCCTCAATTGGTTCGATGCCAGCTCCTCGGGCTCCAAAAAACCCAATTCCTATAACAAGTCTAATGGAGAGCCCAAATCTAGTAAGCCAACATGGGCTAAGGTAAAAACAAGTGGTACAAGTAAACTTAATGGAGAGCCCACACCTAGTCAACATATTGGCCCAACCAACATGGATATCTTAAGCCCAAACATTAGCCCATCTTCACCTTCCCAACCAAACCTCACCACACCTCTCTCCAGCCTTATCTCCCCTCAAGCCCAGATTACCCCCAAACCCCCCTCCTTCTAACCTAAACCCCACTCGTCCCACTGAGACGCCTCAAGCCATTTCCATCCCTGCGGCTAGGGTAGAACCCAATCTTACTCCACCCCCTCAAACCTTTCCTCCCCAGCTTTATCCCCTAATGGATCCTTCGACAATAGACATCTCCCACCTCTAGCAGAATCCAATCTGCACCCTAATCAAACCAGAGGTAGAGGAATGATCACTGGTAACGGTCGAGTGGTCAATGAGGGCAATAAGCATGAAAGTGACAACTCCAGGATTCAATGCAGCAGGAATCTCGTATTATGTAGTCGATCTGGAGAGTCAGAACGGGACAATGAGAGACCAAATGGCTGTCAAGAAGCTGGTAGGCTGGAATGAGCTGCTCCCCCTCCCCTTTCTTCACAAACATTTCTCCATGATTTGTTTAATTTGGAATTGTAGAGGTGCGGGTAACAGTGTGTTCAAGAGAACTATGGCAGACATGCTGAGGACCCACAACCCTGATTTTCTTGTTTTGGTGGAAACTGAAGTGCCCCTTTCAACTTTAAATGAGTTCTTCAAAAACAAGGATTTTACTGCGAGCTCCTACTCTGATCCGGTTGGTTGCTCAGGTGGTATATGGGTTTTATGGGATCCTTCTAGGGTTAATGTCTCGGCTGTGGAGGTGACCAACCAGGAGATTCATGCTACCATAGCCAGGGCTAATTTCGAAGAGTGGGTATTCTCCGCTGTTTACGGGAGCACTAATCCTGTGGCAAGGGACCTCATGTGGTATGATCTCCAGCAACGAGCTGCGAATGACAACAGGGAGTGGTTTTTAGCTGGAGATTTCAATGACCATGCTGAAAGCTCGGAGAAAAGGTGTTTCCAAAAAGGTAATTCGTATCACAGATGTAATAAGTTTAGTAATTTCTTTAACTCCTGCAATTTTATCGATTTGGGCTGTATCGGCCCTAAGCTTACCTGGTCTAATAATAGAACAGGGCTTGCTAACACTATGGTTCGCCTTGACAGAGCCATCTGCAACAGTAGATGGCAATTGGCTTTTCCTAATGTTGTTGTGAAGAATCTGCCTAGGGTTTACTCTGACCACTGTCCATTTATTGTGTACACTGAGGGGATCCCTGATTCCCACCACACCACCCGTCTTTTCCGTTTTGAGGACATGTGGGCTAGCCATCCTGATTTTATTAAAATCATCTCTGACTCTTGGAATAGTGCTAATCTCCCTTTCATGGAATAGTGGTGACTCTTGGAATAGTGCTGACTCTTCTTGGATACTCTAAGATATTTCAAATTTAATGAGAATCTTATTGCTCTTATCATGAGTTGTATTACAACTGTAGAAGCTTCTATTTTATGGAATGGTGAACCCCTTAACCCTTTCAAACCTCTAAAAGGTCTGAGACAGGGAGACCCCCTGTCTCCTTATCTGTTTGTCCTTTGTATGGAAAGACTTTCAGCCAAGATTAATCAACGGGTGGCCCTCGACAAATGGGTGGGCATTAAAACTTCCCAAGAGGGCCCTCGTTTCTCCCATTTGTTCTTTGCTGACGACATTATGTTCTTTGGGGCTGCTACCTCTAGCCAATGTGAGGCTATGAAATATACTTTGGATATCTTCTGTGAGGGATCAGGCCAACTGGTTAGCTCCCATAAATCGAAAATCTTTGTGTCTCCCAATATTCCTACTAGCTATGCCAGGAATTTGAGCCACAAATGTGGGTTTACTCTTACTAAAGACCTGGGTATGTATCTGGGAGTCCCATTGATTCATTCGAAAGTGTCTAAAAGAAACTATCACTATATCATTGAGAGGCTTTCTAAAAAACTTGCGGGATGGAAATCTGATTCCCTTAATCTGATGGGTCGTGCTACTCTTGTTAAATCTGTGACTACCACTATAACCTTTTATACCATGCAAACCACTTCCCTTCCCACTTCTATCACCAACCAAATTGATAAAATTAATAGAAATTTCCTCTGGGGTGATAAGGCTAATAGAAAGAAGGTGCATTTGGTTAATTGGAACACCGTTTGCAAGTCTAAAAAGTGTGGTGGTCTTGGGATAAGGAAGGTTGGGCTCTCTAATGCTGCCCTTCTATCCAAATTAGGGTGGAGAATTACCTCTGAGAGTAAACCACTCTGGATTCAAGTGCTTAAAAGAAAGTATTTACGGAACCACAACTTTAGAGATTGGCCTACTAATAAGAAGGCTTCTCACACGTGGAGGAGTATTATCAAAATTCGTGATTTCACTGTCAAAAACATCAAATGGAATACTGGGAATGGTGAAAATATATCCTTTTGGCATGACTGGTGGTGTGGTGACACCAGCCTTGCCGAGAAAGGTCATGTGATTACCACTGGGGAACAAGACAGAGTGAGTAAATTCATCACTGAGGAAAATACTTGGAATTCTTCTTTGATTACGGATGTTTTGGGTAGTAGTGATATTAGTGCTATCACTAATATTCTACTACCCAGAAATTCTAAGATGAAGGACACTCCTTTCTGGGTTGCTAAGTCCAATGGTATGTTCTCGGTGAAATCTGCCTATGACAGATTGGGTGAGAGTCCCAGTGAGGATAACGGTTGGAGTTGGATTTGGCAGTTGAAAGTTCCTACTAAACTCTAGGGATTCCTCTGGACTTGTTTGCATGGGAAATTACTCACCAATCAACACCGAAAGCACAGGGGTTTATCCGATGATGAAATGTGTCCACGGTGTGACACTGCTGTAGAGGATATGTTACACCTCTTCTTTGTCTGCCCATCCAGTGCTGCTGTTTGGTCCAGACTTCCACATGTTCAGGTGATTACCACAAGTGACATTGAAGATTGGAGAAGATGGCTCAAAGGAAATGTCAATCAAACTAAAAGATATTCAGGGAGTATTCTTAATCCTATCTTAACTTTAGTTACCTTGTGGAATATCTGGAAGATGAGGAATAGGAAAGTCTTTGATGATACTAGTCCTAATCCAACGAACACATTTCTGAATAGCCTTAATCTTGCTTCTGAAATTGTCCAATTATGTGTACCTACGGCTAATATGAAATCCAGACAATTGAGATTGGTCTCGTGGAAATTTCCAGGTGCAGGGAAATTCAAATTGAACACTGATGGCAGTAGTCGAGGAAATCCTGGGAAAGCGGGCTATGGAGGAGTTATTAGAGATGATCGTGGATGCTGGGTTTTGGGGTTTTATGGAAGACTGAAGGATTGTTCTAGTCTTGAAGCTGAGCTGTGGGGCATTTTCAGAGGTTTGGAGCTAGTCCAAAGCCAAAGCATGGAGGCTCTGGAGGTGGATTCAGATTCCACAACAGCCATCACCCTAATTAATGAAGGAGATTCAGCTCACTCCCCCCATGCGGTCCTGATTCAAGAGTGCAAAGCGTTGATGACAAACACTGGGTGTACCTTGAGGCACATCCTCCGTGAGGGGAACCAAGTTATGGACAAGCTAGCCAATTTAGGAGTTGATCAAGATGAAAAATGGGCTTCCCACATCTCGCCACCGGATGACATCATTCCCCTCCTTGAGGCGGATATGAGGGGTGTGGCTTTCGAGAGGATGTAGTCTGTTGTTTCTTTCTTTTCCTTTGCATAAAAAAAAAGATACATGTATAACAAAAGTCTCCAACATGGCTCCAACATATTCACATGGTTTGTGGAGCCTACACACACTTGTCCACACACTATGTGAGTGTGTTGAAGCCATGTTGGAGCTAAGTTGTTGTACACTTATCATTTTTGAGAAAAAAATCAATCAGCATAATTTATTAGTCATAAATCACCCAGCTCAAGATGAAAGTCCACGAGGGCCCCTTTTTTTCTTGATAGGGACAATGGAAATCTCGGATTCCCAGGAACTGGATTTTGGGGAAATGATGTTGAAATATGTAAAGAATTGCCATTTTCGCCATTACAGCCAATTCCACTTTTGTATAACTTGAACCTAAGAAAGGGTAATCAAGCTTAATTTGAGATCTCAATTAACAAAAGAGAGAAGAAAAGGAATAAGTTGACCAAAACATAACAGAATCAAAGCAGGACACTTTTGTTAATCAGAAACCACATTATTTATGCGAAATTCCCGCTCTGTACATTTATTTGTACGAATATAGTATGATGTTTGTGTACAGACAACAGAGAGAGAGAGAGAGAGAGAGAGAGAGAGGGTAATGGTGGAGGGAATCAGCTACGACGTTGGTTTTGGGTGGGAAAAACTGAATTTTGACCTACTAATACCTAATCTTCAACACTATGAACAGTGTACTTGTGGGTATTGAGTTAATCCACCTAGTATGCGTTCGTGAGTAGTAGGGCTAAGCAAAGCCCGAACCGGGATCGGATCGGATTCCTATAAATCTAATTCTAATCCTTGAGTGACGATTTTTAAGAAATGTCATTCATGTTTGAACACTAAGTCTACGGTTCCGAGTTCAATACAATCTGTGAGTCACAGATCAGTTCCGATTTTATCTACAAGAACTAGAACTAGCAAGCATGCCAGCAACCAATTTTTGCATTCTAGATTCAAGGTTCAAGATTCCAAAATCAAGAAATCAAGTGCATTACATCCAATATTAATATGGATATACACTATATCACATTAACACCATTTTTTGTTAGGTTCCTAAAACCCAGTCTTCAGAACTTTTTTAATAGTGGGTTCCTAATTGGTTTTCTAAAAAAGGTTCTAGTGGGGCCATATATGCGACGAAAATCAGTGTTGGTGGTCCCATATATGAGAACATGACTTTTCTTATTGACTCTCTCCCCCTCTCTCCCTCTCTTGTACGTACTTTTTCTGATTGTACTTACACTCTAGCGGTCACTTTTTTTAAACCAACAGTCATTTTGGGAAACTAATTTGGGGAAACCGAACAGGTCTAGTTCTCAAAAACCAGTTTGGAAAACCCAATCAAACAAGGCCTTAGGAGTATACTCTGTAGTTTCAAGTGTGTAGTATGCGTATAAATTATAATACATAATCTTATTTACTAGTTAGCAAATAATCACACTTTACCTCCCTAAGTTTTATATGAATATACAATATCACATTAAGGTAAAATACTAAAATAGTTTAAAAATATTTTGTAACAGTGCTAAAATTATGTATGTATTTCTTTATTTATTTATAATAAATACATCACCCGTTCGGTTCGGTTAATCCACGCTTTTAAAATGAAAATTCATGGAACTAACCGCGAGTCACAGTTTTCTAATTATTGATCCATGCCCGGACCATTAATCTACGGTTCCAATCCAAAACGTATGGATCGGATCGGATCAGATCGGTTCGTTCAGACCTGTTTCAAGGTTCACCCGATTTTACGTGTAGACATGAGTATAAGCGGAAGAAGAAGTGAAGGCGTAAAAGCGTCATTCGAAAAGAGGCAAACTACTCAAATTTATAAAAATGAATATTGGAAACAAAGCGTAACTCAGTTTTTTCAAAAAACTGGTTTTTCACGGTTTTTTATTTGATGTGTTGTGAGAGAATGACCTGTCTCGGTGTTAGGAAAAAACAGTTTTTTGTTAGTGGAACACCCTTTAAGTGGACAACCTGGCTTTTTTTGGAACAAAAGCATGGTTGGACTATGTTGATTGGTTTCATCATAAGAGAATTCTGAGAAATTAATGTTGATTGGTTTCATGTGGGTAAATCTAGCACCACAAAAATGTTGCTATCAACTTCTTGAAATTACGGGTTATGCTGATGCTTCTTCCTTCAACAGTGAAATCCAACCCAAAACTGATGATGAACTGATGAAGGCTGGATTCAGGAAACTAGTGGGGTGGTCCCTGCACCAAAAGCTGGTGCTGAAAAACTAACAATCTGTCTGTTTCTCTGATAAGATCGTGACATGATATGTCCGAGGATTAAGGCCCTAGTAACTTGTTTCTCTGGTAAGATTGTGACGTGATTTGTCCAAGGATAAGCCCTGTAGTCCCTTTTCCTAACTCTGCATTAGGACTGCGTTACAATCCTTTGAAAGATTGTAATGATTGGGATGCGTTACGTTGCTTTGTTAAAAAATAATTCAAAATGATTGTTCAATTATGAATAACAAAATGGAAAAAATGGAAAGTATGTTTGCGAAAAAAAACTTATAATTCAACGAATAACAAAATGGAAACAAATTATGTTGGCGACGCTTTCGCTTGAAAATCGTCTTCCGAAATTGATTCGCCTTACCGTTTGGTGTGCGCACCGGTTTATAGCGAATGCATTCGGCGATACAACGCTCGATCAATTCAATGATCTTCCGCTCGCGTCCGCACAAACGAAGCGATGATGCAACACGAATCTTTGAGTCGAAAATAGAATCGAAAGAACCAAGAATTTGCTGGCACCGTTTCTGCAGAGTAAGTAACAAGGCTAGAATTCGGTGTAAAGTGAATGTAATTTGGGTGTTATTCACTTTAGGACACGCCCCTTAGTGAATATACATGAGTTTGGGTCATATCTCTCCGTTTTGAGTTGCATCCGTCCGCGAACCATTGTTTGAAATCCGCACACAGACCCGCTGGTATTGATACCTCAAACCGGGGTATTGATACAGAAACATTCTGTTCGCGAAGTGCACCATCAAAGCGCCACATTGAAGCCACACAGCCCACTGCCACGCACGCGGGTGCGTATGAGTGTGTTCCATCACCGGCTACGCTGGTAAATCACATAGCACCATAGGTGCCTTACCACTTAACACTATGTAAACATTATAGAAATGCTCCCATATATAAACCACTCAACCTTTTCCTCACTAGCCAATGTGAGACAAAACCAAAACACAACAAAAAAAACTTTCTAAAGAGCACAATGAATATTTGATAAAACCCCTAATAAAAACCCATTTATTTTGATAATTTCCAACAAAGTAAAAGAAAGCAAAAGTCACTTGTGTTATCGAAAATAAAGTGCCGTAGCAAAGGTAAGAACAAGTAAAGAAAAGCTTGCTAACACGGTGATTAGAAGCCAAAACAAGAAAATATACCCTGAAACATCGTAAAAGCTGAAAGATAGAAGGCAAATGACTACAGTAGTATTTTAGATGATGAGGCGCCGAAAATTAGCATAGTAAGCTCTAAAAACAAGCCACCATCCACCTCTAGGTTGAACTGCTCCTACTTAATTATTTAGATAGATAAACCTAACATATAAACCGTTGATTTCGAACAAAGTCTTCTTGATTGTAGCCACGTGTTCCCTTTTGAGCCGATCAATTAGGCATAAGACTGACTTCTTCTAGAGCCCACCTTCCCTCGGAGATCATGCAGCCTAAAAACACAGCACTAGCAACAACTTCCTCGTATAACATTTTCCTTAAAAGACGCGAATCAAGTCAATCAAATCCTAAAGATCCCTTTCAATCTCATCTAAGAAATTAGGGAACTCTTACTTATTTTTCAACGACTGAACAATCAAGACCAACGTTTTTAACATATCCGTTGATTAAACAAAGTCTTCTTGATTGCAGCCACGTGATAGCTAAACCACACTTTATCTTCCACGCAGTACTCTCTTTAAGGGCCTTAACAATTTTTGCCAAAAAAAGGGCATTAAAAATTGGCAAAAAGAAAAGAAGCAAAGACCAGAATTGAGACCGTTTTTATTTGAAGGCCCAAATAAGTTGGACAAACCTGTGCCCATAAAAATGAAGGTGGGCTGGGAAGCTAAAGGAGTCTAATACTGCAGCTATATTTTAGACATCTATGAGCTGTAAGCAAAGAAACTGACTCTATTTAAGTCAAATGGGTGCACACATGTGTCATGAGGGGCCAAAACTGGTGGCATATGGCCATATGGGTTTGCTCTCTGATTCTTCCTGGACAAATAGGAAAATTTGGGGGTGTTCCATTAACAAAAAAAAAAATAGTTTTTTTCAAAAATCAAGACAGGTCATTCTCTCACAATAGATCACATAAAAAATCGTGAAAAATCAATTTTTTTTTTCTTTCTAAAAACACCCTTAGCGGAACAGCCCTAGAGACTTATACCAACCTCTCATTCTACCTTTTTATGGTTGGACTGAGCTTTCGCTCGTATTATTACTTATGATTGTTTGATAGTAATTGCTTATTTACTTTCTATTTTGCATATGAATTAACATGCAAAGACAAAAAAATTCACCAATAAAATAACAAAGTGGTAATTGTTGGAAAAAAACTACTCCCTGATAGAAAAGCAATTCCAGATAACAATTCCATTATACACGATAACACAAATTACAGATTACATAAATCAAAGAGATAATCGAAATCACAATCTTTTTAAAATAGATTTGCCGCCTACCAACACTGCAAGTCGCACATGGCTTCCGTCTTTTAGGATAAAACGGCTAGAACCACAACCTCCATAGACTGCCTTGGGGAACGAACCACTTCCGACTCTCTCTCACATAAGAACGAGAATATAGCTATATGAAATTCTCATTTCTGGTGTACAAAACAAAACGAGGTGCCTTAATATATCACTAGGAAGATAGCTATGATGTTCAGCCATGAATGAAATCAGAAAATGGCCGCAATGAAATCTGCAATCATAGGCCGTTTGATTTGCCTTGCTAAACTTTCCCAATTTTGTCATAATCTGCGATCAATCTAGGGAATTGATTTTGGCAAACTCTTTTTTTTTTCTTCTAAAGCTAGGAGTCTAATACTGCACTCCCTTGCAAGACAAAAAACTTGCCAAAAATTGCCTTGCAGGGAAGTGTCATTAGAGAAAAGGGGAGAGTGTCATTAGAGAAAAGGAGAGTGCCAAAATCACTCCCCTCAATCTATCCTCTAATTATTGGAAAAGAATTGGGTCTGGACCCGGAGCCACTCACCACATAACAATTTACAGGTATGCAATACGCTTTGTTCGGCTCTGTTTGGAACATGCGGAAAGAAAGGAAAAGGGAAGGAAAATGGAAAATTTTCCCTCTTCTTGTTTGGTTTGGAGAGAAAGAGGAGGGAAAATAAAAAAATTAGGTTTATCTACTTTTTTAGTCCCTACAAAATGAGCTCGGTTTCATTTTGGTCCTCACAAAATTTTTTGTTTCAATTTTACCCTTCAGGTTTCATACCCATTTCAATGTTTACCCTTTCGTTAGTAAATGGACGGAAACACAGAAAATGGCTAACGGAGAGTGGACATTTTTTTACTTTGCAATTTTCTTCGGATCAAAAAATGCAATACTTCCAAGCATAAATTTTAATTTTTTTGCACCAAATTAAACTACTAGTGAAGATCTTTAATTTGATACAAAAAACATTAAAAAAGTTGTATATTTTAGTATTTTACGTTTTTGGCTTGTTGAGTTGCTTTGCAATATCCTTCGGATAAAAAAATAAAGTACTTCCGTGCATAACTTTTTATTTTCTTTTCCCAAAATTAAATTACTAATAGAGATATTTAATTAGATGCAAAAGAAAAAACACTTGAAAAATTGTGGTCCAAAAACTATATATTTTTTTTGGAAAATGCTACAGACACTAACTAATGTACCAACTATTACACTAATTGTCCATGTGGCACTCTTTTAGTGGATGAATCTATCCATGTATTGAATAGTGCATTGATGTGGTAATGTCATGTGTGCATTTAGTGTAATAGTTGCTACACTTGTTAGTGCATGTAGCATTGCTCATTTTTTTTAGATCTTTACGTTTTTTTAAAGGACGTGTGTATGATCAGATCCGATTACTTTATCTCAATTCCATAAAATTTACGGGATTTAATTTATTCCATTAATTAAATTAGTTATTTTCCTTTATGTTTTTCTTTTTCTTTGGGGCCTACCTGTTTTGGCTTTGGGCGGGAGAAATGGTTAGGAGGGGAGGGAAACCTTGCGTGAACTATATAAGGGAAGGGAGAGAGAGAGAGAAGGGTGTGTAATGAGAATTATCTTTTTCCTCTTTCCATTTTCTCTCTGTAAACATTTCTTCCTCTCGTTTTGAATGAAATCACAAAACTCAATTGAGTTCCGAATTTTCAACTTGTGAATTTGCCCTAACGTTCATCAGGTTTGTTAATCCTTCCCACCTTGTTGAAGGGTAGAGTTTGTGAACTGTGAAACCTCATTAGTATACAAAGCCTTCACGTTTTCTTGGAATTAAAGATCTTAAAAAACGTAAAGATCTACAAAAATGTGTAGTTTTTTGGACCACAATTTTTTTAATTTTTTTTTCATCGAATTAAAGATTCCTATTAGTAGTTTAATTTTTTGAAAAAAAATAAAAAATTATGCACGGAAATACTTTATTTTTTTATCCGAAGGATATTGCAAAACAACTCAACAAGCCAAAAATGTAAAATACTAAAGTATATAATTTTTTATGTTTTTTTGTATCGAATTAGAGATCTCTATAAGCAGTTTAATTTTTTGGATAAGAAAATAAAAAATTATGCGCGGAAGTACTTTATTTTTTAATCCGACGGATATTGCAGAGCAACTCAACAAGCAAAACATGTAAAACACTAAATTATATATAATTTTTTATATTTTTTGTATCGAATTAAAGATCTCTATTAGTAGTTTAATTTGGTGCAAAAAAAAATTATAATTTATGTGTCAAAGTAATTCATTTTTTTTATCCGAAAGGAAATTGCAAAGGAAAAAAACGTCTACTTTCCGTTAGCCATTTATGTGTTTCCGTCCATTTACTAATGGAAAGGGTAACATTGAAATGAGTATGAAACCTGAAGGCTGAAATTGAAACAAAAAAATTTGTAAGGACCAAAATGAAACCGACCTCATTTTGTAGGGACTAAAAAAAGTAGATAAGCCAAAAAATTACTCCAGTTTTATAAATAATGATATTTTTCTCCCACTTTCCTCTTATTTTCCTCTCATTTTATTTTTCTTTCCCTTTTCCTTTCCTTACTCATGTTCCAAACATAGCCGAAATCTCACACCGGCCTTCTCTGATCTTCCCCAAATTGGTCGTTGGCGCCATTGATACGAAAGAGAAAAACCTTTCCCAATCCCAACAATTCTCTGAATTCGATGCCCTAATCGCGAACCCGTGGCGTTAGTACAACTGGGTCGTCTTTAATTTCAAGAATTCAATCCCCAAAATGACAGGAGGAGGAGGAGGAGATCAGCTAGAGAGATACGAAAAGCTAGGGATGGCCGAGTCCCTCCCCCGAGTCTACCAGTACCCTATAGCCTGTAAAGAGCTCTGCTTTATTCTCAGAGGGGCTTACTCTCAACTCCCCAAAAACCTTCAGTCTCTCATCTTCCAGCATACCCTCACCGCCTTTCGCCTCCTTCCCCAGTGAGTCTTCCGTTTCTCCAATTCTCTTTTCTTTCCATTTACTCGATTGTGAACTTGATTATTTGAAATCCCAATTATAGTTTTGTTAAGTTGAATTTGATCTCAATTATGGTTGTATAAGTCACAAAATGCTCATGCGTAGTGACTTGTGTGAAAGAATATTTCAAAAACATCCAAAATTACTAAAATTTGTGAGCACAAGCTCAGAGTGAGGATTGAGAGTGGGAGCAAAGGGCCTATGTGACTAAGGGTGAAACTGCTCCTAATAAATCTTCTAAACTGTCTGATATTGAGAAATCGCGGCATCGTATGATTATCTGGGTTCTCTTTATGTAGATAAAGAAGTCATTAGCGTACATTATGCCAGTCTGGTAAAAATGATATTAAGAGATTGTTGGAGGAATTCTCCATTCCTGATCAGGGTTTAGTAGCTTTAGTTGCCAATTGGAAAGTAAAAATATTTGTTAATTTGAAAAAAAGAATGGATTATGGGCTTGTTTTGATTTCTCTATCCTCTTGGGCAATTTTGGTAGTACGTAGTTTTGTTTAGCTTTCTTACCACTGGCAAGAGATGTTGAAATGCAATAGGTTAGAAGTGCTAGGTTGAGATAGCTACGTTCAATTCTTTCTCTTTAAATAAATGCCCTGGCCGGGTGCAACTTATTATTACAAGCTTAAGAAGTTATTGGTCTTGAACCTATTGGTTGTAAAAGATAGCTTCAGGTTATGTTCGTGGTTAGCATGGATTATTTGCCTATTTGGCTAATTGGATTGCTGTTGAATATGGTGTTAGGATGCAGACACAAAAGGCCATCTCATCAGCCAATCTTCTCATTCAGAGTGCAGAGGCTGTGCTGCCAAAGCAAAAGAGGGTTTTGGCTGTGACAGAGTTTAGGCATGCAAAGATTGCTCATAAGAGGCGTTGCAAAGACCGACAAGAAGGTATAACTTATTTTTTAAAACTGGTATCTGATTGTTGATTGAATCATCTACTTTTAGCTGCAATTGTTCTGTTGAGGTACTTCAAGGATGGCCAAAAGAACAACTGGAAATCAAACCTATCTTTCTTCTTTTTGAATCATCATGTGACACATTAAGGGGATCTTGATTATGAAACCCAACAATGTCGGCTGGTATTGAAAGTTACCGTTTCTTATCAATGATCATGTCACAGCTAACTGGAAATCAATGACCACCAGCAAACTGGAAATCAAACAAAATCTTCCTTTTCTTTTGGTTACTCATTCAATGATGTCACTGTCACCAGGATGGATGAATAAATGATGCTTCAAAGTGATCAATAATACTTGGGAATATCTTTACTACCTTGTTTTATTATATTAATCTTACAGATAGCAACTAGTGTTGCTGCTTTCCATAATCTCTATCCAAATCGTGTTACTAGGCATTTGAAGTTATTTCTAGTATGTAAGACTTCTAATTGGAGGCAAAAATAAAGTCAAATGATATATCGCTCTGTTCATCATTTCATCTTTTCAGTTTGGGATGTCCCAAAATGCTTTCCCAATGTGAAAACTAAAAGCATCAAACTTTCTAGTTTCAAGATCTGTTGCTTTAGACGATTATAGATGTTAAAGCATCCAACTCAAAACCAATTGGCAATGAGTGGAAACATTGCCCAAGATCATATATATTAGTTTTAGAGGTTGTAAATAACCAATGTGGGACAAGCTCTAACACTCCTCCGCACATACGATACCTTACCCGCACGCGGGGAGATAAACAATGGATCCATAACATAGGGATCACAACAAACAACGAAACAAGGTGCACTTAAGGCACAAACAACGGGGCAATCAATTAACAGAGTCTGTCCAAAAGCCTCCGAAAGTCTAGCTCTGGTACCATGTTAAAACATCCTACTCAAAACTAATTGGCAATGAGTGAAGAGGCCACCTAGGGTCATCTACTAGTTTTGCAGGTTGTAATTAACCAATGTGGGACAAGCTCTAACAATAGGACACTTCTCTAAAAGTAAGGATAAAGGAGCAACTTCTTGAGTATTTTTTTTACCCTTTTCACTTTCTCTTTCGCAATATTATTCTACCTTTTGGTAGTTGCGCTTGTTGGTGACAGTTTTTCTTATTATCAGGTTCAACTCAACTACCTCAAGATGTTCTAGTGCACATATTCGGTTTCTTAGATCTGCGATCTTTACTTTCTGCTGCATCAGTATGCTGGTAATCTTCTTCGCTTTAGCTTGTTTGGTAATATACATTCAGTTTACTCACCCTCCATTTCATGTATTATTTTCTTTTAACCTTGAACAAGCCAAAGAACTGCACGAACTGGATCAACTCTTGGGCCTTGTGAATGGCACCCAAAAGTAGGATATGGTTTAGAGCTATATAAGATGGGAAATTGCTTTTACATGAGTAGTCTATGTAACTCTATTTGCTTCTTGACATGACAACACCCCCATATACTTCATATGAAGGTTATGGAATTCGGCGGCGAGTGACAACTATTTGTGGCATTTGCAACATGTTAGCTATTTTGGTGATTCTGGTCATTGTTCAAAGGGTTGGGCGTTGCAGAGGTGTGAAATGCTGGGGAATGATGAGCGTATGCGATTGCAAGAGGAAGTTACCACTGAAACTAGTATTGATTGGAGAGAGACTTTTATGAAGGCGTATAGAGGTACAAAAGTCTTGTTATCTGGTACATCTCTCACACACAAACACAGGCTTTTATGCTTTAGGTGTTTTTTCCCATCCAACCTACCTATACAATACTCTATTATAATTCTCGTCACACAAATTGTTTGATATCAGGAAATTCATTAAAGACACATACATCTTATAGGGGATTCTGTGGGCGCTGTCATGCAGTTGTTTGGCTGAGTAAAATGAAATGCTGCAACCAACGATGCAGACTAAACTCTAAAAACCAGCAAATCACACCCATATCTACGGAGCAGGTAAATTTCTCACTCCCTTTTTCCCTATAAATATTCTGATAAAACAGTTGCAATATCCTTTCTTTTTATAACTTCTCAGTTACAGGTGCTGCTTACAAAAGTTGATGTGTGAGAATGATTTGCTTGATTTATCTCTGTTGTTCTAGGCATCAAGTCGGATCAAGTCTCTTTATGTTTTGAAATTTCCAAACATTTTGTGATGCCAACTAAGTTTTGCTAGAATTATCTACCTCCCACTTTGACCAGGGTTTGAGAGTGGTAAGGTAATAAGTAGGCTGCTTTTGCTTTGCCTGTTTACGGAGAAACCTTTGCCACAGCATTAGATGGATGAACGCCATGTTATTGACCTCCTTGTCTGGGTATAAAGAGGAAACTGCACATAACCAATGTGCTTTGAGATTCTGTACTCCTTTGGTATCTGATGGTCCATGGATATAAACCATGGTGTCTGTTTCATAAGAGAAGAAAAATCCTTTTACTTCATGTGATTTTATATATGGAGAGTCCAATCTCGGATGCCATCTAAAGCATTGATCTCTGAGGTGTTGTTTGGATATATATACGCTGGTTTGCTATTATATTTCTCTGTTCTTTTGAGTTCTTTTAGACTATTGCAAATTGTCTCATCCATTATATCGATATCAGCTTGATTGGATATCGATACGTATATCAAAAGTTGAATTTTGGTTTATAAAATAGAAGGTCAGGGAAAGTTTTAACTTCAATTCTATGTAGTTACACGGTCATTGTCTCATTCATTATATAGCGGAAACATGTAACATCTCTTTTTTGTCTTGGGCCACAGATTGTGGATTATATATTGGATGGTTCTGTATGTGAGGTATCTTCTTCCGAGAGTGATAGTGATTCAGATGAGGGGACTACTTCCAAGCTCTGGGCCTTTCCAAGACACCTCAGCGGATACCAGAAGTAGCTTTCGCAAAAACCAAAATGGGTTTAGTTTTCCCTGGTCGGACTGCAATATTCAGCAAAACGGCTAGTGGGCGCAAGCTACTGGGTGTTTGGGACTGTAAATTCATTCCACTGAAACTTGTGTAATCTGGATGCAGTTAACCAGAAACTGTTAAGCGCAACTTTAAGCCTAGAAAATTAGCTGGTTGCTGTTCATGAAGCATTATTTTACTGAATTTCTGTGTCCAGTTAATCAATTTCATGTGGCTTAACCCATATATGTTGTGTGCTGAGACGAGCAAGAAACGATTCATGGCTAATCACATTCTACAAATTTATATCAAATACTTTCTGCCTATGTATCTTCTTCATTTTCCCTGGTGTTAGAATCTGACCACTTAGGTGTGTGGTTTAGGAAAGCCGTCTAATTAAGATATGCAAATGTCGGTCCATAAATGACTTATTCCCAAACTAACTTAAAAACTGACTTATTGCGCTATATGAGACAGGTCATTCTCTCACAACACATCAATTCAAAACCCAACTTAAGCAAGTTTATGGAACGACGCCTGAATGTGTATTCTGTTTTTCATCTTCTAAGCTCCATTGTAAGGAACCATTTGGTCTGATATCTCAAATCTGCCAGTAAACCTTCTTGTTGATATCGTCGAAACACACACTTACACACACACACACATATACAGGGACGGATCTAGGAATTCTCCACAGCGGGGGCACCAATGCTAAAGTCAAGAGCAAGTAAACTAAATGATACTCCAAAATTTAGGAAGCTGATTTTGGGACTCCTTTTTCAAAGGACCGACGTCTATCTTCGTCGTCTTCCAATATCTTGGGAATCATAATCGATTCTTTCATCATCATCTCTCATCCGAGACTCGAATGGTATCGGTTGTGTCACCATCGGGTCGCCTCTTGATCGAGGCACCCTTGTCTGTCACTTGAAAATCTGGTTAAGTATGGAAAAGTATATTTTTTCGGAAAGTTTCAATTTGGCCGATAAAAATCCGGTATTTGTTCCTTGGATTTTTCTAAGCATAATGGTATAATCGGATGATCTTTTCAAGTACAAGAAGGTTGTCTTTTGCCTCTTTTCTTCGGAGAAAAACGTGTCGTTTTTCGCCTTTGTACTAAAAGTGGGGGGATGAGATTTTGATAAGATTGGAATATCAAAATTCTGGAAATGCCATTGTTTCCGAAAGAGGGTACTTCCTTATTTTCATAAATAAATTAAAGTAAAGAAAAATCTTTACTTAACTTTGGTTTATGAAAATAAGTGTTCCGAAGGGGTACCTTATTTGTTTTCCCTTATTTGTAAAAAATAAAAAAAATAAAAATCCTGAAATTGAGGGGGGGGCACGTGACCCCCATACCCTGTGTGTGTCCGTCCCTGCATACATACATAATATTTATCAGCGATATCCTTGAAACATTGGTGATTGCTCTAATACATTTTTTTTGGTTTGATATTTGGATCCACTCTGGCCTTTAATTGAAGTTTATGGCATCAGAATCGCGTACAGTTCAGGTTTTGATGTACTACTTTTTTGGGGATCATGTGTAGCCTGTTTTGTTAATGAAAATGGGCCTGCTAGAACAAAACTCATCATTCTTCGTTTAATGAAACAAACTGGTTAGCTAGATAATTGAGTTGTTGCATTGCAATTAGAGGGATGTTCACTATTTTCCTTTATTCGATTTATTTGTTGTCTGCAAGGGCATGCCTGCTCTATCCTGCAGCTTTCCTTGAGTGCCACGGCCCTCCCACTTGGCACCGACGGAGTGATGGTGCCTCCCATTCATGAACAGCCAGCCGGGTAGAGTTATCTCATCTGGTAGGGAGGGAAAGATTGACCCGAGCAATAGGATACCCTGGCTCCAAACCTGACCCATCCAACCAGACGGAGGTGACTGGCTGGGGAAAGAACCCTCTTCCAGCAGGCAGCAATTACCCTCTTCCGCATCTGCCTCCTTCGGTTTCTGTAATACTGAGATATTCATTCGAGAAAACTTTTTTGATAAGTAATGGAGTAAAGTTTATTGAAAAGACATCAAGAGAATCCCACCCATGTACAGAAGAAAACAGGGTGACTCGGGGTTTATGCGAGATATAGAGGTCAGCACGATTATGCATTTCAGAGAGGTGAATCAAAATCCAAAATCTCTGTCACGGTTGCCATTACAATGTTCAACTTTGAGCCAAATGTATGATAAGCATAATTGTAGGTTCCAACAGATAACAAGTTGCAAAAATAATCATGAAGCATAGCTAGCGGCATGTCCATGGCCAATCCAGTAGAGTTCCATTTGTGACCCTAATGTTACATCCCGCGGAACTAACCAAGTCCGTGACACTAAGCAAACTTCTTGTCTTTCAACGGTCCTCTGGGAATCTTACTCAAAACCTGGGCATCAAACACTGCATACTGTTTCTTGATCTCAGCCAATGCTTTCTCAGCAAATGGGTCAACCTGGTCCTCAAACTTCTCATAAAGAACAGGCACGGTATGCAGCAAGACAAAACCTGTTTTTTCAACCACCCAAACAAGAATAACAAAGGGAACAATGAGAATGATATTACCCATGTTTAAAAGGAGGTTATGACGTACAAAAGACGTAGATAACGTAAGAATAGCACTCGGATAGACTGCTTACATATGTAGAACAGGGTCAGGAAGTTGCAACAACCCCCCAAAATTGAAACAATCCATAGACCAGCAATCACCTGAGAAAACATATATGGAAGATAAGGGTATGTCAAAAGATTATGATACAGTGGAATCTATTCGTAGGCCCTTGCGAGCCCTACAATTATTTCAACAAAGGCAAAAGAAATCTGTCAATTTATTTTTTCAAGTTAAATGTCATTATGACCACCTACTACCATCATTGTGTTGGCTTTGCAAATAAGAAAGTCTATTTTTTTTTTTTTTTTTACATAAACACAAAAGGAACAGGACAACATACAGCCAGAAATTTCTTCACATCTTTTCCAGATGCAATATCCCGGAGAATGGCAAGAGCTCTGTTGATTTCGACTCTCAGAGCAAAAGCTACTCCCACAATAATGTCCTCCGGAATGCCAACTTCTGGAATTTGAGGCGGAGACCTGATTATGTAGAAAATGGATGTTGAAATCATCAGGCCGGAGAGACAAAACAGGGAAAAGAGTGTTTGGGGCGTGGGGGAGTTGGTACATGTAGCTATGAAGAGTAAACTTACTTGTTGATAAAGGTAGACGCATTAGACCACAAGAAAAGGGTTGCCAGAGCAAAAATTAGGATATGGCATACAAGAGAGAGCAAGTGGTATTCAATCAACTCAAAAAGAACCCAAATGCAAGTGACAACGCCAAGCAAGCCACCAGAAATTTTCTTGTCCCTCCAAAGGAAAACATCAGCAGCTGCCAAAAGTGTCCATTGTAAGGTAAAGGAACAAATAGACGTAAATATCTAGGTGCGTGCACATATGGAGATAGTATAAAATTGCAAAAGTGCTATTCTCCCCTTGTTATTTCTAGAAAAATTGCGAGAAAATAAAACTTGTATGTGTGAGATGGAACTTTATTTTTCCAATAGCACCAGAAGTGAAATAACTAACATGGAATTTACCAAATTTTTCATATTTTTCAGGAGACAAAAACACATAACTTCTGCTTTATTATAAATTTATCAACTTAACAACACTGTGTGGGATTGGGAAACAAACTCAGATGATTCTATCTTTCTCTATGATAATCTATTCTACTATAGAAAGGGAGAAGTCATTTTGGAGTGAACAATATTTGAAGCTCTATAAAAAAAGTAGTTTCCATAATTATTCCTCTAAAAATATAAGTTTTTACCACTATTTTAAATGTGCCATTAAACTGTTATAGGCAAAATAGTAATCTAACTTATCATAACCACTACCCTACTATACACAGCCGTCCTAAAATTGTGTGTCCCATCCTTCTAGTATTTAAGAAATTCACTACCCCAAGAAAGGTATTCAAAGATACACATCTTACCTCCATGCAAAATCCAATCTACAACATCCCCAAAACCCGAAGAACTAAATAGTAATTCGCTACAGAGGAGGAGCTTAAACAACAAATCACCCAAGGGAAAACAAATTCTTTATTACATGAACAAATACTTGCTACTCAGTTATATGTCTACTTCTTGTGCACAAAACAATCAAAAGGTCAGGATACGAACAATGCTGGCCCAATTCAATCCTCTATGCACGGTAAACTATCATACAATAAAAATCCCCCACACTGTCCTGGTATGACAAGTTAATCCAAGTATGGAGAATAAGAAGGTTCATAATGCTCAATTTAATGATGCAGTAAATCCAATTTTAGGTTTCCCCATGAACAATGTAACCAATTTATCGAATAGCTCAATTGGCCTCAACTATCTAAGACTAACCTAGAAAAAAGGATAACTATCCCCAAATTTTCATAGTGATCATGTAACCAAATGAATTCATACAAAGGCAACGAAAATCACACCCATAACAATGGTAGAATTAAATCACAATACCATGTTGAATCAGTTAAGACAAATAAGGAAGTTTCTCAACATTCAAGCGCACTAGAATCACATATGATGAAACAAATGTTAAGTGCCGTAGTGATAAACAGCCTATTCAATTCTTGATTTCTACGCCGATATTAAAGGAAAACCTGATAGTGCACATTTCATTTTTCAATCTCACGATATCTAGCATTGTCACGTGATATACGTAATCAAACATTATGAAGAAGAGTTGTCTACGAAATTAAATCGAACACTGTCGTACATCTACATCAACTAAAGAACAAGCCACGGTAAACCAGATCCAATCAAGACATAAAACATACATTGATACTGAATTGATACGCCATCACGTGAATCAGAGCAATACAGATTAGCAGATAAACACATCCAATAGTTGTGCATTACCAAATAGCACTAAACATAACTGTAAAACACTAAATTTTTCCCCACAGATCTAATCAATAACATCAAAATGCGTAGTGAGAGAAAGAGAGGCTGTGAATAATGTCCTTACGTTTTCCGCCGCCTAAAACCTTGTGCAAAGGCTTCTCTCTGCCAAAGATCCGATAGATCTTGGGTTTGACGGGAGACGGCGACGAAGATTTCTCATTTTCCGAATCCGAAGACGACGACGCATCGTGGTCGTGGAACTTCTCCGTGATCTTCTCCATCACCGACTCAACTGGCGCTGACTCTTTCTCTCCAGCGTTATCGCCCATCGAGATCGCGCGCCGGTGATCGGGATCCCACAGTTGATCGGAGCGGGTTTTTGTTTACACTTCGAATTGGAAAGAGCAAAAGCGGGAGTTCTGACGAGAAATACAGCAAATAAAACTTGGCTCGGATCCTAACCTCAGGTTCGGAGAATAACGGAAACCAATGTGGAGCAGGTAAGTGTCGAGGGATTCTCTTTCGTTGCTTTCTTCAAGACTTAACGGAGACGTTAGATTTGGCAGACGGTGTTTATTCGCGCTCCTCATTTGTACACGTGTAGCGAAAGGAGCGGGGCGTAGTGTCCGGGTCAGTTTACGCACACCTCGATCTAGTCACGGAAGAGGGGATGGTGTTGTGCTTTCTGGCCGTCCGTTGCTCAGATAGTCTCGCCCGGACAACACAGGTGCTGAGGTGAAATTTGGATCGTTTATCCGAGCAACGGACAACCCTGATATGCACAACAACGTGCTTGGATTGCACAGTAGGGACCCCCTTCCCTCTAGTCCGGTAACTCCGGTCAAAAGCAAATCATTTACTTCGGGACTAGAAAACTCGTGAGAAATTACTTTTTTGTGACTTGATCCAAAAAATCGGAACCTGACCAATTATGAAAGAAACATCCACCAATCAACCGGATTGACATTTGGGCTAGAGTGGGGGGGTTAATCTTTTCGGCCTCCTGATTTGGAGGCTTTGGAACGGAAGAAAAGGATCGCAGCATGTGGTAACACATGGAATTGATTGGGCCAAGGGTTTTCACAATCATACCTGCATAGTGAAATTTGTCGGTAGCAAATTGATGCCAGGACAGAGGATGGGCTTTACTTGGGCTTAGGCCCGGTACTTTAGGTCATTTAATACCGTCCCGTCGTCAATTCCAGTCAGTACCGGTGGGTTCCGGCCGTTCCGGGAAATACCGGACGGTATGAAGATACCGGAGGTACCGGCCGAGATTTTGCAGAGCACAAATCTGCAGATTTTTGAGAGAGGGAGGGAGGGAGGGAGAGCCAGATCTAGAGGGGTAGAGAGAGAAACCTGATCGAGAGCCAGTGAATACTGCTCTGCTGTGGCAGTTTTCCGATGAAAACTTGCCGGTCAGAGAGGGAGACCTGATCGGTTCACTATTCACGCTGCTGCACTTTTTTCTTCCAGGAAGAAGAAGGGCATTTTGAGCCAGTGGTTCTGTTTTTTTCTTTTTGCCCTTTTCGTTATTTACAATGCAGTAGAGTGGAAAGCATTTAAAAGGTGTGCATGAGTCCAAGAAGAATAAAAACAATTAATTGACATACTTAATTGTTGACAATTAATTGTCTCTAGTTACCTACTAATTTCAAAAAAACCGATTATATGCTTTGGACCATGCTATACAAAATATGTTTTTCTTAAAATATGCTACAAAAATATAAAAAAGTATGTTTTGTATGAAATATGCTATAAAAAAATATAGTTTGTGTATAAAATATGCTATAAAAATATATTTAAATTATATAGTTTGAAAATCCTAAAGCCAGCCCAGCCAGAGCTAATTATTTCCGACTTTTGGGCTGGGCGTACTCCTGGACTGGGGCACTGGCATATTTCAGAAGCCCATTAGCCTACATACTTTTATCTTTCTCAAAAATGAGTACTGCTAATGCTTCACTGAAGGAGTTTTTTCACCATCATACTTGCTGCATAGTGAAATTTGTCGGTAGCAAATTGATGCCAGGACAGAGGATGGGCTTTACTTGGGCTTAGGCCCGGTATTTTAGGGATTTATTAATGACAACAAAAAAAAAAAAAACAAATATTTATTAGAACATACTAAAATTCTTTTTAATTAAAAGAACGAAAGAAAACATGAAAATAAGGATCAATCACTCTTTTTGGAAAATAATGCAGACACTTGGAAAACACTTTCCTATTTTAGAATTCAACGTTTTAATGAATTTAGCACAAAAACAAGAAAAAAATAAGCAAGTTTAGTTGAAGTCTACTTTCGGAAATTAAAAGTTTTTAGTGTTCATATTCCTTTTTTAGGCACTTCCAAAACTAATTTAATGGAAAATTTTCAAAATAAACCAAAAAAAAAACTGAGGGGGTGTTTGGTTTAGTTTTTTAGGTAAACTAGGCGGACTAAACCACAACTTTTGCAAAGGGCTTATTCATGGCTCTTTTTGTGGTTGTATTTATGTTTATATTGTCTTGTAAACAGCTTCCATTTTATTGAAATTCTTGCTATTTCTCAACAAAAATTAAAATTAAAATTTCCTTGTTGGCCATCATTGGAAAGTTTCTGAACTCATGTACTAATGTTTCGCTGGAGGGAGGAAATGCTCATTTCTTTTGAATATTGACGCTTTCACACTCCCGCTCTCGAACCCGCACTGCAAATGTGTGACTTAACTCGAGGTTTAGTGAGCGTGATACCTACATGAATGTATGTTTTAAGTGTTTATGCAAATGTACGTGATTGTATATATATATTCAAAATTTTGTGTTAGTTTCTGAATAAAAAACAAAGCATTTCCGAGAAAAAGAATTTAAATTCATTCACACTATTTTAGAAAAGTAATTGAGATTTTATATTGCTGCAAAAATTTTTTAAAAACTTGTGTTTTGAGTTTTTAATTCAAAAAAAATAGTACACTTAATGAAAATAACAAACATATTTGAATACTAACTAAAGAACAAAATACCCAATAATATGATTCCACAAAACAAATGCAATCAAATCCATCAAAATTGAAGAAGAAAATATAGTGACCATAAGATCCAATCCTGTAGCAACTAATAGTATCTTGGTAATGAGAAATGCATTCGGTAGAAATTGAAACACAATTTAAGGGATATCGTCTAATGTATCAAATATAAAGTACAGTACTTCGCTGAGTTTGTCTAGAATTTGATGCTCCGGTTCCAAATCAAGTCACAAAAGAAAATAGCCATCTCAGTATCTCACTTGATCTTCTTCTTGGGCCTCAGCTGCAATACCAAATAAACGAGTCGTGAAATTTTAGCGAAGCAAAATTGACAAACCATCGGTGGAACAGTCAGACAGGTAAAGCAAGAAAACGGAGTCAAAAACCTGATTGCTGTGGCCACACTTCTTCTTACGGCAGTTCACAGCCCTAGGATGAAGGCGAGCATAACATCTACCACCCACAAAAACAAAACCTGGTGAGTGTTTAGGAATTCTGACAACAAAACAATGAACACTTCCAAAGTCAAACGATAAGTACCTAAGAAAGTATGGAATGCATATCAGCAGCACTTAAACTTAGCAGCTAAACTAAAAGGGAAAGAAGTTGAAAGGTTCAACAAAAAAACACAGTTGAACGAAATTGTTGCCAAATTTGAAAAACTTCGCTGATTGCTCTCATCATGCAAACATGAAGGTTTTGGTATTTATAAAAATTGTCAAACTGTTTAAATTTTCGCCCTTTTGGCCACTTGTACAGAAAGTTTACGATACGGTACTACAGGAGGACAAAACCTAAGGCTTAATCTATTAGCATACACAGGTAGCTTATAAGTATTAACAATACCAAAAGGACAGATTCTGCAATACGAACAATTGTCATAAGATATCAACCCACATATCCATCACCATTGAAAATTAATCTTCAAAGCGTAAGCTTGGTCATAACAACTGACAATGAGGAAAACCCAAATTCGCCAAAAGGTGAGATGTACATCAGGTTCAAAGATTCTTGGAATCCTGTAACAATATGCTCAAACCCAAACCAAAAAGGCTTTGACTAAGAAAGACTGGAATCCTGTAACAATATTTAAACTCCAAACCAAAAAGGCTCCTAAGAAAATATCAAACAACCAATATCAAACATATAGCTTAAATGATCTAATAGCTCGATCCACAGATAAGCTTAACCAGCCAGTTTCAAACATAAGCAAATAAGACATTAGGATAAAGCTAGGTGGTGGAACCTGAGAATACTATATCACAAATGACAAACCTTGACCAGCCATGAGTCAACCTCGAGTGGATCGGCCAGGTTTTTTTTTTTTCACCAGAAGCAGCCAACCGCCAATTAATTGAGACATAAGGCTTGGTTTGGTTTGGTTTGGTTTGGTTTGGCTTGGCTTGGCTTGCCAGAAGTAGCCCAGTTTGCACACCAATCCTACTGACTCATATCCAAACCAGGCAACCTTTACTCCCAAATTTGGATACAAACCAAAAAAAGAAAATGAAAAATCCACGTTTGCCACGTTCCAGTGGTGTTAGCCTTACTATATTGTCATATACACGTTGGGGCACTTGGTAACTGGGTAGAAGGCAATTGTTAGATACAGCATGTTGAAAAGTGGAAGCCAATATGGGGAACTACATGTATTTGCCTCATAACCCAAAGAAGCTAATAAAGCGTCAAACTTTGAACTTCATAAACATCCATAAACGTACATAGATCGAATCAGACAGTAATGGAGGGAGAAATAAACAGAGAGCCAAATATCTAACAGGTCCAAGCATCAAAGTATTGATATCTCCTTTTAGCACAATATAAGCTTGATCCAGAAAAGAGTGGTGACACAGAATTAAGAAGCTCAAGTGTCTTTTATCTTAATTGCTTCACCAAGGGGATAAACAAACAAATGAACCTATGACAAAGTCCCATAGGACAACAGAAGCACAATAACTAAAGGTTCAATTTACAGATGAAATAAGCGAAATATGTTCTCTTCGTTCTTTCCAATGTCTCAGCAACCAAACACGTGGAAGAAGGAACCTCACGATGTAGGATCTAGGGATTCAAATCATAAAAGCATCCCAATACGTAATTGGGAACAAACAAATTGATGAGACATACAGCAAGCAACTAATTAACCACATGCTCATTGTTAATCGTGCAGAGCATGGAAGGTAGAATCTTACTTCCTGCAGATCATCTTGTCTTGATTGTACTTCCGAGCCAAAGCCATCAACGAAGGCTCTATAATCCCTCCTCTAAGCCTCAGCACAAGATGAAGAGTTGATTCTGAATCATCAACAAACCCAACAAACAAACAAAGACAAAAACATTAAAACGTTAGGAAAATCAATCATGAAAATAGCACTTATAATCCTCGTCGAGTGAAGCATATCCAAACCCAACCTAGACACCTCCCGTTTCAGAAGAAAGGGAAAAAAAATCTAAATTATTGCTCATTTTCTCCACATCTGAAGAAATGTACGGCATGTTTGATTAGCAGGGTTAGACATGAGGGTGGATAAAAAGTCCTACATGACCACATCAATATGACTCTACCATGTGCAAGAGATTCCATCTCTTTTCAGACCACTCAGGGGTAGCTCCCTCCAATGTCTAAGAGTACTCTCAGGAACTTGGGGGTCAGCTCATGTCCCGTAAGTAGACTGTAGGATCTGGTCTAAAGGGATTAGTTCACATACGTGGGGTAAGTAATCCGACAAAATGCTACACACACAATGCACTGGAATCTACTAATGTTTTCTGGCTGATGGCCTAAATGGATCACTCGTCTTACTGGTCTATGGACCATCTCCAATCCCACCCAAACTCAAAATTTGAAAACACTAAAAAAAAATCTCCAATGGCATACCCTTTCGTTTACATATTTTGGATTTTACCCTTTTTCTTACCCAAATGATTGGTAAATACAAAATCCAAACCATTTTTCACATCATCTCTTTAAACATACTTATTATTTACAATTATAAATGTGCCATTTTGACCCACATTCTAGGGAGAAAACATTCGAGTGAAATTAAGGGTTTAGCATTGGAGAAGTCAAAGCCAAATGGAGTTTTGACCCAAACGTTTACCCAAAATTGGCTAAAAAAATGTGTACGCTAAACCCAAACTACTAGCTCAACCAATCAATGACAGCTATAAAGCTACTAAATAGGACGGTTACTGAATTTCACAGACAGCTATATCATGTGCATGGAGAGAGAGAGAGAGAGAGACCTTTCTGGATGTTGTAGTCGGCGAGGGTTCGGCCATCTTCAAGCTGTTTTCCGGCGAAGATGAGCCTCTGCTGGTCCGGAGGAATTCCTGGTTCAACGTAGTATCGCATGAAGTTAACTATCCACAGTTCATTTCTCATTCTGTATCATTATGCATTGAAAACATCCAAACACAGAAGCAAGAAGATGAGAGTACCTTCCTTGTCTTGAATTTTGGCCTTGACATTGTCAATGGTGTCGCTACTCTCTACCTCGAGAGTGATCGTCTTCCCCGTTAGGGTTTTCACGAATATCTGCATCTCTCTCTCTCTCTCTCTCTATCTGTTGTTTTTTTGAATCTCTATCTGTTGTTGGGCACGACTTCACAGAAACAGAGACCGACTTAATGTTATATATAGATTTCTAGGGTTCGTTTTCTGTGGGTCTGGATCGGCCCAATTATTGAATCGGCCCAAATCTGGAAATCCATATCAAAGAGTTCCTGGAAAACCCTTTTTTTTTTTTTTTTTTTTTTTTTTTTTAAGGAACGGAAACTTCATTTCATTTCATTGCAAATGCTAAATGCCAGTTTGAATTGTACTTAGGGTACAACAGATACAAACCGTAAGCAAATCAACTGAATCTCAAGCTATGAAGGTAATGGCGATATGTTTACTTGATGGAACGAACACGCTATCACGGTTGAATAAGCAAAACCGATTACGCAACGCTGCAGAGTATTACTATCCCCGTGAAATAGCGGGGGGCTCCATGTGTAAATGTAAGGGAGGGTGGTCACTTGGAAACCCCCCTAAAAAGTATTTTGTTAGAATACATGTAATATTTTTAGTTTTATTTTAGTTTAGCTTTTCTTGAAAACTCAACTCAAAAATATTTAAACACCCAATCCAAAAAAAAAATTTAAACACCCAACTAAAAAAATCAGCCTACTAGTCAATCCAATGTAAACAACTCAATTAAAGCTCACAACAAAAGAAAATCTCTTTATATCCTCCAAAAGAAGACCATGTCTTTAAAAAAATCTGTCTCACCCTATTCGCCACAATTTCTTTTAAAATGGTATTAATAGGTTACTACGCTTGTTTAACTCATTACCGTTTTGCAGTGTTATTTTGTCCTTTATCAACAACATTTCTGCTAATCTTGTGATGCATGAATGATATGGTTTTGAAAATCGTTAACGAGCCTTGGGAGCTTAGGTTTCGTTTGGTTAAATCTTTTTCGAGTCTTCAGCATGACTATGGTTTGCTCGAGGTTTTTTCAGTGTGTTTGAGGTATTGATATTTGGTTGGATTTACGGGAGGTAAGGGTAATAAATGTTACGGGATGTTAGGTACACAACAAAAATGGACAAGGTGGACAACACACTCACATAGTGTGTGGGCTACACACACACTTGAGTGTGAACTGTGGGTGGAGCCCACACATTATATGAGTGTGTTGTCCATTTTTGTTGTGTACCTAACATTTTTGTAAAATAATAAGGGGTTTTGGAAGGATAATGATACGCGTACAGAACCAATGGGACCGAAATTGTACCGATCGCGTTCGGGGACCCACTTTTGGGTCCCACATGAGTGATCCGAACCGTTCATTGTTCTTAAAACAATTTTCCGAGGGGCCCCACAAAATTTCAGCTCAATCGGACGGTTGGAAGTACTCGAACCAAAGTCTCACCGTTTAAAGAACAATGAACGGTTCGGATCACTCGTGTGGGACCCAAAAGTGGGTCCCCGAACGCGATCGGTACAATTTCGGTCCCATTGGTTCTGTACGCGTATCATTATCCTTCCAAAACCCCTTATTATTTTACAAAAATGTTAGGTACACAACAAAAATGGACAACACACTCATATAATGTGTGGGCTCCACCCACAGTTCACACTCAAGTGTGTGTGTAGCCCACACACTATGTGAGTGTGTTGTCCACCTTGTCCATTTTTGTTGTGTACCTAACATCCCGTAACATTTATTACCCTTACCTCCCGTAAATCCAACCAAATATCAATACCCCAAACACACTGAAAAAACCTCGAGCAAACCATAGTCATGCTGAAGACTCGAAAAAGATTTAACCAAATGAAACCTAAGCTCCCAAGGCTCGTTAACGATTTTCAAAACCATATCATTCATGCATCACAAGATTAGCAGAAATGTTGTTGATAAAGGACAAAATAACACTGCAAAACGGTAATAAGAAATGCCGGCAGTTCTATTGTTATCTTTCAAACTTTTGCGCTCCAAATCATCAAATGTCGCCTAAACCATATCCAAAACTACGGAATTGTTCCAACAAGATATAACGCAAATAACTGAACCAAATATCTCAGACAAAACTGCAGATATGCTAAAACATAATGCAGACAAGCTTTAGCAAAACACACAGCAGCAAATCACAGACGCCTCCCCCTTCTGCCACCCTTTCTGCGAGTACTGTCAGTCGGAATGGGAGTCACATCCTCTGGGAAAATGGAGAGGATAAATTTAGCGACCATTCATGCAGAATGTCAAATACACAAATGACAATTCATCAAGCATTCTTCACATGTAGCAAACTTTGAAGGAACTCAAGGAAGTCTACGATGTAGATAGCAGGAATATTTTATCTACCCAAAAAGCCAAGAGATTTAGGAAATAAAACACAAGCAAACAACAAAAAATAAGATTTATAGTGAAATATTCCCTTAGTCACATAATAAATACTCCATGATGGAGGGATTAGTCAGAAGTTGCAAAACGAAGGCAATAAAGTTTCAAAGCTGAAACCAAGTAGTGACCATTGCAAGAGTACAACAAACAAAACAAGAAACTCAAGTAAAAACAAACTAAAAGGAGAGGTTTCATCATACCAATGCGACCAATTTTCATGCCTGAACGAGCAAGAGCACGGAGTGCAGACTGGGCACCCGGGCCAGGTGTCTTGGTCTTGTTACCTCCTGTAGCTCGGAGCTTAATATGAAGGGCATTTATGCCAAGCTCCTGCATGCATTATTGATTAATAGCTGATTAATAGCCCAGTAGAAGTCATTACAAGTAGTACTCAATAGCTTATATATACATATATTAGCCTTTAGTGTGGGGAGAGAGAGAGAGAGAGAGATCAGGTTTGCCACATAAGTAAGAAAAGAAAACAATAAAGATGCCACTTTGTAAAAAAAAGTTCAGGAAACTACTCTCTGTTTTACATGCTACTATATCCAACCACTGAAATTATATTTATCCACTCTTTGTAAGGGTCATATTTATGCTCAATCATGTTGTCTAGCAGACAAGATAAGTAGAGAGGGCAAAGACCTTGCATCGTTGAGTAACATCTTGTGCTGCAAGCATCGCTGCGTAGGGGGAAGATTCATCCCTATCAGCCTTCACTTTCATACCACCTGAATTGGAGAAGCACAAAAACATGTCACTGGCAAATAGAGGATCAGCAAAAACCATTGAACTGTATTTCTGATGTAAGACACAGACGGAGGTTAATTGGAAGTAGTACATCAGCTCAAAATCAGAACTACACACTAATACACTAGAAATAATAACACAAATACCGGAATCATGTATTTTATAGATCAATCTCATAAAAAAGACTTAACCAGGTTATGACCCACTGTCCCAAAAAAATCAACCAATTGACAGTCAACTCAGTAGACATCGGCATCATTCAGTTTTTCACAAACTCCCAATCACGCAGTATTTCAATGTGATTGACCGTGTATCTCAATTCTGAAAACTTGTGTGGAAGTGTTCAAATAAAGGAATCTAAAGTTACACATTTGATTCCTCGCTCTAAATTTTATTTGCCATGCATGATAATCTGCGACAAAAGTGTAACGTAACATATGGCTCAAAATTCTATACAAAACGGCAGAGTGATTTCCACACAGCTCCTCTAATGTTAAACCTACAAAGGATGGAAACAAGAACCTAATACATCATACCAGTAATGCGAACAAGGGTTTCTCTTCCAGACAAGTCAGTCACATGCTGTAACATACACATCACATTACTAAGTAAGTAAGCCCACAATGAACTTTAAAACATAGGGGGAAAATGGTACCGTACTTACAATGAATGTGTCATTAAAAGAGGCAAAGATGTGTGCAACACCAAATACAATCTCCCCATCTCGCACACTGGGACCGAGAGTAACAGTCTCCTCTTTCGGTTCCCTGACCTTCCTACTCCTCGACTACAATAAAAATTGAGTGTCTCGTTAAAACCCCAATATACCATTGAACAACCATAAATTCCACACCCAATCAATGAAACGCAAGTAAAGGAACATCATTCATCAATCCCACAAAGACAACTTAATGCAAACCCTAGACTTTAGGAGAGCAAAAAAGAAAGAAAGAAAACACATATAGCTATGTAGCCCATAAAAGTCACTAAAACATTTTGCAATAGTGAATCTTTGATACTCGTAAGACCAAAATAAAAGCCAGGTTTAAGAATTCCTAGGTTTCGAGAAGGCAGAGTGAATAAGCGTAATACCTTCCCTTGCCTTTTAGCTCTTAAGGTTGCTTTCCCGGCCCTATTTAAGACTAGGAATGAGAAAAGGGCCTACCTTTCCGAGCCAAGTATCCAATGGGACGCACAGATAGAAAAATAAAACTTCACGTCATTTTGTTTCAAGATAAAACATTTTCTGATTCAAAAAAATTTCACGTCAAAGATTTCAGAGAAAATGTATCTTAAAGGCATTTGGTTTGAGTTTACCAAATCTGTACAGTTTAATGGAGCTGAAGGAATGGTGATTTAATGATAATGCAGCCAAAATGCAAGATCACTAAATGTCAATCTTCTCATCAAGAAAGGTTCTTATGATAAGGATTTATCTTCTTATCGATCGTGCCTTCTATCAATCTCAAGTTGTTAGCAAATAAGCTTCATTTCTTTAAATTTCAGGTCCTAAAACTCTCATTGCCATGAAGTCCGTTACTTATTCCACCGTACCAATATCATAGACACATTACATTATTTTCAGCCTCTTTTGCAATGGCAGTTCACGTAAGACTGTGAAACCCTAATCGCTTCAAATACAAGATCACCAAATGTCAATCTCTAGGACGTAAGTAATACCGCCTGCTAAATGTCGTAGCAGATTCATTGAGCCCTCCAACACAGCCTTTAGAAACTCACTACATCCCTACCTTTATCCTCCAAGAGGCTCCTCAACAAAAAAATTGAAAAGAACACCACACGACACATCAAGTTAAACACATGAGCTTATTGCGGTTCACTGTTCAAAGATAGAAGATAAATTACATGCATTTCAAAATCACTCGCTGACAAGCACTACACAAACTGACCGCAAAAAATTCAATAGACCAGTTTCATACTGTAAGGTGACTCTTCTTTTCTCAAATTTTTTTTGTATCTAAATTGATAATTGGAAACAGAGCCTTAATTTCAAAAGTTAAGCTAAAAAAGTACGTTCAGTGAACAATCATATAATCGTATATTCTGATCGTTTTCCTAGTCCGATAACAGCGCCGCGAAATTACACAAACCCTTCGTTCGATTAGTCAAGTAAATCAGGGAAATGTGAACAGAACAAAACGAATAACTTAAACCAAATAGCTAGAATAATAACGAGCAGCATTTCAGATCTAGAGCACGAGAGAGAGAGAGAGAGAGAGAGAGAGAGAGAGAGAGAGACTCACCATGGCTGCGAAGTTGCGAAGTGTTGAACCAAGAGAGAGGAGAGAGAAGTCTCCGGTCTAGCTTAACGGAGCTTTGCAAACCCCTAGTGGGAGTAGATTGCAAAGAATAGAATTACCAAAAGTAGCCTGAGTCTTTTTACTTTAAGGCCCCGATTGGATGGTGTTAAAATTCTAGGGGATAAATTATAGATGAGGTATTATTTTTGGAGAATTGACTCACATTGATGTGATATTTATGGAGGGGAATAAAAAAATAGTTGGTTTGGATGGGGTATTAAAAAAGGGGATAAAAGAGTACTTGATTTGGATGGAAGATAAAATGGGGATAAGGTTTTTTATAGTTGAAATAAGGGAGAGGGGGTGTTATTTTTTCCTTATACCCGGGGATAACTTTTGGACAGGGGGAGGGGTGCCCAAAATTATACTCCTCTATCCCCCTGCCGGGCATAACTTTTGGATGGGTGGAAATTTATCCCCCTGCATTTTTGCCCAGTCAAACAATGCTAAATGTGTCACACTAGGCCTTATATCCCCTCCAAAAGTTATCTCCCTTCCTTTAACCCCATCCAATTGGGTCCTAATTACAGAAGTCTCGAATTAGGAACGGGGGGTCTGCTGCCCCTTAGCAGCACTAGGGTGGGCAGCGCTATAATGCAGTAACACCGTTTAATTTTTTTTTAATATAACGGTTACTTGTAACGTTTTCTCACGTAATATAGGTCCGATAACTATGAAAGGCATTACAAATATCAGTTGTCTGAAATTTTTCTCCTTTTTTTGGCAAAAAAACTAAAAGTGAGGTCTGGACGGCTTGTGCCTTGTTTGCCATGGTTAAAAATGCCGAAATGAATTAAAATACTTTTTCGTCAACCCATAGATAGTGAACACCTAGCGCGCTAGCCACCGTGAATATACCTCCACTTTGTTTTCTCTTTAATTTCTCATTTTTGTTTACATTTGTTTTGTTTAGGAATTATTCTAGAAACTGACTTAAGTCAAAATTTGACTTAAATCATTTGATGTTGTGAGAGAATGACCCGTCTCGTACAGAGCAATAAGTGAGTTTCAATAAGGAAAATGCTAATGTGTGTCCAATAGGCACACGTTAAGGTTGAAAAAGTGTATTGAAATGTGTAAAAAGTGTATATAAATATGTGAAAGTGTATTGAAAAGTGTAAAATGTGTATTGGAGTGTGCATTTGTTTTGTTTGTTTGTATGTTTATCATGTGCCAATTGGCACACATTAGCAAAACTCTTTTAATAATATTTCTGTAAAATCAGTTTAGGCACTGATTTTGCAAATGTTAATGTCAAAACTATTTTTGATTGTGCCAAAACTCCAATGCATATTGCATAAAAGATATGTAGTTTCCATATTGTATTTCCCTTAGTACAGCTTTTTTTTTTTTTTTTATCATTTATAAATTTGTTTTTGAAATTGGAGTTTTTTTTTTTTTGGACTCATACATTCATTGAGCAGACGTCCTAAAATATTCACTAAAAGATTTTAAAAAAATATATCAAAAAAGACAACTTTTATCCGTATTTAGAGCATCCTCATCAGGCTCCAAAGCTAATATAGGGAGCCAAACCCCCCAAAACCTCCAAAAATCAGGCTCTCTATTCTTCCTCCTCAAATTACTTTTGCTACAGTGCCTACTCAAATTTGAGTAGGCACTGTTCACACTCACCTGTTGTATTTCTAATGGGTTTCCGTTGGATCTGCTGGGTTTCCGTAAGAGATGACTAACTTGTGCAGACTTTTTCATTGTGTTCGTTTCGTTGGTTTCAGCAAAAAAAATTTGGCCAAATAAAGGTTGTGCAGGTGACTGTATGCCCTGCCCCAATAAGTCAAACTTTTGCCCCAGGAATCCCACAATAGTGGGCTCCACTTTTGACTCAGCAAAAGGTTGTTGAGAGTTTGAGGAGAGAGAGAGAGAGAGAGAGTGGGCTGCTGCGGCGTGGGAAAATTGTATAGGGTGAGTGTCTGACCATTCTGAATCCAACCGTTGTGATTAACCCATCAATAAAACACGGCTAGGACTACGGAAATAAAAATTTAAAAAGGTGCATCATTCTAATTAATCGTACAGCATATTTAAAAAGATGGGTAACATGTATGTTGTAATAAATTTCTTTCTTTTCATTTTTCTTTTAATTATTGATCTCAATTTTTCATATTTTTGTGGAAAGTAAAATGACATGTGTGATGCCCTGAAAAATTGCGATACGTAAACTAAGAAAAATTAATCAAAGAAATTTTAAATTACACCCCAACATAGTATGACAGACATCGCTTCAGAATGAAGTTGCTAGAGACTTCGCTCGGGGATCACGTTGCTTAGTTCGTGAATATCCTTAAATCTTTTTTGTTTATTTTTTAACAAACTTAATTTATAAATGATGGCAAAATCTGATTTTACCCATATATATATATTTTTTTGGTAATTTAGCACCCATATATTTTTGGTAGTGACAAATTACATTTGAGACTTCAAATTGGTACATAAAAAAACAAATAAATAAAGATAAGACGGGAACATAGTACAAACATTTAAACGTGCAAAACAAAATAACCAAATACTTGTTCGGTTCCAACACCGTCAATAAAAAATCATAAATAAAATACGACAAAAGTAGAACCTAGGAAGAAAAAAAAATTCCATATTGCAAGTACTTATGGCAGATTATTCCTCATAAGACTCCCACATAGCGAAAGCCATTTGTTCCCTCCTTTGTGCCATCAACTGTATGTTTTGAGGAGACATGTTGATTGGCTCTACCCCAACCACATTACCGGCATTCCCTTGGTTGTCATTCCCACCCGCCCAATCGAAGGGGTCAGTGAACCCCTCAAAAAACTCATCTATCCCCCTGGTAATTAATATGAAGTTGTGAATAACACAACATACCGTGACGATCCCAGGTTGATGGGCTTCCGGATAATTTGGCATCTGCTTGAGGATTGGAAACCTTCCTTTCAGAACCCCGAAGCACCGTTCTATGACATTCCTCAACGACGAATGCTTGTAGTTGAATAACTCCATTGGAGTTCGAAATACCATATTAGCCCCATTAAATTCATCCCTGTGATACCGGCGTCCTCGATAAGGAGCTAAATATCCCGGCATGTTCGTGTATCCAGCATCCACCACATAGTACTTATCTACGACATAGAAGTTAGAAATGTAAGTGAAAGATTTATTTATAAATTCAATGGTTTTTTTGTTTGGGTTTAATTTTCAATACATAATCTAAATTTTTTTTAACTACTATCAATTTCTTCTAAACACATAATCCACAATGTCATACCATATTTGATGTAAACTAAGTTATATAAGCTAAGTTTTTTTTATTTTACTTTGTTACACGTTTGCATGTTAAAAACATAAAGAGGATATGTATGCTGCAAATTTACTTGCATAAGGCTTGAATGTTACTTACTAATTGGGGGGAACGGGAAGTTATTACCCGGGGTTGATACTGCCGCACTGAAAACACGTCCATCGTGGGCACTCCCTTCCCATCCAGGGTACACATAAGTGAACTTCATGTCGAAAGAACAAACAGCCATAACATTTTGTGTTATTGTGGGCTTCCTCCCGCGAGACGCAACTTGCCTATTACGCGGTACCCAAGCTTCTATCTGGGTTCCATCTATAGCTCCCACACAGTCCTTAAATTAATGACAACCAACCATCAAAATCATGTCACATTCGTTGGCCAAGTAAATTAATGAAGTCATTCGTTTCGGTAAGGGGAAAAAAATACCGGGAACCATGGAAAATATCTATCGTCGTGTAAAATTTCAGGTTGTGTTACATGGAGGTCTGGTGGTCGAATGATGTGCGGTGCCAACTTTCAAATAGCACGACGCATTAACTTGAAGTGCGTGCTTATGGTGCTTGTAGAGCATTGGAACCGATCCGCGGCAATTCGATGCCTTTGGCTATGCCCACATATGTATAAAAAAATTGCCAATGACTCCTCGACACTAAGATACTTATTATCCCATTCCAGTTGTCCTCTAGAAACAAGTTCAGACACCAATGCTCTAAATGTAAATGCATCCACATGTAAAATGTCTTTAATAGTTTGAGGGTGTCCATCCAACAAAAAATTGACGTATGCTTGACCAGTTTTTTTTTTTTTTTGAACTGCTGCTTGACCAGTTTGTTCTGAGGTTCGCTGTGGCATTTTTTCGAACTCATGCTCCATGCCTAACTCCAAAAACTCGAGGTCTAGGAGATCCTCATCGCCGTCACTGAAATAGGTTTCCCAAATGTTTTGCGGTGGAATTGAACTAGACGACATGGGTTTAACCTGGATGGAAATTGATGGATACAAAGTCTATGAAATTCATGTTCACGGTGTCCTTAGAAAAAAAAAATAACGAAAAGATGCCATAACACCCATGGAGATTAATGGCCTTAGGCAGTTCCCCAATAAATGTTCCTGTTAATTGAGGGTGCTGTGAGTATAAATTAACAAGTATAAATTCTTACATATGCATCCAAGTATAAAACATAACAGTACGCATCCAAGTATTCTCCAAACTGATCTCCAATGGGCCCCCAAAACAAACCACATATTCATCCAACTACATATGCACATAGGATGTCTTGCATATGCTCTATAAATTCTTGTAAATTTTATATGTATTCTACATAGTTTTTATAGTTGCCAAGGGAGTGTGCAAATAAACATTTTGTCATAAAACAAACCATATTCTGTTATAAATTCAATAGCCTCTACCTATTCAGTACGAGAACAGTTTTTCCTGTGTCCAGCCCCCTGCAGTTTTCAATTTTTTTAGTTCCATTTTGGACCCAATAAATGATCCATTGTTCAGTTTGTACAACTCTTCGACAAGAATCTACATGGTATAAATAACTTTTGTTGGCCTTCATTTGGTATATAAACAACTTCATGCAAGGAAAAAAATAAAGCAAATAATGGTTTGAAATTTTAAGAGTGAGGGGACTGGACACAAGAAATACTGGGCTGGAACTCGGTTCGTGTCCCTAATATAGCTTTTGATAAGATCTCCAATTGATTTGGCAATGGTGAATCAAGATCCACCACTGCCAAATAGACAACTAATCTTAACATCATATTAAGTCCAGACCCTGTAATACTCATGAAATTTATCAACAGAAATTGAAAATCCCATTTTCTAATCAAGACAACTCTTATTTTTTGGTACAAGGGGGAGAGAATTTTTCAGTGACAACCTTGTGGAGCTTGGGTAAGGGGCTCAACAAATAACACATCATCAATATCATCTGAAGCCAGACCACTCTTTCCAAACAAATTTAATTCGACGATTAAATGGCTGTCTTTGGGGAATAGATAGGAGTGGCAGTTATCCCACCATAGAAACATAGTTTGACTATTCCCCACATATGTTGTGCAAGTGGAGATCTACAAAAACCAATACAATTATTGAACAAGAAAGGAACTGCAGGATCTTCAAAGGCATAAAAGGATATGCAGTAGCCATATTGAATTCTATGAAATTCATGTCACATGATGAATATTGCAGACTGAAATGAATCAGATTGTGGACAACAATTCTGATTGGTTCTTCAAATAAATAAAAAAATAACGAAATCAAGGTCAAAACATATTACACAACCACGAAATGTGCCCCGAAAATAAAACTAACATAAATAGGCGGTTCTAAAACACAGCAGTGGCTTTCCCATTGTTCCTAATTATTGATATTCAGGTTCCTCACCCACTCAATCCTCTTTTCCGGCGAGAGTCGCATGAACCCTTGCCTCCAATCACCTCCCCCTCCACCGCAAAATAAGCCATAGGCCTTACAGTATCTTTGCTCATCAACAAAAGGCCGAACAGGGTCAAGGGCATCAATGCATGCATCAATGGAGGATGAGGATGGTCCTACGTTATTGGCGATCAAGGTTTCGTAAAACTGAGCCTTTTTTCGTTGGCGATTGCCACCCTATCATATGCCTCATGCATTTGCTCACCCATCTTTTGTTTCGTCACGGACCCACCACTCCCCCCAGATTTGCGCTTTCCTCCCGTAGACATGACATCGCCCCTCTGTACGGTCTTCGGGGGACCATACTTCTGTCGGTCCGCTTCGGAATCAGAACCGCTATTCATAGAGGGATTTGCGAAAGCACCGTTCGCCAATGAGCCTTCAAGAAGCTCTTCCAACATAGTCCTATGGTCAATGGATTTATCGCGAAATTTCCCATATTCTGCGTTCCTCTACATGGTATAACATAAAAAAAATAATTATATATGTTATATATTTGGTGTGTTAAGGGTGGTAGTATGAAAAATATAACGTTTATAAAATACCTTCAGTAAATCTTCCCAAACTTCATCCGGGAAGGCGACGGTTTGAAGCTCTTCATCCCAACCCTTCCCGGTGTGTCTCATTAAGTCTTGCCAAAGCCTATATTCGGCTTTGATGCGGTTGTTCTCGTCTTTCAATTGTTTGAGGGTATAACCTTGCCTTATAGTCGCCCTCTCAAATTCCTTATGGGCATTTTTCCACTGATGGGCATTGAATACACGCGTCTTACGTGTATTTGCACTTTGTTCTTTCTTAGCTTCTTCAAGGAGTATTTCGATTAATTTTTCTATAGTGGCATAACTCCACATGCCAACATCATTTTTTCGACGGTCCATGGTGGGCTTACACATACGAAAAACAGATAACCAATTTAATGCATATTCAACAATGACCATGATTATACAAAAAGTATTTCACAAACGAGAGGAAAGATATTGGGGGAGAGAGAGATGTGGATAAATACCAATTGAACGGAGTTTTCGCTGGTGAAAGAGTGGGTAGAAGGTGTAGGAGATGGGGTACTTCGCTTCCTCTTCAACGGTTTGCTGACAGGTGGTTTGACAATAGCTTCATTGTTCTCTATTGTCAACAAACCAAACACAAAAATTAACACAAAGAGCACTAACATAAGGGCTGTTTGTGGTATATATGATGGGTAATCCTAAAGCATTCACTGATTTTTCCTGAAACAGGGCAGGTTTTGATATGTCAAAGCATGTTGGTCTATTTGAAGCACATTTTTCACTCCACTTAGGGCACTATAACTTCAGTTTTCCAAAAGAACCAACATGACAATAACTAATTTTTCACAACACAAGCCAGCTCAGATTTACTTGACCATGCAAAAGTATCAATCAAGCAGGAGATGCCAAAACCCAACAAAGAACTAGTTTGGTAACACAGATAGCAGTAACATAAGTGTTGTTTGTGGTCTATATGATGGCTAATCCTCAGGCACAACAGATTTTAATTAGTAAAATACTGACTTTTGTTGAAAATTGAATGAAGTGGTGGAGTAGCTAAGTAAGCTATTAGAATTAGTTCATCTCTTTTATCCACAAGACACCAAATATCCCATGCACATTTATGTTCATAAGTTGTACTTCACCTAAGTTTGTGAAAATGAGGATAACTTAAACCTGTTGTTCTTACCTATTTTTGTGGGTTATAAACAGCGAATCAGACAAGTCTATAACAATGTGGATTACTCAGATTCTCAGAATACATAATTAGAAGAAATCCATTGTTCATTTGTCTAGCTTATATTAGCCAAGAGGATTTCATTAATCATGAGGCCAAGATTAAAAGAAAGAACATTAATCCTGCATATTAAAATCCTCCCATGGGAAGGTCTTTAATATAGTATAATATGGATTAAATGAATTTACTGGTCACATTTGACAGTTAAAGTACTGGTTTATTTTGCACAATTCGATATTTATATCATGAATTGAACAAATTAATTTGCTCGGATATGGATATGCCATTAAACAACCAATATTTGATTTTAAGAGTTATAAACGAACAGTTTTTATTAGCCCAGAGTTTGGTGATGACATTTTATTCCTTTACTTCATCTTCTTCTTGTTCCAGTGACGAAATGAAATGTTCATCCAGAAACATTTTTGTGTTCTCATTTGCATTCAGATTCGTTTAACTACTTTGTCTGAAAATGCTTGTAGTCAACAGATATCAAAAATAAACACAAAGAGCAAAATGAAATCATCTAAAACATGTTCGAAAATAAAGTCGAGCATAAACTAAATGAAAAGAGGCACATAGACATAACAGATCGGAAGTACCTCTAGCTTGTCGATTTTTTGTCGATCGAAGAAGCCATTTGCCACGTCTGCAAGAGTCCTTGCTTGGCTTCTTCGTTGTGGATGGATTGCCTCTCGAAGGTGGTTCTCCCAACCCTGCAATCCACCGACGCATTTATAGCACGTCTTGAAGAAGATAAGCCCGTCCAACTGTTTGTGTGAACGATGGGACGGGATATGTACAAAATTTCAACGATTAAACAGTGTAAAAATCTTCATAGGGTTGGGTAGGGGGAAGATGGGTCTGGAGAGAGAGAGAGAGAGAGACAGCTATTTGCGCATGGGATTCGCGCATAGGCTTGTACTCTTTTGGGATTCTCTGTATAGAAATCGAGAGGGGAGATTCACGCTACAGCCAAGGTTCTGCTATTGCAGATCTCAGGAGAGGAGCGTGACTACTCGTTTCGGCTTTTGCAGAAGGAGAGGTAAAGGATGAGAGAGAAGTAGAAGCCTGGTAATGGAGGAGAGATGAGAGAGAAGTAGAAGTCTGGTATTGGAGGAGAGAGTAAAGCTGTATCAGAACTGAGGAGAGAGAGAGACGTAAAAGAGGAGAGAAGTTCTGAGTCAAACGGTAATAAACACAAGTGGTTGACATATGTAGGGCCCATGAACTATTTTCCATCCGATCACCTCTTTCTAAATTAAATAATTTTGAAATACAAATCCCACTTTTACGTTATGAAACGAGCAAAGTGATTATCTTTATCTCTAGACTAGTTGTAGCTGACAATGACATGTTGCACGTCACCATGTGCTCAATGGTTGCGATGCTTTTGCAAGTATTTTTAGAAAATTCTAGATATTAAAACAAGAATATAGAACATGATGGGAAGTTCAAAAACCACATACTTATGTTCTTATTTTGGTGAATTTTTCTAGTGAAAAGGCAAATTCTATCTTTTACAAAAAAATAAGTCTCCGGGAGTTGAAATGAGTTTGTATAATGTTTTCGCAAAAGTGCGAGTCGTTGCCGCGATTTTTCATGAGGTTTTTCAAAGAAAAGTGAAAGTTGTCTGTGGCAAATTGATGCCAGGCCAGAGGATAGGCTTGAATTGGGCTTAGGCCCTGTGTTTCAGGGCGTCATCTTTGAAACCAGGCTCAGTTTTGGGCTGGGCGTACTCCTGGACTAAGGCATTGGCCTATTTCAGAAGCCCATTAACAATAAGACGCTATATTTGAATTAAAATTTAGTCCAACTGTCTTATAGTCTTCAAATGAAATTTGAGACACTATATTTTTATGAACCAAACCGTTCAATTTTTAATTCACAATCTTTACATTATTCGTATGGAAAATATATTTTTCTGATTAATTGAATTACACAGGTATAAAAATAAAAACCGTTTGAAACTCTTTGTGGCGCCGCCACTAGTTTATTTTATATGGGCTTAGAACTTGTTCTGCATCACCACAACTCCACAAGGCCTCTCGATTGGGCCAGCTCGTTACTAGGTATGGGCTAAGAATCCATATTTACAACCCAGATGTGGAACCTCTGCAATAAAAAGGGAAAATGCATTCTGCTGCCTAGTTATGTGAATTAAGTGAAGCTTTAGTTCATGTTTAGCAGGTGAAAAAAGCTTAGTTATGTTTAACGCGGCTAGTTATTAACGCTCCGTTCCACTAAGTGAACATTCCTGGTCTTCTTGACTTTTCATATTTTATGAGATAGGTTATTTTCTTCGCACACATCAATTTAAAAATTCCGAAAAACCAAGTTTAATTAGTGGAACAGGGCGTAATTACTTCAAAATTACCATTGGTACTTCGACTCCCAACAGCCTACGAATTTGATTATTGAATAGTTGCTTTCCTATCACAGCCTTGCAAGATAGTGTTGTTACTGCTCTTGGACTGCTAGTCTCAAAAAAGCTAAATATTGCACACGTTCAAAGGACACTACCGGTCCGAGGATACAACAAACAGTATAAAAAAAAAAAAACCAACAAAAAAACAGCAAAAAAGAAAGAAAAAACCTCAAAAACCCAGCAACAGTAGTGAAAAACAAACAAGTCCACTCAAGATTGGGTTTTGTGTAGATAGATCCGCAAGAAGTTGTAATACCATCACTGTCAAACCGGCCGCCACAACCTTCAAGAGACTGATGGAAGCGCTTAAATCCACCACAGATTAGGGGTGGGCCACCCAAAAATAAGGGGACAGGGAAATTGGCACGATCTCAACCCAGATCCACAAAGAAGGAGAACGGAGGGGAGAAAAGAGATGAGATCGGGTAGTAGGGGACTAAGGGAGGAGGAAGGAAGAGAGTTTGAGTGCACTTTAACTAAATTCCGTCTCTGGCCTGGCTTGGTCAGACAGTTCTAACTCGTGATATCTAAATTCATAGCTCATCTCTATTACCGCTTGAGCTACCCTTGGAATTTGTATCTTTTGTAAATGACCCATTTGTTAGATGTGAAATTTCAGGACCCCACCATTCACTAAATTCCATTGAGCGATCATTTCTGGTATCCCCAACCACCAGTCTTAAGTGAGAATTTCTGTAGCCACAATGATTCTGGTGCAGAATCTCATACACCATGATACATTTTGCCAGGCAATCCAAATTCAAACTATAGGCACACATATATTTCACCTACAAATGGTGGACATTTATAAGTGGTAGGGTCCGTTTATGACACAGGACAAAGTCTCCAACTTCTTTGTTGCTTACCACAAACATAGAACAAAGTACAAGAAATCATGTTGGGTATGAATAGTGTGGTCATCGATCACTAGATCTTATTGGAAGTAGTGGATATATAAGCTTTATTTCTTATTTGTGGTGGCTGGTAAGTTTGGATCACTGATGTTTGGGTACACCATAAAACATAAGATATAGATAACATTATAGACTACTGTTATTCTGTGTTATTTTATTGAATTGTTAGCCTTTTTTTAAACCAGAAACATATATATTACAATAAAATTGATTGCAATTAAAATAAACAAAAAGTACAAAGGAAGAAAAAAAAAAACAATGATGGTGTCGGACACATTGATCGGTCTGCTCATGGAGATGGGTGGAGAGTCCGTGGATATCTGGAGTGGTAAGCTTGTTTCTGCCTCTGGATCATCAGATCTGCTGCAAACGCCATCACTACCGCCGCCGGAAAGCTCAAAAACCCGTCACCAAACAGATCGGGTTCAAGAGCCATACCCATACTAGTTCCCCATATCTGGACCTCCGTAGTTCAAAAATGATGGAGGAGTGGGAGATATTCTCACCAGATAGAGAGAATCTCAACCAGCTCACAACCATGGATGCAAGAGGGGAGGAAAAGGAGTGGAAGGGCTGCTATGGGGGGACGGGTAAAACAGAGAGGGAGGCAACAGCAGAAGAAAAAAAGGGGGAAGAGATTTCTCAATCTATCCATACTAGTTAGCGCGCTCTACATTGGTAGTTTTAATTATAGCATTATGCGCGATCATTCTATGACAAAAATCACACATATCAAATTGTGGCTAAAGGAAAGGAAAGACACTTGAAAAGAGGAAAAAGAGCAATATAATTTGAAGGCACATGCACATGTGATAGAAACTTTCAACTTTTAAGGTTCTATCGCACCCCTTGTCGTATAAGACTCGAAACATCGTATTTTAGTTTTGCTAACAACTTCGGTCACACAAGATCTTAGGAGATCAAAAAAATGGTAATGCGAGGTATATACGTAGCCTACTATATATGTAATGTTGCTGAGAAAATATGAACTTATTGATCACTCTGTAGCACTACTAATTTAGCACTTGAGAAAAAGGGTGCGTGAAGAACTTGTTTAAAGACAAAGAAATTCAATGGCCTTTTGCACCGTAGCTAGAAAATACCAACAGGACTTGCCTTGCTTGCAATTTTTTACGTAAGGACCTCTTTTTGTAAGCATTTTTGCTTTGCTTTTTCGTTCTTTTAGAATGGTAGATGTAATTTTGAAAGTCAAAGCTTGTAAAAGTTGTAAATCAAAGTCCCTTTGAATGAGGTTGGTCCTGTAAAGAGAACATGCGTAGCAAAACCGCATGGACCAATGCTCATGCCCATTCAGTAAAGGAGGGGAGAACCAGCCTTAAAAAGGTTAATCCCATTGGTTGGTGCGTTTGCTCTCCACGATTCATCGGGTTTGATTCTTGGAGTTAGGTTACGAGAAAATAGTAATTTTGTGTGAATTCCTTAAGCCAAACGTGGATAGTCTGCCTTCGACCAGACCTGAGAAGGAATTAGCCGATGTGCGTCTAAGCTGCCCAAACATTACTGACTGTGGAATAAAGAATAGGAGTATATGGGAAGAGAACCCAATGTCTTTGGTGTTTCAGATTTTTGAAAAAGACTGGGCAAAGGTAAAGCTCAACCCTACACAAAGGCCCTTATGCATTGTCTCATTTTAAAGTCTTTTCTATTTGGCTCTTTTGCCTTTTCTTTTCTCCTCTTTTTGGAAGTTTCTTGGTAATAACCCCTTGGCCGTTTACTATTCAAGAGATGAGATTTTCCCATTTTTTGTCCCATTTAGTAGTTAATAATTTGGATATTTGTCTCATTTAGCAGGGAAGATTTGCAAGGGAACAATTTTTATCCAGTTGAGATATGTCACATTTTGACTTTTTTCATTTACTTTAATTGCTATTTAAGTAAATAAAAGTTGTATTCGTCTGCGTACAGGTACATTTTTTTTTTATTTCCCCATGTTTATAGAATTTTTTTCTAAAAGGGAGTTCGTGAATTTTTCCCACACTTTCCTCAAAGAACTACTATATTCGCATAATTTTTTTACCCTTTCTGAATATTCGCTAAGTGGAATTTTCAAATTCCTTTACCGATCACAAATGTAGGCCTGGTTTTTGCGGAGTTGTCCTTATTCAATTTTTTTTGTATTTGTTAGTTTTGGGTAAAGTGAATTTTTTTTTGCATAATACGACTTTTGCAGTTGAAGATTATAGTAGTTTATTTTTTTTTTTTTATCAATTTCTCGTTCGTTTGAATATCAAGGCTAATTAACCTTTCATAGCTTTTTATGGAACCAGATCCCCTGTTCCAAATTCTCCATATTCCTCGGTTAGAGGGGAGTTTGGGCCGTTGGATCAAATCACGCATAGATTTTTAAAATACGAAAATAAAATTCACCATTCAACGGCTCAATTCCCGTGCAACAGAGGAATAGGGGGTTTTGGAACATGCAATTTGAAACGGCTTTTTATTTGTATTTTCCCCTTCTTGAGTTTTGCATTTGGGTTTGACGAGTAGCTAAAGAGGTTGGACAAATTTTCTTTTTCCTGAAAAAGAAAAGTTAAAGTTTGTATCTTTGATGAATATATTTCTTTCTACTTGTAACTTTTGTGTACTGTAAAAAAAGGAAACAATTACCAGAAAAAAAAAACAGAAAATTAAAAATAATAAAGCTTCTTTAAGCACATAAAAAGCTGGATCAAATCCACAGGCCTTGGAGCGGGCCAATGCTCCAACGGTTCAGATTTATCAGTCTGTAAATCTGTACACCTTATTGTCTGAAGAAATTACAGAATATTTGATTGGTATATAGGGTCGTACCCTGGCTACACTCCCTTCTCTCTCCATCTTAACAGTGACGTGTGAAACACCAGTCTCCCACATGGTATGACCAATGAAGCAAAACTCTCTCTCTCTCTCCCCCTCCAACCACCAACAGTACTAAAAAAATCTGCAAGAATATCTGAAAGAATCTTGAAGGAAAATTTCGTTTTAAATTTTTCATTCAGAATTCATACCCTAAAATTTAAAAGAATCTTGAAGGAAAATTAGAGAATTGCATACTTGCATCCTTTGGCTAAATCCAAAAAATTGGTTTTTTGGTTTTTTTAGTTTTGTCCTTATTCAATTTTTTTTTTTTTGCATTTGTTAGTTTTCGGTCGATTTTTTGTGGTTTTTGGCTTGTCTCGACGAGAGGAATCTAAAAAGTATAAAATTATTAGTCAAACTTAAAATTTTATGAAAAAAGACAAAAAATAATCCAAAAAGTCAGTTTTTTGCTTCCATTTTTCGTCTTTATTCACAAAACTTTAAGTTTGGCTAATAATTTTATACTTTTTAGATTCTTCTCGTCGAGACAGGCCAAGAAACCACAAAAAATCGACTGAAAACTAACAAATGCAAATTTTTTTTTGAATAATATGCAATTTTTTTTTGAATAAAGACAACGACAAAAACCAAAAAATCAGTTTTTTGGATTTAGCCAAAGTATAGTAAAGTATCCCTTGATATAAACCACATATATTGTAGGGCTTATTGAGAATAGTTTAGTAAAAAAAAAAATTTTGATTAGACATTAATAGTTGTAAAAATGGTTCATAGTTTTAGAATAATCTTTGCGTTTTGACATCTACCGATGTCCGATGAAGATATTTTTTTTAAATAAAAGTTCTTCTCAACAGACTCTACGATATCTACGATTTAATAAGAGGATGGCGGCCACATAATTCCCTAACCTTTCTTCAAGTTTCTTTTAGAGTTTAGGGCCCAAGTTCTTAATGGGAAATTGAACGAATTGGATTGATGAGTTTCACTAATAAAAAACAATTTTTTTCCAAAAATCAAGACAAATCATTCTCTCACGATACATCACATAAAAACTGTGAAAAGCCAGTTTATTTTAAAACTTGCCTTAGTGGAACACTAATTATTTGATATAGCTGATTTTTTCCCTAACATCACTCAAGTAATTATTTTAAAGTTATTGAATTGTTTGGCTTGTTTGTGTGAGACTTTGAAGTGGGCCCCACACAGTGATATAAAGCCTAACCTTTGACCTGCCCCCCAAAATGACCAGCGCATCGTTTCTTTGTCAATGCAAATTTGGGGTGCCTGTAGCGATCTTAATTGTGAGCCCTCAGAAATTTTCATTTGGGATAAAAAGTCATTCGATTTGTCGAGAATGTTGAAGCAGATCGTTCATGTAAAAAAATAAAAAATTGGATATTGGTAGCCTTATGGTCAGAAATATTTTACAAAAATGGATGGCCAATATCATTTGGAGAATGCAATGTAAGGAAAATTTGTCTCAATTGTATGTCTACCAATCTCTGATGATTATAATTTTTTGTATCCATATTGTGCTCAACATTCCTTAAAAAAATGAACATTTCCGATTCCAAATGAAGATTTCAAAGAACCTACAATTGAGATCACTATGGAAGTGTAGTGACTTTAGTCACTACGGGGACCCCAAATTTTCTGTCTGGTCCCACATGTATATTATACATTTTAGTGTGTAACATTCAAGTGCATTATTATTATTTTTTAATGAACTGCATCTAAATTTTAGGAACAAGCTCCTCCCCTATTTTACTCTCTCCATTTTGCATTTTTTTGGACTCACTCCAAGACTACAACAATAATCTGAATCGTACATGTGTAGATCTTGTCAAGTCCTTTGTCCAAGTTAATTATCATGTCGATTGGATGCCATTTGGTACTTAAAAGGCAAATAGTATTTTTTAAACACACAAATGGGTTCGAATTCAATGTGTATATATATATATATATATATATATATTTTTTTTTCAAAACCAAAAGCTTAAGCCCACCACCATCACCCACCATATCGAGTGAAGTCGGACACTAAGATCTTGTAGTGTGCAGTGTGAGTTGTTTATCATACAATCAACAGTCCAGATTAATTTACATATATGATAAGTACCTTACATGTAAAATAATATTTAAAATAGGGACAATTAATAACACTTCGGAGGGCTCATATTGCACAATACAACCCTGCTGCACTACAAGGTTTCTGATCCATTGCCTAAATGGGCAACAACTAATGGACTTAACGTTTGCATGGATATTTAGGCATATCATTCCCTTTACATACATCAACTAATTTAACATTTATGGGAGACATTTTTAATTGAAACTCAATGTAAATTTTCACTACAGTATTTTCGACATTCTTTTACTATAAATTGTCAAATCAATTGGTATATTTGAGAAGAATGGTTTGTGAGAAAATATCGAAAGTACCTTACTAGAAACAAAGCCTCAGTTGCCAACAGACTTCTAACCTAACGACATTTCCTGGTCCTTCCCTTATAGAAGGCTAAGGTTTGAGCCTCATCGTAGACGTTTGTAGTTCAAGGCTATGGAGTATTTCTTTACAAAAATAAAGATAGATCAATCTTTTAATTTATATCGCATAAAAAATTATAAAAAACCAACTTATTCAAAAAAATTGCAGGAACACCTGACACTATCACAACTCCCTCTCCCTCCCCTGCAACCACCAAGAGTAAAAATAAAAAAGCCGCATCTGCTTCCCAGAACAAACCCCACATTAAACAAAGGGTAAAAAAAAACATTTCCCTTTGGGGTCCCTTTATTAATACCCTCACGTTTCACCATTTCCTTTTCACACTTGTTCCCCCATCTCTCTCTCTCTCTCTCTCTTCTCTCTCTCTCTCTCTCTCTCTCTCTTCCAAGTTTTTAAATCCACCATCCAAATCCCAACCCTACACCCATTCCTCAACTTCCAACTCCTCCCACACTGGCTCTCCCAACCATGGAAGCTTTCAGCTTACTCAAGTTCTGGCGCTTCAACCCCACCGACGACGACGCCGTCGCCGTCGCCCCCACTCACCTTCCCGACGAATCAGACGACGACGATACCTCCTCCGAGGATTCCTTCTTCGATCTCGAGTTCACTCTCCCTGGCCAACAAGACTCGCCCAAAAAGGACACCGACTCAGCTTCCGATTTCCCCGAATCTCCCAACAACGTCTTCTGCAAATCCGAACCCAACTCCAAGCCTCAGTCCCCCATCTCCTTCCTCCGATCCCCTCCCAAATTCAAAGTCCTCATGTTCCTCAAAAAGCCCAAATTAGAAAAAACTACAGAGACCACCACCACCTCCACCCCTAACGCCGCCGCCTCTCCGTCGACCCCTAGCCGTTTCGCCGTTAAATGCGACGTTGACGAGTTCCCAATCTGGTCGTTACTCAACAGAGTCAACAGTACTTCCAGGACTAAACTTTACAATAAAAGCTCAGACGAGGAATTGTCGAAAGGATTGGGAAAGGGTGGGGTCCAGAAGTATTTAAAGCTGATTAAATTACCTTACAACGTTGGGGTTCCGAAGAGGCACGGCGGCGACGATGTTAAGGTTTCGGATCCGACGTCGTCTCCGGCTGCCGGACAGAAGAAGGAAGCAGAGAGGAAACAGGGGAGTACTCGAACGGCGTCGCTCAGAGTGGTGGGTAAATTGGTGAAAAGCAGATCGGCCTCGTCGGCCGTGGGAGTCGTGCCGCCGGCCACAACTGCGAGTAAGAGAGATGATTCGCTGGTTCTGCAGCAGGATGGGATCCAGGGCGCCATTCTTCACTGCAAGAAATCATACAATAACTCCTCCTCGAGAGGTATTTAAATTCTAGTAATATTCAGTAATTAATTTAACAGATTCTTAGTTTTCCATTTTCTAAAATTGAAGGAGAAGATTTGATTTTAGCAAATGCAAAACTAAAAGCCTATTTTAACGTTTTTGGATTCTAATTTGTTTTCTTTTGAATTTTGTTAAATCAGATTGTTCGTTGTTGTCACGATTCGCGGGTGAAACATCCAGCGAGACCTCGGGCAGTGCAAGAAATTCCAGCGAAGAAGATGATGAGAAGAAACGAAGCAGCATTTGAATGAACTCTGTTTTCTTCAGATTTATGCACAAAGTAGAAGAAAAGGAAGCGGTAAAAATGGTTTGTTATTAGTAGGATTTACTAGGAGGGATAAAAAAAAATGACTGATGGTGTGTTTTTTAATTACTGGTGAAGATGAGAGATGAATCTCCGTTTAATGTGGGAGGTTAGTATTTATGTAAGTGACTTTTTTAGGGTATAGTGGTGTCATTTTGTAAAGAAATAGAAGTTAGCAAGGATTTGTTGAGTCGATTTACAAGACTGAACAAATCCTGGCCTATGGAAATGGGAATCCGAAGAAAATGATTACTTTAAGATTTATGGTAATTATGCCTCTGAAATATGCCTTGTGTGTTTTTGGCATCCTCTTGTGTTTTGCCTTTAGGCTGTGTTTTGATGACCAAAATCTTGAGTGGGAATAGTTGTGTGTTTGGATAATCAAAATCTTGAGTGGGAATAGTAATGTTTGATTACAGATAATCTAATTCCCTATTAAAATACTATTTTTTATTTTACAAAATAATACAATATATAATTTACACAATACACTGCCATGGAAGAAACCCAGTGTTTGAATTAATTGCTAAGTAATCTTAGTCGTATGAAGACAATTTTTGCCGACCCCCAAATTTATTGAAATTAACATTTTCTTTTCTGGCCAATTAATTGCCAACCCAGCTCGAAACCGTCGCCAGATGCCGTTGAACTATTTGCGGGTGAGATGCCGTTGAACAATTGCTGCGTGGAGAGAGAGAGGGTGAGGAAAAAATGATTAAAAAACAAATTGGGAGTGAACAGTGGCTGAACAAATAGGGGGTGATTTGTTCACAATATTTTGTTCACCCGTTTGAGGAGGCTGTTGCACCTCATTTTTGTTGCTTCCTCTGTAAAATAGGGATCGGAGGAGTAAAGGGTAACTGCTGTGCTTGCTCTTAGGAATTTCCTTGGGTAGGAATAGAAATGTAATTACAGATAATCGTGAATTTGATCAAAAAACGGTGTTTGGATTAATTGAGTAATCACATGAAACAATTATTTCGGAAATTTTTGAAATTAACATTTTCTTTTCTTATTGATTCCAGAATCTTAGATTCTCATGGAAGGAGAATCGCATTCATTCTCATTTGGGAATGCAATTCCTGGTTGAATGTGTCATCAGGAATCACATTCCTGTTCCTAACTATTCCAAATGCCGGAATCAAAAAAACATGGAATCACATTCTTATTTTTGTTTGTTCCAAACATTGAAATTGTGGAAAGAATGCATCGCATTCTCATTCTGTCTCAAAGATTGCTCTCATCCAAACTATGCTTTAAAGTTTGAACATTGAGGCATGATACACAATGGGGAAAAAAAGAAAAAAAGGAAGTGGACGGCTGAGATCTAGTCAGGGGGTGTTCCACTAACAACAAACTGTTTTTTACAAACACCGAGATAGGTTATTCTCTCACAACACATCACATAAAAAATCCTGAAAAATTAATTTTTTCAAAAAACTGAGTTAGTGGAACACCCTCTCAGTCTGGGGTCACGAATATCAGCCGTTTACATCCTTTTCCTATTAGGAGTACTATTTTCTCCTGTTGTCAAACACTTGTTCTGTTTATGTTTTTAGTAAAGTTGGGACGACTGTGGCAGGTTAGTTGCATTGGAGCAGTATGTATTTCCATCCTATCCCTCGCTGGAGTGGAGTTTTTCAGTGTCGAGCGGGCACCATCCTACATGGTGTCTGAGCCCGAGCACATAATTTGGCCGTCTTAAACATTTTTGGACGGTCCCTGATTTAGAGAGAAAAAAAGAGAAATAAAGAGGAGAGAAAGTGGGATAATTCTAGGACATCTAAAATACTTTTGGACAGCAGTAGTTGAGATGCCATAAAGGCTAAGGCTTGGGATCAGCCACACTACGGGATCATATGCAATCCGGTCCAATTTGGATGTTGGTAGGTCTATCTCAAGCTTACAACAATGATTAGTACCGTTAATTTTGTAGAGCTTGTAAAGATATTCAGGGATCCTTTGGCAACCAAATTTAATCCAGTTTTTTAGTTTTTTCATTTTGTCTTTATTCTTCTTTTTTTTTTTGTTTTTTGGATTTGTTAGTTCTGCGTCAAGATTTTGTTGTTTCTGGATTCCTCTCGACGAGACAAATCTAATAAGTATAAAATTATGGTCAAAACGCAATTTTTTTTTAAAATAAAGCCAAAAATACTTGGATTATTGGATTAATTTTGGCTTTATTAAAAAAAATTTGAGTTTTGACCATAATTTTATACTCCCTCCGTCCCAATTTAAATGTCCCCTACGGGAGACCGGGTTACTTTGACTTTTAAAAATAAAATACTTTTGAAATTAATTTTAATTTTTTTTTGGCACTGTTCGAAAGATATCAACGAGTACTTTTGAATGGTGCAAAAAATTTTGAAAAAAAAATTTAGAAATATATTTTCTTTTAAAGTCAAAATGACACGACTTTACGTAAGAGTCATTTAAAATGGGACGGAGGGAGTACTTGTTAGATTCGTCTCATCGAGAGGAATCCAGAAACCATAAAATCTTGACACAAAACTAACAAATGCAAAAATACAATTGAATAAAGACAAAATGAATAATCCAATAATTTGAATTATGAATTATTTGCCAAAGGAAGAATAAGAGAATTCATTTGTTTAGAGGATACCATTCAATGATTTATTGAAATACATTTACCTTGAAACAAATGCACTTTGCGCACTCAAACCCAATTGTTTCAAGATAAATGTGTTCAGAGATATATCATTGATCAGTATCCATTGAACATAAATTTTCTCATACTAAACTAACTTGACGAGCTCTATTAATGAATGATTCCGAGCATTAGGGTTGTCCAGCGGATCATCCGATCCGCTAATCCGACCAATCCAAACCGATCCGAACCATCCGTTGATCCATCCTTGAGGACTTAGGGGGGGTGCTGTGCATGGGATGCACAACACCGTGCTGTGCAGCCCCACGGCGGGCCGCGCCAGCATTTTTTTGATGATCGGAGACATTCACCACGTAGACCTCGTCGAATACTACAAGTGTAGAAAAAATCAATTCGATCGGATATCTTTAAGTACGTCATCGGAACACAAATACTTTGAAAACAAATGGAACACAAATGGACACAAACACTGGATCAAAATCACTTTTTCATGTTATTTGTGTGCCGATGAGGCACTTAAAGATATCCGATCGAGTTGATCTTTGACAGACTTGTAGTATTCGACGAGGTCTACGCGGTGAACGTCTCCGATCGTCAAAAAAATGCCGGCGCGGCGGCGCCGTGGGGCTGCACAGCACGGTGCTGTGCATTGGGATGCACAGCACCCCCCCAGGTTCCCATCCTTGAATGTTCAGTTCGGTTCCGGATGGAGAATTTCTAATTTGGCGGTTCCGGATCCGGATCGGATCTGCTCGATCCGCTCAATAATAACTTTAATCTATCAAATCTGCCTGATCCGTAACCGATCCGTGAATGTTCGGTTCGGTTCCGAATTTTAAAAACCATAATCCGCTCTGAGCAGATCGGATCTGATCCGTCCGGATCCGATCCGTGGACACCCCTACCGAGCATTATTATGGCCTCCTTTGGCAAAAAAACCAAAAAGTGGTTTTTTTAAAAACCACTTTTGTCCTTATTCAATTTTTTTTTGCATTCGTTAGTTTTGCATCAAGATTTTGTGGTTTCTGGATTCCTCTCGACGAGACGAATCTAACAAGTATAAAATTATTCAAAAAAATTAATTTTTTTTGAATAAAGCCAAAATAGGTGGATTATTGGCAAATAATCCACCTATTTTGGCTTTATTCAAAAAAATTTGAGTTTTGACTATAATTTTATACTTTTCAGAATCGTCTCGTCGAGAGGAATTCAGATACCACAAAATCTTGATGCAAAACTAACGAATGCAAAAAAAAATTGAAACATCGGAGATCAGACATCGGAGATCAGACATCATACCGGACCGTGCCGGACAAGAGAGACTAGACTGGACTTGAGTGGAAGTCATAATTTGAAACATCGGAGATCAGACATCATACCATACAGTTGAATTTCAAAGTTTTGAAATTAAGGTTCTGGTCCAAAGTCAAGCGAGGAAGAAAAAAATGTGAGGTTCATAATGACGGTAAATGCCAAACGACGATTTATGGTGCACGGTCCCGCATTTGATTCCCGTTTTTTGACCATGCAGAGCAGAGTTTTTCTTTGTATGGTAACTGGTAAGGATTTTCTATATATTTTTTTAATATGTTTCCTTCCGGTAAACAATGAGAATGATTTCGTTGACAAATTTCTTATTTTCAATAGTTTCTTCCATCTTATTTTCTTTTCCATCATTCTCCTCAGCAATTCAAGATTCCAAATATTGAAGTGTAGCATCCATGACCACTATACAAGCCACTCGGGAGTAGCTTGATTCGTTTGCAGCCTAATGACCAACTATGAATTTTTTTGGCACAAGAAGAGGATACCATGTTTAACCGAGAATTAAAATATATAAAAATCACAAATACTTGCACATATGGCCTCGTTTGTTTGACCGGAGATAAATGGATGAGATATGAAATCCCTTGGGATATGAGTGTGATATGAAATCCTTGGGATATTGCTCAAGATATCAATGGATGGAGAAAATCCATGTCCAGTTTTGTGTTCAACGGGATATAGCCATTGGAAAACACTTTTTTGGTTGAAAAATTTATATCTCATCCAAATCCCACCCCCCATGGGATTATATATCCCGTACTGATTGGGATAAAACTTGGTGAGAGATTTCAAATCCCATCCGAAAAAAAGTTACTCCCTCCGTCCGGATTTGTTGGTCCGTTTTGGGGATTCCAACGTTTTTTCCATTATCTTTTGAGTAGGTTAATTTCCTATTTTATCCTCAATCCTTCCATCTAATACTCCCTCCATTCCAATTTGATAGACCACTACGAAACTACGTGCAATTTTCAAACTAAAAAATAATGTAGTTACAAAAATTATTTTTCTATCAATATGGATCTCGTTTGCTAGATTTCATTGAGATCTTTAATACGGTGCAAAAAAAATTCAAAAATGTAAATGCATTATTTAAAAAAAATTAGTTTTTGAGTTGTTATTTTAAGTTTTAGAAAAGGGGCAAAAAAGTAAAATTTTCATACTTTATCCTTTGACTTTGAAAATGGACAAACATTTTAGGACTTACTTGAAAAAGTATGTTTGTGGACAAACAAATCCGGACGGAGGGAGTAACAAACATGAGATTTTGGGTCCCACTCCATTCCAACCCCAAATCTCACTGCCAAATCCCACCAAACAAACATGGCCTATCATCTCACACAGTGTAATATACGTTACTCATATACTTGATCCATACATCTCATTTGAGAAAATTTGTGTGAGTGAGGTTGTAGCTAACAATTCTGTCGTGTGATATCTTTCTTGGAATTTATTTCAAAAAGTCTCTCCTTCTCTGCCACCTTGTGTTAAGGGGGTTTTACACTAACCAGTTTTTTAAAAAATTTGATTTTTCACGATTTTTTATGTGATGTGTTGTGAGAGAATGACCTGTCTCGGTATTTGAAAAAACAGTTTTTTGTCAGTGAACCCCCTAAATTGAAAGAAACTCATCTGCTAGAGATTCTCTTAGGTCTCGCTTGCAAGTAGAGGGATTGTTTATCTAATTAAATCCAAACAATGCAATTTAGATATAAATTATTTTACCATGACAAATACTTAAGCAAACACTTGTACAATACACAAGGGGAACACACACTGCACTAGTAGTGCGTGAGACGTAGACATAAATGTAACGTGTAACTCTATGGGTACAGATATGAATCAATGGTAAACAGATTGGCTCGTGGGGCTCACGTACGAGTTATACATAGAAAATCTGAATCGATCGTTAATTTTAAAATAATTTTTCGGAATCCTAAGTTCTGAATGAAAAATTGATACCATTGGAGGGGATTGTTCTAGAATACTAACTTATTCCCAGATAAACTTAGAAACTGACTTATTATATTTTACGAGACAGATCATTTTTGCACAATATATCAATTAAAAAAGCCAACTTAAGCTAGTTCTGACGTTAGTTTTTGAAACAAGAACCAAGCATGTACGGTTATCTGATTGAGCTGATTTTTCACGAGACTACTTGAAAATTTATTTAAAAATTAATGAACGGTTCAAATTTTTTGTGTGGGATCTGTAGGTGAGCCCCACAGGCTGATATGTGCATAATGCGTGTAAACAATCAATGAATAGGATCTTTCTATTGTCAATCCTATAAGCTGACAACAAACACGTTTCGGTGTACAAAACTTTTTACATATTATAAAACATCTTCACAAATTTTTATACAATTTTCACCAATTTCAATATACTCCTTTTTAAATCACAATTGTTTGGTTGAGAGTTTTGAGAAGAATATTTTGAGAAATATTTTTGAGATAGTGTTTGGATGTGTTTTTGGAAAAAGTAATAATTAGAGAGAGGTGTAATAAGTGGAGAGAGATAGAGAGGGAAATGAGAATAATGATTGGAGAGAGGGGTATGAGTAGATAGAGAAATATGATTAATGATTGGAGAGATGAGAGATGAGGAAAGAATCTTTTTGGAAATTTTTTTAGAAATATGAAGTGAACAAAGTGAATATATTTGGCTGATTTTAGAATTTTCGTCATGAATATTTGTGGTTGTAAGATTTTCTCTAAATATAGATTTGAATTTCGAGAATTGGTTTAACAACAATAATGCTATGCGTTCAGAGAATCCCAATGCCGGACCCTCATGGGTGGGTACAATGATGAGTAACTGCAAAACGCTGACTCCTACTGGAGAATGCTTACGTCCCAACGGCAGACATCGAGCGGTGCACCAGCCGGAAAAGTGACATCAGCTGCACCGAATAATTCCAACTGCAGACTTCACAGGATTCGATAGGATCGCTGAATCAGTTCCAAGCAGATTCAACTCATTATTACGGACGGCCCTTGACCCACCAGGAAAACATCCTCTGCTACAAGCACGCGTTGCCCTAATTTCACGCCTTTCTATTGCACCATTGCAAGTGGAACTCGTACCACAATTTTTTTGATGCATTATCATCATACGGCTGAAAATTGCATACCGATGACATGTGGGAAACACAGAATCGATTACTTCCTGTGTACAAAATTGTTAGTCATCATTACTTTTTTTGAATTCCTGAAATGCTAGTTCTTCTAAACAATACACTGTTTATTGAGATTCACCCAATAAACAACAGATTGATCGGACGTTGAATCTCACCCGAATATTGGATGTGCAAAAATTTTCGGATATCTTTTCATTTTAGAACACAAATTTAAAAAGTGTTTTATTGGGTGAATCTCATTTGGATGTGTTTTACTTAAAGATATTTTCAAGTTAATTTTTGCAATCAATTTTCGGGGTATGTATCTTCTAAAATACTCCATCAGATTAGTAAAAAGATTCACCTCATTACTCTCTTCGTCCCCAATTTTTGGTCTCAAATACTACTCATTCCGTCCCAATTTGTTTGTCAATTATTCCATTTTCAGATTAGTAAAAGATTCACCTCATTACGCTCTTTAAATTGCTTATATCTTTCAATTTATAATGTTTTTCTACGCCTTAAATTGCTTATATCTTTCAATTTATAATGTTTTTCACAGTTTTAAAAACTTTGTATAATAGAATTAACCGTGAACTATCAAACAAGATCCATAGTGCATATATTTTGAGATCAATATTAAAAGATATAAGCGATCAAAAACTGACACGATTATCAAAAAATGACAAACAAAAAGGGACGGAGGGAGTACTACTTAAGTGGACATTAAAGTATTGAAAATCCCTTTTTACCCTTTCATTTTTTAAATAGTACAAACAAAAATTGGAAAAGACATTTTGACCGTACTTTTGTATTTGAGCACGCCAAAACATGTTTATTGGAAGACTTTTTAATGGAGAGAATTCTAATTTTGGTGAGAGAATTTGGATGACTCCAAATAGCCAGCTTTTTCCTTTCCAGACATTTAGGGCTGCAAATGAGCTCAATCGAGTCGAATTTTAAAGTGTTTAGGTTTGATTTGTTAAGTTTTTAAACGAACTTAAGCCGAGCTTGAACTCTATGAAAATCTGACGAGCTCGCATTACTAGGTTTGAGTCGAACTCGAACCTATTCACGAGCCTTTACAAGTAAAAAATATTAAATATTTATGTTCTCATATAGATCTGGAACTAAAAATATAATGTTTATTTTATACATATACACGTTCATACTTACACAAAAAAAAAATTTACTACTAAAATGTAAGTTTATCATACTTTTTAAGATTTTTACTTGTACAAGTTATAGGATTTTCATAATGTACGTATAAAAGTTTATATATATTAAATGTTATATGGGAAATTTTATAGTAAAATATATGCATATACTCCGGATTCGCGAGCCTAGCCAAGCAAAATACTGTCATGTTTAGGTTCTGCTCGTCTACGGAACAAGCCTAAATTTGAGGTAAGGTTTGACTCATTTAATAGACGAGTCGAATTCGATCGAGCCCTTACTGAACCAAGCTTCGAATAGTTCGTGAACTGACCAGTTTATTTGCAGTCCTACGGACATCCATTTGGCGCCTAAATGGGTGTCAAATCAAAATCACTTCCCATTATCATTTTGGCACCTAATTATAGTAGAATCAAAAACCAATTGGATGATTTTAAAAAAACAAAAGATTGAAGGGGTAAAATAGGAAAATCAAGTTACAAAAAGTATAATGATTATGAGTTGGATTCCTGAAGAGGGTCAAATAAATAGGGACCCGAGTATTGTATTAAAAAGATACACAGTACAAGGATAAAATTTATGCCCCACAATTTGAATTCGAGGCAATCATTTTTTATCCCCTTAATATTTAGCTGTGATAAGTAATTTGGGGCGGAGGGAGTGTCTTTTACCACCAATCTAGACCATTGACTTGATGTTACTCCATCCGTCCCGAAAATATATAGTCTCTTGTTCCATTCTAATCGGATAAAAAATCAATTATATCTTTCAATAGGTAATACATTTTCTATGTAATATGAATCTTGTTTGATTAATCTCAATTAAATCTAAAATACAAAGTTTTTAAAACCACCTAAAAATTATAGATTATAAGATATATTACATTGAAAAGTGGCACTGTAACGCCCCGAAAATTGGGTACGTTAAAAAAATAAATTTCATAATTTATTTAAATAAAATGCAACTTCATTAATAATATTAAGGAGTACTTAAAATTTTTGCCGGAAAACTTAAAAGTAAACCAACTTATTACAACTGAAACGAATTAAATTCTAATAGTCTGAAAAACTTAAACATTTATTAAAAGTTCAACAGAAATAAGGACAGAACCATCTAACTAAATCCCTACTGATAAAGCCACGGGTCCACCACTTGTTCGCCACCTAGCTGCTCTCTTGCCTCAAATTCCGCTGGCAGCTCTTCATCTCCTTCTGTTCCTGGCGTTGGGGACGTCAGGGCCACAAAAGTAGCACCGTGAGTGATTTAATTACACTCAATAGGGTACCGAAACTACCCCTTTACAAAAGATTACTCATGCAACAGTCAAACATATAAACATAAATTTTAAAGCATAGGACAACCCGATTATCACAACATGTCTAAAAAATAGTGGATTCAGTGGTTTCAAAATTTTCATCATCAATCTCGAGGTTTCACAACCCAAACCTCATGCACCTCATGAATTCGGTATCTCATACCAATTCATCAGGCTATCCGATATCGGTTCTCATCCACAATATAAACAATCTATTGGGCTCCCGTCCACCATGCCTAACTCTCCAGGCCCATGGCACGGCTCAAATACCCCTGGGAGTATATTGCGATAATTGGTTCAAGACCCATATCGGATACAACGTCCCATCCCCACATTCGATAAACAGCCACGCATCATTTAACCATTTATTTAGTTAATCACAAAATTAATTAACACATTATAAATGATTTAATAATTCCAGTAACCCAAAACATCACATGCGTCTAATTATAACATGTAACTAAAAGTATAATAAAGAAATTGAATAAAGCACGCTAACAAGTCAATTATCTTTCCAGTCACTAAAAATAGCAAATGGATTCCAAAAATCATGAAATTTTACAGTAAATTAGTTCATCCAATTTAACACAAGTTCACTGTTTTGAGCGAAGCCTAAATCCAATCCTAAATGGAACAAAACAGTGTTTTAAGGTCAAATAGTGAATCTGTCCTGAAACTGTACAGTACAGCAAACTTTGAAAAATCATAACTAATTCTACGAATTTCTGATTGAGACGAGTTCTATATAGAAGTTTCTTATCTTTTCGAGATCTACAACTCTTCAGTTATGAGTTTTCCTCGGTTCTGACCCGAAATGGTCTGAATAATTTAAAAACAGAAACTGTACACATACTTCACGTTTGTTTTTACTTTTCACACAACTCCAACCACACGATCATTAACGATTCAATTTCCGCAGAAACTATACCAAGCAATAAATTTTCTAATTAACCCACAGTATACGATATACACATGAATCACGTAAGCAATAATCCTAAGTAAAAGCTAAGTTCCGAAAATCCTACCTTTCCTCTGTTGATTCTAACGCATTAACGGAAATCGAGAACGTTGAAGATTGCAAACAATTAATCACTGAGGATTTAGGATTTCTGCAACAAAATGAGAGAAATAAATAAATCGTGACGGAAAAACTTGTATGATTTTTATGAGAGAGAGAAAAAGAAAATACACAAACCGGGAGCGCGCGAGAAGAGAAATTGCCGAGAGAGAAAAGAGGGGAAGAATAGAATTTAATATGTGGTGGAAGAAATTGCCGAGAGTGAGAGAGATAATGGGGGTATCAATTGGTTTAAGTAGAAGAACCAATTAGGAATAGGTATTGGTAGAGTAGTTTAGGAAGAGTAGGAAAGTGGGGAGATAAGGGAAGAGAACAATTAGGAAGTTGTTTAGGATAAAAACTGTTTATATATCTACACATATATAATTATTTTCAAACTAAGACTTTATCTAGTAATTAGTGATAATCTTGTAACAACTTTAATTAATTAAAAATAATTTATACCCACTTAATTATATACGCAAATTACCGGGTCTTTACAGGCACGAACTCTCAGAAGGGATTATATTTTTGGGATGAAGGGAGTATTTATTTTTAAAATAATTCTATGGATGCCAAGATCAGCCCTTGAGGCCCACTTCTGATATCGGTACCCACTTTCGAGTCTCACACAAATGATTCATTCCGTTTAGTAATTTTAAAATATTATTTCAAGTGCGTTTGCGAAAAAACAGCTCAATCGGATACCTGTAGCATGATTCAATGTACTAATTTTTCATATTCTGAATAAAAATTGGTAATTGGATTAAGCACTCATAGTTGTTTGATTGAGCTGATTTTTCCACATGGACAATAAAAAAAAAATTAAAATTATTTTAAGGGTATGTATCTTTTTTGTGATCCAGAAAGTGGATCCCACAAGTCGATATGTGCATCATCACCTCATCGGTGCATAGATGGCTGGCAGAGTCGGCATCCGGAGAGGGGTTCTTATTTTTTACGCAGTACATTTTTCAAAATGGTCCAACGTCAAGCTTGACAAACAAATGTATATTCCATAAGAAAAATTAACCTAGATGCAAAAAATTACTCCATGGGGCACGACTTTTTGTAATGGACAAACAAATAGGAACGGAGGGAGTATATGTGTATGAATAAATAATTTAACAAGTTTGACGTCTACACTTTACAATACTCAAGCTCAGATTTATCGCCTACTATGTTTGGAATTCCAAAATGAATTTTGGGTTTTGTTTTTTCAAAAATGATACAGACACTCACTGGGAGCCACTCCCAGCCACACCCTCTCTCACATGGGGTGTAGGGCCCAGATCTGGGGACCACACCCCATGTGAGAGAGGGTGTGCCTGGGAGTGGCTCCCAGGGAGTGTATGTATCGCCGTTCTTGTTTTTTGGCTATCTATTTTGATTCCATAATGTTCAAGTTTAGATTTGTTCAATTAATGTGTTGAAATGTTTAATAAGCTTTCATTATTTCTTTCCAGTGACTGTTTTTTTTTTCCCTTGATACTTTATATTTTCATCTACTAACTATACAACAAAAAATGTTTCTTCCCAGTGACTGCTCTTTCTCTGTTGTGTTTTTGAATGAGTTGATGTTTTTTTTAAAAAATAAATTGAAATACTGTGGACAAATCCAGAACCGATCCGTGACTTGCGGATCGGATTGGAACCAAACCGTAAGACTTTTAAATCGGATACAGATTTTATTTTAAAAAAACTGTGACTCGCGAATTAAGATTGGATCCATGCCAATCCAGATCGTGAACACTCCTAACCCATATGCATGGAGCGACTCTAACACATTTGTTTCTAAACTAATACTAATATATACAAACATGAGTCATTCTATTAGCATCAATAAACTAAAAGAAAAAAACTCAAGCACTTATCATTGCTCACAAAGTCACAATAATGTAAAGCATTGAAAAATCAAAAGGCCATCCTCGGACACAGCAATGAAATTGTGCGTGTAACTGTTCAGACACATCAAGGGATATATACCATGAACCCAGACAGTCCATGGAACAAAGACCCGACACCGTTTCATTGTCCCAAGACACCATTGATTTTTGATAAGTGTCCCTTAATTTGTTCCTCTTCTGTCCCCTTGAGCTCCTCTTCTCACCGTGAGTTGTGGTGGATTGCTGGGCTTTTCTACGATACTGCAAGATTTTGTTGGAATTTAACTTGTAAAGTACAAGGGAGACCCAATTATGATGAACATTTATTGGATTTGAGTACATTGAATCTATGCCTTATTTGAGGTTTTTATCACATGCCTAGTTAATTAGTAGTACTAGCTAGTTTAACAAGACATAAGTGCTTTTGCAAGACTCTAACATCACATTAACTTTGAATATGGCCATGAATGTTTTTACCCCATATTTCTTGTACTAATTATTATGGTTTGGGTGACTATGATGTATGATGTTGTATTTTGCAAACTTAAATATGAAGGGACTCGCAAAAAAAAAAAAAAAAACCAAACTTGGCCATGACTTCCTCCGTTCCAATTTGTTCCAATCTATTAAGGAGACGCAGTGATTACTCTCTAGAAGTTTTTGATTTTCCAAGAAATATCCCTTAATTTTTTAAGAGTGAATTGAGAGTGCACATTCTGTAATGCATAATTTTTTTCGGGAGAGAAAGGGCATTAATGAAATTTTTATAAGTTGACTTCAAGTAAGACAAATATTTCGGGACTAGCGAAATTTAAAAAGTGGACAAACAATTTGTAATCAAATGCTAAATACCAGAGAATTTGGAATTCACTGTCAGTGTTTTCTCTCTCTACTTGCATTTTTTCTTTCAAAGAGGACCGCATTATTGACGTCAAGAGAGGGAGGAGAGAGAGAAATAGAGATATATATACAGAGAATTGAGTTTAATTTTTTATAATTGAATTCTCACTCGTTTTTTTCTGTGTCTAGGATCATATGGGAAATCAATTTCTAAATACCAGTGATGGAAGTTACGGGTGGATTTGGACATTTGAGGGGAAAAAAAAAAATGAAAAACAGGTTGGGTTGGGTTTTTTTTTTTTTTTTTGTCAAACGATAGAAGATCAAATATATAGACGTTAACACGAAAACCAAACAACTCAAACCGGGCAACTATCCCTCTGAAGAGGAGATAGAAGCCACAAAGGAGGCCTAAACTCCCATGTAGAGAAAACATGGCCTCTCACAGCTCGCTGAGCGACATTATGGGCCACGCCATTGCCGCTCCTCTTCACAAAAACCGTATTGACTCCCTGGAAACCAGCCAGCAAATGAAGAATATCTGCAACTACGACCCAATCGTATGGTGGTCTTCCACCTGTCTTTGAATCAGCCAGATGAGCTGTTGAGAATCACCTTCAAGAGTAATGTTTCCAAATTCCAAGTCCCAAATCTGCAGCCAACTGTAGACCTTCCCTAGCTGCCAAAGCTTCCGCCATAAGAGGGTCCGCAACATGTTTTTTCTGAATATTTCTTGCTGCCACAAATGATCCACGCCAATCTCGGATTACCATACCCATTTTCGACTAACCCATATTCAACCTATCTACACTTGACCCATATTCAACCCATAACCTATGTCAAGTGCCAACCCACTCAAACCCAACCCAACCCACCCATTTGCCACCTCTAGCTAAAATTAATTTTTATGTCAAATATTAGGAGAATTGTAATTTTTATGCCTAATTATTAGTAGTTTAACAAGACATAAGTGCTTTTGCGAGACTCTAACATCACATTAAGTTTGAATTTGGGCAGCAAAGTTTATTAGTTTACCCCATATTTCATGTACTAATCATTATAATTTTGGATGACTATGATGTTGTATTTTACATCAATTGACGATTTACTTTGTGTCTGTTTGTTACGGACTAGTATTTTTTTTTTTTATTTTGGTACAAACTTAAATATGAAGGGACTCGCAAAAAACACCAACCTAGGCAATTACTTTTTCCGTTCTAATTTGTTTATTCATTTTTGGGGTTCCAACTTATTAAAGAGACGCAAATACACAATGATTACTCTTCAGAAGTTTTAATTTTCTAAGAATTCCCTCGGTCGATTTTTTGCATGAATTACTTGAGATTGCATAATTTTTTTTTTCGAGAGAAAGGGCATTAATGAAATTTTTATAAGTCAGACTTCAAATAAGACAAATATTTCGGGATAAGTGAATTTTCGGGTGCGTGCATAAACTTTCTGCTTGTTTTTAAAACGACGCGAACGGATGTTGCGACTTTAGGCTTTGTTCGGTTTGGGTTTTGAGGGAGGGTTTTTGGGGTAATAAGTAAAGAGAGATAGAAACAAAATTTTAGTGGGGACCGTGCAGGGTGGGTCTTGAGACCCAAACCGAACAAGGTGTTAGTTCCTGGGTTACACAAGGACGTTACAGTAGGATTCCGGGCTTCACTGAAGTTACAGGGCCCAAACGCTGTTTCGTACTCTCTTCATAAATGGGCTGGCAATCAAATTCCAGTATTTCTAAACAAACGTTTCCTATGCCCTATTCTGCTGTTCAATCTCTATCCTTGATGGGCTCTTGTTGGGCTCTCTGTACCCCCGAGACGAAAAACCTAAAATATTTCCTCTCGAGGACCAAAATAATTTTTGTTTGGTCCATTGTATGTACGTTATTTTTGTACAAATCAGTTGATTTGGGCCATTTTGAGTCTTACACAAATGATCTGAAACGTTTGTGTTTTTCAAAATAATTTTTAATGGTACCTAAAAAAATCAATTCAATTAGATATTGGTAAATGCTTAATAATTTTTTTTTATAAACTGATGGAGCATTTTTGGTAAAGCATTTATCGATATTCGATTAAGCTCAAATTCTACGGGTTAACAGTAAACAATATTTTTAAAAATATGAACGGTTCCGATCATCCATGTAGGACTCGAGTAGGCCCAAATCAACTGATTTGTACGATTTCTGTACCTCAGAAATCTGTAGCCATATCCTTATCGAATGAAAAATCAGACTACCGTCAATTGATCAAGAGGAGTTGGTCACGAACAATTACCGATCCCCAAATTTTAGAGACATATGACTAATTATCCTAATATTTTATGGCATCGCCACGTGATGCCTTAACACCTTTATCTACCACACATTACTCGAGTTATATAGATTGAGCCACTAATAAGGTTGTGGATAACGACTGCATACTCGGAGCCAAATAAAATTTATTATTTTGGGTCCGAAAGATTGATAAAAGTCTTGTGAACAATATTCTCTCGAATAAATTGACATGCTAATTATAAAGAATTGACCTCCATATAAATAGGGGCCATGAAATACTGTAGAAAAATACTGAGTACGACGAATTATGAAACAGGCCCACCCAAAATTATTAGGCCTCCTTTTGACTGCTTAGTTTCTCCAAAATTCCCAGTGCTTTTTCTTGACTGACCTAATCCTTGCATTTTGACTATCATTATCTTCATGACTTCGGTGTTGTAGATGACGAATGCTCATTCTGACTCCCTGATATAGTATTTGTATAGCGTATCGACCCTTGTGCACCGATGGTATCGATATGTGGAGCTCACCTGAGTTTTTACGTAAACGATTTGATTAGTTCATTAATTTTAAAATAACTTTTTGAGCGGCCATTCAGAAAACTATCTCGATCACATGACTGTAAGTTCTTAATACTACTATAATGTTTGGACTTTTCATTTAGAGTTCAACATTTTTACAATTTGAATGAAAAATTGAAACATTGAACTAAAATTAAAAAACGGGCACGAATCATTTGTGTGAGGCATGAAAGTAGGCTTCACGCTCTGATAAGTACTTAAGGGGTTGGTACCTGTAGAATTAAGAGGGTTGAAGCCAACAAGAATACAGATTTTGAGACGGGTCATCTTTCTCACATACATTAAGTAAAAGTCCAAATAAGATATACAATTTATCTAAAGTCCATAAGCTACCGACGGACTTTTTATGGGAAACACTGTTGTTAGCCAATACACATGAATCACAAACATTTGCTATCCAGTTCTTCTCTGTTCCATTCCTAGTCAGTCCCGATTTATTATTTACCTGGTCAAATAAAATTTTTCAACATCACTACAGACTTCGATTCTCTGTAAGTACTCAATAATACCATTTGCAATTTTATGCAAGTGACTGCTGAGACTCTATGTTACGTTGCAGGGCAGAGCTAATGAAGCAGAAAAATTGAGATGCAACCATTGATTCAAAAAAGAGAACGCGATACGAGTATATATAAATGGAATGGAAAATCACAATACGAGTACATAATCCAAATTTATCAAAACATATCTCCAAGAAAAATAACCAAAATTTGTAACAATATCTCGTAATATCTTACTAGTAAACGTTAACCTACAGTCCCAGCGCGGAACATAGATAAATAGGGCTCGTATCATTTGCACGCGACTTTCTTGAGCTCCCCAGTCGAGGTATTGACATCCATCGTGCAATCCATATCGACGGCCTTATTTTTCTTGAAGATGAGCATCAGCTCCACCTTTCCGCTCAGTCTTGACCTGCTCGTCAGAGTCAAGATATCACCTGCCAAATTAGCATTGCTCGGTATATTAGTAGATGTGATGTTCACTGGAACATTGATTTTTTTGGTAGATAGGAAATTGGCTTTGGACTTTGGAATATCGGCACTCCCAACTTCAATATTGTTGTAGAAGAATTTGACGGTGGTGCTATCGTACTTATAGGGACCGAAATTGGTGTTCTTGACCCCGAATTGAGCGTTCATGTTCAGGGCAAATGAAGAGTTCGTCCGTTGGACATTGTTATTGTCAAACGAGGCAGAGCGAACGCGGAATTTGGGAGTCTTTACTTTCATAACGGTTAACGAAAACAGGACTATTATACCTGTTTGGAATATCACAAAAGCTATGCCATACATCAACCATTTCTTGCGTTTTTGGCGGCGGAGCTCTACGGAATCGGCCCTGGCTGCCTCGGCATCACTCCGGGAGTACGCGTTTGAGGGTGCCAGGGGAGAGGCTTGCCGGTGCTCTCTCTCTGCCATCATTTTGTTGAGATTCTTGAAGATAGGGAGAGAGAGATTTTTTTTTGTTTTTTTTTACAAGGAGGGATTGAGGGAATTAAGTGTGGATGGTTTGATGGATGGTTTGTGTGGTGTGTTATATTTATGAGCTCTTCCTTGGTGTTGAAAAATAGGGAAGGGGCGGAATTTTCCAAACGCGTCCGATCATCGGGCTTGTGTTTCTAGACGATTAAGGTTTTGTTTGGATTTGAGATTATTGGCGCGTTATATGGATGCTTCTATAGGGGCAATATAATGAATGATATTGGATACGACCGTACGCTGTGCTAATGAGGAGTATTTTAAATGTTGTCCCAAGTCACCCCAAAGTCAATTTTTACCTGCCAATTTAGAGCGGTTTGATTGGTTTGGGATTTTCTTTTGCTTCGTTTCATAAATAGGTAAATTTCACTAGCCTCCCTGAAGTTTCTAAAAAAATAGAGATAAATTTTATTTTTTTCAAAAAAATAAAACCGTTTTTTGAACTAGTTTTTCCCCCCTTCAAAAAACTACTCCATTCGTCCCAAATTGTTGGTCCTTCTTTCCTTTTTTGGCTGTCCCAAAACATATGGGCTGTGTTTGGTTAGATAGTTTAGTTTAGTTTTGATGATGTCATAAGGTGTAATGAGTGGAGAGAGATAGAGAGAGAAATGAGGGAAATGATAAAACTAAAACTAAAGTGGGAAACGAACAGGGCCATGACCATTTTAAGAAGTTAACAAAGAAAAATGTGTACTTCTTTCCTATTTTGGTACTTTTCAAAAAAAGTTGGATTCCCAAAGTAGGACCAACAATTTGGGACGGAGGGAGTATGTTGAACAAAAAAATTTCAAAAAGTATTTTTTTTTTGAAAAAAAAAATTCTCTTCAATACCTTTTTTATTTATTTTAAAAGTGAAAAATAGTTTTATTTTTTATTTTTTTGGGTGGAGAATATATACTAAGGGTACTACGGTCATTTCACGCAAAAGTTAACACCATTAGCCTTAAAGTAACGAAAAGAGAGAGCCTGACAATTAGTTTCAAAAGTAAGAGAGAGTAGTTGAATTTTAAAAAGTATATTGGAGGTATCTGTATTTGTCAGAAACTTCAGGGAAGGTAAGTGAAATTTACCCTTCAAAAAATATATAAAGATTTATTGGTATGTTTCTTGGTTAGTCTAGGTTAATATATACATGTTCCCTTGTTAGTTTTAGTTTCTTGTTATGGATGTTTTTCCTAATTGGTTTAGGTTTCTTTTAGTCCCAAAGTCTTGTAGTTTGTATAAAGTCATGTTTGGCATATGTTTTATACGCATCATGAAAAACAAGCTTCTTGTTAATTCAATTTTGTAACATAGCATAAGAGCTACGTCTATATATTGCCTCATCTCATCAATTCATACCTTCACGTGCATCCGGGTTGCACGCGAGGGTTGCTCGAGTCGCTTTATAAGCCAACCAAACTTGGTTAATATATATAGAGGCTACTCCACTTATTACAAATTAGTTTTAGGTTAGAACATCCAGGTTGCACGTGAGGGTCGCCCGAGTCAATCTTCTCAACTCATTTGGGCTGCATGTGCATGGGCATGTGCATGAGAGGGATGTTATGGATTTTAGCGCGAACACCTGTTCAATCCTACAACGCAAACGCCCCTACGGATCTTGGGAACAATGAATCACAGAAAAAGACAAACAAATAAATGCGTAATGAAAAACCGGAAAAGAAAAGCAAGACACAAGATATACGTGGAAAACCTCAACGTGAGGAAAAACCACGGGAGCCACACCAGTCCACTATGAAATCGAATCAAGGAGTACAAGTCTTCTCACAATCTCTCTGAGATTGGTTTTCTCTCACCTCTCTCTAATTTTCACGCTCTGAAAATATGATACACGATCTAACCAACACACAAGTCGGCCGAAACCCTAAAAGGCATATAAGGCTCTCGGTAGCGCTACATGGAAACACCTGTAGCGCTACAATACGCTCTGTCCACAAATTAGGTCCTAGGTAGCGCTACACCAAAAGCTTGGTAGCGCTACCGAGCCCTTTAGGCTGAAGGTTTGCTGCATTCCTAACAATCTCCCACTTGAAGATAACCTGAAGCATCCGCAAACAACCAACTGCAACCCAAATGATCTCAATCAAAACGTGGACGTAGTCATCTGACCCCTCTTGGTGTGACTCCAGGCGCATCATCTTCTTCAAGCATGAAGGCCAACTGAAGTTGAACACAACTTCAGTTTCTGAACAGTAACAGACTTGGTCAACATATCTGCCGGATTTCGTTCTCCCAAAATCTTCTCTAGCAACAAATCCCCATCCTCCAAAAGCGAACGAATGAAATGGTACCTTAAATCAATATGCTTCGTCCTAGCATGGAACACTGGATTTTTGGCAAGGTGTATAGCACTGGTCATCCTTTGAAAAGAATGCAGTTCTCTTGCTTCAAACCCAACTCCTCCAAAAGCCCTTCAACCAAATCATCTCCTTTGCGGCCTCGATCACGGCCACATACTCAAACACTGCCGTGGATAGTGTCACTAATTTCGCAGACGTGAGACCCAGCTCACATTGTTGTTGAACCCATAGTATAGATATAGCTGTGGTGCTTCGCCGCGATCCGATCACCGACAAAATCTGCATCCACATATCCCCGCACTTTGTCAATTTCCCTTTCCCAAAACAAAGTGGTAAATCGGTGGTACCTCTCAAATATCGCATGATCCACTTTATCGCTTCCCAATCTTTGTTTCCCTGGATTGCTAGCAAACTCCGCTCACAACTCCCACCTTTGCATGGGCAATGTCTGGTCTCGTGTTCACCATCGCATACATCAAAGGCTACCCACGACCGAGGTATACGGAACCTTGGCCATGTACTCTCTCTGCAGATCTGTCTTGGGTGATTGCCCCGAGAAAGTTTGAAATGACTTCCCAAGGGTGTGCCAACCGCCTTAGCACTCGCATCTTGAACCTCTCGAACACGTTTAATATACTCACTGACTCAACCGCAAGGTCCCCGAGCCTTATCTCTGCTTGATCCTCATCCCAAGTATCGCTAGCCGCACCTGGATCTTTCATAGCAAACTCCGTTGCCAACTGTTGCTTCAACCTGTTGATCTCCCTAACACAGGAACCTGCTACAAGCATGTCATCTACGTAGAGCAATAAAATGATGTAGCTAGACTCAAACCTCTTGAAGTAACAACAGTGATCTCCATTGCACCTTGTGTAGCCACTGCGCTGCATGAAACCATCAAACTTTCTGTACCACTGTCTAGGAGCCTGTTTCAAACCATACAGACTCTTCTTGAGCTTGCACACCATCTCTTCCTTGTCTTTCACAATGAAGCCAACAGGCTGCTTCATGTAGATTTCTTCATCCAAATCCCTGTGAAGAAAAGCAGTTTTAACATCTAACTGCTCAAGGTAGAGATTTTCAGCAGCAACCAAACTCAACACCACTCTGATAGTGGCCATCTTCACAACCGGCGAAAATATCTCTGTATAATCGATCCCCTCCTTCTGTTGGAAGCATTTTACAACCAATCTTGCCTTGTACCTTTTCTTGCCATCACTCTCCTGCTTAAGTCGAAAAACCCATTTGTTCTGCAAGGCTTTCTTTCCTGCGGGAAGCTGAGCTAACTGCCAAGTATCGTTGGAATGAAGAGAATCCATCTCTTCCTGCATCGCAGTCTTCCACTTGGCTGACTCGGAAACCTGCATAGCCTCATCATAGCACTCTGGTTCTCCACTATCCGTCAAAAGCAAGTAATCAAGCGAAGAAATATATTTCGGATTCGGCCTGTGTACTTTGGTTGTCCTCCTCAACTCTCTGACCGCTGAACTAGTCCCTGTCTCTGGAGCTACCTCATCTGAAATTGTCTCATCTAAAGCTCTCTCCTCTGTCTGACCAGACCTCTGTTCAGCCCCACTGTCATTTGGAAGATCCTCCAACCCAAAGTACTCGGACGTATCTTCATCCGAAGTGGTACTCCCACTACTCTGTTTGCTGTCCCTGTCTTTGTACATCACCTTTTCATCAAACACAACGTCTCTACTTCTGATTATCTTCTGGTTCTTGTCATCCCAAAAACGATAACCAAACTCATCTCCGCCGTACCCAATAAAGGTGCACTTCTGTGACTTAGCATCAAGTTTATCCCTATCCTTGTCGCTAATATGCACATAGGAAACACAACCGAAAATGCGTAAGTATGAGAGATTTACCTCTTTACCACTCCAAACCTCCTCTGGTATGCCAAAATTCAACGGAACTGATGGCCCAAGATTGATCAAATATGCTGCTGTGCTGACTGCATCTGCCCAAAACATCTTAGGCAACCCTGCGTGTATCCGCATGCTCCTAGCACGCTACCAAGGTCCTGTTCATCCTCTCTGCAATGCCATTATGCTGCGGAGTCCCTGGAGGTGTCCTCTCTAAACGAATCCCGAATAGAGCGCAGACTTTCTTGAACTCCCCCAACTCATACTCTTCGCCGTTGTCGGACCTCAACCTTTTCATCTTCAAATCTGTTTCATTCTCAACCATGGCCTTTCACTTCTTGAAGACTTCAAAGACCTCTGACTTGTGCTTCATGAAGTATACCCATACCTTCCTCGAGTGATCGTCGACAAAGGTAACATAGTAATAAGAACCGCCAAGAGAAGACACTGTAGCTGGACCCCACACATCTGTATGGACAAGCTCTAGCTTCTGAGCCCTGGGAGGCCTGCCGCCTTTCTGAAAGCTAACCCGTTTCTGTTTCCCGAAGATGCAATCCTCACACATGTCAATATCCACTGACTCTAAACCCGGTAGCTTCCCATTCGACTGCAAAACCTTCATTCCCTTCTCACTCATATGCCCCAGTCTTCTGTGCCACAGATTTGAACTCTCCTTGCTGTCTACAACAGCAAGTGTATCGCTACCATGTGAAGTCAAGTAAAGTGTACCAACTTTCTTGCCTTTAGCCGCCACCATGGTACCGTTGGAGACTTTCCACGTGTCCCCTGTGAATGTCGAAGTATAACCTGCTGCTGCAAGCTGTCCGACCGAAACAAGACTCCTCTTCAACTTCGGAACGTGTCTGACATCTTTCAGACACCATCTGTACCCCTGCGTCGCAATCTGAACATCCCCTTTTCCCACTATACTGCAAGGCTCGTCGTCCCCCAAGTATACTTTCCCAAAGTCCCCTGCTACATAGTTCTGCAGAACCTCCCTGTTAGCAGTGGCGTGGAATGAGGCACCCGAATCAATCACCCACGATTCGGCGTCGCTGTTCATGGCAAGAATAAGTGCATCGTGCACAACATGAGCCTCTTGCCCACTGTTATTCTTCTTCGGTGCTTTGCAGGTTTGTGACATATGGCCTATCTGACCACAATTCCAACATTCACCTTTAATAGGCCGAACCTGAGATTTGGCCTTATTTCCCTTACCCTTGGATTTCGACCTGTTCCTGTTCTGATTCTGACCACCCCTGGCCTGGCTTCTGCCCCTCTGCTCAAAACTTAGAGCTGAACCTGAACTACCTGAACCATCGATCGAACCCCTTCTGACCTCCTCAGTCAAAATCAAACTGACAACCTCACTCAGTTTCAACTTTTCTTTCCCTGCCGAATTACTGACTGCAGTAACTGTACCCTGCCAGCTCTCTGGCAACTGAGACAGAATTAACAAGGCTTGAACCTCATCATCAAACTCGATATTGACAGACGTAAGTTGATCAACTATCGTATTGAACTCACTGAGATGTGACATAAAGGAAACTCCTTCAGCCATAGACAGGTTGAAAAGTTTTTTCATAAGATGTACCTTATTCGCAGCAGACGGTTGCTCGTACATCTTCTTCAGTGCTTCCATAAGCTCTTCCGTCGTTTTCTCCTTCAATATGTTGTGTGTGACTGACTTTGAAAGGGACAGGCGAATAACCCCTAACGCCTTCCTGTCCAAGAACATCCCAATCCTCGTTGCTCTCTGCAGCTTTCTTCCCCTTTACTTTACCCTGCAGCGGCCGGTAAAGATCCTTCTGATATAGATAGTCCTCTATCTGCGTTTTCCAAAACGCGAAGTCTGACCCATCAAACTTATCGAGCTTTGATTTCCCTTCTTCTGAACCCATAGCTCCCACTGAAACCCTAGCCTGCCCGAACGAGATTAAACCCTAACCTGTCGAACCAAAAACTACCGCAACCGCGGCTCTGATACCAGTTGTTATGGATTTTAGCGCGAACACCTGTTCAATCCTACAACGCAAACGCCCCTACGGATCTTGGGAACAATGAATCACAGAAAAAGACAAACAAATAAATGCGTAATGAAAAACCGGAAAAGAAAAGCAAGACACAAGATATACGTGGAAAACCTCAACGTGAGGAAAAACCACGGGAGCCACACCAGCCCACTATGAAATCGAATCAAGGAGTACAAGTCTTCTCACAATCTCTCTTAGATTGGTTTTCTCTCGCCTCTCTCTAATTTTCACGCTCTGAAAATATGATACACGATCTAACCAACACACAAGTCGGCCGAAACCCTAAAAGACATATAAGGCTCTCGGTAGCGCTACAGGGAAACACCTGTAGCGCTACAATACGCTCTGTCCACAAATTAGGTCCTAGGTAGCGCTACACCAAAAGATTGGTAGCGCTACCGAGCCCTTTAGGCTGAAGGTTTGCTGCACTCCTAACAAGGGAGTGTTAGATTTTATCTTCTAAAAGCCACGGTTAATAATTTATAGAGGCTACTCCACCTATTACAAATTGGTATTGGGTTGAAATCCTTCCCAAAATCTAACAAAAACTAACCAAGGAAGCCCAAGATGTTTTTTTTTTTTTAAAGCAAAGCCCAAGATGTTGTTTGTTGAAGAGGAGATCAGTTGTAAGAAATGTACTTGGAGAGGACAGAGGGCAGAGGACTTCCTTTTTTTGTTTTCGTTTTTCTCGTTCACCATTGTCAAAAAACATGTTCAAATATTTGAAAAAAGTAGTTCAAGTTTTTGAATTTACATTACGTCTTCCTGGAAAAGTAGTATTCCTGATAGACTTTGTACACGAATGCATAATTTGTGAAGGTCTCCCTTCCGCCATTGTCAATTTTCGTTCTCAGAAGGGACAAAATGGCAATTCTCGAAGAGTGGATCGTTGAGATTTGAGGGGGTACAAATTAGTTCCCATTAAAGCTGTACATACTACACAGTAGTCAATTATATTCGCCAACTGTCAAGCCTGTTTACAAAGACTTGGTAAATTTTATGCGTCCAACGGTAGTTGAAGACATATTTCATGCTCTTGGCCGGGACAAAGCTAGAAATTTCATTATACATAGGGGCGAATTTTTTTTTCAAAATGCTTTACAGGGGCGAGCCTATTTAATTCATAAGATTTTTTTTTTCTATATAATACTAGAGATTTTTCTTTTTCTTGCAGAGGCGATCGATTTTACTGACCCCCCTCGGACTCCGTCCCTGACCCTAGACGCTTCTCCACCACACATTGTCGGAGAATGTTTCCAGTGGTCTATCCTAATTTTAGAGCCGGTTTCAGTAATGTATGAATTTTTGACTTTTGAGACTTTTGAATTGATGTATATGAAGAAAATGACTTGTCCCGAAAAGGTAAAAAATCCCCTTAGTGAAACGGTGCCTCCATATGTGGTGGAAAATACACAAAGAAGTAGGAACTCGCACGCTTTAGAGGAATTGATGGATTAGGCACTGGGGATAGTATTTGTACCATATTTTTGTTAAGTTTACAAAGACTGTTTTAAAAAGTTTACAACAAACAAATGAATACAACTGATCAGAGGGCATGGATATGCGTCATATGTGGCTGGCTTGACCCTAAAACAAATGACCACAACCAAATGGTTTATTTTCTTGGCTTTATTCATTTTTTTTTTGAGTTTGTTAGTTTTGCGTAGATTTTTTTTTGTGGATTATTGGTTGGTCATAACGAGAAGAATCTAAAAAGTAAAAAAAAAAAAGTAAAAATTTAAGAAAGTTCAGTAAATACAAAAATAAGCCAAATTTTTGTGGATTATTGGATTTTTTTTTTGTCTTTATTCACAATTTTTTTAGTTTACTTAATAATTTCTACTCTTTGCAAGCAATGACTCTCACATGGGGTTGGATTTGATCCGAGCTGTACATTTCTGCAACGGACGGCTGGATGGGTGCATGACACGGTGCCATCACCTAGTGCACGGTAGGCTCCCCAAATCCCAAGCCCTAGACACTTCTCCACCACACATTGTCGGAGAATGTTTCCGATGGTCTATCCTAATTTTAGAGCCTATTTCAGTACGTAAGGTATGAATTTTTGACTTTTCAGACTTTTGAATTGATGTATATGAAGAGAATGGTCTATCCTAATTTTAAGACTCGTAAGCCAATGAAACTGCTCGTGTTCCTGTCCACTCATCAAAAGCTTGGTCGATATCAGTATGTTAAGTAAACAAATCAAGCTTCAATCCTTCAATATTATCTTTAAATATCTTGAAACTAAGCAAGCTTGAACAACTAACTGCTCAGCTCGTTCGGCTCGTTTACCTGGCCTTGATACAATGTATTTTGAATAATTTTATTAATCGCTCGGTATACGAGGGAAAGTAAAACTTTTATTTAGGTGAACACACAATGGGAGCTATATAATCAAAACATATACTAGACTTATTGCTCCATCTGAAAGACACAGGAAAATAAATAAACGAATCGAAAACCCAAACACCCAACTTAAAACATGCATTTGTAACATCACTTGCACTTGACATTCTGGAGTTCTCTGTTTGATGTATGGACATCCATGGTGCAACTCATATCGACTGATTTCTTCTTCTTGAAAATCAACATTAGCTCCACCTTTCCATTCAATCTGGATTTGCTGGTCAATGACAAAATTCCAGAATTTAAAGCAGTTGCCAAATCACCATTGCTCGATGCATTAGCAGATGTGAGGTCAACTGCAACGTTAATTTTCTTGGTGGATAGGAAATTCGCTTTCGACTTGGGGATAACTGCGCTCCCAACTGGAATATCGTTGTAGTAGAAGTAGACCGTAGCGCTATCGTACTTGTACGGGCCGAAGTTAGTGTTCTTGACCCCGAATTGAGCGTTCATGTTAATGGCGAATGAAGAGTTGGCTGGCTGCGGTACGTCAAAAGTATTGTTGTACGTAGCAGAGCGAACCCTGAATTTAGGAGTTTTGACTTTCATCACGGTCAGTGAAAACAGCACTATGATGGCTGTTTGGAAGACGACAAAAGCTAAGCCATATATCAACCATTTCTTGCGCTTTTGGCGGCGGAGCTCTTCCGACTTGGCCGTGGCCGCCTCGGCGTCGCTTCGGGCGTTGCCGTTGGCCAAGGGATCTGCTTGTTGCTGCTCCTTTTTTGCCATAGTTAGTAGACAAGGCGAGTATATAGGGGAGTTTGGTTGGTTTAGGAAAATTTGTTGTTGAAGCTGGAGATGATGGGGAATACAAGGAGGTAGAGAGGTGTGTATATATATATATATATATATACAAGGATGGAGCCAAGGGGGGACAAGTGGTGGCGGCTGCCACTACAAGATTTTCAAAAAATGTAATTATTATGTAGAAAATAAATTTTTGTCCCTGAATTATGTAGACTCGCCACCACTAGATTTTTCAAATCTTTCATCCTCATAATGCATTTTGCATTTTATTTTTTAAGTACATATTTTCGCCACCACAAAGGTAAAATCCTGGCTCCGTCCCTAATATATATATACAGACGTGATATGCATATTTGAAAGTTCGACACGCTTGCTGGGCTATTTTTTTTTTCCTTTTTCTACTTGTGAACGTGAAGGTATTTATTTCGAGCTTCTAGAGGAAGAAGAAATTGACTTGTGACCTTTTAGCCTTTGATAAAAGTAATCTTTTTTTGGCTTTTAGGTTTATTATTATTTTTTTAAAACAAATGATTTCTAAGTCGTTTAAACTGTATTTTATTGGGGTACTTAAATATTAATCGTCCTCATAGAGACACTTATCTTTTCATCGCAGTCACTTTTAGAGGTTAGTTTTCATCCTTGTGGAGATTAATGACTTGATATTAGGGTTATTTGGTTATCTCTTCTTTGGGTTCCATTTAAGGTTTGTTTTCCCTATCGGGTTCCACCAGAGATTTGCCCTGAATATTGTTTGGGTCCATGTTTTATTGAGAGTTACGGGTATAGCCAACTATTTGTATTCTTTCTTTGTTCAAAGTGAATCCTCTTTCGCTTTTTACCCGCGAAGTATGTTTTTACTTTGTGCTTGAGTAGGACCACATGATTCTTTGTGGCCTTGATTTATCGCTTGTTGGTGTGTTTATTCTCTTACTTTGTGTTTGTCATAACATTGGGGATGTGTATTTTTACAAGTGGTTTTAAAGCTTCTCTTATTCCCTTGTACCAAATTTGTTAGACACGACTCTTTTGAGTTCTTTATATTACTAGACTCTTTAATAGCCTATTGAATGTGGCTAGACCTACGCACATGTCTCATGTGCTTGGAAAAATGGGCTGAGGCCCCAGACTATTTGTGGAATTCGATTCGAAAACAAATTAACCGGTGCACGATGCGGGCCGTAGGGGGTGCAAATTCTCAAATTTGAGCCTCGCGCACATACAATAATTAGCCTCATGTTTTTATGCTTTCCAAAAATGCTTTTACTTCCAACCTATAAAAGGAGCCTTTCCCCGGTCATTTTTCTGGGGGTAAATTCAGTCATTTAATACATTAAGAGAAAACCTTTTCATCTGAGTTCTAAGGGCAAGAAAGGTTGATTGTGTTATGTCTTTTCTGGTCTTCTTCCATGCAAGGAAGATCGAGACAAATGTTGTTTTCTAAGCTATTTTTTACTAGAGAAGGAGTAGCTATTGCCGTCTGCACAAAGAGAGTGCAGCCGCGAAATCTCTTAAACAGAGTGATCTAGTCTTTGACTCAACCTATAACATCAACTAATTTCAATTTGGTATTCAGTTCTTCGTTAACAGAGTGAGGTAAAACATTCCATACTCTCTGTCGACATTGTTTCCAACAATTATATCACACTTCTAATACTGACATAATCAGGGATGATAAACTAGTACTCGGTTTTTTTACTTTTGAAGTTTAAAAATTCAAGTTACTTGAGGTGGGGCTCGTAATTAGCTCGATTAATGAAACTTCTTTAGGTCATTTGCAGAAGGAAAGTTTGCAGAAGGAAAGTTTTGATTTCTACTGAGAAGCAGGAGTTTATTGATGATTGGATTCAGTTGGATGTTTGTGGAGTGCTGTAAAAGGTTCGGATTCAGGAGCTTCGCAATCTCGATTGTATTAAGGCGGATACTCTGTGCTTCCTTAGATCTGATTCTAACGTTGACACAGAAGATATGGTAGTAGCTATTAACAAGGATTTGAGGCCGGATGAAAAGCAAGCTTTTATCACAGTTAATAATGATACCGACCCGGATATAAGGCATAGAAATAAAAATTGTATTCTTGAATTGGGCTGGACTAAGAGCGGGTCTTTGAGCCCATCAGTGGTGGCAGACTCTATAGGCTCATCTAATGGGACCGATGCTTGTTTGGAGAAGACATTTTTGGATACTAAGGCGGATCTCTAAGTGAAGACACAACCCCCTTTGACGGCGTTTCCACTTGGAACTGAGATTGTGGTAGAGACTCCCTATGTTTCAATTGTTGCTGAAGAAGAGGATCCTGTGGAAATTAGCAAAGTAGTGGATAATGCTGAGGGGGACATGGTGGTTGATTATTCGTTTGAGGATGATTCGGTTGAGGACTCTAATTGTGATGAAACAGTTAATACAGAGGTGGTGGAAGAAACCCAGTGGGGAAAAATTGGTAGAAATGACAAATTTGATGGAGGTGGTGGAACCTCCAAACTCTCTTAGAACATCTCAAATGGAGGGGATCAATCTTATGGTGGATCTTCGACCAGCAAGCGTCAGGAGAAGAATCATAAGGCAATTTTTCGATGAATGCTCGAGCGTTCAAGAGAGTGATGATATGGATGATAGTGAGTCTCTTGGCACCCAAAGACTGTTGGATGTTGAGAAGGAATTTTAGGAAACTTTTGCCACTGGGAATCGTCTGGGGGTGGTTCACACGGATAGTGATGATTTGAGGATAAAGGAGATGATACTGAGTGATTTCAATAGATTTGCTGCTCTTCAAAAGCACCCCATTTCTTGCTAATGGGCTTTTGTAGCAGGTCGTCGTCTAGAAGGTTTTGAGGTTGGTTTTGGCCTGTTTTAGGTTTGAATCTTTGAGCGCTTTAGGAGTTTGGGCTTCCCCTGTTAGGTGTTTTTCGGCTTTGCTTTTTCAGGTGTTTTTTCTTTATTCAACCTTGGTTGGATTCTCTTCCCCTATCCCCTCGGCTTGATGTTCCCTTTGTAAAGTCTTCATTAATAAAAAAATTTTCCCTAAAAAAAAACAAAAAGCTCGATTAATGATCCTTTGAGATCTGCTCATCTCACTTATGAACAAAACAAGCTTGAACATATTTTGGAAGATCATTAAGTTTTTAAACTAACATAAGCTTGCACAACTTACTGCTGAGCTCGTTTGGTTCCATTGGTTTTCCATTAATGTACAATGTAATATAAAGAAAAATAATGAAGATGAATATATAAGAGATAATATAAGCTCCATAGGCTGAGCTCTATTGTAGTTGGCAATAAGATGTCAAAACGCATCTTTAAGTTTATCCCTATTTTATCGAGTTGTATGTGTAATGAAATCAATGTGTCAATGTATTTGAGTGGTAGTTCGATAGGTTTGGGTCAAGTTTCGAGTGTTCAAAGTTGAAGGGAATAAGGAGCTGAAAATGCTCAAGCATCTGTCATACACTTTATCCAGCAAACTTATTGGACATAAAATGCTTGAGCAACTTTCAAAGTGCACAAACAACTTTTGCATGAACCATGTATATTAGAGTAGCCCCAAACAAACAAATTTTTGACGGGAGAAACATTCAAGAGGGTCTTTGCTTTGTATCTTGGAGTACAAATGCGATCTACGGATCATTGAGCATTCAATCCATCTCTAAGAGGTTTCTATACTGTTCTTACCTATTTGAGAAAAGTTCTTAGGAGGATTCTTGGGCAATACAAAGTGCTTCAGTGGATTTTCTGGGGGCAAATGGAAGGCTTGTCGATTCAAGGCAATGGCTGCAGTCAATGTAGTGAACGAGGATTCGACAAGTTTAGGGCAATTAGCGAGGATTCGTAATCATAAGTAAGTTTGCTTGTAACTACACACTTATTACACATAGTATTTCCTGTGGTTTTTACCCATTTAATAGTTTTCTGTTAAAACTTTTATTCTCAAATATTATTCTGTCACATAAATTACAAGAACGTATTAATTTAGAAAACAACTAGTATGAGAGAAATAGAGAAAATAGTAAAAGTAGGAAAGATATTGCCTGTGAGATTGAGAGTCGTGTAGTTACTGTCTTAAGGATAATATTCCTCCCCTCGTGAAGGTACCACTAGAGTGTACTAGCCCCAAGATTAAACCCAAGAGCTCACAAGCAGTCCTCATCCGATGTTCACGACCACTGGAAGGTTTGAACGAGTCACGAACCGAGTTGCCCAAAGTACAAATCATAGTATATAGAAAACACTTTAAAATCTCTTGCACTATCTCATCTATATCTCCCAAAAATGTCTATCTTTTTTCTCCTTCAACACTTGTAGATATATATAGTTGTAATAGGAGAATAACTCATTATTCGCATTAATGTATAAACATAATGATCAATATAAATAGAAATTGTTTTGTAACTGATGATGGTTTATCATTCACTAAATTTTGTAATGGAAAAATAATGAAGGTGATAATTGAGGGATTAATGTCTAATATTTATTTTTATTAAAAATACTCCAACATTTTCCACATATATTGTTGAAAATTTTGTGAGCGAAACCGGGGCACTCAGAGGGTCTCTTGAGGCAACCGAGACCTCCCCACGGATTCAAAACGTGTACGGATTAATGTTGGGTAACTCCCCTCATGAATATGAAGATTATGGCAGATTCAAATCCTATTCAATTTCGGATTCAAGGCTGGAGTTACAGAATCAAGAATGAATTGACAGAATTCATTTTGTTATTCAATGGGGAGGCTCCCCCATTAATCCCGTATTGATGTTTTCAGCTCCTCCAAACTTCTATTTAAACACAGATCTGGGTCATTGTTTGATCACCAGAAATTTGTGCATCATATTGTACTCCCGAAATCGTGTTTTGAGAGAGAGAGACAGACGCAAGTTTCAGTTCGCCAAGGCAGTCAACAGCGGTGTTCTGTTGGCTGTGGTCCAAGCTGTTGTATCCTGGGACGAAGACGTCGGTTCAACCTACAACACCCACGGTAGGCGGCGCATCTTTATTAAGGAGAGTGTGGTTACCACTACAACAAATCTGGGAATTCCCAGCGTTTTTCAAACCCCGGGAAAGGTACCATAAACGCCGGAAAAAGTCATTCCCGGCGTTTATCCCGGCGTTTAAACAAGTGTGCCCGATACCCCTGTCGGGAATACTTCCCGGCGTTTATGAAACGCTGGGAATGGTTTCCGGCGTTTTTCCCGGCGTTTGGTAAAACCCCGGGATTGATTTTCCGGCGAACTAAAATCCGGCGCCGGCGACCCCAATGCCGGCGTTTGCAAACCCCGGGAATATTCCCAGCGTTTTTACAAACCCCGGGAATGGTTCTAATAAACGCGGGAAAATTTTAAAATTTGGCCCCATTCCCCGGGTTTAATAAACGCCGGGAATATTACCAGCGTTTAAAAACCCCGGGAATGGCTATAATAAACGCTGGGAATATTACCGGCGTTTAAAAAACCCCGGGAATGGCTGTAATGAATGCTGGAAATCTTGACAATGTTATCCCATTCCCGGGGTTTAACAAACGCCGGTAATAGTTTTTCCCACTAGAATTTTTTTGTATTTTCCTTAATTGTTCTCCTATTTAGCCAACAATTTTTATCCAATACAATACAAATGGCATTAAAACATCTTAAATACATTCACATAAGTTCACAAATAGCCAAATACGCTCCAACATATTCAATACCACCATCGAGTTAGAACATGAACCACATAACATAATATCTCCAAATATATACATCCAATACATCAACTCATAAACAGTTCTCAAAAGCCATTACAAATTGTGTAATTTTTCCAAAATGAAGCCAACTAACATAAGTGTAATTTTTCCAAAATGAAGCCAACTAACA